>CM071802.1:16387933-17117933 GCA_036559045.1 Platycarya longipes | reverse complement strand
TAACAAGATATTGAGCCAAAGGGAGAAAAAAAAGGAGATTAAGGTTTGAAAATCAGATTGGGGAATTTAGGCAAATGATGCAGTATTGTGTATTGAAGGATTTGAGATTTAGGGTCTTGGTTTTTACATGGTGTAACATGTGTGATGGTCAAACTTGTATTATAGAGAGATTGGACATATTTATGGCTAATGAGCAATGGTGTGCTTTGTTCCTGCAAGCAATTGTTACTCATGGGTCGATTTCTTATTTGGACCATATCCCATTATGGTTGGAGCTGGAGGGTGATGGAGAGAGGAGGGGGAGGCAAAGAAAGTTGTTTCATTTTGAAGTTATACGGGTGGGGGAGGAGAAGTGTCAGGGTATTATCAATTCAGGTTTGGCATAGTACTAGGCAAGGGAATCCAATAAGGGTGTTCAAAAGTTTTGACTTCTGAATTCCGTCCAACTTCTGCTCTGATTCCAACTCCGATCGGAGTCGGAAGTTGGAAGTCGGGAATAACTCCGACTCCGAAGTCGGAGTTCGGAATCGGAAATGGAGTCCAAGATCGCTCCGATTTCCGATTCCGAACTCCAACTATTTATACTTATGTATTATATATTGTATATAAAACATGATAGATCCAAATGGACTAGTGGTTTTAAAGCTGTTTTATCCACTCTCACGTCTTGGGTTTGAATCCGTGCGGCCTTTGTTTCTTTCCTTTGCAACTGTTTTTTTTTTAAATGCCTTAAACGACGCCATTTTACAGATTGTATATATTCTTTCCATTAGAAAACCTTAAGTTCGACTTCGACGTCTCAGTTCAGCGGCTTCAACCTCTCATCTCTTCTCTTCTTCTAGGGCTAGCACCTCTCTTCTCTCCAATTCGGCCTCTCTTCTCTTTTCTCTTCCCCCAACGTTTCTGATGCCGCCGTTAATGTCGCACGAAATTCTTCATTTCTCCATCACCGCTGAAGGCCTGTGGTTTCAATTTCTTCAAAGCCACGACCATCACCGCACTGCGTTCTTCACTTCTCCATCACCACACAAAGTTCTTCCCTTTTCTATCACCATCGTTGATTCGCAGTGATAGTAAGTCTTCAATATGCGGCTAAAATGGTTGATTACTAGGGTTTCTGTGGTTGAGTTCTATGGTTGATTACGGCTAAAATGTATCCTTGTTGCCATGTAAATTTGGGTTTCTATGGTAGATTACTAGTGGTTGATTTCTATGGTAGATTATTGGGGTTTTTGTTTCAGTGTTTTGAACAGCAAATTCCGACGAACTCCGATCGGAGTTTGCAAATTCCGAACTCCGATCAGAGTCGAACTCCGACTCCATTTTGGATTTGGAGTCGAAAGTCGATTTCGACTTTGATGGATATCGGAGTTGGAGTCGAAAACTCCAAACTCCGACACCTTTGAAGTCGAAGCCCACCCCTAGAATCCAATGGCAAATGTTTTGAAACATATTTCAGGTTGTGGTAGAGAATTGCAGTAGTGGAATGAGACTAAATTTGGCCATGTAGTTTGAATTACATAAAGCTTAGAAAGATTTACAAAAATTGCAAGAGGATGGTTCTAAGGATACTGATTTAATGTTGGTGGCAAGGAAGAGAGTCCAAGTGTGGTTAGAAAGAGATGAGCTTATGTGGAGGTAAAGATCAAGGCTCTGTGGCTTAATGAAGGTGATCAAAGCTCACGATTCTTCCACTCAAAAGCTACTTACAGAAAAAAGGAAGAATTCTATTATGAAGTTGAAAAATGAAGATGGTGAATGGATGCATGGGGAGGGTAGAGACTGACTAATATTGGACTATTTTAGTGAGCTCTTTACTACTTCATCTCAGAGTGGCCACATGGATTTTCTGGATAGTCTAAATGGGCAAGTCACATCAGATATGAATGAAGACTTCACTGGAGTTTATACTGCAATCGAGGTGGAGACTTCACTCAGAGATATGCACCTTTTAAGGCCCCTGGCCTGGATGGAATGAGTCCTATCTTTTTCTAGAAATATTGGTTGACAATATGAGTTGAAGTGAAAGCGATGATTTTATCAGCTTTAAATTATGGTAAATTCCCTCAAAGATTGAATCATACTTTATTACTTTGATTCCTAAGAAGACTTTTCCTATTAAAGTTACTAAGTTTCAATCAATCGATGAGTCTTTGCAATGAAATGTATAATCTGATTTCTAACACAAGCTAATTGATTAAAGAGGGTGCTTAATTTTGTTGTATCTAAATCACAATCAGCTTTCGTGCTTAGTTGCCTAATCTCTACTAATGTGTTGATTGTGTATGAAATTTTGCATTTTTTTAAACAAAGAAAGGTGGAAAAAAAAGGGTTATATGTCTATTAAATTAGATATAAGTAAAACTTATGATAAAAATGAATGGGGTTTCTTGAAAAAAGTTATGAGGACTTTGGGGTTTGCAGATAGAGTCGTTGATTTAATTATGATTTGTGTGCAAATGGTGTCCTATTCTATGTTGATTAACAGAAATCCTACGGGATCTATTGTTCCAACAAAAGGATTGAGGCAAGGGGATCTACTATTCCCTTATCTTTTTTTTTCTTTATACTAAGGGGCTCATTTCTTTACTAAAGAAGGAATGCTGAGGGGCTCCTACTATTGATAACCTATTGTTTGTGGATGATACTTTGGTTTTTTGTCAAGCTATTGTGCAAAAAAATATACATTTGCAGTATCTGCTAAAGGTGTATAAGTTGGCTTCAGGGCAAAAAAGTAAACATGGATAAGACTTTGATGGTTTTCAGCCAAAATATCAACGAGCAAGTTAGGCGGCAAATATTGAGCATGTGGAACATTCAGGCAGAAAATAATTATGAAAAGAATTTAGATTTGCCTCCAATAGTGGGGAGATCGAAGAAGAGGGTATTTTCTGAGATTAAGCATCGTGTATAGAAGAAGTTGTAAAGCTGTAAGGAGAAATTACTTTCGCAAGGAGGGAAAGAAGTTTTTATTAAAGCTATAGCTACGGCCATACCAATGTATTCTATGTCTTGCTTTCTACTATCTAGTGCTTTATGTTCAGAGTTGGAATTGATGATGACCCAATTTTGGTGGGGACAAAGGAAGGATAAGAAGAAGATATATTGGGTAAGTTGGGCAAAAATGTGTGAATCAAAAGCATGTGGAGGCATGGAGTTTTAGGATTTGAGAGATTTTAACTTAGTCTTTTTGGCTAAGCAAGGGTGGAGAATTTTAAATGGGGAAGATTCTCTTCTCCATAAGATATTCAAAATAAGGTACTTTTCAAATACATATTTTTTTAATCAAAATTGAAAAGCAATCCATCCTACACTTTGAGGGGTATTTGAGAAGCAACGTCGCTACTCTTCAAAGGTTATGGGTGGACAATTGGGGATGATAAGAGTGTGAAAATATTCCAGGATAATTGGATTCCGATGTAGAGCCTAGTCTGCTTCAAGATTCTTTAAATGGCAACCAGCTTGAAGCACATGATTGGACTGTGGCATGTGGAGAAGGTACGAACTCTATTCACTCCAAATGTTGTTGAGAAAATTCTGAAGATTCCCGTATGTCCAGGGAACCAACCATATAAAATTATTATGAGTGAGGATAGAAGTGGCATATTTACTGTGAAGTTAGGTTATAGATGGGTGAGAACAAGCAAGAGACAGACTAGAGAAAAATTTTCTTATTCTCAGATTCAAGGCAGTTTGTGGAAGGCAATTTGGGGTTTAAAAGTTCAACACAAAATTCATATTTTTGCTTGGCATACTTGTTTGGACTGTTAACCCACAAAGATGAACCTGTTGAAGAGGAGATTGGAAGTTAATAATGGTTGTTGTATGTGTGATTTAGAAATAGAAAGCTTGCCGCATGTGTTAATGGTCTGTCCTTTTTTTCACATGTTGTGGTGTAGCTATTTTCGTGTTATGGCATATGTTAACATAAACCATAATATTTCTTATGTGACTGTGCAGGTTCAAAATATGGGAGGTTTGGAAACTCTATAACTATTCTTTACAATACCCTCAAGTCTATGTTTTAGAAGGAGTAAAAAACTTAAGATAATGAGATCATTGATACCAGGACAGCAATAGAACATGCACTAACAATGGGGAATGTTTAAAGAAGTGAAGATCCAACTAGTCTTGGCTTTGAAGGATTTGTGGTTGGAAGGCTCCGCCAATGGGTTTTCATAAGCTTAATGTGGATGGGGCTACTTTCAACATCTCAATAAGGTAGGGATTGGAGTCATTTTGAGAGATTCTCAAGGAAAGGTACTTATCGCTACTAGCAAGGGAGAATGGGAGGTTGAGCTACCAGAAGTAATAGAGTTTATGGCTGTTCTCCAAGGCTTCCAGTCTTTGAGGCACATGGGTATAGCACACTTGCTGGTGGAAACTGATTGCTTATTGGTGGTGCAGGAGCTGACTTCACAAAAATTTTCTCTCTCCTTGGGGTTCTATCATACATGAAATTAGATTGTTGTTGGCTTCATTCATTGATGTAGAAGTTTCACATGTAAATGGGTAGGAAATGAGGCTACGTATGGTTTGGCTAGGCATGCTTGGGAAGTTGAGTCAACTCAGTTTATCTGGTTATATGGAATTGATTGTTATTAAAAATAGAAATAAAAAATAAACTTTCCCATCTATTCTCCAAGGTCTCTCCCAAGTTGAGGCTTCCCTCATGTCACAATAAAAGAAAAATTATTTGTGATATTTTAGAAAATTAGTTTATGTTCCTATGATTCCATTAAAATGTAAGGAATTTTGAAATAATTGCATGAGAGGTTGTCTCTCACTGAAAAAGAACAAGAGGAAATTGTTGTTGATACACAGAGGCTTGAAGAGGCAATACTTCAATGAGGAAAATGCTTGATTATCAACCTATTAACAAATAAGTACTACAATAAAGAAGCATTCAAACAAATGATGAAGAAGATCTGGAGACCAGTAAAGCCTATCAAATTCAAAGATTTGGGATATATTCTAATATTGGTAGAGATTTTTATATTAGAGATATTATTAAAGTCTGGTTTTTTTTCAGAGATGAGATGAGATGAGATAAAAATTAAAAAAAGAATAAAATATTGTTATAATATATTTTTTTAATATTAGTTTTGCTTTAGAATTTGAAAATGTTGAATTTTTTATTAAATTTTGTATGGAGATTTGAAAAAGTGTAATGATGAGTTTAAGATGAGTTTTTGGTTTTTGGTTTTATCTCCATAAGCAAACCAGACCTAAGTTAAACGTGAGGATCCCTGGTCATTTGATAAAGTTTGGTGATGATAAAGGAGGTTGACGAGAACTAGCAAGTATGCCAAATACAACTCATAGTGGCTCTGTTTCGAAAAAGAACTCATATTCTACCATTGACTGCCATAAATGAATATATTGGAAATCTAATAGGCAATAAAATTGATAGAGTTGAAAAGTGGATATTGAAAAAGGAGAAATGTCTTGGGTAGAATTCATGTGAGTTAGAATTTCTTTAGATGTGTCCAAAACTCTTGCAAGCGGTAAGAAGATTAACATTGGCTCTAATAAACCTTGTCGGGTTCATTTCTCCTATGAATGATTACCAAACTTTTGCTACTGCTGTGAAAGACTAGGCCATGGTTCTCGAGAGTGTGAATAGTAGGATGATTTGCAGAAAACATATGAGAATGATGGTTTTCCATATGGACAATGGCTACATATAGGCAGAGATGGATGAAGGCATTAGGGATGATGACATCATAATTGAACTGGTGTTGTAAATTTTATAGTAGTTTCGGAGATAGTAAAACAAAACCCATTAATTATGGAGAAAAAGGGAGGTCACTTTGAGTCAATCTTTAGAAGGTAAAATTCCGAGCAGGTCAGAAAATGAACTAAAGTTCACTTTGAATACTAACCAAAAAACTTGGCAGAATTGATTTGAAAGATAATGAAAAATATGGGGTGGATGATCAACAAATGGACATTCAAACTGGGCGGGAAGATGAACTTACACAAAAAGGGGAGAAAAAAAATATTCAGGAGAAGGAAATAATTCCGATAGTGGACCTAAAATAACCAACCGAGTGTGATGACCCACTCTGATAAGCATGCATTCAAAAGCCTAGTATCCTCTCTAATATGCAAACCAGGATCGAAGGAAAGTGGAAGATGTAAAAGGATCTTTGGCTTAGGAAAACAAACTTTGAATAATAACAAGGAGATCCAACAAAGAAAGAGGAAGGGATTGCTTGAGATTGAAGAAGAATTATAATGGGTGATCAAAAGAAGCTGATTGTAGAAGAAGTAGTGCATATTTAGGGTTGTGGTAGGAAATATTGCTTTTAGCTTAAGACTTATGACTTAAAGCTTAATGTAATAAGCTCTACTACTAAAAAGCTATTTATTGTTTGGGATTTATATGTCTAAAGTACTTTTTAGAGTTAGTTATGATAGTTCTTTAAAATATATAGTTATTTGCAGGAGGTTTTTGGTAAAAGCTTTAATTTGGTACTTTTTGAAAAATCTGATTTTTAGCTTTTCTAGCTGCCTAAAGCTCTTTTTCTAATATTACCAAACACGTCATTTAAAAGTGTTTTTAACTACTTAAAAATATTTTTTAAGTCTCAAAATGCAATCTCAAACATGCTCATAGTATGATCAGCTAGTGGAGAATCAAACTAGTATATTGATAACGGTTAGTCTCCAACCTACCAGGAGCCATGAAAATAATCAATTCGAGTACACATGGGCTTAGGGACGCACGAAGTAATGAGACACTTCACAACCTTGTGAAGAAGGAAGATTCCGATATCTTATTTTTACAAGAAACAAGACTAACAGCTAGAGCATGAGAAATGTAAGTACATTATGGGCTAAACTAATTATTTTAGCAGTAACTGTAGATTGTGTTGGGAGGAGTGGTGGGATTGCATTGTTGTGGATGTCCAATGTTGATCTTTCGATTATAAATAATTCCAAATCTCATGTTGATGTCGTAATTTTAAGGGATGGCCATAATATGGTAGACTAGTATTTTATGGGTGTGTGTGGTCATTGATACACTAGCCACGTAAAGGAAATGAGATTTAATTTGAGCTCTTTGTAGAAAGCAAGGAAAGACTTGGTTGGTTTGCATAGACTTTGATGAAATTCTAAACCAGAATGAAAAATGGGGAGGAAATAGAAGGCCTAAAAAGCAATTACTGGATTTTAGAGAGGTACTAGATAGTTTTGTCTTAAGAGACTTAGGTTATAGAGGTCCACATTTTATATATTGCTATAAAAGAGAAGGGAGGTTCATGTATCAATGAGAGACTAGATAGATTTTTGGCCAATTCACAATGCGTCAAATCTTCCTTTATAAAATTGTTACTCATGGGATTAATGTACATTCAGACCACACCTATATGGCTAAATCTTGATAGAGTTATTTAAAAAAAATAGGAAAAAATTTTAATTTATGTTTGAATCAATGTGGATAGGGGAGACAGGTTTCAAAAATTGTGGAAGAATCATGGAGACATGGAAATGCTAGGAGTAATACAGGGGAGATTATGGGGATGATATCTGGGTGTATGAGGAGCTGAAAGTATGGAATTGCACAAAGTTTGAAAAAGCCACCCCCAACTCCATAATGCACAACAAAAACTTCAACAAGAACATTAAAGGGTTCCCACAGACACCAATTGAGAAGACCATAATGGTGCTGGAAAGGAGGTACAACTCTAGCTTGAGAGAGAGGAGGTAATGCGGAAACAAAGATCAAAGGCCCAATGGCTTGAGGAAGGTGACCAAAACACCAACTTCTTTCATACAAAAGGATCACAAAGAAGGAAAAAGAATAGAATGCAGAAACTACAGAATGTCCATAGAGTATGGAAAGAGAATAAAGAGAGGGCTCAACTTATGATTGATTAGTTCCAAGAGTTCTTTTGAACCTCTAAGCAGAGTCGCCTTATTGATTTTTTAGAGGATGAGGCTATTGAATCTCTAAAATAGATAAATCCCACAAAGACTCCAAGACCTAATGGCATGGCTCTAATCTTTTTTTAGAAAAATTTGAAATATTGTTGGAAAGTTAACTACAATAGGAGTCTTGCAAGCCTTGAACACTAATGAGTTTCCAAGTTCTCTAACCACACTTTTATCACTTTGATTTAAAAGAAGAAATCTCATGTGAAAGTGGTATAGATAACCAACTAGCATTGCAATGTGATTTAAAAGTTTCTCTCAAAAGTAATTTCTAATAGACTGAAAAAGATTTTTTCATATCGTTATCTCAGATTCAGAAAGTGCTTTTGTACTAGGAGACTTACAATTGATAATGTACTTGTTTTCTATGAGCTAATTCAATACTTGACACAGAAAAAAGTGGGGGAACAAAGGGTACATGTGTTTAAAATTGGACATGAGCAAAGCCTATAATTAGGTGGAATGAAATTTTGTGGAGGATATCATGGAAAAGTTGGGATTGGATACTAAACTGATCAAAATGATTATGGTGTATGTGAAACTTGATAAGAATGCAAACTGTCAGATTTTTCTCCCTTAATGTTTAATATTTTACACTCATTTGATGTATAATTGTACTCATTATTCTTATATTTTGATTTAGGATGCAAATAAAGGCATTAAGTGCAAACGGATCTAATTGGGTGATTTTGAACAGTTTTAACATCACTTCGTAATCTGGGCATAACTATCTCATACAAGCTTTGATTGAGATGATTCAAGATGCTATGGAATACCAAGACAAATATATACAATTTTCATGTTTTGAGTTTTGAGAGATATTGGCGACATCAAAGTCGAAGTCGGAATTCAAGCTACTGCACTTGACTACCACTAGGACACACAAATTCATTTGGAGATAATTAAATAGCAGGCCAGTTGGATAGACTTCATTGGACCCCACAAGCCTTTAAACTGAGCACGGCAACTTGAATTCAAATGGGTCCATTTTAGAATCACATGACTAATGACTCCAATTCATTGTAGGAGACCCAAGAGGAAATTAAACTCAAGAGCATGGCTTTGACCTTATCTACATTTGGGACACGACAAGTATATATATGGATGTTTTGTTCAAGCAGCGGAGGAACACACACACACACACATGCCTCTCTCCCCTCTTTTCATCTTCTCATTTGAGTTTTGTCATGGTCCTGCGTGGCTAAACTTTTATAATTGATCTAATGAAACGGAAACCTCAGAATCAATAAAACTGTGAGATCTAATTTGTTTTTATTGTTCAATTTATGTTTTGAGTATCGAATGTTCTTCTGTGCCTATTTTCATAATTATCTCGTTTAATTACTAAGATGCCTACTAGTTTATTATTCATTACAATCTACTACTAGGTTAGATATCAAATCCGTAATTTGTTGATCCCTCTAATCTGTGAAACAATTAAGATTTAATGATTTTCTGCGTCAGAAATTATTAGATCTTAAGAAGAATGATTGACTAAATTAAATGCAACCACTTATGCTTATATTGTTTAGTTTCATCGATCTCTTTAATTCTTAAAGCTGCTACTAAATTAAACCCTTAGCGTTTGTCTTGCGTTGTTTAGTAGTTAAGATTAGTTAGATCGTTTGTTTTCTAATTAACTACGATTAAGGAGAGAAAAGAAGATAGTTTCAATGGTGAATATTCAAAGTATTAATTGATATATATTTGCATCGATAATCAGTTGTAAAATTTTAACGGTGAATGTTGACTTAGACCAATGTTTGTTCTTTTGATTGATTTCGATACTTTAATTTGAATTGTTCCTTAGTTGTTCTTATTAAAATTGTTTTCGTTATACTCAAACCCCCCATTCTTGTTCAAGTAGTACAAAACTAGGCTAAATACTGTCTATGAGAACAATCCTTTTTTTTTCGGAGTATAGGTTTCATTTTTGATTGCCTGCGACAGCACACCATCGGTAACATTTTATGTGTTGATTGTTGGAGAAATTTAGGGCCCAATTGTTTCAAGTAGAGGGTTGAGGTAGGGGGATCTACTACCACCCTATTTGTTTCTCATATGTTTTGCAGGGCTCATATTCATACTGAAAACAATAGAGAGGGATCACTCCATTTCAGGTATAAAGGGGATCCACACATTAATCATCTCCTTTTTACATAAAATAGTGTAATTTTTGTAAAGTTGATATGCAGGAAAACAAAAAGGTGCACCGACTACTAATTAGTATGAAAGGCCTTTGGACAGAAGATCAATCAAGGAAAAACATCAATGGTCTTCAGCAAAAATGTGTCAGCATAATTACAGAAAAAAAATATGCCTATGTGGGTGTGACGCCCACGAATCCCCCCTGGGATTTAGAAGGACTCACGACATCAAGACGATTATCTCATAGATTAATCATCCCATCGAATAGTGTGTGAAGCATGGACCAAGTGTACAATAAATATTCGTAGCGGAAAAATAAATAAAAGTCAGTCGTTCTAGTACCAGAGATTCTTAAAAATTACAAATCAATTTAAAAAAAATTTCTCCAACAGGAGATTATACAGTCTTTCAAAAGAAAAAGATAAGTAACACTTCTTTCGAGATCATAATCTCGATCTTCATCCTCTCAACAAATTTCCTTTCCTGTGGAGTCTGTATCTCGGGCTGAATTTCATTTCTGCAATCACAAATTACAATCCCGTAAAATGGGGACCGTAGGGTGGGCGCGATCCACCGAAGTGAGATGTGAATCCCAGTAAGCAACAAACAACATACAACATACAATCAATTCACATAACAGAACATCATCAGGATATACAAGTAAACTCAATGGATGCATGTACCATGAATATGAGACTTGCAACATGACTTATGCACATGCACTTTCATATAAAAAATCCATAATCCTTGACAGTTTTCGATAATTTGCTTCATGTACGTGCTTTTCATAAAAATGCTTTCATATAACTTTGACTTCTTTCATATGGACTGTTTGAACTTCTTTTCAAAAGTCCTCTTTTTAAAATGCTTTTCGTCTTTTCTTATTTTAGGCGTCACTTATCATTTCATATCATGTCATATCATATCATATACGGCTCGGAAGCCATTTTCTTTTCATCATGACCTCTTATTTTGGACACCTCAAGGTTTCCCTATACACCGTGTGTTCCCGCTAGTTACCGTAGCACCCGACGACTGTATCAAACCTAAGTGCTACGTTTCGCGCCCTTTCGCGCTCTTCGTCACTCGGCGATTGATCACTCACCGAGCAACTACAAAATTTTCTGTATTGGTAAGGCTGAAGCCAATATCGTCCTGTAGGCACCCACTAGCTTTAGGTGCGACTACACTCCGGACACTTTCTGGAGCCATACATGGTCTGCCGACGGTTCTTTGTCGACCCAGGAGCTTTCACTCGACTTTAATCACTCCTGAGTGAACAGGGAGTTCCACTAGGGCACTACCCCGTCCTAGCCTTTGGAGTTCTTATAAAACTTTAATTTTTTTCTTTCTTTTAAAACATGCTTAACTCAAAACATGCTTTTCGTGCTCATGCATGGGAAATGCATGCGACATGTGACTTCTTATGCAAAACATGTAGATCATGAAACATATGAATCATGCATTCACAAATTATATCTCAGCAAATTAACATATAAACAGACTTCCCTTTCTAATTTATCTTCTATCCAACATGTCATGTATATTCCAATAAAGAGATAGTCAAAACCTTAAGTCACATCGAATCAAACCAACACTGTCTTATAGGGGTTAAGGACGCAACTTATAATAGAGTCAAACCTAACTTTTCTTTTCTTCTTTGAAAACACAATTTCGTAAGATTCTCTTAAAAGTTAGCAACCAAGTCATAACAAATCACTATCAATCAAGTCATAACAAATTATTAGCCAATAGTTTGTGCTACTTATGAAGTTACTCTCTTCAACAATTTGCTATTGTTTCAACCCTTAACTGAATTTTACCTAACTATACTTATTAAGTTCCCTCCTCAAATTTTCATCATATTCTTCTCAATATCTCTTCGATTAAAATCCTAGTATATCACCTTATTGAAACATAATGAAAAAGTAATGGAATCATCCTACCAAACCATTATATCACCGATAATTACTAAAATACTAGAGTCACCCAACCAAATCATTTTATCACCAATAATCACTAGAATAACCAAGTCATCTAACCAGATCATTTTATCACTAAAAATCACTAGAATAATCGAGTTATCCAACCAGATCATTTTATCACTAAAAATCACTAAAATAACAGTCATCCAACCAAAACATTATATCATCAACAATTAATGTCCACACAATAATTAATCACAATCATATTAATTCGGGTATTCCTATTTTCCATTAAAAGATCTCAAACTCAGTCAATATACTTCCGAATTATTTATCACAGCCAGCTAACACATCAACAATCAAAACAGAGGTTAGCACATAATCAAACAGTCAACCAAACATCAAACAAATATTTGTTACTTACAGCGCACAAACGAACGCCAAACGAACATCGCAGCGATCCTCGATCCCTAGCGGCAAGTCGTGCACTATTCATCTTCGGGCACGGCAAAGTGACGGGTTGAGCTCAGGTACTCCGTTTGACACCAAAATTTAGGGAAATACTCCTTGGAGAATGAGGAATCTCATGGAGGTAGTAGTGAAGCGGTGCAACCACCGGAAGGTGGCAGATTTGACTTGAAACGGTGAAAACCCATTTTCGAATTTTTCCTTGTACAAGGGAGGTGCGTCCATGGATGGGAAAACTATTTTAGGGGTGTGATAAACTGAGTTAGGGAAAGATTTTGGCGGTGGAGGTGAGAGTCACAGTGGCCAGACGGCTGCGCGGCAACAGAAAGTTCATTTGGAGACCCATTTCGGTTTTATGGATGGCGAGGGAAAGTGAGGGCTCCATTGGGGCTGAAATTTCTGGTGTTAGGTCGTCTATGGATGGTAGATCAAATGGCGGGGGTGGTGTTGTGGTACGGTGGCTCATGGCGGAAATATGGGTAGAGAAAGATGCGGCGTAGAGGATTAAACACCTCTCGGGTTTGGGGCTGCCGACGAGACGTGGAGCTGCCGTGGTCGACACCACCGGTGGGGTTGGACTTGCCGGAGGGTGGCGGTTCAGGTGGAGCCGGAGGTGAGGCTTGGCGGCTGGGGGTGGCGCCGCCACGGGCTGAAAACCAAACGGCCTCCCGCGATTACTGTAGCACGTGGGAGAGAAAAGAGAAAGGAGAGAAAGAAAAGGGAGAGGGAGAGGGAAAAAAATGAAGGATTTAACCATTTCCGCACTATTTATATGCCCGACGCTTTTGGGTTTTCAAACGGACAATAGATGAATTTAAAACACTGATTTGAAAGTGTATAACATCAATTTAACTTAAATTCTCACATTTTCAAATTAATTAAATAAAATATTATTTCAACTTATTTTATTTCTCAACATAATATTTTTCATCAATACTTAAAATGATAAAATTTATTTAATTATTTAAAAGGAATAGATCCATACATTTAAATCAGATATTTAAAGCACATTTAAAATCCCGCAATATTTCAAATAACTAAAATCAAGGTAATAAAAGAATATTGCATAATATAATATTTTTGGAGCTATTCAAAAGCTACCAAATCAAAATAGAATAAACATAATAAGACTTAATAATTTAATAAGTTTAAGATCAATAAATCAGATAATGTTAAATAAAATAGATTCAATACTCATTAATAAAAATATGGCAAATCAAACCATATATTATAATAATTAAAACAAAAAATACTGAATATATTATTTCAGATAGAAAGACCAGTAGCAACAATTAATTAAAATAATTAAAAGCACTATTATTCAAGAATCTCACAAAAGCTTATAACAATAATAAAATCAAAACCACTAAATCAAAATAATATTGATAACAATTCAAATAATAAAACCAATAATAATTATTAAACAACTAAGAGTATTAAAATCGTAGATCTCACAAATAACTAACTCTAATCATAAATAAAACGTACCCGAAATAAAATTTGTGAGATAACAATTTAATTTATTAAAATAAATTAAAATATCCAATGATAAAATATGAGCAAATACAAATAGGTAAAAATTCGAGGTCTCACAGTAGGGGGTATGCAAGGTGTAACAATATGAGAAGCACCATGGACTACCCCTTGTAGTTGACAGATAATAAACTCGAGCATTCTCAAATAGCAAGCACATGGTCTAGAAAAAATTGTAGTGTTGAAAGAAACAAATGCTATCCCAAGGTGGCAAGCAAGTCTTAATAAAAGTTGTAGCTCTATTGATTCTCACATACTCTATGAGCTTCTTCTTACTCCCTGGAGGGTTATTCTAACACCCCGGTCCCGAAGGTCCAGAGAGTTAGGTCATTTTTCTCAAGTCATCCCAAAACATCAATTCATATATTCCAAATTCTCCAATAACCAACTAATATAAAAAGGACACTCCATAATTAATTAACAAATATTTATGAAACTCTCCAAGAAACTAAACATAAACTTTAATAAAATCAAATGACTTCAAATACTTGCAACAATCCAAAACTTGACATACTAGAAATATCAATGAAGATAAATATTTACTAAGACTAAAAATGTATCCACGAGCACTTATTCTCCTATGATCACCAAGCCTCTCTAGTAATGGCTACCCTTGCTGATAATGCACTGAATCATCTCAACTATCTGAGAAATGTAATTAGAGGAGAGGGGTGAGTTATCCACAACTCAGTAAGCAAAGAACATATACTAGTGTGCAAACATGAGCATTTACCAAAATTCAGAATGCAGAACAAAATATTTCTTACTTTCCAGAAAAATGCAGAAGCAGGTTATATTATCAAAAATCAGAGCGAAAGTTTAATGTAACCAGAAACAGGAAAATCCTTTTGGCATAGCATAACTGAAACGTCTTATCAAAATAGAAATACCATGTTTAACCCCCGTGGTAGGGTTGTGCAAACCTCGGCGGCCAACCGAGCAGAAACAGAATGTGAATCTTCCCCTTATTATTCTCGGAAACCCGAGTGTGCACACAGGAAAGACCACGCAGAAAACCACTTTGCAGCCAAAGTGGGTGCACCGGAAACAGAATAGTTGGTACCAACCCAGGACAAAACAAAGCGAAACAGAACCAGAATGTCATGCCAGAGGTTTCAGAAATCATATCGTATCATACCCGAGTACAGGATTTTTCCAAAACAAGAACAGAATCAGATCATAAACATCATTTATACAGAAATTTTCATATTCGCTCTTTTTCAGTTCGAAAAATAGAATGCAACAAAATAGCTCATGTCTACACCAGTTCATGCCAAAAAATATTTTATTCTTATACGATTTCTTATGTATATGCGAAACAAAACTGAGGTGATTTCAAAATTTCTTTTCGTGACTAAAATATGCATATTTTTCAAAATAAAACCCAGTTCATATTTTTAATGTAAAGTCTAGTATAGGAACCCCGCTTACCTGAATTTCTTAGCTTCTCAAAATTTATCTCCACACGGCTGAACAAAAATTAGTCGCCACCTATAAAATAATCACATAATTTCCGTAAACTTCTAAATGATTACAAACTTTCAAAATAGACCCTGAGATATAAAAATCTAATATTTTTCCTTAACATCTAAACATCCTCGATATCCCAAATAACAATTCTCCTCAAAATACTAGAATTCGCTAAACTTCTCTCGAACCTCATAGTAAATTTCTTCAATACCTCGATCTTCACTTAATAAAATATTACAAGGCTCAAAAATATTTTAAAGATGTATCCAAAATAATATAGAGTTCGAAATCAAAAATAACAATTTAAAAAAAGAACTCGAACCCAATCCAAAACATTTAACCTCAAAAATACCTTAACATAAAACACTTGAAAAGAACCTGAGTAGTAACAAGCCCCGTAGGCTCCAAGTCCAAACAAAACAACCTTTATATAAAAGTATTGGGTTGCTTGACAGCAGTACAGTTGCTGCTATACACCTACACATCTCCACATATTAAATTTTTAATAATTATTATTATTATTATTATTATTTTTTCAAACAATAGGTGTGCACCGACGGTTGACTTTTCCAAAAATATGACCTTAAAACTCTGCTTTTCATTTTGCAAAAGAAAAAATATTTGACGGGCTCGACTGTTTGCGGCAGCCAAAACATCCCAGACATATTAATAGTATTTTTACTGTTTATATAAACAGTAAAAAACAATGTTAATGCGTTTCCAACTGCAATCACTGCTCTTTTCAAAAATATCACCTAAGGGGGTAAAACTGTAATTCCATAAGCTAAAACTCTACAACGATACGTAGAGGGTGAAAACACAGGTAGAAAACCCAAGTTATTAGCAGGGAAGCATAACGAACCGAGGCTGAGGCTAAGGCATGCGATGGAGGATCACCGAGATGATGAATAAGCGGTGGTAGGCAGCGGCAAGAAGCTGGGTGCGGTGGGAGACCACTGCGAAAAGAAGCGAGAGAGAAGGTGCTGAAAGAGAGAATCCGAGAGAGCAGAGGTGAAACCGTGGGGACGAAAGAAAACTCGTCGTGACTTACCGAGAGGTGGCCACGGCGGACTGGGTGATTTGTGGGGACGTGAGGTGCGCGGGCGGCACTCTCTGTGCAGGGTGACAAAGTGGAGGGGGTTGGCGCCGTGTCAACCGTGGGGAAATAATCTCCCCTGTCTCGGCAGTTCAAAACAGAGCACTCAACTAGGTCTTAGGGTGGCTGAACGCTGAGGGTCCAGGGGTTACGACGGTGGTGTGGAGTGGCGTGGTGGAGGAGCATAGCGGCTTGGCCTCCTTGGAGCAGCTGTTTGTTTTTCTCGTGGGCTGGGTAGTGGCTAGAGCAGCCGGCAACGGGGTGGATACGAAACTGGCAAGGGCTGGTTTGTGGGGTCTAGTAGTTTCCGGTGGTGCAAGGCTTTGTTTCCCTCCGCTAGGTGCAGCTACGAAACAAGAAACGTGCAGAGAGTGGGATCGAGAAGTGCACGAAGCGGCTCAAGGCTGCTACTTGCGATGGAGGTTAGCGGCTGCAGAAGGTTTTTCCTATGCATGAGGGGTAACTGCAACTATAGATATATATATATATATAGGGGCAGACTTTGCTGGGAAGGAAATTGATCGGTTGCCAAAAATAGTGGGAGAAGATACGTGCATGGTGATGTGAAGGTGAGGGCCGTGATCGCGGAAGAGGTTGGGATTGCTACCGGGAAGCCTGATTCTATGGGATGCGGCCACTGTGAGTTAAAAGAAGCAAACGGAAAAAGGGCAAAAAAAATCCGAGTATAGAAGGAAAATGTGATGCTAACGTCAATGGAAAAGGAAGGAAATTTATAAAAATGGAAAGTGCAAATCAGAGGAATCGCTGGAAATAAACAAACAGTTAAAATAAATAAATAATAAAGATCATACATTAAAACTATGTCGGAAGAAAAAAAAAATCTGGCTCCTCAAGGTTGTGGGTGTTACATCATCTCCCCCTTAAAAATTTCGTCCCCGAAATTTGTTGCACCTAATGTCGAGTCATAAACAATACTAATCTACTCCTTCCATTTAATCACACTCACACCCAACCCGACAAAAATTTTTGAGTAGGGTACCTGTGTTTGTAATGTTGTCATCCTCCGCATCCTCAGTCGTTAGTGCAAACACATGCGCTGGCCCTCCTATTCCACGCTGATTGGTTCCCTGAGTTGCCCTTTGGGGACCTGAAGGGTTAGTCTTGTTGTCCGACAAAAGTAAAGGGCAGTTCCTGATATGATGTCCAGTCTTGCCACAGCGAAAGCACGCCCCTAGTTCTCTTCTACACTCCCCAGTGTGAGGGCGATTGCAAAACTTACATAGAGTGTTGGATTGATTTCCTTGTGTTTGCTTTTGGCCAGCGTTATTGCCTTCATTCCTCTTTTTCCATGGACCTTGATCTACTGTTGATTGAGACCCTTGAGCTGCAGTCCTCTTCCTCTGTTCCACCAATGTAGCACTCCTTTGCAGGCTTCGCTCAAAGATAATGGCCTTATTCACCATCTCAGTAAAATTCTTTAATTGGAAACCCACCACCCGCTCAAAAATCTTTTCGTTTAGTCCTTGCTCGAACTTACGACACTTCTTCTCCTCATCAGGGATCAGGTACGCAGCAAAACGTGCTAATTCGGTAAACTTTGCCGCATATTGATGTACCGACATAGTTCCTTGAACCAAATTAGCAAACTCCATAGCCTTATCATTTTTAACTGAGTCTGGAAAAAAACGTTCCAAAAAGATTTCTTTAAATTTTTCCCATTCCACTATTTCTGTTCTTGTAGATTCTCTGATAGTTCTCTCTGAAATCCACCACCTTTTCGCTTCTCCCGTTAGTTTGAAAGCAGAAAATAATACCTTCTGTTCTTCTGTGCAAGGTGTAACACGGAGTATCTCCTCAATGTCCTGAATCCAATCCTCGGCTAAAATCGGATCTCCCCGACCATCATAAGTGGGAGGATGCAATTTATTAAAGTCGTCTATAGAGCTCCTCCATCCATCATTTGTCATATT
This sequence comes from Platycarya longipes, assembly GCA_036559045.1. NCBI lineage: Eukaryota > Viridiplantae > Streptophyta > Magnoliopsida > Fagales > Juglandaceae > Platycarya > Platycarya longipes. Next base: position 17,099,421 of record CM071802.1, on the reverse strand, counting down.
CATACCAGATAGACTCCGTTCCCGACGACGAGGCGGCATCCTGAAAACTCAAATAATAAAATCTTACCAAAACAAAAATCACAAGGGGATCATGCAATAGCTTTAAAAGTAAACCTCCAGGAATAACAAGTAAATTCTTATTGCCAATCCAAGTATACACCTCAACTAAAATAAATCAATACCTAAAATCATTGACAATCTAAATTCTCTTAAACCAACCAAGTCCATAATCTTAAACCTAAAATATCCCCATAATCATTTCCAAGTCCTCAAAACCTCAAACCTTATCAAACTTGTCTGACTTCGCTCACGACCCAAAATCTAAATCTTGCATCATAATCGAGTCATGCCAACCAAATAAACCAATTGAATCTAAATCATTAACTTCCCAAAAATCCATCCTATAATTATCTCCTCAAGTCCACAAATAATTAATCGACCTCAAATATTTTAGTCTGCAGAACCTCAAACCTGGCGGCTCTGATACCAACTCTAACACCCCGGTCCCGAAGGTCCAGAGAGTTAGGTCATTTTTCTCAAGTCATCCCAAAACATCAATTCATATATTCCAAATTCTCCAATAACCAACTAATATAAAAAGGACACTCCATAATTAATTAACAAATATTTATGAAACTCTCCAAGAAACTAAACATAAACTTTAATAAAATCAAATGACTTCAAATACTTGCAACAATCCAAAACTTGACATACTAGAAATATCAATGAAGATAAATATTTACTAAGACTAAAAATGTATCCACGAGCACTTATTCTCCTATGATCACCAAGCCTCTCTAGTAATGGCTACCCTTGCTGATAATGCACTGAATCATCTCAACTATCTGAAAAATGTAATTAGAGGAGAGGGGTGAGTTATCCACAACTCAGTAAGCAAAGAACATATACTAGTGTGCAAACATGAGCATTTACCAAAATTCAGAATGCAGAACAAAATATTTCTTACTTTCCAGAAAAATGCAGAAGCAGGTTATATTATCAAAAATCAGAGCGAAAGTTTAATGTAACCAGAAACAGGAAAATCCTTTTGGCATAGCATAACTGAAACGTCTTATCAAAATAGAAATACCATGTTTAACCCCCGTGGTAGGGTTGTGCAAACCTCGGCGGCCAACCGAGCAGAAACAGAATGTGAATCTTCCCCTTATTATTCTCGGAAACCCGAGTGTGCACACAGGAAAGACCACGCAGAAAACCACTTTGCAGCCAAAGTGGGTGCACCGGAAACAGAATAGTTGGTACCAACCCAGGACAAAACAAAGCGAAACAGAACCAGAATGTCATGCCAGAGGTTTCAGAAATCATATCGTATCATACCCGAGTACAGGATTTTTCCAAAACAAGAACAGAATCAGATCATAAACATCATTTATACAGAAATTTTCATATTCGCTCTTTTTCAGTTCGAAAAATAGAATGCAACAAAATAGCTCATGTCTACACCAGTTCATGCCAAAAAATATTTTATTCTTATACGATTTCTTATGTATATGCGAAACAAAACTGAGGTGATTTCAAAATTTCTTTTCGTGACTAAAATATGCATATTTTTCAAAATAAAACCCAGTTCATATTTTTAATGTAAAGTCTAGTATAGGAACCCCGCTTACCTGAATTTCTTAGCTTCTCAAAATTTATCTCCACACGGCTGAACAAAAATTAGTCGCCACCTATAAAATAATCACATAATTTCCGTAAACTTCTAAATGATTACAAACTTTCAAAATAGACCCTGAGATATAAAAATCTAATATTTTTCCTTAACATCTAAACATCCTCGATATCCCAAATAACAATTCTCCTCAAAATACTAGAATTCGCTAAACTTCTCTCGAACCTCATAGTAAATTTCTTCAATACCTCGATCTTCACTTAATAAAATATTACAAGGCTCAAAAATATTTTAAAGATGTATCCAAAATAATATAGAGTTCGAAATCAAAAATAACAATTTAAAAAAAGAACTCGAACCCAATCCAAAACATTTAACCTCAAAAATACCTTAACATAAAACACTTGAAAAGAACCTGAGTAGTAACAAGCCCCGTAGGCTCCAAGTCCAAACAAAACAACCTTTATATAAAAGTATTGGGTTGCTTGACAGCAGTACAGTTGCTGCTATACACCTACACATCTCCACATATTAAATTTTTAATAATTATTATTATTATTATTATTATTTTTTCAAACAATAGGTGTGCACCGACGGTTGACTTTTCCAAAAATATGACCTTAAAACTCTGCTTTTCATTTTGCAAAAGAAAAAATATTTGACGGGCTCGACTGTTTGCGGCAGCCAAAACATCCCAGACATATTAATAGTATTTTTACTGTTTATATAAACAGTAAAAACAATGTTAATGCGTTTCCAACTGCAATCACTGCTCTTTTCAAAAATATCACCTAAGGGGGTAAAACTGTAATTCCATAAGCTAAAACTCTACAACGATACGTAGAGGGTGAAAACACAGGTAGAAAACCCAAGTTATTAGCAGGGAAGCATAACGAACCGAGGCTGAGGCTAAGGCATGCGATGGAGGATCACCGAGATGATGAATAAGCGGTGGTAGGCAGCGGCAAGAAGCTGGGTGCGGTGGGAGACCACTGCGAAAAGAAGCGAGAGAAGGTGCTGAAAGAGAGAATCCGAGAGAGCAGAGGTGAAACCGTGGGGACGAAAGAAAACTCGTCGTGACTTACCGAGAGGTGGCCACGGCGGACTGGGTGATTTGTGGGGACGTGAGGTGCGCGGGCGGCACTCTCTGTGCAGGGTGACAAAGTGGAGGGGGTTGGCGCCGTGTCAACCGTGGGGAAATAATCTCCCCTGTCTCGACAGTTCAAAACAGAGCACTCAACTAGGTCTTAGGGTGGCTGAACGCTGAGGGTCCAGGGGTTACGACGGTGGTGTGGAGTGGCGTGGTGGAGGAGCATAGCGGCTTGGCCTCCTTGGAGCAGCTGTTTGTTTTTCTCGTGGGCTGGGTAGTGGCTAGAGCAGCCGGCAACGGGGTGGATACGAAACTGGCAAGGGCTGGTTTGTGGGGTCTAGTAGTTTCCGGTGGTGCAAGGCTTTGTTTCCCTCCGCTAGGTGCAGCTACGAAACAAGAAACGTGCAGAGAGTGGGATCGAGAAGTGCACGAAGCGGCTCAAGGCTGCTACTTGCGATGGAGGTTAGCGGCTGCAGAAGGTTTTTCCTATGCATGAGGGGTAACTGCAACTATAGATATATATATATATAGGGGCAGACTTTGCTGGGAAGGAAATTGATCGGTTGCCAAAAATAGTGGGAGAAGATACGTGCATGGTGATGTGAAGGTGAGGGCCGTGATCGCGGAAGAGGTTGGGATTGCTACCGGGAAGCCTGATTCTATGGGATGCGGCCACTGTGAGTTAAAAGAAGCAAACGGAAAAAGGGCAAAAAAAATCCGAGTATAGAAGGAAAATGTGATGCTAACGTCAATGGAAAAGGAAGGAAATTTATAAAAATGGAAAGTGCAAATCAGAGGAATCGCTGGAAATAAACAAACAGTTAAAATAAATAAATAATAATAAAGATCATACATTAAAACTATGTCGGAAGAAAAAAAAAATCTGGCTCCTCAAGGTTGTGGGTGTTACATCATCTCCCCCTTAAAAATTTCGTCCCCGAAATTTGTTGCACCTAATGTCGAGTCATAAACAATACTAATCTACTCCTTCCATTTAATCACACTCACACCCAACCCGACAAAAATTTTTGAGTAGGGTACCTGTGTTTGTAATGTTGTCATCCTCCGCATCCTCAGTCGTTAGTGCAAACACATGCGCTGGCCCTCCTATTCCACGCTGATTGGTTCCCTGAGTTGCCCTTTGGGGACCTGAAGGGTTAGTCTTGTTGTCCGACAAAAGTAAAGGGCAGTTCCTGATATGATGTCCAGTCTTGCCACAGCGAAAGCACGCCCCTAGTTCTCTTCTACACTCCCCAGTGTGAGGGCGATTGCAAAACTTACATAGAGTGTTGGATTGATTTCCTTGTGTTTGCTTTTGGCCAGCGTTATTGCCTTCATTCCTCTTTTTCCATGGACCTTGATCTACTGTTGATTGAGACCCTTGAGCTGCAGTCCTCTTCCTCTGTTCCACCAATGTAGCACTCCTTTGCAGGCTTCGCTCAAAGATAATGGCCTTATTCACCATCTCAGTAAAATTCTTTAATTGGAAACCCACCACCCGCTCAAAAATCTTTTCGTTTAGTCCTTGCTCGAACTTACGACACTTCTTCTCCTCATCAGGGATCAGGTACGCAGCAAAACGTGCTAATTCGGTAAACTTTGCCGCATATTGATGTACCGACATAGTTCCTTGAACCAAATTAGCAAACTCCATAGCCTTATCATTTTTAACTGAGTCTGGAAAAAAACGTTCCAAAAAGATTTCTTTAAATTTTTCCCATTCCACTATTTCTGTTCTTGTAGATTCTCTGATAGTTCTCTCTGAAATCCACCACCTTTTCGCTTCTCCCGTTAGTTTGAAAGCAGAAAATAATACCTTCTGTTCTTCTGTGCAAGGTGTAACACGGAGTATCTCCTCAATGTCCTGAATCCAATCCTCGGCTAAAATCGGATCTCCCCGACCATCATAAGTGGGAGGATGCAATTTATTAAAGTCGTCTATAGAGCTCCTCCATCCATCATTTGTCATATTCATACCAGATAGACTCCGTTCCCGACGACGAGGCGGCATCCTGAAAACTCAAATAATAAAATCTTACCAAAACAAAAATCACAAGGGGATCATGCAATAGCTTTAAAAGTAAACCTCCAGGAATAACAAGTAAATTCTTATTGCCAATCCAAGTATACACCTCAACTAAAATAAATCAATACCTAAAATCATTGACAATCTAAATTCTCTTAAACCAACCAAGTCCATAATCTTAAACCTAAAATATCCCCATAATCATTTCCAAGTCCTCAAAACCTCAAACCTTATCAAACTTGTCTGACTTCGCTCACGACCCAAAATCTAAATCTTGCATCATAATCGAGTCATGCCAACCAAATAAACCAATTGAATCTAAATCATTAACTTCCCAAAAATCCATCCTATAATTATCTCCTCAAGTCCACAAATAATTAATCGACCTCAAATATTTTAGTCTGCAGAACCTCAAACCTGGCGGCTCTGATACCAACTCTAACACCCCGGTCCCGAAGGTCCAGAGAGTTAGGTCATTTTTCTCAAGTCATCCCAAAACATCAATTCATATATTCCAAATTCTCCAATAACCAACTAATATAAAAAGGACACTCCATAATTAATTAACAAATATTTATGAAACTCTCCAAGAAACTAAACATAAACTTTAATAAAATCAAATGACTTCAAATACTTGCAACAATCCAAAACTTGACATACTAGAAATATCAATGAAGATAAATATTTACTAAGACTAAAAATGTATCCACGAGCACTTATTCTCCTATGATCACCAAGCCTCTCTAGTAATGGCTACCCTTGCTGATAATGCACTGAATCATCTCAACTATCTGAAAAATGTAATTAGAGGAGAGGGGTGAGTTATCCACAACTCAGTAAGCAAAGAACATATACTAGTGTGCAAACATGAGCATTTACCAAAATTCAGAATGCAGAACAAAATATTTCTTACTTTCCAGAAAAATGCAGAAGCAGGTTATATTATCAAAAATCAGAGCGAAAGTTTAATGTAACCAGAAACAGGAAAATCCTTTTGGCATAGCATAACTGAAACGTCTTATCAAAATAGAAATACCATGTTTAACCCCCGTGGTAGGGTTGTGCAAACCTCGGCGGCCAACCGAGCAGAAACAGAATGTGAATCTTCCCCTTATTATTCTCGGAAACCCGAGTGTGCACACAGGAAAGACCACGCAGAAAACCACTTTGCAGCCAAAGTGGGTGCACCGGAAACAGAATAGTTGGTACCAACCCAGGACAAAACAAAGCGAAACAGAACCAGAATGTCATGCCAGAGGTTTCAGAAATCATATCGTATCATACCCGAGTACAGGATTTTTCCAAAACAAGAACAGAATCAGATCATAAACATCATTTATACAGAAATTTTCATATTCGCTCTTTTTCAGTTCGAAAAATAGAATGCAACAAAATAGCTCATGTCTACACCAGTTCATGCCAAAAAATATTTTATTCTTATACGATTTCTTATGTATATGCGAAACAAAACTGAGGTGATTTCAAAATTTCTTTTCGTGACTAAAATATGCATATTTTTCAAAATAAAACCCAGTTCATATTTTTAATGTAAAGTCTAGTATAGGAACCCCGCTTACCTGAATTTCTTAGCTTCTCAAAATTTATCTCCACACGGCTGAACAAAAATTAGTCGCCACCTATAAAATAATCACATAATTTCCGTAAACTTCTAAATGATTACAAACTTTCAAAATAGACCCTGAGATATAAAAATCTAATATTTTTCCTTAACATCTAAACATCCTCGATATCCCAAATAACAATTCTCCTCAAAATACTAGAATTCGCTAAACTTCTCTCGAACCTCATAGTAAATTTCTTCAATACCTCGATCTTCACTTAATAAAATATTACAAGGCTCAAAAATATTTTAAAGATGTATCCAAAATAATATAGAGTTCGAAATCAAAAATAACAATTTAAAAAAAGAACTCGAACCCAATCCAAAACATTTAACCTCAAAAATACCTTAACATAAAACACTTGAAAAGAACCTGAGTAGTAACAAGCCCCGTAGGCTCCAAGTCCAAACAAAACAACCTTTATATAAAAGTATTGGGTTGCTTGACAGCAGTACAGTTGCTGCTATACACCTACACATCTCCACATATTAAATTTTTAATAATTATTATTATTATTATTATTATTTTTTCAAACAATAGGTGTGCACCGACGGTTGACTTTTCCAAAAATATGACCTTAAAACTCTGCTTTTCATTTTGCAAAAGAAAAAATATTTGACGGGCTCGACTGTTTGCGGCAGCCAAAACATCCCAGACATATTAATAGTATTTTTACTGTTTATATAAACAGTAAAAACAATGTTAATGCGTTTCCAACTGCAATCACTGCTCTTTTCAAAAATATCACCTAAGGGGGTAAAACTGTAATTCCATAAGCTAAAACTCTACAACGATACGTAGAGGGTGAAAACACAGGTAGAAAACCCAAGTTATTAGCAGGGAAGCATAACGAACCGAGGCTGAGGCTAAGGCATGCGATGGAGGATCACCGAGATGATGAATAAGCGGTGGTAGGCAGCGGCAAGAAGCTGGGTGCGGTGGGAGACCACTGCGAAAAGAAGCGAGAGAAGGTGCTGAAAGAGAGAATCCGAGAGAGCAGAGGTGAAACCGTGGGGACGAAAGAAAACTCGTCGTGACTTACCGAGAGGTGGCCACGGCGGACTGGGTGATTTGTGGGGACGTGAGGTGCGCGGGCGGCACTCTCTGTGCAGGGTGACAAAGTGGAGGGGGTTGGCGCCGTGTCAACCGTGGGGAAATAATCTCCCCTGTCTCGGCAGTTCAAAACAGAGCACTCAACTAGGTCTTAGGGTGGCTGAACGCTGAGGGTCCAGGGGTTACGACGGTGGTGTGGAGTGGCGTGGTGGAGGAGCATAGCGGCTTGGCCTCCTTGGAGCAGCTGTTTGTTTTTCTCGTGGGCTGGGTAGTGGCTAGAGCAGCCGGCAACGGGGTGGATACGAAACTGGCAAGGGCTGGTTTGTGGGGTCTAGTAGTTTCCGGTGGTGCAAGGCTTTGTTTCCCTCCGCTAGGTGCAGCTACGAAACAAGAAACGTGCAGAGAGTGGGATCGAGAAGTGCACGAAGCGGCTCAAGGCTGCTACTTGCGATGGAGGTTAGCGGCTGCAGAAGGTTTTTCCTATGCATGAGGGGTAACTGCAACTATAGATATATATATATATAGGGGCAGACTTTGCTGGGAAGGAAATTGATCGGTTGCCAAAAATAGTGGGAGAAGATACGTGCATGGTGATGTGAAGGTGAGGGCCGTGATCGCGGAAGAGGTTGGGATTGCTACCGGGAAGCCTGATTCTATGGGATGCGGCCACTGTGAGTTAAAAGAAGCAAACGGAAAAAGGGCAAAAAAAATCCGAGTATAGAAGGAAAATGTGATGCTAACGTCAATGGAAAAGGAAGGAAATTTATAAAAATGGAAAGTGCAAATCAGAGGAATCGCTGGAAATAAACAAACAGTTAAAATAAATAAATAATAAAGATCATACATTAAAACTATGTCGGAAGAAAAAAAAAATCTGGCTCCTCAAGGTTGTGGGTGTTACATCATCTCCCCCTTAAAAATTTCGTCCCCGAAATTTGTTGCACCTAATGTCGAGTCATAAACAATACTAATCTACTCCTTCCATTTAATCACACTCACACCCAACCCGACAAAAATTTTTGAGTAGGGTACCTGTGTTTGTAATGTTGTCATCCTCCGCATCCTCAGTCGTTAGTGCAAACACATGCGCTGGCCCTCCTATTCCACGCTGATTGGTTCCCTGAGTTGCCCTTTGGGGACCTGAAGGGTTAGTCTTGTTGTCCGACAAAAGTAAAGGGCAGTTCCTGATATGATGTCCAGTCTTGCCACAGCGAAAGCACGCCCCTAGTTCTCTTCTACACTCCCCAGTGTGAGGGCGATTGCAAAACTTACATAGAGTGTTGGATTGATTTCCTTGTGTTTGCTTTTGGCCAGCGTTATTGCCTTCATTCCTCTTTTTCCATGGACCTTGATCTACTGTTGATTGAGACCCTTGAGCTGCAGTCCTCTTCCTCTGTTCCACCAATGTAGCACTCCTTTGCAGGCTTCGCTCAAAGATAATGGCCTTATTCACCATCTCAGTAAAATTCTTTAATTGGAAACCCACCACCCGCTCAAAAATCTTTTCGTTTAGTCCTTGCTCGAACTTACGACACTTCTTCTCCTCATCAGGGATCAGGTACGCAGCAAAACGTGCTAATTCGGTAAACTTTGCCGCATATTGATGTACCGACATAGTTCCTTGAACCAAATTAGCAAACTCCATAGCCTTATCATTTTTAACTGAGTCTGGAAAAAAACGTTCCAAAAAGATTTCTTTAAATTTTTCCCATTCCACTATTTCTGTTCTTGTAGATTCTCTGATAGTTCTCTCTGAAATCCACCACCTTTTCGCTTCTCCCGTTAGTTTGAAAGCAGAAAATAATACCTTCTGTTCTTCTGTGCAAGGTGTAACACGGAGTATCTCCTCAATGTCCTGAATCCAATCCTCGGCTAAAATCGGATCTCCCCGACCATCATAAGTGGGAGGATGCAATTTATTAAAGTCGTCTATAGAGCTCCTCCATCCATCATTTGTCATATTCATACCAGATAGACTCCGTTCCCGACGACGAGGCGGCATCCTGAAAACTCAAATAATAAAATCTTACCAAAACAAAAATCACAAGGGGATCATGCAATAGCTTTAAAAGTAAACCTCCAGGAATAACAAGTAAATTCTTATTGCCAATCCAAGTATACACCTCAACTAAAATAAATCAATACCTAAAATCATTGACAATCTAAATTCTCTTAAACCAACCAAGTCCATAATCTTAAACCTAAAATATCCCCATAATCATTTCCAAGTCCTCAAAACCTCAAACCTTATCAAACTTGTCTGACTTCGCTCACGACCCAAAATCTAAATCTTGCATCATAATCGAGTCATGCCAACCAAATAAACCAATTGAATCTAAATCATTAACTTCCCAAAAATCCATCCTATAATTATCTCCTCAAGTCCACAAATAATTAATCGACCTCAAATATTTTAGTCTGCAGAACCTCAAACCTGGCGGCTCTGATACCAACTCTAACACCCCGGTCCCGAAGGTCCAGAGAGTTAGGTCATTTTTCTCAAGTCATCCCAAAACATCAATTCATATATTCCAAATTCTCCAATAACCAACTAATATAAAAAGGACACTCCATAATTAATTAACAAATATTTATGAAACTCTCCAAGAAACTAAACATAAACTTTAATAAAATCAAATGACTTCAAATACTTGCAACAATCCAAAACTTGACATACTAGAAATATCAATGAAGATAAATATTTACTAAGACTAAAAATGTATCCACGAGCACTTATTCTCCTATGATCACCAAGCCTCTCTAGTAATGGCTACCCTTGCTGATAATGCACTGAATCATCTCAACTATCTGAAAAATGTAATTAGAGGAGAGGGGTGAGTTATCCACAACTCAGTAAGCAAAGAACATATACTAGTGTGCAAACATGAGCATTTACCAAAATTCAGAATGCAGAACAAAATATTTCTTACTTTCCAGAAAAATGCAGAAGCAGGTTATATTATCAAAAATCAGAGCGAAAGTTTAATGTAACCAGAAACAGGAAAATCCTTTTGGCATAGCATAACTGAAACGTCTTATCAAAATAGAAATACCATGTTTAACCCCCGTGGTAGGGTTGTGCAAACCTCGGCGGCCAACCGAGCAGAAACAGAATGTGAATCTTCCCCTTATTATTCTCGGAAACCCGAGTGTGCACACAGGAAAGACCACGCAGAAAACCACTTTGCAGCCAAAGTGGGTGCACCGGAAACAGAATAGTTGGTACCAACCCAGGACAAAACAAAGCGAAACAGAACCAGAATGTCATGCCAGAGGTTTCAGAAATCATATCGTATCATACCCGAGTACAGGATTTTTCCAAAACAAGAACAGAATCAGATCATAAACATCATTTATACAGAAATTTTCATATTCGCTCTTTTTCAGTTCGAAAAATAGAATGCAACAAAATAGCTCATGTCTACACCAGTTCATGCCAAAAAATATTTTATTCTTATACGATTTCTTATGTATATGCGAAACAAAACTGAGGTGATTTCAAAATTTCTTTTCGTGACTAAAATATGCATATTTTTCAAAATAAAACCCAGTTCATATTTTTAATGTAAAGTCTAGTATAGGAACCCCGCTTACCTGAATTTCTTAGCTTCTCAAAATTTATCTCCACACGGCTGAACAAAAATTAGTCGCCACCTATAAAATAATCACATAATTTCCGTAAACTTCTAAATGATTACAAACTTTCAAAATAGACCCTGAGATATAAAAATCTAATATTTTTCCTTAACATCTAAACATCCTCGATATCCCAAATAACAATTCTCCTCAAAATACTAGAATTCGCTAAACTTCTCTCGAACCTCATAGTAAATTTCTTCAATACCTCGATCTTCACTTAATAAAATATTACAAGGCTCAAAAATATTTTAAAGATGTATCCAAAATAATATAGAGTTCGAAATCAAAAATAACAATTTAAAAAAAGAACTCGAACCCAATCCAAAACATTTAACCTCAAAAATACCTTAACATAAAACACTTGAAAAGAACCTGAGTAGTAACAAGCCCCGTAGGCTCCAAGTCCAAACAAAACAACCTTTATATAAAAGTATTGGGTTGCTTGACAGCAGTACAGTTGCTGCTATACACCTACACATCTCCACATATTAAATTTTTAATAATTATTATTATTATTATTATTATTTTTTCAAACAATAGGTGTGCACCGACGGTTGACTTTTCCAAAAATATGACCTTAAAACTCTGCTTTTCATTTTGCAAAAGAAAAAATATTTGACGGGCTCGACTGTTTGCGGCAGCCAAAACATCCCAGACATATTAATAGTATTTTTACTGTTTATATAAACAGTAAAAACAATGTTAATGCGTTTCCAACTGCAATCACTGCTCTTTTCAAAAATATCACCTAAGGGGGTAAAACTGTAATTCCATAAGCTAAAACTCTACAACGATACGTAGAGGGTGAAAACACAGGTAGAAAACCCAAGTTATTAGCAGGGAAGCATAACGAACCGAGGCTGAGGCTAAGGCATGCGATGGAGGATCACCGAGATGATGAATAAGCGGTGGTAGGCAGCGGCAAGAAGCTGGGTGCGGTGGGAGACCACTGCGAAAAGAAGCGAGAGAAGGTGCTGAAAGAGAGAATCCGAGAGAGCAGAGGTGAAACCGTGGGGACGAAAGAAAACTCGTCGTGACTTACCGAGAGGTGGCCACGGCGGACTGGGTGATTTGTGGGGACGTGAGGTGCGCGGGCGGCACTCTCTGTGCAGGGTGACAAAGTGGAGGGGGTTGGCGCCGTGTCAACCGTGGGGAAATAATCTCCCCTGTCTCGGCAGTTCAAAACAGAGCACTCAACTAGGTCTTAGGGTGGCTGAACGCTGAGGGTCCAGGGGTTACGACGGTGGTGTGGAGTGGCGTGGTGGAGGAGCATAGCGGCTTGGCCTCCTTGGAGCAGCTGTTTGTTTTTCTCGTGGGCTGGGTAGTGGCTAGAGCAGCCGGCAACGGGGTGGATACGAAACTGGCAAGGGCTGGTTTGTGGGGTCTAGTAGTTTCCGGTGGTGCAAGGCTTTGTTTCCCTCCGCTAGGTGCAGCTACGAAACAAGAAACGTGCAGAGAGTGGGATCGAGAAGTGCACGAAGCGGCTCAAGGCTGCTACTTGCGATGGAGGTTAGCGGCTGCAGAAGGTTTTTCCTATGCATGAGGGGTAACTGCAACTATAGATATATATATAGGGGCAGACTTTGCTGGGAAGGAAATTGATCGGTTGCCAAAAATAGTGGGAGAAGATACGTGCATGGTGATGTGAAGGTGAGGGCCGTGATCGCGGAAGAGGTTGGGATTGCTACCGGGAAGCCTGATTCTATGGGATGCGGCCACTGTGAGTTAAAAGAAGCAAACGGAAAAAGGGCAAAAAAAATCCGAGTATAGAAGGAAAATGTGATGCTAACGTCAATGGAAAAGGAAGGAAATTTATAAAAATGGAAAGTGCAAATCAGAGGAATCGCTGGAAATAAACAAACAGTTAAAATAAATAAATAATAAAGATCATACATTAAAACTATGTCGGAAGAAAAAAAAAATCTGGCTCCTCAAGGTTGTGGGTGTTACAGTTATACTTAAAACTAGAATTTATGATGAAAAGATTTTGGCAGGGGCAAAAAAAGGATGAAAGAACAATATATTGGGTCAGTTTGGACAATATGTGCGAGTCAAAGTTCAAATGTGGCTTAGGTTTTAATGACTTAAGAATCTTTCATATGGCTTTATTGGCTAAATAAGGGTTAAAAGTTGTGCAAAACAATGGCACACTGCTGCATCGAGAATACAAAACTAAATTTTCTCAAAGGTGCAATTCTTTACTTTGAGATGGGAAATAATCCTTTATGTCTTCGCAAAGGTATTTGGGAAGAAAAAAAAGGGCTAATCCAAGGTTGTAGATGGAGGATAAGGAATGAAAAGACTCTCAATAATTGGAAAGACCATTGGATCCTTGGTCATAGATCTTTACTAGTCTTGGAAGTAAATGACATCATGAAGAGAATAAAGAAGAAATAATGAATAATCTCATTAACAATCATACAAAATGGTGGGATTTAGAGATGGTTAAAACTCTCATCAATTCAAAAATAGAAGAAGAGATTCTAAAGATTATTATCTTCCCCTCCGGTCCCAAATGGGTAGGAGAGTTACTCATTTTCACTCAAAAACATGTCTCAATCATATATTCATAGACTCCAAAGTCTTGAATGACACAAATAACTCAAAGTTTCAAATCAACTACTCAAATAAGATTAACTAAGCACCACAAAATCTCAAAATGAATATCAATCTTCCAAAGTACTATGTCGACCAAATAAAAATAGAACTATCGAATAAAATTCTCAGATAACTAAGGTACCCTCTTTGTACGTATTCCATTATGATCACATGGCCTTATACATGCCTTCTGCTCTTAAACTTTAGATGAATTATTCAAACCATCTGAAAAATATTTGACGATAGGGGGTGAGTTATCTACAATTCAGTAAGCGGAGGATATATACTAGAGTGTAAATATGAGCATTTACAAAATACAATGTGTAGAGCAAAAATATCCTTCAGAGTTATCATAAACAAAACACATTTTTAAATATAACGGAGCGATGATCTTTAAATTATATAAAACATAGAGTATTTTAACATAATAAAACTGAGCATTATCATTATATCAAAATAGGGCATCTCACAAAATAGAGATCACGTTTAACTCCCGTGGTATGGTTGTGCTAATCCCGATTGCAAAACCAAGTAGAAACAGAGGTGAATATTTCTCTTAATCATTCTTAGAGTCCCCTGAGTGTGCACACAAAAAAATCCACATGAAACTACTTTGTTTCCAAAGTGGGTGCACTCAAAGATAGAGATGTTGGTACCAACCCCAACAGAGCAGAGCAGAGATAAAGTTAGATACAAAAATAGTATATCGTGCCAAAGGTTATCATAGCCATATAAAGAATAGTACAGAATTCCAAAACATTTTCAAATTATTTTCACAAAAATAAAACGGAGTTTAGAGCATATTTATAAATTAATGTACAAATGTTCAATTTTACAATATCGTTTTTTTTCACATTTTAGAGACATGATGATAAAACAAAACTCATGTTTACACAATGCATGACAGAAAACATTTCTCTTTCTCATACAGATTTCATGAATAATGCAAATATTGGCCGATGTTGTTTTTCCTAAATTTTCATTTTCTAACAAAATATGCACAATTTTTAGAAAGTCAATATCAATTTACAATTGGTATAAAGCCAATCATAGAAACTTTGCTTACCTGGATTTTTTAACCTTTATAAATCTTTCTCGTAGCAGTGCCATGGGAAATCCGATCATCACCTATAAAATAGTCAAGTTTAACTTTCTTAGATCCCGGTCAAAATGCATTTCGACACTTAAATCCAAAATGCCAATATTAACCAATGTTAATACTTCAACACCTAAAACTCTCGTAATCCTAAAAATATCATCATTCCGCAAGTCCATCAAAACTCACTGAAACTCTCCGAATAAGACATTAAAATTCTAAAGGTCTGTACTTGGTAATCTAATTTAAAACACTAATTGATTTTCGGTAAAAACTAAGTTTCATTTAATTAAGATAAACCCAAGCTCATGTAAAATATAATAAAACTGATTTTTCTGAAAAGCTTAAAACAGCCGTAAATCACATACCAGACTTAATATTACTCAACATAAATTAATTCATTTCAAAACACAACTTAAATAAATGACCAAACCCAAACTAAAAGCAAGGTCCAACGTGAACTTCCAAAATCCATTTGAAATAAACATTAAAAAAAATCCTATTTAACTTGTTAGAAAGAGGGTAAAAAAAAAATTATCATAAATCTAACATTCCCTAAAAGCTTTACGTAACATCACTATAACAAATAGAACCTTTTGTGGCCAATTTTTCACTGCAGTTAAATTATTGTAGCAAAAAGTGGCTTTTTATTTACAAAATGTATTTCTCTAGAAATAAACAATGAGTTTTTCAATAAAAACTTTCAATTTCTGCAACATAACACAAATAATATTGACACTTCAACATATTTATCGGCAATATTGATATTTGTTACGTCAAAAAATCGTGGCCGCTGTTGTAATGTCATTTATATAAAATTTACACTTTTTGGTGACAATCGATAGTTGCCATAACAAGTCAGTTAAGCTACTAACATTTCTAGTAAGTGAATTTTTGTTTCCATTTTTCATCCCTCTCTCATTCCCTATGCCTCTCTTCTCTCTCAAGTTCTTAACCTAACATCCTATATCTCTCTTCTCTCTCTCTCTCTCTCCACCTCACGACCCTTGTCTCCGTTAATAGCCACGGAGCATAGCAACCCCTAGCGATGTCGTGCGTCGCCTCCAGCCACCAGATGCTCCCCCCCCATCCCATAGCTCTCACTCCTCGATTTCTCTCATTTTCACCACTAGCCATGTCTTGCGTCGCCTCCAACCTGCACCAACTTAGCCACTTACAGCTATAGCGACGCCAAACGCAACTCCCCAACCCCCCAACTTAGCCACTTTTTCTTCGTTTTTGATTTTCGCTTTTGATTTTTCACAGCTGGGTTGGATTGGGTCTCGCTTTTGATTTTTTAGAGGCTTCCGAATTTTTGCTAATGGGATCTTCGCTGAAGGTTTCTCTCTCACCACGTTATTTCTCTCTCTACCATAGTATGTCTCTCTTTTTTTCTTTTTTCTGTTTGTGTTATCTGGTTTTGATCTAATGCTCAGAGACGCATGAAATGCAAGACAAGATGAAAAATCCTAATACATGAGGCGTCTTATGGTTTTGTTTATTTTCTTTTGGTTGGATGTGAATCTGTGGGATGATATGGATTTTTTTTTCTTTGCCGTCTTGTTGTTTTTGGTTTCAAAAACCTGTGTCGATTTTTTTTCTTCTTGTTCTATTTTTGTTCAGCATTTTCTTTTGTTCCATGTAAATGTTGTTGTTGGATTTCTCTTCATTGCTATGGACTGTTTTTGGTTGTGTTTGCCAGGCTTGGATGTGAATTTTTTGTTCATTCTTATGTGAACTTATTTTAATATATAGGATTCAACTGTTTGAGGGAAATGATTAGGCCAATCAAACTATGGTGGAGGTGCATTTTACATGCCATTAAGTTTGCCCTTTTCCTTTCCTTGATACCTTTACTTTAGCATAAGCCTTTTTTTTTCTTTATTTTGGCGTCAAGCAATGCAGAAGCGGCATGTTCAGTGTAAATTATTTTCATAGGGGCAGCATTGTTCATTATTTATTTATTATTTTTTTGTGGTTGGTGTAGAGGCATGGGTGCATTGATTATTATTTCTTTTAGTCTATAGATCAGATCAACCATGATTCTATTTTCTTGCCTTGATGTTTGTTTTATCTGAAAGTAGAAATTGTGAGCACATTCCGCATTTAGATAAATTCTCTTGCCCCGATTCTATTTTCTTGCCTTGGCCCAAAGATTTCTCTCAAGCATGTGAATGAATCTTAGATAAATTTGAGAGAAATTTGTTGTTGTAAGATTATAGTGTTCAAATCTCATAAATTTCTATTTCTAAATGAGGTTTTCCTACTTCCTTCCAATACATGCCTCATTTTAAACATTCTGCAATTAATTACATCTATTTTAGCTATTGTTTGTGCAAGTGATGGTTGATGACTTTATTTTTTTATTGAGGCAAACATGTGAATGAATTTCCAAACTTTGAGATGCAGGGCAAGGTATTTCCCAGATGCTTGTGCTGGGTGTTAAGTGGGAGTGAAGATGATATTCATAAGAGCATCAAATTTGATGTTTGGTCCAGTACACCAAATGTTAATAAGAAGCTAGATGCAGCATTCCATGATGTTGAAGGAAAAGACAGTGAGAAAAGCAGCAGGTGTCTAGATGCAAGAACTCTCTCTTAATAGTGTGAAGCATAAATGCAAAAGCAAAAATGCTGAGTTAGAACTAAATTGTCTTGGGAAATATTAAAAAGCATATCCAAATTGATTTTGCTCTTTATAGAATTTCTCATTCTTCCTATTATGATGCAGTTTATGGAAGACAATGGGGAATTAGCTTTCTTGGTTCTTTTGTGATTAATTATTTGTATGCAATCTCTATTTAGGTTCCACCTTTATTTGTGATATCATTAATGCAATCTGAGTTTCAAAAATATTTATTGCATAAATATTTTATATTGGGAATAGGATGCAAGTGTGTATGCTTTTAATTTCATTTTATTCTTGCAGTAGTTCATGGATGTATCATATTCATTTTGTTTTTGCAGATATTTCTGGGCCTCCAAGAGACTTTAGGCAAAGCAATTCCAGTGGGTGAGGATACTCTGTCTTGGACATTATTAAAGCCAATGATGCCTGATAGTCATGATGTTGAGGCCTTTTCAGAGAATTATAGCAAGCTTAGTGTTGCTCTTAGTTATGGAACCACGCACTTACACAGATCCTGTTGAAGATGTTATTTTTAGCAGAGGGTAAGAAGTTCTTTGTTTTGACTGTGTTCATTACTTCATTATATTCCTTCAATGTTAGCACAGTGCATAATTTTTTTTTTCATAGCACATAATACTCTACATAATCTATGATCTCTTCCGCATTGTTTTCATTAACTTGAACGGGTGCTGAAAATACAAGTGAACCGTGATCTGAAAGAAAAGTATCCATGGATAGATTGATTCATTATAAATCATTGATTTAATTTGGCATAAAATTGATTTTATTTGGTATACCAACAAAATCTTGAAATTCTTATGTTTGTGGGAGCCACCTGTGCCTCTGTGCAATTTACTAATTTTCAGCACTAAATCATGATTTCTGTGCTTTGAAATATTTTGGGTCTGAGCATAACCGTTTGAATTTTTGAGGGTTCTACACAGTGCTTTGGGAGAGAAATGCTGAAATGATTGTTGCTTTTTTGCTTTGGGAGAGAAAGGTGAGTCCATAAAATCTCCAGTTTTTTGCTTTTTCAAAGTGTGCCATTCTGAATTGTTGCTTTGAAAACAATGAGCGTACAATGGCGAAGCTACATAATTTTTTCTTTCATATTTTAGTGATGTGGTTTTCTGCTATTGTTTTAAATGCGAACAATGCTCATGATTTTTTGTCTTTAATTTCCAGCTCTTAGTTTGTATTTAAGGGCTCTTTTGTATACTCGATGTATATTTTGGGTTTGCCTATTTCACTCTCATTAATGAAATTTATCTATTACTAATAAAAAAAAAATTGGTGTCCTGATCTAGGATCTATGGAGGGAAGGTGGCAGGAATACCGCTTGTTGGGACTAGACTCCGATATTGTCGACGTGGAATGTGCCGAATCTTGATGAATGAGCTGGAAAAGGTAACTACATTGCAAAAATAACTAAAGACATGTTTGGTTCTCGAAATGCCATTCCTATTTCTTTAGGAATTGAAAGACCCATTCATTTTCTATTGCATGCATGTCATTGTTTTATTCTCTTTTTTATTTTTTGATTGAATTGATCTAATTTGGTGGTTCGTTTTTGCAAGAACTTTGGACTGTGGTTTGTATTTTTATGCACGTTTTTACAGTTTTAGCGATGATTTTTCTGCAAGGACTTTGGATTTCTTTAAGAAGGTGAGTAGGTTTTTTCCATGCTATTTTTGGTATTATAATTTTAGTAAAATATTATTTAGTTTTAATTCCCAGTTTATTCGTTCTATGTTTTTTATGTTGTTTGAATGAGAAGCAAGTTGGCTAAATTATTATTTTTTTTTCCAAACTTTTAGTAAGGAAAAATGGTTTCAGAATTAATAAATGCTAATACCATTGTGTATGAGAAGAAAGAGTGTCAAGCTCGAAGCATGCCGAGTGATTATTCAGATGAATATGCCACGGAACCCACCGATCGACAAGAAGTTTTTGATACCTTTTCTTTGAATTTTATTCCTGTTTTCCCATTTTTTTGGGGGTGGGGGACTTTGTATTGTTGATAGTAGTTATGATGGCATACACTATTTGCTAATTTTGATGAGCCTTGTTGGTCTAGGAGATGCGATTTTTATGCCTTGAATTTATACCTGAGTTTTCAGAATAAAGGTTCTAGAAAAATGATTTCTTTTTTATGCAACATAGAGTGAGTTTCAAAGCAGTCTGGTTGGTACTTTGTCTAGAGATGCATGTGCTACCTAGGATTTTGTCATGAGGCATTGGACCATTAGGTCAATGTGTGAGTTTGCTTCCTCACTTAGTTTCTTGCATGTGATCAAGGCTAATAATTTACATGTTAGCTATAGATAGCTACTCACTAGTACTGCATTTATTTCCACATTCCTAATTGGGTTAGTGTTGAATCTTTTTGAAGGTTTTCTTTTTAAGTTTTGATTGATGTAGTTTATTTTGGTGCCTTTTGTTGCAGGAAAGAAAAGAAGCATACATGTATATAAATTTCTACATGCACTTGTAAGAGTTTATAGTTTTACATCTTCTGATTTATAACGTGCAAAGATTGTTTACATGTTATAAAAATGCTCTTTGGTTAGTCGGGTTTGATTAAAATTTTGCTATTTGTCATGGTTTAAGTGGAAGTTGTGTCTCTAATAGATATTCTGGACTCTAGTTTGTCTCTTTTATAAATGAAAAGTATCATATATCTGAACTCTAGTCTGATGTTAAAATATTTTAATAAACCATGTCAGAATGACAGAAACATTTGTCATTTGAGAAGTTCATCTTAGGCTAGTTGTTGCTTTGTGTTTATCAACTTCTAAGCCTTATAAACTCCATGAATACAGTATCATGCTCTCACTTTGATGAATGGAAGTCTTAATTGGTCTGAGTTGGGTCATGCCAAAAGATGTGGTTGATTTATTAGCAAGTTGGCCCAACCTTTCTAGTTGTCCCCAAGTGGCTGCTGCATGGAAGATGATTCCATTGTGTATTTTGTGATATATTTGGTTACAAAGAAATGAGAGATGTTTTAATGATAGGGAACATAATGTAGATGAAATCTGAAAGTATTTTACTTAGCTGGTTTGCTGCTATTATGCTTAATGGTGGGGCAGTCAATGAATTCTTGTCTTCATTTCATTAGCTTTAGCTGTGGCTTTTAACTAGGTGTTTCTGTTATATACTCCATGTGTACATGGGCTGCGCCTATTTCTTTATGATGAATAAATATTAACTTATCAAAAAAAAATTGGTCTGATCCATTTTTACTTTAGTGTACGATGTGACTTTGTGTGAAACCTTCAGAGACTTGTTGGATATATGGGCAAAGGAAGTACAGCTCTACTCCACTAATCACGAGTGTATCAAAATTCTTCTTGAGAATAAAGTTGATATGGAGAGTTGTATGTGCACTGTATATTTTCTCTCAGTATACAGACACATATATTTACCATTCAATTGTTTGTAATGATAATCTTTATATTCAAGAATAGATATTAGCTTCATTTTCCCTTAATTTTCTACCATGTGGTGTTATCATATGCATTCTACATAGAGTTTCACTTCTAGATCATTTTATTTATTTGCAAGTTCCATCAAGCAAAAGGAAAATATTGTATAGTAGATCCTTCTATGTCGGACTAAGATGAAAGAACTCGGGTTTGTTTGAGTTTTGCTCCCTTTGCTGATAGTAATGATATTTTTTATGTTAGATGGTGGCTAGGAACCTCAAAAAGACTTCTCTGGCTCACAAACCTGCTGGATATATGGGTTTTTTATTGACTTATCAAAAAAAAATTATATATATATGGGTTTTTATTTGCTTCCCCCCCCCCTTTTTTCTAGTTTTACATTCTTATACTTCCTTGATCAATATTGAAGTTTGAGCTGTGTTTTGTTTTGTTAGAAGGTTAACTTGTGATGTTTCAACCTCTTAAATATTGGGCAGCTTAGTATCTTAAGGCTAGGCTAATTGGCTTCACAGTTGGTGTAATACTTGCCATATTAGGTTTGATTTAGGGACAACTGGCTCCTAATCTCACTCTACACATACTTGGGAATACTTGAGTTGGAGTCTATATCTTTCTTTGTCTATATGTAGCTTATGTTTGTTTGTTTATTTTTTTTTTCACTTTTGTGTTGGCTACTAATGATCTTTGAAATTTGCTGATACCATGTGATGCTCCTATTATATATTGACTGATACGATTCAATAGTAGGTTCTTCACAGTTTTTTGATTTGAGCTTTAATGACTTTAAAGGGTCTGGATTTGAACCCCTTGAGAACTGCAAAGCTCTACAGGTATGTGTCTCGTGTATTCATCTTTTGATGGCAATGATTTGGAATTTGTTGGAGTTATCAATGCAATAGGGTCTAACATGTTTATTAATTTTTAACTACTGTAGCAACTATATGTTGCTAGGAATCATCTTTTATCACTTGCAAGCCTCCCCACAGCTTCATAATTTAGAGGCAATCTATGATTTGAATCAGGTGGTTAAAATGACTATTTTTTTCCTCTTCTCCCCCTATTTTACATTTTCTTTCTATTGCTCAAAATCAAGTTGAAGTCTCTTTCAATGGCTTAGTCAACCTCGACTACGGGTTTGTCCTTATTTTATGTTTATATTTCTTCCTCATTACCACTCAATGAAGTAATATATTTTACTTAATTTTCATGTAGGTATTAGCTGGCAGCAAAACAAAATTTCAACTCTAAAAGGTTTCTTTTATTATGCCATTCTTTTTCTACGTTCGGATCAGTTTTATAGTCTATACTTTTTTTTTTAATTTCTTTTTCCTGTTTGCGGCAACATGTTTGGCCGCCAATATTTTTTTTCTTCCATAATGGATTATGTTTTGCGAAATTATTTGTAGAGAAAAACTATTTTCCGCAATTGATTTTGCCAATATAAATTTTTTCCCATGATGTGAAGTTGTGGTAGTTTTCTTTCAGGAGTCAAAACATTGTAGGAAATGATTTTTTTGTGACGAAATGAGCAGCCAATATAAGAATATTGTGGCATTACATGTTGTGAGTTTAAGGTAATTGTGTGCATCCAATTTGAGGATATAGATATTTTATGGCAACACAGAGACGTGGGCTATGTTTATTGTGCGATGTTGTATGCCCTGAAAGCAGTATTTCTGGCAGAAAATGTTGTTATTATTGACAACATAGTTTGTTGCAAATAAGGCAGCATTTTCTGCAAATGCTATGTTTGCCGATTGATCCTAAAATTGTCAATTTTTTTAATCTACAAACATGCTGCCATTGTGTTTTACCAGAAATGATTTTTACTTGCAATATTTTAGGCTTATTGTGGCCAAAAGTGTTGCGGCAAAGACCTCATTATGTTGTAGTGTGCTTGACTTTTGTTTGTTCTCAATAGGGGAGGCCCTTCTTTTCGTATTGAATTAATTATCTGCAACACCCACCACTCCTCCATATTGTATTTGTTGCGGCCATTTTCTCTTTTTTACGACTGACTCAATATAAAAATAAAATCTCATTTTATTTTTATATAATAATTTATATAAAATGAGGCCTTAATATAAATTTGGAAAATGATACTATGTCTACTTAATTTCAGACTTTATTTTGACATTTCATGTATTTTATTTTATTTTTTTAAATTTTTTTTTACTTAATAATTAAGGAAATGATTATTAATGTATTGATTTTTTTCTATTTTTAAAATATTTTAATGTGATAAAAAAATGACTAAAAAAACAAAAAGTAACTAGCGGTTTAATTGGGCGGTGCTACTCAGGCGATAGATTAGCACTGCCCTACAAATTTTGTACTTCAATTTAGCATGATCTTAAAAATTTTATTTTAAAATATAAATAATTCATTGTATTAAATATTAAATTTAGTATTATGAGGTCTTGCAACTATTAAAAAATATGTATATTATTTAAATTTTATTTAATGAGATGATTTTTTGTTTTAAAAATAAAAATAAATACTTTATCATTTTTATTTTTGAAGGCCTTGCGTAGGCTGAGGTCTTATGCAATGGCCTAAATGACCTCACTACGAGTCGGCCATATTTTTTGGTAAAATGTTTGAGACCAAAGGAAGCAAATGATAGGGAGCCAAACAATTCCTCAATGTTGCAACAATTATACATGATAATGCAACCCCCCCCCCCCCCCCCCCTCCCTCCTCTCTCTCTTATTATTATTATTTTTAAAGAAGAAATTCTATTAATTCAAAAGTCAATAACAAACTGTAAGATAAGGTGATGAAGCTCTCCACTTTTACAATAGAGCGAGAGTTCTCTAAGATTTCTCTAGCCAGGTTATGGGCAAATTGGTTGTCCTCTTCCTTAACATGTGTTGCGGACCACTCAAGAAAGAAGCTAAGTTGAGTCTTGATGTCCTCTTGGATCATTTCTCGCTACGGTGCAATTGACTTATGAGGTGTTAATGGCAGTGATGACCTCTTTAGAGTCTCCCTCAATGATGATTTGTTTGATGCCCAGGTGAATTCCAAAGCAAACAACTTTCATTGCTCCCAGAGATTTTGCTAGAAGTGGATCGGGGTAGAAAGGTAGCCACTATATTCCCCTATCGGTCTCGAAGAATAAGATCTATTCCAATCAAACCCTTTTCTCTTGCCACTGTTGCATCCCAATTTATTTTATAGACATTGGCTGGAGGAGCCCAGAGGGTCTGTTGAGGTTTTTCTGTGATTGTCTAGATTGTGGAGTTTGGCCAAGAGACTTTGATATCTTGCAGTTTTTCCTATGCCAGCTTTGCCACTAAATTAAGAGGTCTGAACTCATGGTGAAAGATGAATTGATTCTTGCACAACCAGACTTTTTGGCCACTATGGTGAATTCCTCTACTAACTCTTGTCCCCCAAAGTTTGCAGGTCGGTTTTAAGCTTCCTAAAGTCATCTTTAGATGAAGGGATTTATTGGAGCTTCCTGGAACATTGGTGCCACACGTCCTAGGCTGCAAGGCAGTTCCAAATTGCATGGACCATATTCTTTTCATCCTTTTCACAGATTGCATAGAGGGATTTTCCAAGCATTTTTCTCTTAAAGAGGTTTAGATGAGTGGGGAAACTTTCGTGGCTAGCTCTCTAAAGAAATATCTTATATGCTAGGGAACCTATAGGGACCAGATGGTAGACCAAAAGTTCTCCTAGCTAGAACTGCTTGAGGATTGGACTTTCTCAAACTCAGTTAAAGCCATGTGGAGATGATAAGCACTCCTTATTGTAAACTTCCCCTATGGTGAGCTAGACCATATCAGTTTATTAGGTCTATTGGTAGAGCTAATGGGAATCTACTTAATGAGATAAGCTACATCCGAGGGGAAGAGCTCATCCACAAAGTTGTGTCCCCACTGTTTCGACTCTAAGTCAATAAGGTAGCTGACATTGGTTGCTTGACTTAGAGAACCATTGAGTCTACTTTGAAGTCTTGCCATAAGGTAATTGAGGGATCCATCGGTCTTCCCTGATACTGTTAGAGACTCCATTGCCAACTAGAGATATGGCTCCTTTTTGGAGTAATTCCCATGCTTGAAGGATGCTCCTCCATATAAGCGAGGGCCTGCAACCCAATTTTGCCTTCGGGAAATCTTTGTAGGGGAAGAACTTGGCTCATAGGACCTGTGAGGCTAAAGCTTGGGGGTGGTGAATAAGATTCCAGCCTTGTTTCGCAAGTGGTACAATGTTGAAGCTGTGCAGGTTCCTAAAGTCCAGATCACCAGCTTTTTTAGCCTTGCCCATGGTGTTCCAAGAGACCCTATTAATTTTGTTTTCATTCTCTACTTGTCCTCAAGAGAAACCCCTCATGATTTTGTTCAGTTCCTTTAGGAGTGATCACGAGAGCTTAAATACAGACATGCTATACATTGGCAATGATTGGACCATGACTTTGAGGAAAATCTCTTTTCCTGCTTAAGAGAGGAGCTTAACTCAATGGCTACTAAGTCTTTGCTAAGCTCTATCCAAGATGACTTTGAATGATTTGTGTTTGGACCTTCCCATTAAGGTTGGTAATCCTAGGTATTTCTCATGAGGGAGACTTGATCCAATTCCTGCAATTTGAAGAATGGTGGACTGGTTCTCTTTGGGGGACTTTTTATTGAAGTGGATCAAGGTCTTGTCCTAATTGAGACGTTGGCCTGAAGCAGATTCATAGATGTTCAATAGGTGGATGAGTCTACTCCATTCCAGGGAGTTCGCCTTGAAAAAAAGAAGGTAGTCATCTGCAAAGAGCAGATGATTGGTGAGTAGCCTTCCTCTTGCAATTGGGACACCCAAGTTCAGCTTTGACGAGGCTGCTTGATTGAGCATAGAACTTAGAGCTTCTGTATAGAGGATGAAGATGTATGGAGACAATGGATCTCCTTGTCGAATGCCTCTTGTGGGTTGGAAAGAAACTTGTGGGAAGCCATTGATTACGATAAAGTACGACACAGTTTCGATGCAAGACATAACTAGTTTGATTTATTTATTTGCAAACCCTAGCTTCTTCATCACCTCCCTGAGAAATCTCCACTCAATGCGATCGTAAGTCTTGCTCATGTCTAGCTTCAAAGACATGTAGCCTTCATTGAGTGGAGTGCCTCGAAGGCCACTATAATGTTATCGATAATCAGTCTACCTGGGACAAAGGCAGACTATATTGGTGAAATGATTTCATGCAATATGAATTTCAGCCTATTTGCAACTGACTTTGATATGATTTTATATAAAACATTACATAGGTTTATTGGTTGAAAGTCAGAAACTTTGGAGGGAGAATTAACCTTCGGGATAAGTGCTATGTTGGTAGCATTCAAAGAACCCAATAGGCTTTCTGAGTTCAGGATAAAAAGAGTTTCTTCTGTCACCTGGACCAATGCTTTCAATAAAAAACTGGGGAGAAACAATCTGGACCTGGTGAGCTCGAAGGTGGCATACTGAACCGTGCTTCTTCCACTTCCTGTTTGGTGAATTTTCGAAGGAGTTTGGCATTCATTTCTGGTGTGATTTTTCTGTCTAAGTGTTGCAGGCAGAGGTCAATGTTGATTGGGTCAGAGGAGTTGTAAAGGGCCTTGAAGAAGGACTGAAACTTCTCACTGATTTCTTCCTTAATTAGTCACGGCCAGATTGCCTACTTCATCAGTCAGCTATTTAATAGTATTTCTTTTGTGTCATTGAGAAGCACATTGGTGAAAAAAATCTCGTGTTCATGTCTCATTCTTTTAAGCTTTTTTGTTTTGCTAGTTGTTTCCACTTAATGTCATCAGCTTCCTCAATCAGCAGCTCTTGTTTCTTGTCTCTAATCACCTCATTTAAGTTCCCAGTATTTCCAAAAATCTCGTGTTTCTTGTCTCTGATCTTAGAAATTCATCTTTCTTTTCTACATAAAATATGTTTAAGAAATAACAAATGAGCACTTTACAAGGAGAGTGCCTTTTTATTTTTATTTATTTTTCTTGTCTCTGACCGTCGTTCCTGATGAGCAATAGTTTTGCTTAAAACGAGATAATATACAAAAAGTTGGAGTTGAAGGAATCCTTTCACATGCTATTCTAGGTTTACAAATCTATATTCTGTCAGAAAAGATATAGAAACTGACTTGAACTGTTATAATATATATAAAATGATGAAACAACACGGGGGTGTAAATGCAAAATAAATAAATAAATAAACGAGTTATTAACAATCCAGCCGACGTTTTTAATTCACATGTCAATAACAGTACTTCTTAATCATTTTTAACAAAAAATGAAATTACAGCTTTGAAAGATTTCTTGCTTGGTTTGTCAACTGTGAAAGTGGAAATGTAACATCCCGCTCTTAAATATAGTATTTTAAAAATATTTTAGAGAGTTAGTGTGCTACTAAAACTTTTTTTTACAAAACGTAGCAGACACGAACGCTTTATAATAAATGAAATAGTCTTTATAAAATTAAAAAGAGTCAGCAAAAATATTTAATAAAAGAATGTTGAAATCTTATGTGTTCACAAAAAAAAAAATACTTTTATTCACTGGGCACTACAAATAAAATTAATACACTGTCTAGGCCACTGCATCACCTCCCTGAGTCAAATGCTGCCAACTGTGTATTCTCATCGCTTGTAATAATATTTAAAAATGAAATATAGAAATATAGAAATAAAAATAAAATGAGTTGAATACTCAATAAGCAACACATCATACGGTAAAAATAATACTTATTGATTATCTCAAAACATGCATACTCATAGATACATACTTTAGAATATGAACATGCTCTTTTCACAAATGCTGAACATGAGCTTTTATAAATCATGAGCTTTTCGTAAAAATATGAACATAAATTTGAGTTTATCTTATCATATCATATTGTTTCATATCATAGGCCGTTACTCACTGTTAACTCCCGTGAGTTAGGATTAGCAAATCTAAAAAGATTCTGATTCCGCCCGTGATCGCGGGTTGTGGAATCCATACATAAGGAAGACATATTGGATGCACTACCAATATATATGACCTAACAATGCAATATGCTCATACATAGGTACCGACTTCATATCATACATAGGTCGCTTACATATCTTATCATACTTGCATACTTATCATAACATAGATTTCAAAAGAAATCGCATACTTTCGTAATATGTCGTGATGCATGTTTTCTCACATAAATTCATGATTTTTTATAAATAATTTTATGCACTCTCACATAGAACCATGTCTTTTCATAAATAACTTTAATGCATAAAATCATGATATTTTATGAATAATTTTAATGCATAAAATTTCTCATAAAATTATGCATGGATTTTTATAGTTTTTCATGACTTGGATACATAAAAAGGGCTATCAAATGATGGCCATACATACATAATATTTTTATAAAACATGTTTACCGTACATGCGTGAAAAGTATGATCGTGCTACTTACCTCTTAGCTGAGTATCCTGATTTTCACGTCGTAGCTCATGACCTATACGAAGTACTAAGCGTTACTAATTTTTCTAAAATAAACGTGTCGTAACCCTCTACTTACATAAAATTATGACAAATAAATAATTTAATAAAATATTAAAATATATTTTTAGAAGAACTTTAGAAACTTTAATACTTTGTAAGAAGTAAATCTTTTTTTTTTTGGGATTATACTAATTTTAGAACACAAATCTATATAAAAATAAAACCAAGCCCAATATATAAATACGAAATCTGTTTTTGTAAAGCCGCATCTTTAAAAGATATACAATTTATAATATAACTACTTAAAAAGATTGGCCCAAGGCCCCCAAAGCCCACATTAAAACCAAAAGGAGTTGAAGCCCAGTGTTGTTGAAGCCCAGTGTTGAAACATACAGGTTGTGAAAACAAAGGGCTCGAACACAACTCACCACAAGAGAGGGCTGAGTTTTTCGGAGAATTTGGAGTGCCAAGGGTTGCCAGAGATGCCACTGGGTTGCTAGGAAAGGTAGTGAGACGCCAGAAAAAGTGGGGAAGTTAGAGACTAATGACTGAAACCGAAAACAGAGTAGGGAAGAAGAAGAGGTTTCCGGCGACAGAGGCTTACAGGAACGGTTTGGGCTCGTCGAGGTTATGCTGGCCGGCAGTTTCTGTGGTAGTTTTCGACGAGTTAAGCGGCTGAAACTGAGGCAGGTGGTTATCTTCTTGCTCTGTTTTCGGGTATGGAAAACAGGGGCATATATATGTGAGTTTCGGTGGTGGTTCTAAGTAGCGTGAGAGGAGGTGGTTGATCGTGTTGTGTTTTCTGGTTGGAGTTTGGCTGCTACGGCAAGGTGGTTTGTGGAGGGTGGCAGTTTGCTGTGTGGGTCTGAGGGATGGAAGAGATGACCGTGAGGGTATTTGATGTGTGTAAGGTCGACGAGAGTGGTCTGGTGGCTTGTTTCTACATGCATGCATATATTTATAGATGCCTAAGAGATCATAACGCAATAGACGTGCGTGCAGGGGAAAGAGGTTACGTATTTGATCTAGTATTTGAAATTAAACATGTATTCGATTTGAAAATTTCTAAGAGGATACGGTTAAGTATTTGAGTTGAGTGATAAGAGTTTTGGAGTTTTGTATTTAGAAGCTTTCGGGTTCTTAGATTAGAGATAGTTTTACACTAGGATAATTGGTTCTAAAATGATGATTATTTGTAAAAAAAAAAAAAAAAGATCAAAACTAATAGATGAATCACGACTCGGAGAGAAATTAAAACAATTTCAAACATTATTTTAAAACTTATCAAAAGCATAGCTTGATAACATGATGAAATAATAAAAATTAAAATAAATATTAGAATAAATCCTAATTTCTGGATCAGGATGTTACAGGAAACAACGCAATAGTATTGATCTGAGAGTCAATGCAAATGACGACACGTCTTTTTTGTTCTTTATCATATAATAACATAGCGGTTTCTCTACTAATCTAGTCACTTATTCGTTGCCTATGTATATATATATATATATATATATATTGTCTATAAAAGGAGACATGAATTAAGGCCCTTCTACGTTGTTTTTTAATTCCAAGATTCCATGAGCGAGAGAGTGAAACATGAAAAACGGGTTGTTCATTCCAAACAAACCTAATTTAGTTCATCAAGAAATCATTGCTTTTGATAAGAAATGCCAACCTTTCCAAAAGGTGAGTCAACTAATTAGGTATTCATATTGTTCACTAAAATGAAGTAGATATATATATATATATATATATATATATGTATGTATGTATGTCACTATAAGAAAAAGTATAAATTTTTGCGACAAATTATTTATGATAAAAAAAAATTTACGATTAATTTTGACTTCATAATAATTAATTGATTACAAATAAGTAGTTTTTTTATAATATATAAATGTATATATATATATATATATTCATATATATATTATCTTTGCGCATATGAACTGTGGATTATAGTGTCAACTTAATTGCATGAGCGTGCGTAATTTATTAGAAGAGGCGAGTAATATAATTGAAAAAGATGCGAACCCAACATTAATCTAGAAAAAATAGAAAATATATTTATAAATTTCACATTTTGCACTTTCAATTAGTACGTACATTGCTCATGGTGTGGAAAAGTAATTGATGTGTTGACTTTCTTAACGTTTGTTCAACAATAAGTAGAGTACCGTTAACGCATTGATTTCAAGGGTAGCAAAACTTAAAAATCTACTAAATGTTGATCTCAATATAGTCTTATAATATATTATTATATGCAGTACTGGCAGTGCCATTTGAGGCAGAGGGGCCATGCCTCCCTCAAACCTTTTTGAAATCATGATATAACTCATAGATTTTATACACATAATTTTATAAAGAAAAAATCTTTCCAACCTCTTATTATTCACACCATTTTTATATATTACATTTATTTATTTATTTATTTATATTAAATATTTGATATATAGATAATAAATAAAAAAATTAAATTAATTTAAAAAGAACAAATTTAAAATAAAAATATTAAAAAATTAAAAAAAAATAAAAGTAAATTAAAAAATGGTAGTATGTGAAAGTTAGAGAGGTTGTATAGGACTTCCCTTTTATAAATTCAGAAAATGACTCCCAAAGAAATTTATAATTCTCATATGCTATCTCTATTTTTTTTTTAAAATTTTAATATACTTAGAAATGTCTCTCTCCAACTTTTTTTATAGTACCACAATTTTGTTTAATTTATATATATTATTTATTTTCAAGGATGTGGCTTCTACAAAATTAAAATTAGAATTAAAATTAAGTCTAAGAGATATAATAAACTTATTAATATGGATTTCAAAGTTTTTTATTTTACAATACTGGATTTCTTAATATGGAATTCAAAATGTAAATACAAGAAGAATTATTTAAGGTTGATCTATATGAAAAATAATTTGTAATTATGTTTTAATGATTTTTCAATCTCTTTTTTGATTTACATAAAAGAAATGATGTTTGCAGTCTTATAATCAAGTGCAAGCCTCGCCGATTCCATTTGAAAAAATTAGATAAGTTTAGGACCCACTGGAAAAATAATTATTTTTTTTGACGGTGGACCATACTTTTTTTATCAAATGAAGTGTGTAGAGCTTGCTTTCCTTAAGACCAGACTCTGTTTGAATTGAGAGATGAGATGAGATGAGTTGCGAAGAAAAAAGTTGAATCAAATATTGTCAGTATATTATTTTTTAATATTATTCACTACAAAATTTTCGAGTTTTAGCCAAGGAAAATTTTTGTAGCTAAAAGTATCTGTTTCGCGGTCATAGAGTAATTGCCACCAATTTGGTTCATGGCATAAAACTCGCAGCAAATACTACTTTTTGCCACGAGTATAAGTTCCCGTGACAAATGATACCTTATTGCCACAAGGGCCTTCTTGGCAAATTATATCTTGAAATATCTATTGTGCAGTGGCTATTGGTTGGTTGCCACGATACCATGTCGTGGAAAAAAGTTTGTTCCCCCTACCCATATAATCACTAAAAAATATTTTTTACCATCTTCGATCTAGTAGTTTGAGGTAATTAATCTTTTGACATGACTTTAGTTTGTGTGGATTGTTAACATCCGGCTACCATTGTCATCTCTAATGAGGTATGCTTTTGTGGGCAAATAGTATTTGCTACAAGTTTCATGGCAAAAAGTAGACTTTCATGGGCAAAAGATTTTCGCCACAATTTGTCTTCACGGCAAATACTAAAAGATTTCAGGAAAAAAAAAATTGTAAAAAACATAAAAAAAGCTTCTATTATAATGAGAGAATTTTTTAAAGTAACAAACTTTTATTGAATTACGTGAGTAGGCGACGCTCAAGTACACAAAGAGCATATGAAAGAGAACAACTAGTTACAAGTTTGGAGATATCAATGGGAGAAAAATTTGTAAGCATGCATAAACACTGTGACGACCCCAAAATTATCGTATTTTGCTTTTATTTAAATATACATATATGGCTTAGTGACTTAGGCAAATTGGTGGCTAAAGCCTTAAGAAGATGGACTTAGGAGTTTAAGGGCCTTAAGGCCATGGCAAGAGTTTTGGCCCTAAGTGGGGGAGAGACAAGCCCATAGATCCATGAAAGGAAGCCCACTAGTCAACCCAAACCCATGCTTGATGACACATGTCAAGCTAGGAGAAGTTTAGTAAGTTGAGTCAAGACTAGTAGTTGAAAGAAGAAAATGCTAGTAGGTGAACTAGTTGACTAGTTGTTTTGGTTGGAGAAAAGAAAGAGAAGACATGAGTGGAATCTTCCATCTTTTCCTACCTAGATAAGTGTGTGAGGTGTAGGATTTTGCCAAAAAAGTCAACATGGGATCCTACCATATCTAGTAAAATGATGAAAATGAGATTTGAAAAGATTTGGAGATGAGAAATGGGAGGGGTTTCAATGGGGGCTTTGGCCGAATGGCCTTAGGGTTTTCTCACCTAAACACTTCCAAATCTAGGTGGAAAAGACTTGTAGGATTTGTGTAAGATTGGATGAGACATGATGTGTAAGAGGGTGTAAGAAGAAATGACATGAGATGAGTTGATGGAACAAAAAGTGGGAGGAAAGGAATGAGGGTTTCGGGTAAGGCCTTAGCTGAATCCCCCTCCCCTTGTTTGACCTTCTTTTTGCCACCAAATCTAGACATGGAATTGTGTAAGAATGACATGACAAGCTTGTGTGAGATGTGAGGTGATTGGTTGATGAAAAAAACATGTGACAAAATAGAAATGAGAGTGAGATGAAGAGAGGGTTCAGATGGGAGCTATGGAATCCGAAACCCACTTGGGTGATTTCCCAAAATTGGATTCTCAAATCCCTTGGAATGACATGTGAGAGAATTGTTGGGGAGAGAATAGATGATGTGAGATGATTAAAAGGGGTTGGAACCCTAGAATGAGTGGCCGGCCATGAGGAGAGAAAGAGAGAGAGAGAAAAACTCCAACCTAGGATGGGATAGATTAGGGTTGATGTGATCAAGTGATGGGAGTCACTCAAGGGTCTTTCAAGCCCATCACAAGTCACTCAAATCTAGGGGAATGAGTGGCCTAGAAGCCTAGCAAAGTGCCTTGGCCGAATGGCCTAGTTTCCTCACCCTTTTGGCTTGCTCATTTCGGACACACACCCACACACCCCTCACTTTGCACCTCACGGCAACACTCCCCATTTCCCTTCACTTTGCTTCACTTCTTTTCACCACTTAGACACCTAAACACTCCAAGCTAAGAAGGAGAAGAAGACAGTGTTTGTGGAAGAAGGAGAAACCTAGAAGAGGTAAATAGCTTAGTTACTTTGAAATGAAATCTATAAGCATAAGGAAGAACCTTATGTTCATGATTTCAAAAAGGAAACCCTTTCTTTTGAAAATGGAAAAATTGTAGCATAATCTAACTAAGTATTCCTTTTGTTTTCAGAAGTTATATAAGCTAGCTAGGAAGATTGGTAAGTATATCCTTACTTTACCTTTAGCATTCTTTGTATATTTTGGAGTGAATGTGCTTGAATGTGTGTATGTGCTTGTATATGCTTATATTGTTTGGTTACTTGCTTAGTATTGCCATGATGAAACTTTGTGGGTAGAAATGTTATTTTGATTAGGATCCATGTGTAGAACCTATGATCTTTTTGGTTAAAGAGTTATGAGATGATTGAGGATCTTGATGGTTTGATGAGAAAAAGCATGTAAGCATGAAGATGTTGAGTTAGTTGAGTATTGGTGAGTATGGGATATATGCATACATGTTATTTGAAGAAGCATCTTGGTTTTTGTTGTAAATATCTTGCCTATAGAAATGCCATGCTAGGATGAACATGTATAAAGCATTGATGGAAACTAGTTATATTGATCTTGGAAGATATTGATGTTATGGTTGCTTAATGGTTACAAAAATGCCTGCTTGTGGTGTTATGTTTTGGAGGATTTTCTTAAAGTGGAAATCTTGAAGTTTAATTCCTTATTTAATTGATATTCATGTTTGGATATTTTGGAGAAGTAGAAGTACGTATATTGGGAGGATGACATGTATGGATTCGGTTTCACGTAGAGTATTCAAGTAGGACCCTAGCTTTGAAGGGCTAAGAAAAGAAAACACTAAACTTGAGAGCTATAGATTTCGGGTTTGACCCCTTGTGAGGCTAGGAAATTGTTCTAAATATTGAACTAAGGCTAGATGGTGTTAGGGAGATCAATAGAAGAAGAGAACATCAATGAGAGACAAAGTAGGGTCTCGGCCCAAACCCTAGGGGTGGAGGCCGAGCACCCCACTCACCCTAATGCACTTGTTTAAGTGTTTTCACATATGTATAAGTCTATAGAATAAGGTTGTGAAGGAAGAACGACCAAATGTGTGTACTCGAGCTCGCCTCAAGTTTTGCATTTACAAGTTGAAAGTTGCATGTCCCATGCATAAGCACAAAAACCCATGTTTTGAGTAAAGTATGTTTTCGAAAGAAATGAACTAACGTTTTAGAAGAACCCCAAAGGCTGGGACGGGGAAGTGTCCCAGTGGAACTCTTTGTTCACTTAGGAGTGTCTAAATTGAGTGAAAACCCCTGGATCGACGAAGAACAGTCGGCGGACCATGTATGGCTCCAAACGGTATCCAGAGCGTGGTCGCACCTAATGCTAGTGGATGCCTTATAAGCGGTGTTGGCTTAGGCCTCGCCATCTGATAAGGTTGTAGTTACTCGGAGAGAAATCCCCGAGTGATGAATAGTGCGAAAGGGCGCGAAACGTATTCACCTAGGTCGACTTGGTCGCCGGGTGTGACGGTAACTAGCGGGGAGCACACGGTGCATAGGGGAACAGTGAGGTGTCCAAAATAAGAAGTCATGATGAAATGAAAAGGGCTTTCAAGCCATATATGATATGATACAATAAGTGGCGCCTAAGATAAGAAAAGATGAAAGTTTTTGAACAAAGTATTTTTTTGAAAGATTATGCATTAAAGAAGCTTTGTCATGAAATTTGAACAAGTATGTTTTGGAAGATGAGAAAATGATGAGAAAGATGAATTTTGTCATGAGCATGTGCATCGGTCTAAGCATGAGTCCCATGTAAATGCATACGTAAGAAATTGTTTGTTATTCACTTAACTATATGCTTAAAATGCTTCCATTAAAGTATAAATGTACTTGCTAAGATTTCTCCCGAAACCTCACCCCACTCTTTATGTCCCTACTATCCTTCCCTCTTGGGACTCTTGGGAATGATAGAAGTACTTGTAGGTGAGGATGACTCAGATGAGTACGACCCCCAAGAAGACACCTTGGATCCTCAGGGACCCGATTGAGGCCGCCCTTAGGGGGCCAGTGACTCTAAACCTCCCGGGTCAGTAGGAGGTGGAGTCACTAAAAATGACCATATACAGTTCTGTTGGTTCATACCCTGCGGGGTGTTGTTTAGTATTAGGGGTTGACGAGTCCCTTCACTTGGGACGTATTTTTGGACTGCCTTCTAGGGCAATTTGTGAAGTAGGGCCTAGCATTGACTTGGATCAGCTTCGCTGGGGCCCGAACTTTAAGAAGGTGAAGAAGGAACCCGTCGGATGAATTTATGGGCAATGTTAAGACCCATAATATTTTGTGATGCCCTGTATTTTGATAAAGTCTTCCCGCCTGTTGGTAGCACTATTTTGATTGCTTGGATAAGTTATGTAAATTTATAAATCCGGGCTATGTATGATGTTCTGTTTGGGATCCATAGCTAACCATGTGATGCATACTTATGTAGAAAGCTTGACCTTTTCATTCCGCTGCGATGATCTTTACTTGACGTTTTTAAAAAAAAAAAATGTAAACGTATGATATAATGAGGGGCGTACTTCCTTGCGTTGTTCTTCCCCGACGCTTCTATTCACGTGCGATCCCAAGCGTGGGTTGGGGCGTCGACAAACATACTCGTTTATATGGACAGATTTTGGTTTATCTGTCGGCATGCCTACTATCCCAACACAGATATCCCCAGTGCTTATCTCCATTGACATCCCAAAAAAGTGTAGTTAGCCCACCATCAAGAAGTCATCTTAAACTTTCTCTGATTCAATAGCTGGCAATCTTCTTAGAAGACTTGATACTTGTCTTGGCAATGAATTCTCACAGAGGATATCACCTGTATTTAGCAGTACCAAATGTAATCAATAACCACTCTAGGTCTTTAACCATAAAAGTCCAAGCAAGAGATTAATTTTGTCAATGTCTACTAGTGCCCATATGAATGCAGAAGTGACAGATTACATTGAGAGGAAAAAACAGAGTAAAGGAGATCCCCAAAAGAAGTAAACACTAAAGTTTTCCATCTGAACTAAACTACAAGTTACAACAAGATATTTTTCCCTCGAGAAATTTGATATAATAATATTTGTGACTTTTGTTTAATCTTCTTTAGCTTTAAAAAGCTTAATTTCTGTCTGATATTTAAATCTCAAAGTATTCTAGTTTTAAATAAAATAGAGATGGATATACCTTTTTGCATAGCTAGAAGATAGTAATGAAGAACCCTAATTCTACTATTCAGCATTTTTATGGCACTATGTATGCCTGTGAGGTGAGCAGCCACTGGAAACAAACTCGCATGCAATGGTAGGTATCACAAAAGAAGATTCTTCTATGCCTTCTCAGAATAGATGGAGCTTGCAAATAGCATGCATTTTAATGAAATAATAAATATATCAATCTTTCTAAAATGTCCTTAGGTGGGCCAAGAAAGGCAAGTTAAGAAAAAGGTGGGTTCAAATTTCGGGATAAAAATGGATAAATGCTTTTATTCTTGGGAACTTTTGTATATTTTGGGACAGCCAAAAAGGAAAGCTCCTTAACTATTTTGAGACAGAAATTATATAACTAATTTCAATTTTCAATAGCCTATATTCTCCTTAAACAAGGTTTATTATAAACGTGTTTTGGGAAAATAATAAGAACGGCACTCACATTGAGTAGCTACTGAACCACCATCAGGTATTTTAAGATGTGCAACATGATCAACTGAAATACGTTCTGCTTCGACTGTCTATAAAGCCCCCCCCCCCCCCCCCCCACCCCCCCAAAACCAAACAACAAAAAAAGTAAATCGATAACCCTATTGGTGGTATTTAGATCAGAACATATACATAGAATTAGCAAGCCAAACCTCAATAGTGTAGTTTGAACGAACAAAAATAAGTTGTGGAATCCCATCTATGACATGCAGCTCTGAGTTTCAAACATCAAAACCCAAAAGAATATAAAGGTTATCGCCTCAGTATAATTATGAAAACCTAATAAGAAAGTTATCTTACTCAGAAATACAAAATGGCACGAATAAATCATAAGAACAACTATATATATATATATATATCAGTATTTTAGCCTTAAGAACTACTTATAAAAAAAAATTACCCTTAAGAACTACAACCATGCATAACAAGAGAGAAAACAGGCAAAGAGAAGCTATTTATTGAAACTATAGCCATCTTCATTTCATTAAAATTATAGCCATCTTCATTTCATTGAAACTATTAAGAGCTACACTCATCTTCATGTCATTGAAATTATTAAGAACTACAGCCATCTTCATTTCATTGAAACTATTTATAGATTTTTTTTTCTACTTTTGTGAGTGAGAATTAATCGTAACAAAGAGAAGCATCCAGGTTAATACCATAAATTTAAAACTAAAATTTAGAATGAATTTGGACAGGAAATACATATTTACTGCCAAACAATCCTGCCTTCCTACATTGAATACTAAGAATGAATTTGGATAAGAAATACATATTTACTTGAAAGATTCTTTTGTATCTTCTATTCACTGTATCTTCTTCTGTCAAATACATACATACATACATACATATATACATACATATATATATATATATATAGTTGTCTCTGTATAATTGGACTGTTAAGGATTAGAAAAGTTCAAAGGAGTAGGAACAAATTAAACAGACTACCCAAATTGAAGTTCAAAGTTGTCTCTGTATGTGTATTCCTGAGAAACAAATTGAAGTTTAAGTATTATAATTGGTTTGGACAGTTATAAAAATATAGGGATATCCACCAAACAAAAGAGAGATAAAGC
Source organism: Platycarya longipes (assembly GCA_036559045.1). Lineage (NCBI taxonomy): Eukaryota > Viridiplantae > Streptophyta > Magnoliopsida > Fagales > Juglandaceae > Platycarya > Platycarya longipes. The sequence goes on along the minus strand of CM071802.1, from coordinate 17,061,051 downwards.
TTTAGAACTTTATACTACCAAGCCATAACTTACATCAAATATCATCTAAGCTAACATATACCTGTGATTTTCAATTAGCCTATCTAAAAACACATACAGGCCCAACTAGCTCAAGTTTTATACACTATCCCTAGTTCTAAAGCTTTGCTTACAAATAAAGTAGCTTCCAATCAAAGTGTATAGTTGTAGACAAACGAAACTTATATTATATTTGGTAAGAAAACCTAAAATCAAGATTAATCTCCAACAAAATAAACCTAAGAATTTTTTTGAAATAAACCTAGGGAAAAAATAACCGAACAGAGATTAAACAATATTATTTCAAAAGAAAAAATTGGAAGCATTGCACTGCAAATACTTAACAACACTACAATCAAAATAAGAAAACCTAAAATCAAGATTAATCTCCAACAAAATACAACAAAGCATTAGGAATCATTAAATAGAAAAATAAAAGGCATATAATAAATCTTAAGAGATCATGATGCCGGAAAAATAAGGGAAGAACATCTAGAGATGTATTAACTAATTCTTATTCTTCACAAGATGCAAATTTAAGTATCAAAATAAGGAAAATGGAAGTGAATTTACGAAGGAATAGAGGATGACTCTCGGTTCGAAGCATTTACAACATTTTCAGAGCAACCCTAGGTTGCAATGTCGAGATACAGGAGAATGGAGAGAGAGGCAAAAGTGAGAGATGGAGAGAGAGAGACTCACCTACTAGGCCAGACGGCGACGGCATGGTGGGCACAGTGTGGGAGGAGGTAGCAGTGCACGGCGTGAAGGGAAGAGAGCGATCACACAAAACTTTCCACATAGAAGAATCTCACTATTTGGGGGGGGGGAGGGAAAAGCAGAGAAGAATCGAAGGGGGGGGGGAGAGGGGAAAAAGAATCAATGTGGTGTGGAGAAGGGAAAAGAGTAGGGAAAAGCAGAGAAGAATCGAAAGGGGGAGAGGGAAAAAGAGTCAATGTGGTGTGGAGAAGGGAAAAGAATCAACGTGGTGGGGAGAAGGGAAAAGAGTAAGAGGAGGGGAGAAGGGAAAAGAATCGAAGGGGGGGGGGAGTGGAAAAGCAAAATCGAGATTGGGGAGAAGGGGGGGGGGCGGGGGAAGCGTTTTGTGCACACAAGACTACACAAAACGACGAAAATTTGTTGCATTTCGTACAAAATTTTATTTCCCACAGTCTGAACTCGCCGTAATTGCTTTTTTTACTGCGGAAAATAGTGGACCCAAGAAAAATTTGTGGCAAACGCAATTTTTTATTTGCGTTATATGCACTTATTAGCCACGGGAGCTAGTCCTGGGATGATATATTGGTCTTAAAAATCTCATTTTCTTGTAGTGATTATTGTTTTGAAATTTAAACAAATTGAATTAAAATTTAAAAAAGTTGAATGGTTTATTATATTTTGTGTGAAAAATTGAAAAAATTGTAATAATGAGATGAATGGAGTTGAGATGAATTTTGAACACAAATGTGAGCTATATTTTGCATTATTCTTTATACAAATGTGTCACATGGTAGAACTATTGGCCCGCCTCGACATAATTGCTTATTCTGCCACTAATTATACGTACTTGTAATATGTACATATATTTAGGATGTGTGATCATGTCTATATATATATACATACATTTGAAGGCCTGCTTCTGAAGACTCTCCGAAGCTTTAGTTAGAGATGAAAATGAAAAACCAAAAACAGACAATAATTCATAAAGTCTTTAGATAGATGTTCATACATATTTCCAGTGATCTATTCTTTCTTTTATATGGGTCGAAATACTGATCAGATATACATGTAACCATCCGGGAATGTAGGAGAACATTTTACTCCTCTTCCCATCCTAGATTTCTTGAGATCATTTATTAGTTTTGTTTCTTCTCAATAATATCTCTTATAACATGATTACCTCCGATCGATCAATAGATCTCTCGGGATATTCTCATCAATCCGCATTTAATGCGACATACCACCTTGCCAGACATTAAATGTTTATAGGATCTCCGATTACCACACTATCAATATGTCAGGAGTAACTATAACAGGCTAACTAAATTTATCGTCTTTGTATAATAAGGAACCATGTGGGAGGAGTTTAGTTTGAGTAGGAAACACTCAGGATCCAACTTAAGGAGTTTTACCGAATACAATTCCTCCTAAGTCTCTGGAAGAAAGGTGATAGGTGGGCGCCATGTCGAAGGGCGCCCGCTACTTTATCCCCTGTCGCAATTACCTCCTCACAGTACCCCGCGAATCTTAATTGAATGTAATTCGATTGGGATTCATTACATCCTTATCGCTCGAATTCGTGAAACCTTATCCCGCGCAAAATCAAATTTGAATGGGTGAAATAAGGGCATAATGGTCATAGAAGTAACCGTTGGTTTTTATACGGGGACGGTTCGTCTTCTGATCACTGAGCGTGGAGTAAAGGGGGCAGTTTTCTGGCCATGATGACACGAAACATCGTGCGCTGTATTTATGGATTTTCCATAATTACTCGCCTGGCTTTGCAATTTCCCGAGAAATTAATGGTCAGTTATTTCTTCATTAATTGAGGCGTGCCCTCCACGTTCTAAATGGCCGTCTCACCATTATTATACGTTTATCAGTCGTATCGTTTTGCTTCCCGAAGATCGAGCTAATTATATCATTTACCTTCGTCACGACCGTTATCACTTGCTATATAAACACCCGTTATTCGTAATGGTTCATTCTTTACTGTCGTCTTGCTGCTGGAACACTTGTATACTTTCTCTCTTTACTATCTCGTCTTCGAACCGATCTTCCTTCACATCTTCATCAAGCTTCAATGGGGGTTGGCTCTATCTACGCTGGGTATCAGTGGGTGCCGTCTTATCCTCCTTCGGCCATTCAACACCTTCGGGATCAAGGTTACATCCCAGCTTCGGCCAGCTTCGGAGTTATTCGAGAACGCCCTTGTGACGCAGAAGGGCGAGCTCAGCATGTAATTCCGTATGAAGCCATGTTCAAGAACGGGCTACGTCTTCCCTTTATTCGACCGGTGCGTGAGGTCCTTCATTACCTGGGCTTGGCCCCGGCCCAGTTGTTACCGAATGCTTGGCGGATACTATTAGCTTCATGCATAGTATTCCGTTCGTCGCTGCTGGAGGCAGGAGAGGTGTATCCTGATCTTACGGCACGAGAGTTTCTCTCTCTGTACCGTCTGATCAGGAAACCAGCCTTAAATTTGGTTGGTTTTCAGTCTCGGGATAGCGAGACTAAGTTATGCACCCTCGAGAGCAGGTACTCCAATGTGAAGGACTACCACAATAAGGTGTTTTATGTAAAGGGGGACAAATGGCAGTTCCCCGAGGATGAGACCAGGGGGGAATTCTCCATTCAGGTGAACTGGGGCGAGCTGCCCCCAGCCTCCCTTCTGGACATTGACTTGAACAAAAGGGAGAGGGACTGGGTGGAGATAGTGATACGCTGGGCGAAGCGTCACTTCCATCGGCTGGAATCTGACCTCATCTTGACCGACCAAAATATCAACACGTACTTGGTCGAGCCACGTCGGGGTTATGCTGAGTTCCAGGACTTCTCCAGTATACCGGCGGCTGAAGCGCCTGTCCACTCGGGGGCAATTCGCAAACGAACTGCCCCTCCAGCCAAGGAGAAGCGCACCAAATCTCGCCGTGAGAGTGGCAAGCAAATTGCGGCAGAGACTTTTAAACCTCCAGTTCTAACCTTTACCCAAGAAAGGCAAGTGAAGGCTCGCCATGACACAAGGGCTTCTCGCCCTTCACGAGAGGGTCGAGCACCCTTTTCTCTAGTACAGCCTTCACCAACTCTCCTGGTACCCGTGGCGTCTGCTGGTGGAGAGGGCGGCCAGCACACCAGATCCCCTTCACAGGAGGGGCAGAGGGCCAGTACGCCAGAACCGTTGGCGGTGTATCTGCCTTCAGACCGCCAACCACATCCAGATGATAGGCCCGTGCCTTCGACTTCTGGGCATACAATGGATGAGGTCAAACTGGCCTTCCTCAACGCCCTCTCGAACCCTTCCCGCCTACGCAGCAGGAACTCCATACTTCCATGCTTCCGTGCTGTCGTCTGCACGGGCTCCTGCTCGGGAAGAGGTTCCTCAATCAGTTCACCCTTCTTCGCCCAGAGAGAGTCACCCCGAGACGGGTGGGGAGCACCTTTCTGAGGAGGAAGAGGATCCATTCACTCGGGATTCTGGGGGGCGAGGCGCGGCGACAGTCGAGCACAAGCAGGCAGAAAACCGTTCGGGAATAAGGTCGCCTGCCAAGGTTATTCCCGCCACTCGTCGTGCTAAACGTACCCGGCAGCTCCAGTCCAACTCCGGGTATGATGTAGCCGCAGCAGATGCCACGCCCGTCGAAACTAACGAGACTATAAGGCTAGAGTCCCCTCGCCAGGATGGTGACGATGCCAGATTTGTGATGGGCTCTTCTCCCCACCATGTGATACAACATCGCTCCCATCCCTCGTCACCAACTACCTCTACTCTCAAGTGTTCTGACCGGGCGGGAATGGTAGTCGACCTATTTCGGTCGCTCTTGGCGCAGGTAATTATTCATAATTCCGTTTTAGTTCGGGTATATTTCATTTGTGTAATTACTTGTTATTGTGTAGGCTTCCGACTAAATCGTCGGGTCTGTTGGCTCTGAAGTGGCGAGATTATTGACAGGGAGTGCTAAAATGACTCGGGAACAGCTTCAAGAGGCGGAAGCTAAGTACCGAGAGCTTGGTACTTTGGTCAGCCAGCTCACAGAAGACAGAGATCTTCTAAAAGCCAATGTGATGGAGCTAGAGGAGGAGCGAGATCACTATTTAGAGATCCATGTGTCCATGCTAGACGAGGTGACGACACTAAAGGAAAGGAACCGGCTGCTGGAGGCGAGCAGGGATGATCTCCTTCGAGGGCAGGAGTCCATTGGGCAGACATTAGCCGTTAAGGAGACCGAACTCTCCCTCGCCACTCAAGAGATGAGCAGCCTGAAGTCAAACATGTCTCTTCTAAAGCACTCGCGAGCCATTCAAAAAGAAGAGTTAGAGACTCTCTGAGCTAAGGTAGACACATCTGAGCTCGAGCGCGACTCTCTTTCTCGGGAATTAGGCGAGGCGAACAGAAAGCTCGAGTTTCTTACGTGTCAGGCGACTCAGCATCATTCCCTCTGCATAACCGCCTGGAGTCAAGGTTATGTGGAGGGTTTGAGGCGGTTGAGGCAGGAGATAGTTCGGAACCCGACCATTGATGTGGCTGGCATGGATCCCCGAGACCTCGCTCCCGACCCCATAGCAAAGGCAGAGGTCGCCAAGATAGGCACACCAGAGTGCCGCATACGTCTGCCTCCTTGATTGATAATTACATTGTATAGACTTGTACATAGAGTTTTAGATGTAAAGAGTACTTAGTTGATACACCAATCTTTTCAACGTATATCTTCTCTGTATTTGTTACTGAAAAGACTCGCCATATTTTAATAAAAATCGATAAATTTATATGTTTTGATATGTTGCATTCGGGATACCCACATTAATTTGAATGTTGTGATAACTTTTTCTATAACCAGACAGGGTTGTTTGTTGAAGACTGTATTACTCCATTAACCTTTACCAACGTATGCAAACGAGCTAGTGGTTGAGATTTGTAACAATACACAACTCTTATCGTTATTCGATTGCTACGAAAATTAGGCGAATGAGACTTAAGCGAGCCTTTACCTAATTATAGTGAGCGCGATGGCGGGTGGGTGATTCATTTGTAGTCTCATCTCTGCTTTGTTTGAGTCCTCATTCGGAAAGAATTGGTGACAAGGGATGTAGTTACTTTATTGACTCAAAGGGTGAGGCGAAAGTAAAGAAGATTATCTTCTTATACTGATCAGGGACCTGTCGACGGCGAAGACGACCAGCCTTAGGCGACCTCGCAGCCGTAAGATGAAGAAGGTGAAGGAACAAGTCCCGTTGGTCTGTTGATAGAACCGAGGGGCAAGGCTTGTAGCCCAGGCGACCCCTTCGGGGAGAGAACTGTGGGGCGAGGCTTGTAGCCCAGGCGACCCCGCAGTCTGTTGATCGAACCGAGGGGCGAGGCTTGTAGCCCAGGTGACCCCTTCGGCGAGAGAACTGTGGGGAGAGGCTTGTAGCCCAGGCGACCCCGCAGTCTGTTGATCGACCCGATGGGCGAGGCTTGTAGCCCAGGCGACCCCTTCGGCGAGAGAACTGTGGGGCGAGGCTTGTAGCCCAGGCGACCCCTTATGCGAGAGAACTGTGGGGCAAGACTTGTAGCCCAGGCGACCCCGCAGTCTGTTGATCGAACCGAGGGGCGAGGCTTGTAGCCCAGGCGACCCCTTATGTGCCTACAAAATGACTGAACATTTTTGTCACAAAATGGGGATTTACAATCATCATATTATATATAATTCTGGTAAAGGAAAAATTGAACTATACATAATACTTCTTCAAATGTTCCGCGTTTCATGGATGAGAGAGGGCGTTGCCTTCGCTATCTGTAAGCTTGTATGATCCCGGTCGAGTACTCCTGGTAACAACGTAGGGTCCCTCCCACTTAAGCCCTAACTTGCGCTCTTCAGTCGTGGTTACTCCTGTGCGCTTCAACACCAAGTCCCCATGTTTGAAAGATCTGTGGCTGACTCGCCTGTTAAACCACTTCTCAGTCATACGTTTATGGTGTTCTACTCTCACAGCAGCCTCCGCTCGCCTTTCTTCCACGAGGTCCAACTGTTGCAGTAGCTTCACTTCATTGTTATCCGGATGGAAATTCTTTACCCTGGAAGTAGGGACTCCTACCTCTGCCGGGATGACAGCTTCGCTCCCATATGTAAGGGCGAAGGGAGTCTCTCCTGTGGGGGTTCGAACAGTGGTTCGGTATGACCATAGCACTCCAGGGAGTTCGTCCGCCCATGTTCCCTTGCAGCTTCCCAACTTCTTTTTAAGAATGGACAGGATGGTCTTGTTAGTCGCCTCTGCTTGACCATTTGACTGAGGATGTCTAGGCGAAGAGTAACGAACTTCGATTTTCAACTCGGCGCACCACTGTCGATAGTGTGAAGAGTCGAACTGACCCCCGTTGTCGGATATGAAACACTGGGGTATGCCAAACTGACAAACAATAAATCTCCAGAGGAACTTAGTAATGGCTTGGCAATTATCGACTCTAGGGATATGCTGAATAGAAGAATACTGGAAGTAATCTCTTGCTTCACAAACTAACTTACAATATTTCTTGAGTCGTTCTCCCTTAACAGTGAAGGTGCCGTTCACCTGCTGAACCACCACTTGTGAATCGGCGTGCACTATTACTTCCTTAGCCCCCAAGAGGCGGGCAACGTTCAATCCGATTAATAGCGCTTCATATTCTGCCTCATTGTTGGTAACCTTGAAAGTGATCTTAACGGCATACTTGTATTCCACACCCTCGTCAGAGATGACGTGGATACCTGCCCCCCCTCTGCTCTACATGCCGAGCCGTCCACATATATCATCCAGGGTTTGGCGGGGGGCGTTTGAACGATGTCTTCCGGGAAACCAATGAGCTCGACTACGAAGTCAGCGAGTACTTGCCCTCTGATCGTCTTCCTAGGAGCGTATTGGATATCGAATTCATTAAGTTCTATGGCCCACTTTGCCAATCTTCCCGAAGTCTCTGGTCGTTGTAAAACAGCTTTCAAGGGTTGGTTGGTCAGTACCAGTACGGCGTGAGCTTGAAAGTATGGCCTGAGTCATCTAGTAGCTACCACTAAGGCGAGAGCCATTATTTCCAGCTTGGGGTATCTAGCTTCTGCCCCCCTGAACGCTCGACTTATATAGTATACTGGTCTCTGCCCGGTCGCCGTGTCCCTCCCTAGGACAGCAGAAGTTGCATTGGGTGAGACGGCTAGGTATACAGTCAATGTCTCACCGGGCTCGATTTGGCTGAGCAATGGCGGGTGAGTCAAATATTCTTTCAGCTCATCTAGGGCCCTGTCACAAGAAGGGTTCCATTCATGGGCCTTCCTCAACACTTGGAGGAAGGGTAGGCATTTGTCAGTGGATCGGGCTATGAAGCGATTCAAGGCAGCCACTCGGCCCGCCAATTGCTGCACTTCATGGTGATTCTGAGGCGCCACCATGCAAGATATGGCTTTCACCTTCTCAGGGTTGGCTTCGATTCCTCTCTCAGAAACCATGTAGCCTAAGAACTTCCCCGACCCCACTCCAAACGAACACTTACTTGGGTTAAGCTTCATCTTGTATTGACGTAAAACCCCAAAAGCTTCCCGCAAGTCCTCCACATGCTGTCCGGACGTTTTACTCTTGACTAGCAAATCATCAGCATATACCTCTACATTCCTCCCAATCTGCTGTTTGAACATCCGGTTGACTAGACGTTGGTATGTGGCCCCTGCATTCTTCAACCCAAAGGGCATTACCTTGTAACAATATAGCCCCTAGTTGGTAATGAAAGCTGTTTTGTCCTCATCGTCTGGGTTCATCCTGATCTGATTATACCCCGAGTAGGCATCCATGAAACTGAGCAACGGGTGACTGGCCGTTGAGTCTACGATCAGTGAAGTCCACACACATCCTCCATTTACCGCTCGACTTTTTTACCAGCACTACATTAGATAGCCATTCTGGGTACCGGGCTTCCCTGATAAACCCTGCCGCTAGTAGGTGATCCACCTCCTCGGCTATAGCAGTACATTTCTCTGCGCAAAAGCTACGTCTTTTTTGCTTAATCTTCCGAGCTTCCTGATTGACACATAAATGATGTTCAATAATACTATTATCTATACCTGGCATATCCTGATAAGTCCAGGCGAATATGTCTTGATGATCTTCCAGGAGTTGTTTGAGTTCTTGCTTCAGGGTAGGCTCCAAATTGGCGCCTATGCGAATCTTCCACTCGGGCTTCGTCTAGTCGAAGGCGATCAGTTCCAATGGCTCTCCAGGCTCCACTTGCTTGATGGTCTGCTCATCTCTAAAATCTTCATCCCATCTTGTCAGAGGTGGTGGAGGTAGCAACTCAGCTGCCCTTCTATCGTGCATCAGACCCTCCTCGGTGACACCAATCATCATTTGGACTAGAGGCTTGAGCTCAGGAGAGTAACATTCACGAGCCACAGATTGCTCACCTCGGACTTCTCCTATACCATTTGGAGTCGGGAACTTCACCTTCAGATGGTATGTTGAAGTTACGGCTTTCAGGAGATTCAAGGCGGGCCGCCCCAATATGATGTTGTATAAAGAAGGGGCTTTGACTACCAGGAAATCAACCATAACCATCGAGGTTTTAGGTGCATCGCCGGCCATTACAGGCAGAGTTATGACCCCTTCAGGTTGTATCACCTCGCCGGCGAATCCTCTAAGGGACGTCGGGGCCCACCTTAATCTGTCCCGCCCAAGTCTCATCTGGTCGAAGGCGTCCCAATATAGGATATCAGCTGAACTTCCGTTATCTATAAGAATTCTTTTGGTTACGAAATTGGCGACCAACATGGTGACCACCAAAGCTTCGTCGTGTGGCTGCATCACTCCTTCATCATGCTTATCAAAGACGATCGGGACATCTTCAGAAGGCCGTCTGTCCTGAGTGGATTTCGACATGGTGAATACCTCGGCATATCGCACCTCGCGCGCGTACGCCTTCCTTGAAGTAGAAGTTTCCCCTCCTCTCGGTACTCCTCCGGCGATGGTTCGTATTTCGCCCAATGGTCCCTGCCTATGGGATGAATCTTTGGCGTTCCCTTCTCTCCCGGGGCTTGGACTGCGCCTACTGTTAGGATATCCCCCCTTTTTCTGCGACTCTTCTCTTTTGTCTGCATTCTTTCTTTTCAAGGTTTTACAGTCCCGGGTGTTGTGCCCAGTTGATTGGTGGTATTCGCAGTACATGCTTCCTGGTCGGTACTGACGCTGCTGATGATACTGCCTTCCCCTAGGTTCCCTGTCTACTGCCAAATTGGTATGAGGACGTGGTCTGTACTGCGGGTTCCCCTGAGATGACGGCCCTCCTTGTATATTCCTTCTCTTCGAGTCGACTGCATTTCTTCTTCTTGCAGTCAGGTTGGCTTCGACTTGATTGGCACGCTCTATTTCCCGCCTTGGCCCTACGAGCGCTTGCAAGGTGTCTTCAGCGTTTATATATCCGTCCGCCCTGTCCATGAATTCTGCCAATGTGGCAGGAGTCCGTCTAGCAATCTCTGTCAGGAAAGGACTTCCAGGCCATATTCCGCTCAGGAGGGCGGCCAGAGTAATCTTCTCATTCTGATCCCCCACTATCATCAATTCCTTGTTGAACCGAGAAAGATAGTTTTTGAGGCTTTCCTGACTGTCCTGTTTTACAGTGAGGAGATACGCAGTTGGTCTTTTCCTCTTCCGACTTCCCAAGAACTGGGTTATAAAGAGGCGAGCCAGACAGTCAAAGCTGTCTATCGTGCCGGTAGGGACTGTCCCGAACCAGGTACTACTCCTTTGAGGGTAAGAGGGACCGCTCGGCACGCTACTTCACTAGGATAGCCATGCAGATTCATGTGTGTCCTAAACGTCTCTATATGCTCGTAGGGGTCAGTGCTCCCATCATACAGCTCCATCTGAGGCGCTCGAAATTTAGGGGGCAATGGTACTGCCATGACACTTGCACTGTAAAGGGTGCATGGTTGAGGCGTAATTGTCCAGCAATGGAAGGGGCCTCGATGCGCCTGGCTATGTCCACATACTTGTCCTCCAGCTCTTTGAGTTCCAGCTGCATCTTACGTCTTTCTTCATCTACTTCTTTATGACTTGGCTCACTGACTCGGTGTGACTCCGCACACTTACTAACGGAAGGTTCTTCACGAGCATTCAGTTCTTCATTACTCTTTTACAATTTCTCATTCTCTTTAGTGAGCTCCCTTATCGTTGCTTCCATGGCGGCTAGTCGTTCTTCCATCGAGATGTGCTTCGAGTTGCAGTTATTACTCAGTAATCACAATACAACCGGTTTGCAGAGAACACCAAAAAGAATCCCATAGACGGGGCCAATGTTGGTGTGTGTTCTGCACTCCTGAATTGGATTGCAACTTCCAGTCCTAACCTGCAACAACAAAGATATGGGGTTGGGTTCCTCGACCCTGAGGACTCTCCGAAGCTTTAGTTAGAGATGAAAATGAAAAACCAAAAACAAACAATAATTCATAAAGTCTTTAGATAGATGTTCATACCTGTTTCCAGTGATCTATTCTTTCTTTTATATGGGTCGAAATACTGATCAGATACACGTGTAACCATCCGGGAATGTAGGAGAACATTTTACTCCTCTTCCCATCCTAGATTTCTTGAGATCATTTATTAGTTTTGTTTCTTCTCAATAATATCTCTTATAACATGATTACCTCCGATCGATCAATAGATCTCTCGTGATATTCTCATCAATCCGCATTTAATGCGACATGCCACCTTGCCAGGCATTAAATGTTTATAGGATCTCCGATTACCACACTATCAATATGTCAGGAGTAACTATAACAGGTAACTAAATTTATCGTCTTTGTATAATAAGGAACCATGTGGGAGAAGTTTAGTTTGAGTAGGAAACACTCAGGATCCAACTTAAGGAATTTTACCGAATACAATTCCTCCTAAGTCTCTGGAAGAAAGGTGATAGGCGGACGCCATTTCAAAGGGCGCCCGCTACTTTATCCCCTGTCGCAATTACCTCCCTCACAATAATCATTCTAATTAATTATTGGATTTGGCATTTTCACCCCTCCTAAGAAAATTTCTATTATGATGTGAAGGCCTTTAACAATGATTTTTTTTTTTTGTGGATGAGAGGATTAGAATGGTTGTCATTCCTACAGTATATAAATATAATTGTTATTTTATATGTCATATTGAGGATTTGAATCATAATTGTTATTTTATACAATTATGATCGTATTATAATTTATACTGGTGACTTTGCCAAATGTCACTACAAGATTTTGGACTTTTTGCCACGAGTTTTTTTTTTCGCAGTATACTGTCATGGCAATAAATCGTCTTTGTCACAAAAATGACTAGGGGAAATAAATATCAATTTGTTTTCACGATTTTGTCGTGGTAAAAAATATTTCATGGCAAAGGACTTTTAACTGCAATATAACTATTTTTTGCCACCAAATTTTATCATGGGATATAAAAATGATCAGAACCTAAATTAATTGTAGGAGAAAAATTATTGTGTCGAGTTCAATTACCTTTCGCCACAGAATCATTTAGCCACAAAAAGTGATACAAATGAAAAAATTTCTATTGTGGCTTACACTTTTTACAACGACTGATTTATCAATTACCATGAATGTGTCTCGTTACAAAAGGTAAAAAAGAATTAAAAAAAGGTAGAAAAGAATTATTTCTACGACACATAATCACTTTTGCCACATAATCACTTTTGTCACGACTTCACATTCCATGATTTCAAAATCGTGAGTAAAACTTATTTTTGTAGTGACGTCTCCTCATGGCAAATAAGTATTTTGTATTACTACACATTTTATTTTAATTTTTAAAAATAATATAATTATAAAATATAATTTTAATTTTATCACTTAATAATAAAAGATAACTATTTTTATAAATTAAAGTTTATTTTTTATAATATGATATTTATATTTTAAATTATTTATTTAATTAATCTAGTTTAATATTTAATCTCTATTATTGGCTTAGATTTATTGATCTCAAATTGATATTAAAAGTCTAATCATAAACAAACAAAACACCCCAGAGCCACGTATCATCCCCCCCCCCGCCCCCGGCGGCCCCTTTCTCTCCTCTCTTTGTTAGGGTTCCCCAAAGGCCCTCTCTCTCTCTCTCTCTCTCTCTCTCTCTCTCTCTCTCTCTCTCTATGCGATAACACCCCCCCCCCCGAGCGATTCTCTCTTTCTCTCTGATTGCGCCCCCTTCGTCATTGCTACCATATTGGGTTGTCTCCGTCAAAGGCGAAGCAGGTAAGTGGCTCTCTCGTTTTCTCCCTCTCCGTTCGTCTCACTCTCTCGCGCTCTTTCTCTCTCTAATCATTCCTCAATCTTGTAATCTCCCTAGTAGATTGAACACAGATTAATAGAAAAAGGGTATAAATTTTTGGATTTTTGTCTTGATTTCGTACTCAAACCAAAGGTATGTGTTTGTGCCTGCTGAAAGTGGTGATTGGGGTTTCTGGAGCAGTGTAATTGCAGGGCATTCGTCACCCCTTGGTTCTCCGATGAGATACGGTCAGGTATAATTCTGTCATTCGTTTCTCTATTCGTGCCGTTGTTTTGGCTTCTACCCCTGTTTGTCTAGGGTCTTAATGCTGGGGGATACGAGTAGGGTTTTGATGGCCGAATTCTCCTTTGCCTTTTAATTGATATCTGGGTTTTTTCAGAAATGATGTGGGTTTTTTCAGATATGATGTGGACCATTGAAATCAACCAAATTTGCAGGGTATTGCCTTTTAATTGCTGTTTTTGTTTTTTTTTTGTTTGCACTAATTATTCTAGCATGCACATCAAGCAATTGCTAGTAAGCTTTTAATTATCACATGCTGCTGTTTGAAAAATCCCCAAGGGAAAAGAGTCTGTTGGCAGCATTTTTTTATTTGCGATGGTATTGTTTTGGTTGTTGCTCATGTTCCTTTATCTTACTTTTATTGTTATGATTTTGTTTTGCACCATAGATGGTTCTAGCAATGCAATAGCAATTTAATCTGCTGCAGACTTATTAATTACTTGAAAATATAGAGTTGATTTGGGATTAATGATAGTGTTTTGCTTAAACTCATTGAGAATTACTGTTTGAACATAAATAGGTTGAAATCTGTATGTGTGTAAATATATTAAATAACTTGAGATGAATTTAATTTTTTCTTTTGAAAAGTTGAATGCCTCTCTGTTGTTTACACTTTAATTTTTTCAGTTTTTGTTTGAACTTGGCTACATTAAAGTATGACTTGATTTGTTTTGCTTGGGTTTATTTGGGTTCAGGTTTCGAATTCAACTATAGTTTCTGGGTAGTTTGCTCATGTTTTCCCATAAATTCATAACTCCTAGAATTTGAAGTTGGTTTTTCTTATGTATTTGTTTCTATGAAAAGTTGGAAGGTGGGAGTTATATTTTTAATTTGCTCATTCTTGGCACCAATGACAGTGAAAGTGCTTGTGGATTAGACATAGTTCCTATTTTGTATGATTTATTTTGGCATCCACAGTTCTTAGATTTGAACTATTTTCAACATGAGCCTCTTCATCTCCACAACCTCTTCACATTCCCCAATTAGTGTTTTAATTTTTTTATTCGTTTGCTATTAATTTCTGTGTGTTCCTATTAATTTAATGTATTTGAATTGGATTTATTCCAATAACCTTGAGCTGGATCACAATTGATAACCTTGAACTGGATTATTCCCATAACCTTTAATTGTTTTCTGTGTGTTTTTAGAACTTTTTTTCTCCATTAAGCTATTAATGTATGGCTGAACGTTTCACTGATTTTCATTATTCCCATGGTTCCTATGTTGATCAATGATTTTCCTACATCAGTTTGTTATGGACTACTTTGTAGTTTTTTGGACTGGGTATTGTAATTGGAGGATAGGACATATGTAACCATTCTACAATTACAGTGGCTGGATACCCTGCTTTTGGTTGCCTTGTTTGAGATGTCATTTATACAAAAGTAAGTTATAAGGCTATATTAAATCAGAAGTTTTTTGGTGAAATTCTGATGTCTATATTACAATGACCCTATATAGCTATGAGATCTGCGGGATTTTAACATGACATTTACATATATGTGATGCTATTTGAGCTTTAGATCTTCTCGTCTATATTACCTTGTCATCTACATTAGCTGGATTGTAACGCCCCAATGGAAGGCCCAAACCACATTGCCTATACTCCAAAAGGACTAGTCAATGATACAATTGGAGCCCCATTGGAACCTTAAGCTAGAACTTCTCCTTCCCAAGCAATGTGGGATCCCATACACCACCTATCTTATCATTCTCATATGGGGTATCACAATCTACCCCCCTTAAATACCCGACGTCCTCGTCGGGTCTGTCCATTGTAGGTGGCACGGCTCAAGTCCCACATTTTTGGTTGGGATAGGCTCTGATACCAACTGTAACGCCCCGTACTCGTAGGGGGTCACGAAGCTCCACCTGTTTGGTATATTCCATCCTCAACTACAAAAAATAATAGGTCTCCGACCATATTCAAAATAAAAAAAATATTTTTCACAAACCAATCCATATAACAATGTCCACCAAGTCATAAATAAAAGAATATGAATAAATCATAACTGAGAGGGTTCACATTCTCCCAAAAAGCTTAACGATAAAGAATAACTAACAATCCATAATTCCAATGAAACTAGAACCCAAATAATAAATAAATTAAAATTTTGTTTTCTCCCCATCTAGCCTATGGCCCTAACAG
Organism: Platycarya longipes; assembly: GCA_036559045.1. Classification (NCBI taxonomy): domain Eukaryota; kingdom Viridiplantae; phylum Streptophyta; class Magnoliopsida; order Fagales; family Juglandaceae; genus Platycarya; species Platycarya longipes. The sequence continues at coordinate 17,045,612 of CM071802.1, read as the reverse complement.
CTTAAAACTTGGTCAAGACTCTACTCTTGGTCCTCTGATGGAACATCCAGATCATCTGAAAAATATATGAGATAAGAGGGGTGAGTTTTTCCACAACTCAGTAAGCGAAGAACCTATACAAGGGTGTAAACATGAGCATTTACCAAGAAATAAAGTACGGAACAAAACAAAATTATGCATAAAAGAAACAAATGATTTTCAAGACAATTTAAATCATAAAATACTTTGGCATAAACAAACTGAGTATTATCACTAGATCAATCGGAGCATCTCACAAAGCAAAGACCATGTTTAACCCCCGTGGTAGGGTTGTGCAAATCCCGGTGGCCAAACCAGGCAGAGACAGAGGTGAAACTTTCCCTTATTCGTTCTCGGAGCCCCGAGTGTGCCCATAGGAAAGCCCACAATAAACCACTTTGTTTCCAAAGTGGGTGCACTCAGAGATAGGAAATTGGTACCAATCCAAACAGAGCAAATACAGAGCAGAGCAGAGCCAAGCAGAGATAGAGTCAAATACTAACCAGAATACTATGCCAAAGATTTTTCAGAGTTATTTAAGACACATAGATCCAGACTATTTTCAGAATAAAGTTTATGTAAATAAAACATAGTCAACACAATCAAGGCATAATTTTTCTCAAATAGACAAAAATGTTCTTTCCACATTTCAGAAAATAACACGACAAAAGCAGCTCATGTCTACACAATGCATGCCTGAAATATTTTTCCTTCTTTTATATAAGTTTCATGAATAATGCAAACAATCGACTGAGGTTGGTTTTTTTTTTTTTTTTCAAATTTTCATTTTAGTAACCAACAAAAACACAAATTTTTAAAAGTCAACCTCAGTCCCCTTTTGGTATAAAACTGAGCATACGAACCCCGCTTACCTGATTGCTGTAGCGAAAAATCAAAACTTTGAGTCTCAACGCTAAGAGTTTCGTCACCTATACATGAAAATAATTCCCTTTATATTAATGACCACTCCCAAGGCCTAAAATCATAAATTATAAGTTAACTAAAATGCCTGCCTAATATCATAATTTCTAGTATATCAAGCCCAAGCAACCAGCCACTACGACCCGCAAAACCAGCGCACTCCATACTAATAAAAAAATATCATTTCAGTCATCCCTCTGATAAAGTCAACCCAAAAAATTTGTATAGTCTCCCATACGTTCAAAACTACCAAACCCAACCATTTACATCACACAAAACATCCCAAACAACCCATCGGCAGCACCAATCCGAAAAAAGGAAATTTAGACAACCAACTCTTGAACAACCACCAAAAATCACTTCGAAAATGGCTTCGGAAAAGGAGAAAATATTCCATAAAATTATCAAATCTAAACATCATAAATGAAATTTGCTAACCTCCCTAACCTTCCAACAACAGCCGTGCACTCTCGGCAACAAACGGAACTTGAACCCAGAAAAATACCACACCAATCTATCTCTCGGAGAGACCCAAAAATTTAAAGAACCTCTAAACTAAAATCACATAAGTAAATCATCTATTCAAACAACTGAGTAGCTTACCTGAGAATGGGAACAACCCGACGACAGAGGCAACAAAAAGAATTTCTTGTTTCCGGTTAGTGCTGCCTACAATCCACCGGTGCAAACACAACTAAAAATTCCGAACTGAACCAAAAATCCGAAACAAAACTCTTGAATGATGGAAAAGCTGAGATAAAGGAGAAAAACTAGAAAACTTACCGGTGAAAACGCAGCGGTGTGAAGAACAGAGGAGTTCGGCGCAGAGAGGAAACAGCAGAAATAAAACTCACAAATGGAAAGTACCGGTGCCGAAAGGGAGGTGAGGGAGATAAATTCCACTTGATGGAGAAACCGCCTAGAACGTGGGGGAGTGGGCGTGAGGAGGAGGCAGCGAAGAACAGGGGAGAAACTGCCGCCCAGGGGAAAGAGAAGAAAGAAAGGAAAAGAAAGAAAGAAGAAGAAAGGGGGCGGGGAGGGTTTAATTACCTGGGCGAAAACGACGCTGTTTTCGGGGAGCCTGGGCCTGGTCTCTTTAAACGGGCTTGGGCTGGCAGCGGGCCTTACATCCTCCCCTCCTAAAAAAAAAATTTCCGTCCTCGGAAATTGCTACAAGAGTTCATATTCCTCGTTGAAGATGTGCGGGTATTTCTTTCGCATTTCCTCCTCGAGTTCCCAAGAAGCTTCACTGCTTGTATGATTACTCCACAAAACCTTAACCATGGGAATGCTACGATTCCGCAGTATGTGTGCTTTCCTTTCCGAGATCCGCACTGGTTCTTCAATATATGTCATGTCTTCCTGAATCTGTAGCGGCTCATACTGAATGATGTGAGTTGGATCGGGAATATACTTTCTCAGCATGGACACGTGAAATACATTATGCACTCCCGCAAGATTTGGAGGAAGTGCTAACTTATATGCCAAAGGTCCAACTCGTTCTAAAATCTCAAAGGGTCCAATATATCTAGGACTCAACTTGCCTTTACTTCCAAATCTCATAACCCCTTTCATTGGTGCTATTTTCAAGAATACTTCATTTCCAACCTCAAATTCTAGTGGACGGCGTCGGTTATCAGCATAGCTCTTTTGTCGACCCTGAGCCGCTTTAATTCTAGCTCTAATGATGTCAATCTTTTCTGTGGTTTTCTGAATGATCTCTGGTCCCAGTATTTTTCTTTCACCAACCTCATCCCAATATAAAGGGGACCTACACCTTCTGCCATTCAAAGCCTCATACGGTGCCATCCCAATACTAGTCTAGAAACTGTTATTATAAGCAAATTCCACCAATGGTAAGTGTCGTATCCAAGTTCCTTTAAAGTCCATCACACATGCCCTCAACATATCTTCTAAAATCTGAATAGTCCTTTCCGAAATCAAAATATATTAGTGCTTGATACGGGAAATGCTTTTACCATAAGTAAATTATCGATTTTTTTTTAATCCTAATTATTAGTAGATATTCTCCATTAGAGTGTGGGGATAAATGTGTAGAAAAGCAGTATATTGATAAATTATTTTTTTTCCAAAATCAAAAGAGCGATTGGGTTGAAAAAATAAAGGATTTCTAACCATCTTGTTATCCTATAATGAACATAAACCGATTTAATTAGATTTTAATTAGATGGGATCCAGACTATTTTCAGAATAAAGCTTATGTAAATAAAACATAGTCAACACAATCAAGGCATAATTATATATAACCCTTAACTTTCCAACAATATGAAATCAGCTCACAAGCCTATATAATTCTACACCTCAAATAATTCCTAAAGTTGGCAATTTCTAGAACCTCAAATTCCTAAAACCTTATTGCATAAGTCTGCAGAATCTTAAACCTTCGCTCTGATACCAACTGTAACGCCCCAATGGAAGGCCCAAACCACATTGCCTATACTCCAAAGGACTAGTCAATGATACAATTGGAGCCCCATTGGAACCTTATAAAGAGCTAGAACTTCTCCTTCCCAAGCAATGTGGGATCCCATACACCACCTATCTTATCATTCTCATATGGGGTATCACATGGATGCTAGGTCCAGTATTTTTTGGGTTGCTCTATTTTTTCACTAGCTCATTATTTTTTTGTCCAGGGTCTTATCTCTCACAATTCTGGTACAAGCTCCACTTAGAATTTAAAAACTTCTTGGTGAGTGAATTTTTCTTATTTCTTATGTTATGAAATATGGCTAATTTTTTACCTGAAAACTTAATTCTAAAACTGTTAAGGAATATGAATTTTTCCTATGTTAATTCTTGAAACTGTTTGCACTAGTTTCTTGGTGATTATAAATTTTGATATCATTAAAATTTTTGCACTGGATATGGTGATATATAATTTATGTATGACTAAAATTGTTTTAAGTATTCATGCATGGTTGAATTGTTTCACTCAAGTGTGCATGGCTTGGACTTGAATTAAAGGGCAGCTTTCCTGACTTATGCAAAAGTTTATGGTCTGGACAATATTGATTCTAAGTTATGTAAAATTTTATGGATTATTTTATGGATTGGACATGTAGTTTATGAAGACCAGGGTAATAGTTTGTTTTGTTTCTCTAATGTTATTCTTTGTGAAATGATTCAATTGAATCTGTGCATCTCATTAATTACTACAAAATGTGTATCAACATGTATTGCATGAGGCCAATTTCCTGAACTTGTGATGAAAGAAAGTTTAATTGGTCGTAGAGTTTCTTTTCTTCTTGGTTGTAGAAATTAATTTATAAGCTTATATAGAGTAGCTGGCAGACCAAAGAAATTTTAAAATCATGCATTCTTTTTGTTTCATTCTTTTTTATGTGGCATTTGCTAATATTTGTATAAGCTATATATGACAAGGGTACATGAAACAAATATATGAGTGTGTTACACCCCTTAGATTAAAAGCACCCCAGTCCATAAAATAGTATATATTCACCCTAAATAAATTGACAGGTTAACAACTATCCCATTTGCTAAGTTTCAGGTAACAGTCAATGAGATCAAGTGAAACAATAGGCATTTTTCTTCCTGGCAGTATAAAGAAAAATGAAGAATCATCATATTCATGTTGATGCAGCTATACAAAGGGTAAATTCCTGAGCTGAATTTGCTGGCAATCCATTTCCTAGGTTGAATTTGCTGGCAGTACAAAGTATAGAGAAAAATTTGCTAGTAGTCCATTTTCTGTATAAATTCCTGAGCTGAATTATATGTAAGATTGTTGTGAGAGTGTCATACGGTAAAAAGGGTCCTAAATTTCCGTTGGTTAACTTGTCATTTTTAAACATATATGTAAACATGGTAGCTAACTTGGTTTAACTTAATGTAGACAAATTTGTGGAAATATGATGGTGGTTATCATGTATGTAAGCAGATTCAGAACTCTTCTTCGAATCTATTGCCTAAGTATCACAACTCAAATTGGTGGCAAAAATTATTTTCCACCAAACATCCGGTCACTATAACATATTTCCTGGCAAATTCCTTTGGTGTAAATAAATATATATCTAGAAAATGTACACATATGATGCATAATTTTCACGATTGCAAATCATGTCAACAATCCTTTTGACACCATATAATTTGTCAGCACAAAGCATATGCCACAAAAGCTGTCATGACTAAGTTTGTGGAAATAAATCTCTACTGGCCAATTACATCCATGGATAATGGCGTAAAAATTATGTTGCTGGACAACACATTTGCCATGAGTTTGTAGGTTATTACCACAACCTGAAGTGGTGGCAAAAGACTAGTATTTTCCACCAAAAAAAAAACTTGCCACATAAAAGTTTTGTTCATGGATTATATGCCACGAACATCCCACCACCCAAATTGGTGGAAAAAAGTTTTTTGCAACATAACACATAGTATTTGGCACCAAACGCCTCTGTGAGAAAAGGCTTAAAATCTTGTAGTGTGTATTTGGCATTTGGCCGCTACCCAATTAGGTGTGCATATGGTGTTTTCCAAACTTGGCAAGAATAATCCAATTTTTGGTTTCGTTGTGCATGGGGCAAGTCTTTCCAGCTGAGGATTATTTTTCAGTCTTCTACCTTCTATAGTTTCTTGAAAGCTTTGGAACAGACTGTGTAAGGCCTAGTTTGAAGGTAGGTCTAAGAGTGTGGACTCGACTTGGCACTCTACTAAATTTTGAACCCGTCATATTATGGGTTTGATCATGAAAGTCACTAGGCTCCTTGATAAGAATGTTGCTATTTTACAAATATTGGATATCCCAGTTTTACATCCTAGACCTGAAGAGATTCGTATGGTGCATTGGACTCGACCTCCTTAGGGTTGGGTAAAGCTTAATGGGAGTAGTTTTGGTAACCCTAGACCTTCTGGAGCCAGGGGTGTCATTCGTGATGCTAGTGGTAGAGTTATTGAAGCTTATTTTGTTTTCTTGGATCATGGCTCTAATAATTTTGCTGAACTCAAAAGTTTGTTGGAAGGTGTTCGTCGGTGCTATTACTTGGGTTTGTTTCGGGTTAATATTAAAACTGATCCTCAATTAGTAGTTAACTACTTCACCAAGGGTGGTTGTAATATTTGGTATTTAGAAGACTTTTGAGAAGAGCTTCATGGCTACCTAAATTGCATGGACTACAGAGTGACTCATGTTTTTGAGGAAGGTAATGCTGTGGTGGATTATCTAGCTAAGAGAGCAACTGACGGTCTTCATTCAGATTGGTTTGAGGAGTTGCCTAGTAGATTAAGAAGTCTTCTCTATATGGATAGGATTGGTATTCCTTACTTGCAGATCTCTTAGTGGCTTCACGGGTAAGTTGCATTTGATTTTTTGATATCTTACCTTGACTTGCTTGTGTTGTTGTTTTTGTAGGGTTCTATTCTCTTGCCTAGGCTTGTATTTGTAGGGTTTTTCTATTATTTATATTGTAATGGACAAGTTATTGGGTTTTTGGATGTTTTAGTTTTGATGCCTGGGTTTTGGGTTTTTTGTTTTATTTGTATCGCCCAGGTTTCTTGATGTAATCACAATTTCCCTCCGTTACAATTGAGGCAATCAATACAATTGAAAGGAGGTTACTCTTGGACATGTAGTCTCGTCTTTTCTCAAAAAAAAAAATAAAAATAGAATCATTATAATTATAGAGAGAATTTCTTACCTGAAAGCAATATGAGATTTCATGCATGCACCACTTATAGTGCAATAAAATTGATTTTTCCTAACAATTTTGAATTTGTGACAGTCTTAAAACTTTCATCAAAAATTATTTTATGTGACGGTTGCAAAAAACCATCACTAAAAATTATTTTTTGTGATAGTTGCAAAAAATCATCACTAAAGGTGGACGATAAATAGTTATACATTTGAACTATGATAATGTTTCTTTAGAAATTATCTTAGGCGATGTCATTTTAGATTGAGTACATGTGGAATGTACATTTGAACATTAAAGCCAGCCCACTTAGGTGAGAATGTTATTACAAGAAAAATTAATATTTATGACGAATTATTTGTAGTAAAAGTGATTATTTATTGTAAAAATATACTCATTTTATTTTGACATGTAATAATATTTTTGACAAGGAGTAGCTGACAATAGATAAATAATTTTTTTTTAATGCATGTAACTTATTCATTCTACGATATATTTAGTTTATGTTCAAATGATAGACATATATTAACATTCGAACGTGAACAATTATAAAATTAAAAATGAAATTTCAAATTAAAAAATTGAGACTTGAAATATAATAATAATAGATATATTAGATGATAATCTTCATTATTACATAAAGTAGAAAGGGATATACATTAAAATATAAATACAAAGTTCAGGTCACGGTTTTTTTCCCCTTTATGCACCATTTTCTTACTCCAGTTCATGTCAGATGTCTAAAAGGTGAATCTCATGTCCCTAATTTTTTACAGAGCCATTTATATGCTAATAATGATGCTCATAATCTTAGTTTAGCTAATTAACATTTGACTTAGTTAACTCTATATAATTAATACATAAGTATACAAATTCCAAAACTAGTTCCCATATATCTTGATTTTAAGGCCGTACAATTTACGGACGCACAAATCACAGTAAGGGTCTAGTGGGACTTCTGCGTAGTGAGACTTTGGTGCTTTATAATAGGATTGGGAATGTCCAAGAGATTGCAACACTTCTAACCGAGAGAGAGAGAGAGAGATAGAGAGAGATGGGGAGGGCTCCTTGTTGTGACAAGGCAAATGTCAAGAAGGGGCCATGGTCACCAGAAGAAGATTCAAAGCTTAAAGAATACATAGAGAAATATGGAACTGGTGGGAATTGGATTGCGTTCCCGCAGAAAGCTGGTAAGATTAAGCTAAAGTACAGAGTAAAAGACGACGAGCAGATCATTCATAACGTTGCTTAAACTCTCTCTCTCTCTCATGATATCCTTGCTTCTTAGTTATTTGGCTCTGATTCTGCAACAGGTCTTAAGAGATGTGGGAAAAGTTGCAGGTTGAGATGGCTTAACTATCTCAGGCCTAACATTAAGCATGGTGAGTTTTCTGACGAAGAAGACAGAATAATCTGCACCCTTTTTGCTAACATTGGAAGCAGGTACAACAATCTCCACATATTACTTTGTTGCAAAATTGTGCTATCATTGACAAATAATTTCAATTTCCACCTGAAAGATTGCCCAAATTTTCTTAGTGTGATTCTGTTCAGTTTTACCTAAATTATGCACTGTTTTAATGAGATCAAACCGATGAAATCTACCCAAAAGGGGTAACAAAAGTTAAGAAGGATTCAGGTTTTCTTCTTTTTATTATATATACAGAGATATTCAGCTATCAAGAATCTACCATTTTTGGAAAAATCCTGCTTCATGCATGCCAAGTTTAGATCTAACATCAATCCCAAATCAAAGCATTTAAGAGAAAGCTCGTTGTTTTCATCATATTTTACAAATCTATTGACAATTACACAGGTGGTCGATAATTGCTGCTCAGTTGCCAGGTAGGACTGATAATGACATCAAGAATTACTGGAACACGAAGCTGAAGAAGAAGCTCATGGGGATTAATCATCCTCCTCTTCAGAGAAAACTTCCTCCATTCGCTTCCTCTCCCCAGATCCCACCATTTCAATCTCAACCACTGTCATCCTCTCTACACGAAGAATGCAGCTCTTATTATACCCTAACCACTAAATCTTTCTCAGGCCTCGAACCCATGTCACTCCCATCGAATTACTTAAGCAGCTCCACTTCTTTGGCCACAAATCCTTCTATTTTTCAAACCCATGAGAGCTGGATGAGTTCCATGCCGTATTATCCTGTGAAAGAGAACGTCCTCATGTTTGGAAGCGAAGGAAGCCGCAGTTCAGACGAAGGGAGCTGTATTCAGTTCAGCTATGGCGGAGATATTAAACAAGAAGGAATGGGTTTCGAGAGCTATGTCTCAAACCGGTTAGAAGAAAACCCCAAATCTATGCTTAATTATGACAGCAATAGAGGTGAGAATCTAAAACAATGGGCTGAAAAAGCAAATGCTTATTTTGGAGAAATCCCAATACACTATTCTCTTGATCATGATGTTAAGCAGCTGATTAGAAGTAGTAATAGTGGCTCTAACAGCTTTGTTCAATATTGATGAAGGCAACATACCAGAGTGCCCGTACTTCTACTGAGAAACTGACTGTCGGACTTTAAAGTAAGGAAAAATCAGAAAGATTTGATGGGGTAAGGCCGTAGGGCATGGTGGAATTCAGATAAGACTAGGAGTTTCTGGGGGTCTGTGTTTCAATGAAATGAAACATTTACTTCTTTTCTATCTTTTTTAGACAGTACATGGTAAAGCTTCTTTTTCATTTCGTGCATTTCTTTTGGAAAGATGATGATGATTTTTTTTTTTTTTTGGTCTTTGTACTGCACCGCCTGCGCCCTGACTAGCACTGCTAGCTACCTCCTCCAATCAGAAACAAAAGTTCTGAAAACTATAAACCATGTTTGCATCATTCAAGAAGCAGAATCTTATGTCCAACACAATCCAATCAAGCCAGCAAAAGTACTAGTGTTTCCTCTTATTTTTCTTTTCTCCACTGGTTTATAACTAGTTATTAGAAGTGATATATGCAATATATTTTATAGTATTTTTATAATATAAGTTATAAAATAAAAATATGTTTAGAAATTATTTTATAAAATTAATATCACTTTTTAAAAATATCCTTACTTTATAATATATATTATGTAATATATTATATAAATTATTATGAATTTATCATTTCTCATAAGTTATTGGCTGGGACTTCGAGCACCCTCGACTTATCGTGTAAAGAATGCTCTGTCTAACGAAAAGTCGATTCTACTCCTCCTAAGCTACTCTTCTGTCACATGATTTAAAGGGTAATTTGGGGCCTTTGGATGGTTGGCGCTTCTTGCGAGGAAAATATATAAAACCCAGAATCATTTTCTACGAACTAGGTCCAGACCAAAGGTGGAAACTTGTCTGCCAAAAAGTTCAAAACTTGCGTTCTTGACCATGGAAAATTTGGAGTTTTGCGGGGGAGAGTGCATGACTTATGGCAGTCATAGTCGTGTCTTACAATCTTCACATTTTACAATTTGTTATCAGAAGTTATCAACAGTACATGCATGCACTGCGGTCTTTTGGAATAAATATTTTCGTTCCAAAAAGGTAGTGGTTTTGAAAAAAAGTGTTCCAAAATCGTCTTAATTATATTAGTGTCTTGAAAGGTGTTTTGAGACAAAAATATCAATTTCATTTCCAAAAATATTTTTTGAGAGAGAAATTTTATTTGGAACGTTCGATCACGTTCGAACATCCTTTCTTTTTTGGGATGGCTGATTTTCATCCCAAGTTAGTGTTCAAAGGGTCATAAATCTTATTCAAACAAAAAATAAGTTTGAATATCTCCTTCAAATAAACATGAAGAAATCTTAGAACAAATAAATTTATGAATGAACGTCAATTATATGAATTTGATTGATTGAGTTAGCTGTTCGAATGTCTAACGAACGGAGCAAGCAAGATGATTGTTTGATGATGTTCGAACGCGTTTGAACAGTTGATATTTGAAAACCATTCAAATGTAATTGATGTATGTTCAACTGGTGAATGTAGTGTATACACGTTCGAACGTTAGGTGATTAATTTATTCAAAAAAATAAAAATAAAATAGATATTTATATTTCAAAAATACATTACAAATTTTCTAATACAAATAAAACTAGTCTAATAATTATGAACTAAATAAATAAAACAGTAATAATATTAATAGTATCACTGTTCAAACAAAGAAATTTCCATTCGAACGTCAACTTGCCGTTTGATTGTTATACAAATTGAGATTGGAACTTTCAAATGGTCTCTCAATCTCCAGTATTTATCCCGCCAATTTTTTTCTCAACTCGAGAATAATTATTTTATTAGGGACGGAATTTATCATCCCTAATACTTAGGGTGTGCAAAATTTTCAATACACAAATTCTATCCAAGCTCCAATGCAAATTCAGGAGTTTCGAAAATCGGAGTCGAAGACTCCCATTCTCAGAGTCGGAGTCGAGTCCGGAGGCCTTATTGGCTCTAAACTTTGATTCCGAACTCCGACTATTTATAACTTATATATTATATATTATAAAATAAACATTAGGCAGCCAATTGGTCTAACAGTTGAGACACATTTGTTGAACTCAAGGTTTCAAGTCTCATATCGACGTATAGATTTTAATGATAACAAATAAATTCAAGACTCAAACTCAAGTTGTCTACGCATGAAAAGAGCTAAGCACATCAAGAAATTAAGCATGAGCAAAAAGAAGAACAAGTATACAAATGAAACTCATAGAGTAATTTTGTATATTTCTTAAAATTTAAAATTGGATTAAGGCTCAAAATTAATATTTTCTCATAAAGTATTAAATTGCATTTTTTACATTTGCATAACTTTATTAGAATATTTAATTTCGAAAATTGTTATTTTTTTCCACATATGCATAAAGTTTGAATTTATAAGATGATTGATTGTCATCTTTAACATGTGCATGTGTTGTTTGAAAATCTTGAAGGGTGGTTGTGTGTTTTTTTGACAAATGTAAAATATATTGTTTGAAAATCTTGAAGGGTGGTTGTGTATTTTTTTGACAAATGCAAAAGATAGATGATTTGTTTGAAAATCTTGAAAGGTGGTTGTGTGTTTTTTTGACATATGCAAAAAGAAGATGATTTAGTTTGAAAAATAAATCATACTTATTTTGTCATGTATGAAAAGTAAAAAATTAGGTTTGATTTCTTTGAAAAATAAATGGAGTTGTCTTTGACAAATATAAAAATGAGATATTTTTATTTGAATCTTTTAAAAAGTGAATAGTGCTCTTATTTGACATGTGAACCTTTTCAAATTTAAATATAAAGACTCATTTGTCTATAAATAGCTTACTTGAGTTTTAGAAAATAACAACAAGAGCTTACACATCAATTGCTAAGTTTTGCATCATTCTTTCAAAGCCCTCATTATCTCTTCTCTAAGTTTTGTGCCTTAATCCTTATTCATTTTGAGAGAGATATAAGTTGCATTTTATTATTTTTATCTCATTCATTGAGGAGTATATTTCTGATAACTTACTTATTATCAGCTTTTGTATTTGTAAGAGGGTGTGTATAATCCTTGTGTGTGTAGAAGGTGTTATACATAGGGAATAGTTGAACCATAAAGTGTGAGGTGATTGTAAGTGTAGAGGGTGTTCTACACGGATTCTTTGTAGCGGTGTTGCTCAAAAGTGTAATAGGATTCTATCTCCACCTGAAGAAGATTGAATAATGAATTTAGGATCCTCAAGGGGTAGCTTGAGGCGAGAACGTAGGTAGTGAGACTGAATCTCGTTAAAATACTGAGTTTGCTTCTTCTTGCCTTTAATCTTTATATTTCTTGCTGCTTCGTATTTTATTTATATTTTATACTGTGTATTTGGTTTATAAGTATTAAATTTTTTTATAACCTAATTCACCACCCCTCTTGTGTTAGTAATCTGGACAACAAATAGTATCAGAGCAATGACTCTATTATAAGATTAATTATCTGTTGAGTTAAGATCATATGGCTAGCATTGCAGCTACATTCGCTGAAGGTCAATCCAGTAGTCGACCTCCACTATTTTGTGGAGATAATTATACTTTCTGGAAAGTTAAAATGAGAATATTTCTCTAATCTCAAGGTCGAGAAACTTGGAAATGTATTGTAAATGAGTCTTATATTCCAACAAAAATTATTGATGGAGTAAAGATCAACAAGGAAGAAGAAGAGTTTGATCGTGAAGATGATAGACTTTATACAATGAATGTAATGGCTATAAATTTTCTGTATAATGCTCTCAATAGCAATGAATTTAACAGAATAATGACTTGCATGACAGAAAAAGAAATATAGAATAACTTGGAAATAACTTATGAAGGAACTTCGCAAGTTAAAGAATAAAAAATTTATATTCTTACACATGAATATGAAATGTTTAAAATGATTGATGATGAATCTATTTCCTCTATGTATACTCGTTTTACTAAGAAAAATTCTAGTTTGGAAAAGTTTATTCTAGCTTGGAGATAATAAGAAAAATTCTCAACTCTCTTTCAAAACGTTGGGAATCAAAAATAACGACGATTCTTGAAGCTAAAGACCTCAAAAAGCTCGAAGTAAATGAACTCATTGGGTCACTTATTACTCATGAGTACACATTAAAAAGAGGAGAAGAAGAAGGAAAGCAAAAGAAGAGCTTGTCACTCAAAGCTGTTCCTTATGAAAGCGAAAGCGATGAAGACAAGGAAAGCGATAACAAAGATGGAGAAATTGCAATGATCACAAGAAGATTTCGAAAAAATAAAGCTTACCCAATAAAATCTTTCAAAAAGTTTTCCAACAAAGATACAGGTAAAAACGACTTCTTAACTTGTTATAAATGCAAAAAGTCAGGACATATCAAGACAGATTGTCCCCTACTAAAGAAAGATCGATATAAGGGCAAGAAAGTAATGAAAGCTACATGGGATGATGATTCAAGTAGCTCAGATAATGATGCAAGTAATGAAAAATCTGTAAATATTTATCTTATGGTTAAAGACGATCTTCAGGTAACAAATTTTGAAAATATTGAAAATCCTTCTTATGAAGAATTGCAAAATGTTTTAGAAAAACTATAGAAAAATTCTTCTTTAATAAATGAAATTGATGTTTTAAGAAAAGATAATATAGTTTCAAAAGATGAAAATAATGAGCTGAAAAAGAAAGTAGCTAATTTAGAAAATATTGTTGAAAACTTTACAAATGAAAAAAGAAACTTTGAAAAACTTCTTGGTAGTCAAATATGTGTTTTTGATAAGGTAGGCTTGGAATACATGCAAAAAAAAAAAAAAAACTCAAAGCCTATAAAAATTTCTTTGATAAACCGACTAAATCAAAATCAGATTTTCAAAATTCTTTTCATAAAAATAGATTTTTCAAAAAAAAATATTATTACAATCGCTTAAAGTTTTCAAATATGTCATATGTTATTTATAATTTTTGCAATATAAATGGTCATCATGTTTATTCTATTAGAAGAAAACATACAATGATTATTAGAGCCATATGTGTACCAAAGAATCTTGTTTCATCTAATACTAATAAATAAAGGACCCAAAGAACTTGGGTACCAAGAATTTTTTTAATTGCTTTTATAAAGTATGCATGAAATCTTCTACAGGTAAAAGTAAATAGTTTTTAGACAATGGATGCTCAAGACACATGATAGGAGACAAAACTAAATTTATTGACCCCACTTCTAAAGAAGAAGGACACGTGACATTTGGGGATAATTCAAAAGGAAAATTCATGGGAATATAAGGTACAAATAATACAAATACTCTCAATCTCAACAAAAAGAATACAGTGAAAGAAGTCCAACATAGAGATATCAGGAAAGATCATCAAGATTTAGTACAAAATGCAATCAAACAGTGGAAACATGTGAAAGATCATCCAGTGGAACAAATTCTAGGAGAACCTTCACAAGGTATAAGTACTCGATCATTTCTTAGAAATATTTATAATCGCACTGCTTTTCTATCTCCAATTGAATCCAAAAATATTGATGAAGCACTTATTGATGAATCATGGATTCTAGTTATGCAAGAAGAGCTAAATCAATTTGAAAGAAATAATGTATGGACACTTGTTCTTAAACCAAAAAATCATGCTGTTATTAGAACAAAATGAGTTTTTAGAAATAAGAAAGATGAGTCTGGAATCATCACTAGAAACAATGCTCGACTTGTAGCCCAATATTTCAATCAAGAGGAAGGAATTGATTATGATGAAACGTATGCACCTATCGCAAGATTAGAAGCTATTCGAATGTTACTTGCATATGCATGTTATAAAAATTTCAAACTTTTTCAAATAGATGTTAAAAGTGCTTTCCTAAATGGTTTTATAAATGAAGAGGTCTATGTTGAGCAACCTCCAAGTTTTGAAAATCATATTTCTCCTAATCATGTTTTTAAGCTCACAAAAGCATTATATGGACTCAAACAAGCTCCTAGAGTTTGGTATGAGAGGCTTAATGGTTTTTTGATTGAAAAAGGTTTTTCAAGAGGAAAGATTGATACAACTTTTTTCATCAAATATGAACAGGATGATATTCTTCTAGTTCAAATTTATGTGGATGATATAATATTTAGTACTACTAATGAAAATATGTGCCAAAATTTTGCTAAGAGTATGCAGGAAGAATTTGAAATGAGCATGATGGGAGAATTTAATTTCTTTCTCGAATTGAAAATCAAGCAAGCAAAAAGTAGAACATTTATTAATCAGTCAAAATATATCAAAGAGTTACTCAAAAAGTTTGAGATGGAAGGTGCAAAGGTAATTGGAACACCAATGAGTTCAACCACCAAACTTGATAAAGATGAAAGCGGTAAACTAGTTGACTCAAAGGTATATCGAGGTATGATTGATAGTTTATTATATTTGACAGTTAGTAGACCTGATATTATGTTCAGTGTATGTTTATGTGCATGTTTTCAATCATCTCCAAAGCAATCTCATTTGATTGTAGTCAAACGTATTTTTAGATATCTTACTGGTACAATTGACCTAGGGTTATGGTATCCTAAGCACAATTTTTTCGATCTTATTAGTTATTCAGGTGGAGATTATGCTGGTTGTAAAGTTGATCAAAAAAATACTAGTGGAACATGTCATTTCTTAAGTCATGCACTTGTTTCATGATTTAGTAAAAAGCAAAATTCTGTTGCATTATCTACTGCTGAGGCAGAGTATGTTGCTATAGGTAGTTGTTGTGCTCACGTTCTTTACATGAAGCAACAACTTGAAAATTTTAAACTTATGTACAATCATTTTCCTATTAAATGTGATAATACTAGTACTATAAATCTTTTAAAGAATCCAATACAACATTCTATAACTAAGCATATTGAAATTAGATATCATTTTCTTAGATATCATGTACAGAAATGTGATATTGTACTAGAATTCACAAGTACACATGATCAATTGGCGGACATTTTCACAAAACCCCTACCAAAAGATAGATTATTCATGATTAGAAGAGAAATAGGAATGATGCATGTCATGAATATCTGTTAAAACATTTTTATTCCATTATCTCAAATGACTTATAAAAGCTTGAGACTTCTAACCTCATCTTTTAACTACATTTTCTCTTCAATAATTGACATGTTATTCTCATATAAAGGATTAGGCAGTCAAAATGAAGAGACAAGTAAGGATTTTAAATCTTTATTTTGTTGCTTTAACTCTACTATTTTTTTGTTTGACTCATAAACAAGTCATTGAGTACAGAGATAGTCTCGCTAAACTTCTCAATTTCGTGAGTTTTGGATTGCAATCGAGCGAAAAAAGTAACAATGGATAATGAGTATCGAGTCCTGAGACCCACAAACTCATAAATGACATTATGATCTGATTTATTAGTTAAATTAGTTTCTTGTTGCTTCATAACACCTACGATAGAAGCAGAAATAAATTGATCACGAAAAGTACTGAAAAGAAATTGACGAGCCATTAAAAATTTGTAAAATAAAAATGCAGGCGAATTGCAAAGATGAGAATAATATTTGATACAAATTAGATAAAGTTAAGGATTGCTTTTATAGATAAGGAAATAAGAACAAGATACACTATTATCTTTTCAAATCTTACTTAGTCAAACTTACAATATATGCTGGATGAGACGGGAGAGATGACTGATTGAGACGGTTCTTGGTTCATCGAAAGATTACCAGAAGTAATTCTCTCTGCCATTCTGTCGTTTTGGATAAACAGATACTTGATCAATGAGAAATGAGAGATTTTTCTTGTGAGTATTCGATAGGTGAAAATAGTCATTTAAACAGAAATTGAAAACTTTCAAATCTCTACAAAATCTCGTTTGTCAACAACGTTAAGCGGACTTGAATCTTCTTTCGCACCGAATTGCCAAAGCTAGGCCTGTAGCTTTTGCAACCTTTATCGACACGGATGACTCTACCTACTCAACTTCAAATCTCTGCAACATCTAATTCGTCAACAACATCAAGCGGATTTAAATCTTCTTCCGAAAGGAGACGATAAAGTTCGGCCTCAGCCTTTGCAACTTTTGTCGAAAATGGGTGGCTCCAATTATTCAACTCTCTATAGTTTCTACTAGCGCACCGTTTTATTTGGTTATTGGTTATTGCGAGAAGAAATCTTACTGAAACTAATTGTAGTTCCTTTTTAATGATGCCAAAAGGGGGAGAAGTCTTATACTAGTATTATACTACCATGTTATATATGCTAGGATCATGTCTATATTTTATTTGAAAAACTAATGCATATTTTCAGGGGGAGCTTAAGTATTACTACAGGTCGCAGATTTCTACTAAGTATATATCATCATAAAAAATGGGGAGATTGTTGAACCCGAAGTTTCAAGTCTCGTATCGACGTATAGATTTTGATGATAACAAATAAATTCAAGACTCAATCTCAAGTTGTCTATGCATTAAGAGAGTTAAGCACATCAAGAAATTAAGCATGAGCAAAAAGAAGAACAAGTCTACAAATGAAACTCATAGAGTAATTTTGTACATCTCTTAAAATTTGAAATTGGATTAAGGCTCAAAATTAATATTTTCTCATAAAATATCAAATTGCATTTTTTACATTTGCATAACTTTATTAAAAGATTTAATTTCAAAAATTATTATTTTTTTCCACATATCCATAAAGATTTAAATTTGTAAGATGATTGATTGTCATCTTTAATATGTGCATGTGTTGTTTGAAAATCTTGAAGGGTGGTTGTGTATTTTTTTGACAAATGTAAAATATAGATGATTTTGTTTGAAAATCTTGAAAGATGGTTGTGTGTTTTTTTGACAAATGCAAAAGGTAGATGATTTATTTGAAAATCTTGAAAGGTGGTTGTGTGTTTTTTTGACATATGCAAAAAGAAAATGATTTGGTTTGAAAAATAAATTATGCTCATTTTGTCATGTATGAAAAGTTAAAGATTAGGTTTGATTTCTTTGAAAAATGAATGGAGTTGTCTTTGACAAATATAAAAAGGAGATGCTTTTATTTGAATCTTTTGAAAAGTAAATAGTGCTCTTATTTGACATGTGAACCTTTTCAAATTTGTATATGAAGACTCATTTGCCTATAAATAACCCACTTGAGTTTTGCAAAAATAACAACAAGAGCTTACACATCAATTGCTAAGTTTTGCATCATTTTTTTCAAAACCTTCATTATCTCTTCTCTAAGTTTTGTGCCTTAATTTTTGTTCATTTTAAGAGAGATATAAGTTGCACTGTATTATTTTTATCTCACTCATTGAGGAGTGTATTCTGATAACCTACCCATTATCAGCTTTTGTATTTGTAAAAGGGTGTGTATAACCCTTGTGTATGTAGAAGGTGTTCTACACAGGGAATAGTTGAATCACCAAGTGTGAGGTGATTGCAAGTGTAGAGAGTGTTCTACACGAATTCTTTGTAGCGGTGTTGCTTGTGTAATATGTTTCTATCTCCACCTGAAGGAGATTGAATAGTGAATTTGGGATCTTCAAGGGGTAGCTTGAGGCGAGGACATAGGCAGTGGGGCTGAACCTCGTTAAAATATTGAGTTTGCTTCTTCTTGCCCTTACTCTTTATATTTCTTGCTGTTTCATATTTTATTTATATTTTATATTGTGTATTTGGTTTATAAGTGTTAAATTTTTTTATAACCCAATTCACCCCCCTCTTGTGTTAGTCATCTGGACAACAACATTATTAGTTCTCTGAGAACTTGGGTCCGAGTCCCTCATGCCATGTTTCACGTATTGTAATTTTTTAGAAAACCTTAAACGACGTCATCTTTAATTAGGTATCTATTCATCTCTTTTAATCAATAAAACCCTAACCCTATACATTTCCTCTATTCTCTCTTCCCATAGCACCTCCACCCATACTCCAGCCAACGCTTACACATTTTTTTGGAGATACTCCCAGTCGCGAAGAGCCCTACGAGCTATCAAATCGTAAAGAAAGGAAGGATACAACCGTTCGCAATGTCCATGCTTTGTTAGCTAAGAAGAAGCCATTTGATTGTGAAAGGCTTGCAAGATTTGGAGGATGAGTGAGATCAGGCTGCAACAGTGTCGATTACAACCCACAAAGCTGCATTGTCGAGGTCCTTATCATCGAAGACAGAGTAAAGGATTCTAATCGGCAATAGAGTAAATGATTCTGATCGACAATAAAGGGATTTCGTGTTCTAATTGTGTGTGCCTTTTCATTCTATTTTTAGGATGAAATATGAATTTTGTCCTTAGATCTAATCTTTTGGGAGAATTTTTATTTCGTTCCAAAGGAAAATCCTCCCAAAAAACAAAATTTGTTGTAGTGACGCAACGTCTTTATTGTCACGGTCATAGCCAAAGGAAAGCGAACTTAAGCTTGAAACAACACATCAAGCTACTTCTTAAATTCTTGTCTAGGCCAAATTTAACAGAACTACATGAGATAAAGATAGACTCATTAATGCTTGGTTTGTTTTTATAGATAAGTTAAAATAAGATGAGATAAAAGTTTAAAGTTGAATAAAATATTGTTATCATATATATGTTAATATTAGTTTTATTTTAAAATTTGAAAAAATTGTTTTAGAATTTGAAAAAATTAAATTATTTTATTTTATTTTTTATGAGACTTTGAAAAAGTAGCAATAAGGAGATGGGATGGAAATGTTTGTAAAAACAAATCAGGCCAGTAGACTTGATAGCATTTTTTATTGTAATATTTTTAATATTAAATGAATAATAAATGTTGCATGGTACGCTTAAAGGCATGGTTGGGTACTCAAACTATTTAAATTTTTTTAAATAGTAGTAAAATAGTCTGAAAATGTTTTATTGATTTTTAAGAAATGGAAGAGAAAAAAAAAATTGAATAAAAATATTTTAAAATAAATATTGTATTGAAATTTATAAAATTGAATAGATAAATGTAAAAATTATTTAAATATAAATATTTCATATTACTTTTGTTTTAAAATTTGTAAAAGTTGTATTGTAGTTGGTAAAAATTATTGAAGAAAAAGTTTAAAATTTGTGTTTGAGTGATCATATTTAAGAATGAAGTTAAAGGAAGTTTTGAAAACTTTGAGAACTTTGGAAATTTTTTATGTTACCCCATTAATACGTCTGATCATCTCTTTTACTTTGATATATATCATATCTCAAGTCAGTTACTACAGCTAAT
Organism: Platycarya longipes; assembly: GCA_036559045.1. Lineage (NCBI taxonomy): Eukaryota > Viridiplantae > Streptophyta > Magnoliopsida > Fagales > Juglandaceae > Platycarya > Platycarya longipes. Next base: position 17,025,367 of record CM071802.1, on the reverse strand, counting down.
TTATGCACCTCAAACGCCCGTTTGCAGCCCTTCCAGCTCAGAAGATCTAGTTCTTTCTCGCTGTCTCCATGTGTTTTGTCTAAACTTATTCTGATTCTTTAGTACATGCATTTACGTGTCCAAGAGGAACTGCAATATTTAGCCTTAAAATCTTAGGGTTTGCATCATCTAGGGTCAAGAACCAATCACATTTTCCCTCTTATACTTGACTGTTGGAGGAGGATTTGCTTGTGACAGTCAGTTTGGAGAGGTAATATGGTTCAGTTTCAGAGTTGTCTTATCTCTTATGTTATGAACTATTATGCACCGAAAATATAGACTCGAGGCTGCAAATGATGGACCATTGTGATAACCTAATTTGCTCCTATGTTCTCTAAATTAATTACAAGTTCAACTCCAAAACTTTGGTTGCAAAAAGTTGGGCATACGACAGATAAAAAAAAGGAAGATAATTGAGTTAAGCTATCATGACAAAGTGGCAGGGAATCCCCCATTTGAAGGGCTCCAAATTATATGATGCAAAAGATCTGTGTCAGGATGAAACGCTGTTTGCGGACTTCGGCCTTGTTGTCTGGTAAGGCTTAAATTAAAAATTAGAAGATAATCTCCAACCACTAAAGTTTTAAAATATTATTAAAAAGATATGTAAGCATTTCAAATTATTAAATGCAAATCTGCATCTCCAATTAATTTAAATTAAAATAATTAAGTTGACAGCTAAGTAATTTTTTTTTTTTTTTAATTGGGGAAAGCTTTTTCTAAGAATGTCTTCTAAGGTGAAGTGTAAAAGTCAAAAGGTGTGAACCTACTGACAGATCAGTGACAGTTGAGATATTTTAAATTTTATTTATTTATATCTATTTTGCAGTCTTTTAAAATGAATTAAAATTGTCAAGAATTATGATCTGTTGTCAACAAACAGGATTAACTCGTAGAAAATTTGGAAGTATCGAGAATGGACATCAAGTATTGTATTAATCGAAGATTTTATTTAAAAGACACAGAACTGTCAATGTCAGAATCAATATCCAATTTGTGAGTGCGTGAGAATTATAATATTGGTACACGCAAATTATATATATATATTTTAATTTTTTTTTTTTTATAATTATATTTTCAAATAAATATATTTATATAAAATAATATTACTTATATAAATTACTTTATAGATGTCACTAATTTACACATGCTACAAGTAAAAGAGAGTATCGCCACCTGCAAAACACCAATTTTTAAGAAGAAAATTGATATAGACACAAAAAAATTTTAAAAGAATCTCACAAAATGATATGATACTCTATTAGTATGACATGTATTACCATCCCTGTATTACTATCAGCCAAACAGAAGTTCTAGTCGCACGATCTCCTTGCCCAATCTCTTCCATCAAGCAGTCCAACCACTGAGCACTGTAACCGACGTCACTCCCACCTCAAACCGACAACCATATGTTGGACCCAAGAAAGTGGTTGGAGATAGGCCAAATAGGTAAAAAAACTCATGGAAAAGTGAATGTGTGTGGAGGAGATGGAGGCTTTAACTAGGGAAAACAAAGCCAGGAGGAGGTCACTGGTGAGGGAGGAAGCTGATGGTGATGGCGGTGAGGAAGTACGATGGCAAACGATGGAGCTGTGGGTAGCAACTCGTGCGTGCCAAACCCATTTCGGGTTGGGTGTGTGTGTGCGATGAAGGAGGAAAGGGAGGTTGGGGTGGCTTGGGTTCGGTGGAGGGTGGCTAGGGGTGCTTTTCGACGGCTCGAGGTGGTGGCAGTAGCAGTGGTTGGGGCTGAACTGGGAAGAACTCGTGTATGGGAAACCCATTTGGGTTGAGCTCACGTGTGAGAGAAGGAGGTATCATAAGGGATTAGGGGTGTAAAAAGACCGAACCGGACCGGTTGTCCCGGACCGCGACCGGACCGGACCGGTTGGATTCCGGTCCGGTCCGGTCCAAAAAATGTATGGACCGGAAAATTCCGGTCCGGTCCCGGTCCAGGGAGTTCATCCCCCTGGACCGGACCGGACCGGACCGAATCCATAGTGTTTTTTTTTTTTTTTTTTTAATTTTGATTTTTAAATATATGTATATATAAATAATAATATATAAATTTTAATATTAATATTAATATATATTAACATATTAATATACAATATATACTCTTATAATATTAACATATTATGATTTATAGTAGACTAGTAGTTGACTAGTTATAGTATAAAAATATAAATTATAGTATATTTAGATAAAGTATTAGTAATAACTTATAAGTAATAAGTATATTATTATTATTTACTATATTATTACTAATTTATTACTATTTACTAACATATAAATATATAATATATTAATATAAATTGTAATAGTGTTATTATTAATTAGTTATAATTTATTAACATATACTAATGTAATAGTATTATTAGACTATTAGATTATTAGACTATTAGTTATAGTTTACTAACATATTTAATATTTAATATTAACTAACATATTAATATATAATATATACTCTTATAATATTAACATATAAATAATAAGTGTATTATTATTATTTAATATATTATTACTAATTTATCACTATTTACTAATATATAATATACTAATGTAAATTGTAATAGTGTTATTACTTATTAGTTATAGTTTATTAACATATACTAATGTAATAGTATTATTAGACTATTAGTTATAGTTTACTAACATACTTAATATTTAATATTAACTAACATATTAATATATAATATATACTCTTATAATAATATTAACATATAAATAATAAGTGTATTATTATTATTTAATATATTATTACTAATTTATCACTATTTACTAACATATAAATATATAATATACTAATGTAAATTGTAATAGTGTTATTATTTATTAGTTATAGTTTATTAACATATACTAATGTAATAGTGTTATTAGACTATTAGACTATTAGTTATAATTTACTAACATACTTAATATATAATATATACTAACATATTAATATATAATATATACTTTTATAATATTAACATATTATAATTTATAGTAGTTAAATTTGGGCCAAAAAAATATTTGATCATTGTAGAATTTTATATTAAATTTAGCCCATTAAATCATATGGGGCACCCCTGGACCGGACCGGACCGCCCCTGGACCGAATTGGACCGGACCGGTATGGACCGAACTCCTGTTCGGTCCGGTCCAGGGTGAGAGAATTCTTGGACCGAATGGAATCGGTCCACAAATTTCCCGGACCGGACCGGACCGGACCGGACCGGACCGGACCATTTACACCCCTATAAGGGATTGTTGACGGTGGGGAGGTATTTGCCGGCATGAGGGGAAGCCGGTGAGGTGGTCGGTAGTGCTGCAGGTGGCCAACAGTAGTGGATTGGGTGGAGAGGAAGAAACGGTTATGGGGGCAGCGAAGGAGGGAGGGGAAAAAAGGAAGAGGAAAAAAACAATACGTGGCATAATACTATTATGCCACATTAGTATGTGGGATTTTTTTATGGAATCTCTGTGTCTATAGTGTTTTCCTTTTAAGAAATCAAACGTGAATAAAAATGAATGTTTTATGTAAGGTCGAGAGTCAACCTAAATGGAGTTGGTATGATCATATACTGTGACAACCCAGATTTTTCCTATTATAATATTTGTAGTTATTTTGAAAATTATTTTAGCTCATTTGTGAGAATTTTTTGGATATATATTTGATATGCATATTTGGATTTTCTTTAGTATTAGAAATAGAAACAAAAAATTATAGAAATTCTTTATGCTATTTTTTTTAGCTAAATAAAAAGAGAAATTTAGTTGATATGGCTTTTGAAAAGTCAAGGAAGTTAAGAAAAATTCGAGTTAGGAAAATTGAGAAAGAAGTCAAGGAGTACCATATGGTGAAATCGGATTGGGCAGATTTCAGGCAGTTTTGTCTTCTTTTGGTAAATCAAGCATAACTCTCTCATTTGATCTCCAAATGAGATGATTCAAGAATCTATGGAAAACTAAGAGAAAGATATAAAACTTTTATGTTTTTAGTATTTAAATATATGGACGGTATCAGGGACTAAATCGAGAATGAAATGGACGGGCGTGAGAATGACTTAAGTGGAAACCGACTTTGTGTTTAGTTTTTTTGTATGATATTTTTCTACTACATATGACACCTCGACAAGTGTAAGAGCAAATGGTCCAATTATCTTAGGACAATAGCTAACTAATCCTAGAACTATGAGGAAAGTGAAACAAAAAGAATTGGCTAGCAAACACATGGTGTACTCGGATTGGTGCTCTCAGATTCCTCCAACCAGTTTCAGTAAAATATGCATATCTTTCTCATTTGATCCCGGAATTTGGTTATTCAAAATTATATAGATCACTAAGAGGATGATATAAAATTTTTGTGTTTTGAGTTTTTGGATAATCGAATTGGATCAAGGACGTATTTTGGTCGGAAGTGGATGGATCTGAAATGGACAAAAATTGGAGTTCAAAAATGAAAAGTGCCACCGCCTTACTATTAACTATTAAGGCCTTACTCTTCGTGTTTATCATCTTGAAATGTGTAAGGAGGTATAGGGCATGTGGAAAAAGACTTTTTAAAAGAATAGTTAGCATAAAATCATGAGGGAACCATAGGAGGAAGGAATGGAAGGAAATCTATTAGGACTTAACTAAGTAAGCTAATTCCAGGTATTACCCCAACCAAGCCTTAGGATTTATCTTCTAAATTGATACAAGTGTCTTCCTAAGAGGTTAAACAAGTCTCAAATGGGGATAAACCCCTAGAGCTAGCCGTGTGACCCTTGGGAGGCCAAAGGGCCGGATTTGCTTCCCTTGGAGACTACTTATGATATTATTTTGTTTTTATCTCCATGTGTTGGAATCTTTTGAGCCCTTGACCAAGATGAGCTTGTAGGTGGATTAAAATCGACCATTAGATGAGATATTATCAAATAAACCTAAAGATTAGAGTGATCATGAGGGCTAAGTGAGGGGTAGACACCTCACCATACTCGGCTAAGGGCATTGTTGAGTACCCCAAGAGTTTTCACCCTTAAAGCCACACCGCCTATGCCTATATATATGTATGTAAGGCTCTCTTCTTTTACCTTTAGAGAGAACATTTGGTCATAGTGAAAAAGAAGCAAGAAAAACTCACACAAACACACTCACTTCACCGAAACATCAAAAGATAGCAACTTAGGGGCCTTGGATGGGAAGTTGCACAAAACCTACTTCAATCATCCAACCAAGTTTAGGAGAAATTTGTAAGTACACTATTTAACTTAATCTTGGCATATAATAAGTGATTTGATGATTAGATCATGTTTGTTACTTGTTTGAACTTAAACTTTGTTTATGTGTTGAAATGAAATCTATTGAGTTTTGGATTAATCTTTGTTATGGAAAAATGTTAAGAAAAATTGTAAAAATATAGAAATATATTATATTTTAATATATGAAGAATTTTTTGTGAAAATAAAGGCTTTGGTTTCAGAAAAAAATGAGAAAACAACCCTAGTGCATTTAGGCCTTAATAGGATTTTTTTATGAATTTTTGGTTCTAAATTTTATCCAGTTGGTTTTTAATTTATTTGGATGATATTTTAATAATTGTGAGGAGTTTAGAAACTCTAGTTTACGTGGAAAGTTTTCAATAATCATCATGCTAGAAATTAGTGAAGAAATAATTAAGAAAACAATATAGTTAAGTTTGAACTTGTTTTTAAGCTAAAGAAAAATTTGGTATGTTGTAATTTACGAGTTTGGCTTTGTTTAAGTGAAAGAAAAAAAAAAGATTTGAAACTATAAGGTTCGGCCAGCCATGATTTTATATAATTTAATTATTTAAGCATTATTTGTTATGTTTCGACATTACGAGATGATGTGACGTAAATATATTTGCACATGACGCATGTTATTGTGATAAATATACATGTCATAAGGTACATAAGGACATGAGATATGCATGTTAAAAGTCAAAGGTTGTGCTCATGTTGCATTTTATCACATGTGTATCGTATTAAGTCATGACATTGGTATTAAAGAAATTATGATAATAAATCTTTATAAGAACATGATAAAACTAAAGTCACGTCATGACGGGGACGGCGATATGTAACGCCCATATGACTGACGTGCCGACGGGGACGGCGAAACATAACGCATGTGGTAAAATAAGAATCGTGCCACGACGAAGATGATGATATGTAACATCCGGATGACTGACATGATTTAATAAGTTAAGAATCGTGTGACTAGCGGGATACGTAACACTCGCTATGTTAAGTATTTTTCATGTCATAACGGGGATGACAATACGTAATGCCCATACGACTAACGAGTTATATGTATGGCCATGCTGACGTGTCATGTTAAGAAAACCCGGCGGGGATGATAATACGTAACGTCCGTCGAGGTTATGTAATAAGTAAGACCCACAAAATTAAGAAAGAAAATAAAAGTAAATAAAAGTTTTTAGTATAAGATGGTAGGTGCATGTAAGAGTACAAGTCTATAGAAAATGTGGTCACCCATATGCATAAGTCTCATAAGGCATTCATGAATCATGTGTTAAATTAATTAATTATGATATATGCTATTTTATGTTAATTGTGATGCCCCCAACTCACGTCTGGGATTTAACCTAAGTTAAAGGGTCAAGATAAGCAGCATTAAACTACTCACCCTCGTACGTATCAATATCTTAAAGCATTCCTCTTTACTTACTGACATAAGTCATATAAGTCGCAACGAATTAGGTATTAATTATAACAAATTCTAAAGATCACATATGGCAAAAATTAACATACAACTTCCACATTCTCCTATCCTACATCAAACATTGTACTTTTATATATATACATGCCCAAAATAGTTATCAATGTCACCCAAATAAAAATACATATCCAAAAGACCATCTCTATGGTCACTTGGGTTCCTTCTTAATTTCGAAAAATTCGCTACCATAACGGAACATATCCAAGCTAAGACGATGGTCTTGCTGAAAATACTGTCTCTGTAGTGTCGATAAAACCCCACATACAGCTAGGGAACCATCCAATCCCAAAGTTAAACAGCAACCTATACGCTGCTCCTCCTCGGCAAAAGCAGGTGTATTGTTATACCACAACTCCACCAGCTGATCATATATAGAAAGTCTCAGGGACGCAAAAGTAAAATTTACATAAGGACTGTAATTAACAAGTCCCTCAGGACTCGTCGGAGTCTTATGCGTCATCGGGGCTTTCCCCCTGTTGTCCATCACATCCTGTATATAATTTGTATATACAAGAAAGAAAGATAAACCACAAAAGAGTGAGATTTCCTTAGAAATTTCAGTAAGTACATAATTAGCTTAATAAAGCATAGACACAGTCATCATTAATCTTTTTAAGAAAAGAGAATAACAGAACATGATCAAAAACAGGTTTCTCGTGGTTTATCAATCACCCGCACAGATTTACACTCTTAGGATATCTTAAGTTCTTTTCTTAGTCATTGACACATTCTTAACACTTATTCAATTATTATCTTTAATGAGCGTTACGTATCGCCGTCCCCATTGCAGATAACCATTTTTTCAACATATTTCTTTCTTATTCTGGATGGGCGTTACGTATCACTGTTTCCATACCTATAACTCATAAATCATACGGGTGTTACGTCTCGCTATCCCCGTTATGATGAGTTTCGTGTCAATCTTCTGGGCGTTACATCTCACCATCCCCGTCTTGACACGGAACATACTTAACATAGTGGGAGTTATGTCTTGCCGTCCCCACTAATCATATCACTTCCACGGGCGTTACGTCTCGCCGTCCCCATGATAATACATATCACTCTTATCATACGACAGGCATTACGTATTGCCATCCCTGTCGGCACGTCAGTCATCCGGGCGTTACATCTCGCCGTCCCCATCACGACGTAACTAACTTATCCATATCTCTTATTCTTAGTTGTTTCTTTCTTATTTTTAGGAACGTTTGTTAAGTACATGATGTATCACTTTTCTTAAATCTCACCACATATTAGAACATGCATGTACGCTTAAACTATCACATACTCACACATGTATGTATCTTAAATTCTTCCAAGTGTTTTACACATGCTATACACTTAGATAACACATATAATTCCTTCTTATCTTAATGTACACATTTATCCCAACAAAAGTCTTAAAATCATCAAAACAGGGTATCTCGCTCGAGCGACATATTGAGCGAGAGTTGAGCGAAGTCTCGGGTTGAAGCTCGCTCGAGCAAAGTATCAGGTGAATATTAGGCAAACTGGATATCTCGCTCGAGCAAGGTATCGAGCGAGATTCAAGCGAGTTCTTGAATTAGAACTTGCTCGAGCAAGACATCGAGTGAGTGTCAAGTGAAGTCTCGGGTTGCACTTCACTCGAGCCAGACATCTAGCGAAAGTCAAGCGAGGGTTTACAGTTATTCTTCGCTCGAGTAAGAGTCAAGCGAAGTTACAGAGTATGGGCTTTTTAATCCAAAACTCACAATCTTTTCACACAAACTTGATTCTTACTTATTATAACATAGTTTTTAGGTTCTTTTAACTTCATATAACACATTTCCATTAACTAAAACCACTTCAATCAACACTTTGATTTATTAAAACTCTTTAACAAGACTATAAAGGTTCAATACTTAACATGTATAGTCCAACCATTTAAATAACCATCTCCATACTAAAGTTAAGCTAGAATATGAACTTACACACTCTCTAAATCTAGTTGAAGATGATCAAACCAAATCTTTGCAAGTTTTCTCCTCAAAACTCCTACTAAGCTCACTTAGGATGTAGTTGGAGGTTAAGGGATAAGAGAAGGGTTTTGCTTGGGTTTCCTTCAAAGGATTTCGTGTTATACTTCTCCAAAAGAGTTAGAAGACTCCTAATTGTGTATTTATAGGGGTGGTGGTCGACTTATGTGAAGGAGAGAAGAGGGTAACTTGGTAAAAACAAATGCTTTCTGGTTTGCATGGGATGAGGTGTCCCTTCCAAATCTTTTTCCATGATTAAGGTAAATCCCCAGAAATCCTAAGCTTTGCAGTTGAAATGATCATCCAATGGTCAATATTTAAGATATTTTTGCTAACCATCTGATCAATGGTTGGGGTAGAAGCTTATATGATAAGGGATGAGGTGTCATCCTACCTACCCATGCATGCATTTCCCTTTTCCAGCCTTCATCTGGTTAGCCACGCCCCCATCCTCCTTATCACCACTTTTGGTAATTTTTCTAAGTCTTCTAAGACTCTATTTAACAAGTTCTAAAAGGCCACTTCTTAGTTTGGTTAGGATAGAATCTCATTTGGTTCCATATCCTCTGACTCGAGTTCTGGTTTAAGCTCAGTCCAGAATTATCCACTTGATTCTGGAATAAGTCTGTGATACTGTTCAAATAGTCAAAAACTCATAACATAAAAGTTTTAGATCTATCTCTTAGGATTCTATAAAAACTAGAATAACCTCATTTGGGCCTCATATGAGTAACTTATGATCATTACCATAAAACTCGACAGTTTAATCCGAGAATGTACACCAAGTGTTTGATATTTGGTTCAACCACTTCCTCTTGCATTTACACCCTAATTCTTGAAAATTCAACTCCTTCTAAGTTTAAAATGATTTTATTCAGTTGAAATCTTGTTCCAAATCTCAAAGATTCATCCACAATATTGACCCTAATACATGATCTCACTTTTTCTAAGTCTAATACTCTCATTTAGGTTTCCAACTTTATTATCCTAGAAAATATACCCAAAATATAGTCTTTTAAAGAAATCCAAATAATACTTCATTTTAGAAATTTTGGCATATTGCATTAATGATATGCTCTGATAATGTCTTTGTTAAATTATTTGTATATTTACTAAGATTTCTTGAAAATCTCATTTTTTTAATTTTAACTGTCATTCCGTATGGGATGATAGACGATGTTGCAGGAATAGGTAAATTGTCATGAGACCCAAATATTATCGGAGATTCTGAGGTACCTTGAGAGTCCTGCAGAATACTCCTCTCTTGATGGGGTGATCTCTCATATACGTCACCAAGTGAGATACCAACATTTCAAGACGGCAAAGGAATATATTATATGTTTTGAGAAAACTAATTGGGTCATGTAAATATATGATACAATATGTTGTTGTAAATCTGAAATTTCTAAAGTTATAGTTTTACTTCTACCATGTGATTTAATTATGCAAGAGCTAGACCTCTTTGCATAACTACGGATATAGACTCTATTCCGCTGCGAAATGTATTGCATATATTAGTAAGATTAGGTGCATGCATAAAAATTTTGACACATACGGAGGTATATAGCCTAGTCCTACCTATTCTGACGCTTCAGTTTACGTTAAAACCCAAACATAAATTAGAGATGTCACATATATCGACTAACTTTGACTATATCGAAGGTCGAATATAACCTCATATTCTGCCTCCAAAGTACCCATCATTCACTTCGTATCCACCTACGTCTTGTTGGAGTAGAGCCAATGCAAAGTTGAATTTGGGCTCTTTTCGGCCTCTTCTATATTTCGGGCTTATGTTGGGTCCTTTTTTTTTTCAACTTCACATTTGGACCTTTGACGCACTAAAAATCCACAAACCCCTAAATTTGTACATAATGGACTTAATTGTTACATATAGACGTCTTTTGGATTGTGTAACATCCCGATTCAAATATTTAAAGTTTATATGTGAATAAATTGATCTTTCGATCTCTCATATTATTATATAATTCTTTTATTATTAATATTAGTATTATCCATTTTATAGATGTTATGGAATTACTGTTCATATTTTTATGCAAAATATGGATTTGTACTACTATAGCTATTATTTTTAATACATTATTAATAAATTTATTTTTATTAATAATAGTATCTTAATTAATTTAAATAATTTTGAGACCTCCTATCTACTCTCGCATTGTTATCCTCTCAAAGTATAAGTATCGAAGTCTTCATTTTGTTATACGTATCCTTCAGTTGCGTTAGTTCCCCTTCATCTTCTTAAAATAAGATTTTTTGTGTGATATTTTTGTAACTGACTTGCACTTCTCGATTTGAATTGAATCACCTTCTTTTGATAACTGACGTACTCCCACAGAAAATCCTACACAATTCCTACATATACTGTTGAGGACGTGTCTCGCCGGCAACCTGTTCCCGTAACCTACAAGAAGAATCAAGAGAAGATGGTGGCTTTCCACCCGAGAAAACTCCGACGCTCAAGTTAGTGATCACGTATTTACGGGAAAAATTCCTAATGCCCATAGTTGAGGTTTACCTGGTCTATTTATAAGCCTCTGGGGCGATACATGTCCCTTATAACGCCTTCCGTAATCATCGTGATTGCGTATCTGCGTGAGATATCCTTCTGAGTTTGGTGATATTTCGTATCTGCTTAAAATCCCGATAAAAGTGGCAACGGGTTTGATATATATTTTGGACTCTGCAGAGTTGGGCCCTTTGTATGCTTTTCCTTCCGGGTGGGCTTCCATCGCTGTTGGGCCTTTGGGCCAAATCTGATCCCACAATTACCCCGCAAATTTTCTTCACCTTGAGGCGTAGGAAATTTAAAATTTTTTTTTTTTTTTTTTAATTTCCCGCGAAGGCAAACTTGGGAATTCGCTCCTTTCCCTTGATCATCGGGCGCGTGCTATCCTCCCATCTTCTCATCTGACGGTTACACCTCTGTATTTATGTCAGGTCATCATATCTCCGTCTGTTGGTATGCCGCATTTGTTTTCTTTAAATACCTCTTCTCTTTCTCTCTTCATTTTGCTTTTCTGCATTCTCTTGTTTTTAGGCTCTTTCCGTCTTTACTTTTTCCCTCTTTCTTGCTTCTTGCATTCCTCTTCTTCATTACTTCCCATGGCAGACCAAGGCAGCGGTTCGGTTCAGCCTTTCGACATTCTTGAGGGCACAACCTTTGAAGGTTATTCTTGGCGCTCCAGTGTTCGTGAGAAACACTTGGCCGGGATCAGGGAAGAGTTCAAGATTCCCAGTTCAGTTGTAATGAAAGCCCCCGATTTGGGCTGCTGCGATGATGAGGGGTTTTCTGGTTGGGTGGCCATTTTCGTCGCCTTGTTATCGCATGGCTTGAAACTCCCCTTCTGCCGCCCCCTTCGAGACATTCTAGACCTCCTAGAGCTCGCTCCGATTCAACTTCACCCTTTTGCCCTGAGGGTGTTCTTGTGTGCTTGCATCGTTTTTCGGATGGTGCTGGAGCCCCTTCGTGATCCTTACCCCGATCTCACTGCTCGTGAGTTTCTGGCCTTCTACGATGTGAGGGCGGCCACTAAGGGATGCGTGGCTGGTTTTCGCAAGAAGGAGAAAGGCCAGTCCCTGGCAAGGTTCGAAGGAAGATATTCCAATGCTAAGGCATGGACCACCAAGTTCTTTTTTATCAGTGGCCAAGGATGGGAGTTCCCTGGTCAGGAGGAGGTCTTTAGGGATTTCCCCGTTAGGGCCATCTGGTGCCCAATTCCAGATGGTAAGCGCTTGTGGTTGACCATGCCCCCTTTATCCCGCCGAGAACTTGACCGGATTGATGCTGTCAATGCCTGGGCCACAGATCATTCGGAGGATCTTTGGACTGACAGGCTGTTGACACCTGCACATATTGATCAGCTCTTGACGTCTCCGAACCGTTCCTTTGTTCAGGGGCGCGACTTCATGATCACTGATGTCATCCCCGTCCCTCTGTCGATGCCTTCAGAGAAGACGGCGAGGGGTGCCCTTTTCGTGCTGGACCCTGAGGGCAAGCCTAGGGAAGCTGAACGGCCAGAGACTGCCGTGGTGGAGGGCAAAAAGGAGAAAAGGTCCAAAAAGAAGAATGACGAAGGTCATAGGAAAAGAGACCTCCCCGAGGGCTCTTCCGCGAACCCTCCGCCCAAGAAGAGCAAGGCGGCCACAGTTGGCGATCGGGATTCGACACAGACGGCTCAAATTCTAGAGAGGAGCTCGACGCCCGAAGTGAGCGCCCCTGAGCCAATGCCTCGAGATGTGGTCTCTCCAGGGGGTGGTGAGGACACGACGCCTATTCCGCCTGAGGGGTCTAAGTCTTCTGGTGACCGGACTGTGGCGCCCACTTCCTCTGTGGGTACTTCTTCCGCGAAACCACAGTGCGCCGGCTTGGGGGACAGAGAGATGCTGGCCAACATAGCTCTCTTTGAGCTGGCCGCTACTTTTCAGGCTCCCGCCCCTACTCAGTCGAGCGCCCTGGCGTCGGCCCCAATTTTTCTGGCACCGACCGCTGAAGGTCCAGTGAGGGGCGGCGAGCTTCCTCTCTGTGTTGCTGCCGCCCTTCACTTGGAAGGATTTGCGGGTCCTGGCTAGCGCCGTCCATCACCCTCTGGAGGTGTTGTTGAGGAGGCGGGCGTTCCTCCTACGGGGGTAAAGGAGACGAGCCGTGAAGGAGACGGAGGTGTTGTATCCCCCCCTTCTGAGGGAGCCCGTGGCGTTTCAATGGCTGGGCCGCCCAGCTCGGAGACCCCTCCCACAACCGTGTCTGGAGGTAAGACACCATCCCTAGTTGGGAGCGGGGAGCATTTTTCTCCGCCGCCACTACACGCACCTTCGTTCGACGCGGGCCGGGAGTCCCTTACTGACGAGGAGCTGGATCAGATGCTCCGTGATGACTCCCACGCCGCGTGGGTCGGGTCAGTTCATCCGGGACTACTGCCCGTATCTGGGCATGTGCCGGATCCAACAATGGGCGTGGCTCACCGGGAGGCTTCCCCTCTTCCTGTTTTTGCCCACGAGGAAGCCGCTGCCAACATGGCTAACCAGCTGAGGGAGTGGTTCTCCACGGTATTATTCGGGTTAACATTATTTCTTGTTATCTTTTGGTTTTACTTGCCTTTGTTGCCTGCTATTTACTTGGATTGCTTTTCCTTCCTCTATAGGGGGTTGAAGGCTTGGCGGCACAGCTCGCAACTGACTTCCTTGCACGGGAGGAAAGAATCACTGAGAGGTGGCGAGCGGACAGGGCCGAAATGGAGGCCCTGATCGAAAGAAATAAGGAGCTTGAGTCACGGGTAGCTCAAGCAGAAGGTGTCGCGGATTCCCTCCAGGGGGAACTCGAGTTGCGTGAGGGAGAAGTTCTCGAGCTTCGTGATGCTGTTCGCCTCGCTCAGGAGGCGAAATCCAGAGAAGACTTCTCCTACCAGGTCTTGCAGTCGGAGAGAGACCTGGCGATGGTGCAGCTCCGTGAGGCCCGACAAGGCTTCGATGCTAAAATCGCCCGCTTAACTTCTGAGCTTCGCGCCAGCAGCGGGGAATTGTGCTCAGCTCGGAGGGAATTTGCTGGCCTCAAAGAAAGGTGCGGTGGGTTGACCAAGGACTTGTTGGATGCCTTGAAGAAGGCTAGCTTGGTGGCCCAAGAAGCATCCGAGGTGCAGGGTTCGTTGGCCGAGCTTCGCGAGCGTCATCAGAGATACAAGGTGAGCCATGCGAACACGGACGAGGAGCTCAGGAAAGCCAACCTGGTTGCAATGGCCAGGGATGAGCAGTTGGCCTGGAAGGCTGCCCAGTTGACTGCTGCCCGGGAGGAAAACTCCCGCCTCCGGGCATAGTTGGCTTTGGTTCCTCAGGTTCGGGACACAGCCTTCACTTTTGGCCATGGTTCCGGGATCCTGCTTCTTCGGAACCGTCTCCTGGCTGATCCGACAACCAACTTGCAAGCTCTTGATGTGGGCTTGTTTTCCCTGAACTGGCTGCTTGCCGCTGGGCAGATACTTTTGGGCGCAGTGAAATCCCCGATGCCTTTGCTGGGGTGCCCCCCTTGCCGCCTCCCGAAGAAAGTGGCGACCCGTGATGAAGATTTGCCTTACCTTTGTACATAATTTTTGTTGTTGTTGTTTGTATGTTGTAACCATAATTTGTAATTGGACTCGGCTTATAGTTTGCAATATATCTTTTCCCTGACCTTTGCTGTCGCGTGCTTATGTTTGTTACCGTGTGCGTCTTCTTTTTGTTTTAAGGCAGCGTGTTCATTTGACTCCGCACCCCTTTATTTCATTTTAGGTGGCATGGTAATTTGACTCTGCGCCCCTTGATTTTGTTCGAGGGGGGCGTGGTCATTTGACTCTACGCCCCTTTATTTCGTTTGAGGTGGAGTGGTCGTTTGACTCTGCGCCCCTTTATTGCGTTTGAGGTGGCGTGGTCGTTTGACTCTGCGCTCCTTTATTTCGTTTGAGGTGGCGGGGTCCTTTGACTCTGCACACCTTGATTTTGTTTAAGGTGGCGTGGTTATTTGACTTTGCGCCCCTTTATTTTGCTTGAGGTGGCGTGGTCATTTGACTTTACGCCCCTTGATTTTGTTTGAGGTGGCGTGGTCATTTGACTCTATGCCCCTTTATTTCGCTTGAGGGGGCGTGGTCATTTGGCTCTGCGCCCCTTTCTTTATTTGAGGGGGGCGTGGTCTTTCGACTCTGCGCCTCTCCCCTTTCGTCTGAGGTGGCGTGGTCATTTGACTCTACGCCCTTTTCTTTATTTGAGGGGGCGTGGTCTTTCGACTCTGCGCCTCTCCCTTTCGTCTGAGGTGGCGTGGTCATTAAAGATGAGGTATTTCAAAAATCTAATTGATATAAGGACGCTGGGATGGAATTTGATAAAACGCGATTGAGCGAAAATTTAAAAAACGAAGCAGGAATGACTACTGGTAAATGCAAATTGACGAAATTTTTAATAAACAAAGCAAGAATGACTATTGGTAAATGCAAATTGATGAAATTTTTAATAAACAGAGCAGGAATGACTACTGGTAAATGCAAATTGACGAAATTTTTAATAAACAAAGCAGGAATGACTACTGGTAAATGCAAATTGACAAAAACTTTAATAAAAAGCAAATTTGAAATGACTATGAGATTTCTACTGGTAAAACTTCTTCAGGTGCTCTGCGTTCCATGGTCGAGGTAGATCTCTCCCTTGACTGTCTTTCAGCC
This sequence comes from Platycarya longipes, assembly GCA_036559045.1. Classification (NCBI taxonomy): domain Eukaryota; kingdom Viridiplantae; phylum Streptophyta; class Magnoliopsida; order Fagales; family Juglandaceae; genus Platycarya; species Platycarya longipes. The sequence goes on along the minus strand of CM071802.1, from coordinate 17,009,400 downwards.
GATATGATCCCCCTATACTGTTTGTTACCACTATATAAGGCCCTTCCCATTGAGGTTCCAATTTTCCAAGATTTTGGGTGGTCACCCCGCATTTCCTTAGAACCAGGTCTTTGACTTTGAAGGTCCGAGGCTTGACTCTTTTGTTGAAATATCGCTCAGTTTTGGCCTTTTCTTGCAACAGTCTGGCTTCTGCCTATTCCCTTTCTTCCTCCACTAAATCCAGATTTTCTTCAAGATTGCTGTTGTTTTGGTTAACCGAGAAGTGACTTGTTCTGTGACTGGGCAGCCCTACCTCCACCGGTTGTATGGCCTCTGTTCCGTACGCTAGGGTGAATGGGGATTCCCCGGTTGGCATTTTGACTGACGTCCTGTACGCCCAAAGTACTCCCGGAAGCCTGTCTGCCCAATCCCCTTTCTTCTCAGTGACTTTCTTTTTTAGGATGGAGAGTAGAGCCTTGTTGGTTGATTCAGCTTGCCCATTAGCTTGGGGGTGGCCTGGCGAGGAATACTTGGGTCTGATTCGTAGCTCGGCACACCATTCTCGGTATTGGTCGGAGTCGAACTGCCGCCCATTGTCTGTTATTATACTGTGGGGAATTCTGAATCGGCAAATCATGTTCTTCCATAGAAACTGTGTTACCGCTTTGCTGGTAATAGTTGCCAGGGGTTCGGCTTCCGCCCACTTGGTGAAGTAGTCTACGGCGACTATCATGAACTTGACGCCGCCTTTGCCTGGTGGGAAAGGTCCCACTAGGTCCACGCCCCACTGGGCAAAAGGCCAGGGTGCCGTAATGGAGGTCAATTCCTCTGGCGGGGCGTGAGGTATAGGTGCATATTCCTGGCACTTGAGGCATTTTTTTGAAAATTCCTGCGCATCCTTTATTGCATTGGGCCAGTAATAGCCCGCTCTGATTGTCTTCCTGGCCAGGGCTCTCCCCCCTGAATGGTTCCCACAGATTCCTTCATGTATCTCGGCGAGGACATACTGCGCTTCCTGTGGCGAGACGCATCGCAGCAGGGGGGCGGAGAGTCCTCTCTTGTAAAGGATCCCTTCGATAAGCACAAATCTTGTCGCTTTCCTTCTTACTTTCCTTGCTTCATCTCGTCCCTCCGGAAGTTTGCCTGACGTCAGATATTCCACTATTGCGTTTGCCCATTCGGGAAAACTACGATCTACTGTTGCTACTTCTGCGCCCACGACGGGTATCTCAATGACTCTTCTTTCTACTTGCCAAGGAAGGGGCGCCATTTCCATTCCTGAAGCTGTCCTAGCCAACTTGTCCGCCACTTCATTGTCAGTTCGCGGGACTTAGGTTATGGTAAAATATGAGAAAAGGTCTCGTACTTCCCACACCCGATCCAAATACTTCTTTAGTTTTACGCTCTTGGTGGCGTACAGTCCCAAGACTTGGTTGACAACGACTTGTGAATCTGATCTGGCTTCAACTTCTGTCACTCCAATCTGGGCGGCTATTGAGAGACCGGCGATCAGTGCTTCGTATTCTGCTTCGTTATTCGTCACTCTGAATGCAAGCGTAGCCATGTAGTGTCTCTCTTTGCCACTAGGGCTTATAAGGTGTATTCCCAGGCCGTCGCTGGTCTTGCAGGATGACCCATCTATGTGCATTACCCATGGTGCTCTTGCTTGCGCCGTGGCAGCGTCTTGAGCTTCCTGGGGGAAACCTGTGAACTTGGCTACGAAGTCTGCCAGCGCTTGTCCCTTCACTGCCTTCCTGGACTCGTACTTTAGGTCGAATTCGCTCAATTCGATTGACCATCCTATCAGTCTTCCCGTACAGTCTGGTTTCCTTAGGGTTTTTGCCAGTGGTGCTTCTGTCAGTACCCTTATTGTATGGGCTTGGAAATACGGACGTAACTTCCTGGCCGTCGTTACCAAAGCAAAGGCTAGCATTTCAATCTTAGGATACCTTACTTCTGCTCCTCTGAGGGCTCGGCTTACGTAATATACGGGATGTTGTTCGGCTCTGTCTTCTTTTATCAGGACGGCAGACATTGCATGCGGGGAGGCGGCTAGATAAGCGCAGAGCACGTCACCCCTCTCGAGCTGCTTCAGGAGCGGTGGGTTGGCCAGGTACTGCTTCAGGTTTCTGAACGCTTCGTCACACGCCTCATTCCAAGGATATGATTTACGCAATACATGGTAGAAAGGCATACACTTATCGGTTGACCTGGCTATGAACCTCCCCAGGGCGGCCACTTTCCCTGCTAACCGTTGGGTCTCGTGCAGGTTCTTTGGCGGCTTCATATTAATTATAGCCTCTATCTTCTCGGGGGAAGCCTCGATTCCTCTCTCTGATACGATGAATCCCAGAAATTTCCCTGACTCGACGCCAAAGGCGCATTTGGCTGGGTTCAGCTTCATCTTATACTAACGCAGCACTTCGAATGCTTCTCTTAGGTCAACGATGGGTTGGGCAGGCTCCTTGCTTTTTACTAAGAGGTCGTCTATGTAGACTTCCATGGTCTGCCCCATTTGCTTTGCGAACATTCGGTTGACTAACCTTTGGTAAGTTGCTCCTGCGTTCTTTAATCCGAATGGCATTACTTGATAGCAGTACAACCCCCGGTCGGTTATAAACGCCGTCTTTTCCCTGTCCGCCGAATGCATTTGTATCTGATTGTATCCTGAGTATGCGTCCATGAAGCTGAGCGTTCGATGTCCTGCTGTTGCATCCACGACGAGGTTGATGCGTGGCAGGGGGAAACTATCTTTCGGGCAGGCTTTGTTGAGGTCGGTAAAATCTACGCACATTCACCACTTCCCGTTGGTTTTCTTCACCATGACGACATTGGATAACCATTCCGGTTAATAGACCTCTTGATGAAACCGGCGGCGAGCAGCTTCTCGACCTCCAAGCCAATGGCGGCGTATTTTTCCGCGCTGAAAGACCTATTTTTTTGGCTCACAGGTTTATGCGCTGGGTTCACGCCCAGTCTGTGTTCAATGATGGTGCGGTCTATTCCTGGCATTTCTTCGTGGCTCTAGGCAAAAATGTCTCTGTGCTCTACCAGCAGCCGTTTCAGACTCTCTCTATCTGCAGGGGAGGAGTTTGTTCCTAAGCGCACGGTTGTCCCTCGGTGGTCTGCAAACAGTGTTATAAGTTCCAAGGGCTCGTTGACCTCGGCATGTTGTTTTGAATTGGTTCGTTTCCGACCTGTATTTCTCCTTGCGAGGCCTCGACCATGGCGGGGGGAAGTGGCGGGAGGAAGGCTTCTTCTGGCTCCTTGATTGCGTAAACTTCATTTCCATTTTTCTTCAATTCCTGTACATAGCACTCCCTAGCCAGTGCCTGCTCTCCTTTTAATTCTCCTATCCCGCTGTCGGTTGGGAATTTCATCTTGAGGTGATACGTGGAAGTTATTGCTTCGAGGCGGTTGAGGGTTGGTCTCCCTAGTATAACGTTGTAGGAGGAAGGGGCTTTCACTATCAAGAAGTTGGTCATGGTGGTTGCTGTTTGTGCTCCACTCCCGGCAGTAACTGGGAGCGTGATAGCTCCTACTGGTTGGATTGCTTCATCGAAAAAACCTTTCAGTGGTGTTGGGGAAGTTCGTAGCTGCTCGGGATCAATGCCCATTCTGTTGAATGCGTCCCTAAATAATATGTCAGCCGAGCTTCCGTTATCAATTAGTACCCGCCTAGTCGTGTAGTTGGCTATGATGAGGGTGACTACCAGGGCGTCGTCATGGGGGTACAGTATCCCTTGCCTATCCGCCTCTCCAAAGGATATTACTTCTCGTTCTTGGTTCAGTTTTTGCTGTTTAGGTGCCCTATCTATTACATATACTTCATTGTACCGAGCTCTTCTTTCATGCGCCTTGCGACTGGATGTGGATATCCCGCCTCCAGCGAATCTTCCGGCTATCGTCCTGATTTTTCCGATCGGTTCTCTATTATTGTTATTTCTCGTGGGAGTCCTATTCCTGCCGCCTCTGGTGGGGGTCCTGCTTCTGCCACCGTTCCCTCTATTGTTCACCCAGTTACGATCATTCTGAGGGTTGTTGCTGCGGTTTCTCCGCTCGGGGCTGAAGCTCCTTTTACCTCTTCGCCCTGTTTCTTGGCGCCTTGTAGGTTTTGATCGTTCTGCGATCATGTGCTCCAACTCGCCTATTCCCATTAGGTCGGCGACCCTCTTTTTCATGGTTGTACAATCTTCGGTCCAATGAGACATTGTCTGGTGGTACTTGCAATACCGATCTCCTGTCTGATGTGGGCGCCCTTCGGCCTTGCCATCCTCTTCCTCCCTGACACTTAGGTTGTTATGCATTAACCTGGTGTGTCGATCCGTGTACTTTTCTCGCCTTCTTTCCTGCCGACTTGTTCCCGCTTTCTTGTCATCGCGCCCGCTTCGCCGTTCGCCCCTCCTGTTTTCTTTGCGGGGGTTTACCAATGCCTGCAGCGTGTCTTCGGGGTTGACAAAGTTGTCCGCTTGATCCATGAACTCCCTTAGGGTGGAGGGAGTCTTCTTTGCCAGATCGACCATGAAGGGGCTCTGAGGCCAGATCCTGCCCAGGAGGGCGGCCAGAGTGATCTTTTCGTCCTGGTCATCCGTTGTTAAGCGTTCCTTGTTGAATCGTGTAAGGTAGGTTTTGAGGTCCTCATCCTCCTTTTGCTTGACTGTTAGCAGGTAGGCGGCTGGTCGCCAGCACCTTCTGCTTGGCATAAACTGAGTTATGAAAAGTTTAGCTAACTCCTCGAAGCTATCTATTGACCTTGGCCGGAGGGTCCCGAACCAACCCCTCGCCGTCCCCTTCAGGGTTAAAGGGAAAGCCCGGCAGGCGATCTCGCCTGGGAAGCCGTGGAGCGTGATGTGAGCTTTAAAGTTTTCCAAGTGGTCCACGGGGTCTCTGGACCCATCGTACAGTTCGATTTGGGGAAGTTTGAATTTTGGCGGCAAAGGGATTCCCATGATGCGCTCGCTATATGGCAGGTCAGTCTGGCTTAGTAAGCTGTCGACCGAAGAATGTCCCCCCACTTTTTTTGCTATTTCTTCAGATTTGCCTGCAAGATCCTTCAATTCGTCGTGCAGTTTCTGTTTTTCCACGCGCTCAAGCTCAACCCCAGCATTACTATTCGCCTCTTGCTCTCCTTGCCCATCGCCAGGCGGTACGGCTGTGTTGCTTGATTCAGCGTTCCTTTGTCGCAGAGTCTCGTTCTCTTTTTGAAGCGCTTCCAAGGCTTCTAATGTTGTTCTCAGTCTTTCCTCCGTCACTGCTAACTGTGCTTCCATCGATGCTCCTGTCATTCGGCTTGCTATGGAACGTGTCACAGTTGGCATGCGAGAGCCACGTTAATCGTCTGTAAAGTCGTAATCCCACAGACGGCGCCAATGTTGAGGACGTGTCTCGCCGGCCTCCTGTTCCCGTAACCTACAAGAAGAATCAAGAGAAGATGGTGGCTTTCCACCCGAGAAAACTCCGACGCTCAAGTTAGTGATCACGTATTTACCGAAAAAATTCCTAATGCCCATAGTTGAGGTTTACCTGGTCTATTTATAAGCCTCTGGGGCGATACATGTCCCTTATTACGCCTTCCGTAATCATCATGATTGCGTATCTGCGTGGGATATCCTTCTGAGTTTGGTGATATTTCGTATCTACTTAAAATCCCGATAAAGGTGGCAACGGGTTTGATATATATTTTGGACTCTGCAGAGTTGGGCCCTTTGTATGCTTTTCCTTCTAGGTGGGCTTCCATCGCTGTTGGGCCTTTGGGCCAAATCTGATCCCACATATACCTAGGAAGCCATGCACATGCACGTTCTCTATCCACTGACTTGTCCATCAACTACATTCCTAATCTCTCGGCCAAACCATCGGCATAATATATATTCAACATTATCCAGTTTCTATTCTTCCTATTTTCCCTAGGGTTTTAGTTTTGGGTTCTCATTCATCTATATATATATACCTACTATTAACCTTAAACTCATGCATGCCTTGACCATTCTCAACCCTAGTCTAAGTTACCGTCGCACCACCTCCATTGTAGAAACCTCATGGCCAACCAGCCACCACCCAAGGTCACAGCAACCATTCCTCTTCCCTCTGCCATCGTGCATAGCCTAACCTCCATCGAGAAGCCTACTCCACCCCACGCACGGCCAAGTGCCTCCTCGGGCAGCAAGGGACCGATGTGAATGCAGCCTCTGTTTTTCGATGCCAAAACAGAGCATGGCAGCCCCGTATTGCACCACCGAGAAGCCTCAGTGCACGCCAATAAACCAACACACGTTCAACCCCTGCATAACCTCCTCTCACGCTTCTCAGTCCCTCCTTGTCGCTTCCTTCACTGCCATCGGTCAACCACCGAAAACACTACATAGTGTTCCCTGTTTCCGCACCACCAAAACTGAGGATTTTTCCTCCACTCGTAGCATGACAATCTCCTCCTCACCCAGCCACCCAAGACGTAGGACCACCCTCACGTCACCCATAAAACGCCGGCCAACCAAGTCCCGACGCACCTCGTCCTTCTGGCAAGCCTTCCCCGCCAGAATAACCGTTCCTCTCCTTCTCTGTTTCGGTAGCAGAATATCCCCAAGCTGTTCCCGTCTCTGGTCCACGCCACTACCCAGGAATACCCAATGGTGTCGCCGGCCTGCACCCACTGCCAGATTCGCCGACGCATCTCACAGTGAGCTTCTCCCTCACGTTTTGCTCTCTTTCGCCCCCAACAGACGATATTACGTTGGTTGCGTATAATTCCTGGAACTCGAATTCATTGTTATACTTTTGTTGTGTATATATATAACTTAGATACATGTATATATCAAATAATATTGAAAAGATTAGATGTTTTATTAGTAGTAAATAATAAATACTTCATCTTTATTTTAAAAACTTTCAATGTCAACCGTATGAAAATAAATTTTTTGCTTTTATTATAGTAAGTTTTGATACTATTAAAATCTTATATTTAAAATAATATGGTAAGGTTGGGTTTTTTTTTTAATTAGATAAATATGATAGCCAGAATTTTATTTGTTACATAAACTCTATTTCTCTATAGAATATAGTTAAGGAGTTAAATTATATTATTTTCTTATAAATATATTTTTGTAGTAAATAGTAAGCTTTTAATTTTGGAACACTTTAATATAAAATTTAAATATATTTTATGAAAATGATTCCGTTGTTTACCTAAATGGTTTTTATATAGTTAGCGTATTAAAATCGTAACTTGAAAATAAAGAAATAATATATTAAGGATGTTTTAATGATATTACTTATTTTTAAATTTATGGTAAGATTTATAATTACGTTAACTATAATAAAGTGAACCTATTTTAAAAGGTTGGGGTTTTCACTACTTCGTTTGATAGAAGTGAATATAGTTCGACTATTATAGATGTAGATAAAAATATATTAATTACTAGATTATATTTGGAAGACTATACACGATATTATTGTTTAAGTAAACGTTATTCTAAAAACGTTAGTGACGATTAATAATTCGTATACATAACGTCAAGTAATGAAGGAAAAATTAGGAAGCATTACTTACGAGGTAAGTAAATTTGATCACAAAATTAGGATCCTCATATGTAGCTTATATTAGTAGTTAAGCCAGTTCTTTGATAGCCTTTTCATATATCCCTCATGTCATGGAAGCATGCCATTCAGCATAGCACAACACACGCTTTTGTCATTCAGCATCATGCGTAGATTCAGTAAGTTCTAGTTATTTATATTAGCATGTAAATTATGCATCTCATGTCCAATAAGTTGTGTTAAGTTTACGTATAAGTTTAGACTAGACCATTAATCAGTTATTTAGTTGATTAGTTCAGTAACTCAGTTAATTCAGATGGTCATTCAGATGCATGGTACCAATGCATATCAGATTAGGGTGGATGTGCAAGCCATGGACTTATGCATGATCCATCATAGTATGCTATAGTACTATTAGCGGCTCCCCTTGCTGCAGCGAGACGCGGGGCCGGTACACAACCTTGCAGGGTTAAGTGTGTTGGCCAATCAGTTTAGCTAAATCAGTTAGTAAGTTTAGTTAGAACAGTCAGTTAATTCTGAGCAGTCAGCTTAAGTCAATTAGTCAGTTAAATCAGATAGTCAGTATAGTATGAGCATTAACATGTACAATCATGTTTTCAGATTTCAGCATAATTTTTTATGAAAATTTTCCTATAGTATTATTTTACGTTGTGGTGGATTCCTTACTGAGTCATCGACTCATTTTAGTTTATTTCCTATTTTTAAAACCACCTAGATGAAGAAGAAGACCAGTGTGAGCAGGTAAGTTAGGAGTAGATTGAGTAATTATTTGAATTTTTAGTATTTTTAGAAATAAATGTTTTTATGACACAAGTTTAAATTCAGTTATTTTAGTTAATGTTTTGTTAAGACATTTTTATTAGAACTTCAATTTTTTTTGGAATAAATGTTATTTTTATTATTAAATCAAGAATCTTGTGCCGGATTAATAGTTTTAGAAAAATTTACGTGACATTTTTTAACCTATGGGAAATGGGTATTACAGATTGAGCCAATGAATCCTCTTATCTATATATATCCATGCATCAAATCAATAAATCAACAAGTAACTTGGACGACCTAGCTTCAATAGATGATTTTCTTGAAACAATATTATCGACATTTACAGAAGAAATCAATGATGATATTATAGCCATACACTTCAAAGAGAATGGACTCTAGCAGCCTATTATTATTGCATAAGAGATACATCTTTTAGGGAATGCCAAATTTCCTACACTAAACACTTCACAAGTCTACATAATTAACATCCACATACACATCCAAAATCATTCACATCCAACTAAATATAACTTCAAATCTATAATAAAGATCCACATTCACATCTACATTCATCATCCACATTGCACACCCGTATTCCACAGCCACATTTCACACCCATCATCCACATCACTTATAATAATATGTTCTTACAAGTTTACAATGATTAAAATAAACATGTTTTAAGTTCTAATTTTGAAAAATAAAATAAAACATATTACTACAAACTAAGTATCAAGTTCCAACCAAATTAAATGTTCCACTAACATTTTACTACGAACTAAATAAATCAACAAATTGAAAATGTCAAACTACCATTCCAACAAATTTAGCTATCTCCCTCAGTTGCTCAATGTTCTTCTCAACAATGCTTGAAAAAATATAAATATGAAAAGATGTTAATAAACATTACAACCTCCCAAACATGAAAACAAAATATAAAAGATGTTACCATACAGCTTCACAATGCACTGCCTAGTGTCTAATTCTCCATCCAACATTAAATAGTCAATAATACAATTGCAAAACAGTTATCAACATGAGCAATATAACAAAATAACTTAATATAACAAGTTAAGATTCAAGAACATCACAACACTTCAAAGATAGTGCAATTTCCAAGTAATTCAAACTTCAATCATCTTCACGAAGTAAGTTCACTACACCAGTGGTTAATTCTACATTAATATGTTAAAGAGTAGGAGATTAATATCACTAGGGACGTAAAAACCAACATATATATAAGTACAAAAAAAAATCTCTAAATATATTACATGTGTCTAACTTATAGCTTTCTATATCATCAATGGTATCTGAATAATTCCCAGTCAAGCATATAGAAGTGGACTTCCACCAGTTTTGCATGCACACAAGAGCTTTTACAGTTTTAGAGCAAGAACGAATCCAATACACAGCCTTCTATGCTAAACGTCAACACAAATGCTACGGTGGTGATCGGAATGACCAAGATATCATCTCTTGCCATTAGAGCAAGAACGAAATCTTTGGTGGATTTGACCTTCCACTAAATTAAAATGTTGGAATCTTCATTGGGAACCTAAACATCTTCTAGCAAATACCATTCTAGCTACGACTTACAATCCATCAAAGACGCTGATTTTCGCTCTCTATGATAAAATTTCAAAAAGAACAAGGGATCAACTATATGGATACTACCCCCCATTGATACACTATCTTTACTATGAGAAGTTAACTTAGTTAAGGACCGACCATTAAACGAAACATATTGCTCATATAAATATGTCAAATCTCTCTTTAAGAGTATAACAAATTCCTCACCCCTCTTGTAACACTTGCTCTCTCTTTTTTCTAAGACTTAGCGAATCCCTAGGAGACAACGTGACAGCTCGCTCATCTGCCGTTCAGTTGAGACTAGCCTCGATGCATGTGCTAGATCTCGAAGCACGTGTCCGATTCCAATGGCGTGTTTTTAAAAATGATAACGTTGATTTTAAAATGTATCCAGTATTTTAATGTTATCGAATATTTTAAATGTTTTGGAAATATTATATGAGATATTTTCAGTGTTATTGTACCCAAACCAGATTTATAAAATATGCAATTATAATATCTTGAAGCACTACAAAATATTATAATTGTACAAGATCGTTTTAATACCCTGATTTTAGTTATTTAAAGTATTGTGAGATTTTAATTATACTTTAAATCTCCGATTTAAATATATGGCTTTATTCCTTTTTAATAATTAGTAAGTTTCATCATTTTAATTAATGATGAGGCATATTATGTTGTGAACTAAAGTAAGTTAAAATATATTTTATTTAATTATTTTGAGAGTTTTAAATTAAATTGATTTTACGTGTTTTCAGAGCAGTGTTTTAAGCACATCGTTTGTCAATTTGAGAATCCTAACGGGTTGGGCCTATAAATAGCTCGAGGAAGCCCGAGACCCTCACTTTCTCATTTTTCCTTTTTTCTCTTTTCTCTCTCCTCTCTCTTCTCTCTCATGCGTGGAGCAGCACCCCCCTTTCCGTTCGGCTTCCACCCTCTACCGGCACTGTCGCCGGCCCCCAGGCTTCATCACCGGTCCCACCTGGACCTCTTGCCGCCGGCGACCTCCCCTGCACCGGCCGCCTTGGCTCCCCACCACCGCCACTAGACTCCCTATCCTCAGGGGTACAAAACCCACCGTTGGTAGCCATCTCAGCTCTGTCGTTCCTCTTCCACCTGAAATAGGTCTCCAAAGGGGCCTATCTTCGCCTCGCCGCTGTCTGGCCACCGTGAGTCTCACCTCACCACCAAAATGCTCCCCCACCTCAGACCACCCCCTAGCTCAGTTCCCTCAACCGAAAATGGGTTTCCACCCTTTTGAGCTAGTCCGCCACCTTCTGGTGATTGCATCGTCTCACCACCACCGCCACCACCACCACCACCACCATGAGATTCCTCTCCCTCCAATGAGTTTTTCCCTAGCTTCTCATGTCAAACTGAATACTGTATCCCAAACAGCCATAGTACGTGGTTGTCATTTTCATACGTGACATTAGCCACAACGTACGACCTTTCCACCGCCACCAATGAAATCCCCACCATAGCGGCCACCCTCTTACAACCAAAATTTAGTAACCAAAACCCTAGATCCATACCTTGGGCCATTACCGTTCCAGGTCACAGCACTGACTTTGACGGAGCGGTTAACACTTAAGCTAGTGGCTTTTGATGCCACAAGCCATGTTGGGTAGCAAACAACGTACTGGTATACCCCGTTATGGTATAACCCTCTTTCTCCTGTATTTATGTTTATTGTGTGTTTGTGGACTGTGTTGTTGTTGTGGAGTCCGCTGGGAAGTTGTGTGTAGTTGGTTGGCTGTGTTGTGAAGTAAGGTTGTGGACTGTGCTGTGTAGTACAAGGGTGCTTTGTATACAGGTATGGTGTTGTGGCAGGTGGTCAAAGAGAGTACGTGTATAGTGTACTCCATGGGGGTAAAGCGGCACACTGTGTAACGTGCATCGTGTGAGGTATGACGTAAAGTACTATGGAGAGAGTATACTCGATGTGGGGTGTATGTGCAGAATAGAGTGCATAGCGAAAGCGTGGAGAGTACTCCCTATGCTATAGTTTTGACGCATCGTAAGGTGTGTCACAAAGATGGGTAGTTGCACGATAGGGGAATGTAAGGCGCGTGGAGTGTTGAGAACTGTGGAGCAGTATTCCAGAGTAGTGATGTGATTGGTAGCCCTAGTGACTGTCGTCATTGTGCAATCGTTTCATGTCTCGAAATACGTGTGAAGCGACGAAGTCACGTAGCAGTGACATATTAGGAATGTAACCAGGGTACGTAAGGAGTCATACTCATGTCGAGTTAGGATTCGGTATAGGCGTCACTTGGCGCACTGCCATGTGAAGTGGTGGATGACGAGATAGCTCAATAGCAGTCTCGAATTGCATGACACGACGGATGTACATTTGAGATGGACCTTATCGCGTTAAGTGTCGGGATGAACTTGTAAAAGGCTGGGAAGTGGGACTAGTCCTACCAACCAGTATGGAGAAGGTTGCTATCGATATATGGTATTTCCAGCACGAGCGGGTGATCAACGTATTCTATGTTGATCTTAGGTGACGTGGGGGTAGGGTACATGTGCGTCTGATATCACGTGTATTGAACTGGACTTCAAAGACATAAGGATATCGAAAGGTATCCTAGTGTCCACAGTAAGTCTCCCGATGGTTTGAGTGAAGTTGGACTTTGAAGACATAGGGATATCGAAAGGTGTCCTAGTGTTCGCAGTAAGTCTCCCGATGGTCGAAGTAGAGTAGGACCCCAAGGACATGGGGATAGTAGGAGAGTATCCTAGTGAAGTATAGGCTCTTCTTAGATTAATTGTTGGTGTGTTAGATATATGTATATATTGATATTATTTATGTGTATACTGTAGGTTGATTTCTATATGGTGTGCCATTGATTGGACTGTTTGGTATGAAAATAGCATGGAGACCAGGTAAGCATTATGTTCATACGCCTTTAGAGTCTACCAAACTAGTAAAGAAAAGATAATAAGATTGAACATGCTATTATATGTATGTAATGGTCATTCTTGGTAGTCTCTTTTATTGAACCCCAATACTTAATTATATACTTGTGATTGGATGCCTATACGTAGTAATTATTGTATGTATTATCTGAAAAATACAAGATGAAATTTGAAAGTGTAGGAAATAGAAAATAGGAAAGTCTAAGAAAAATAAGGTAAAGGATAGAAGACATGACAGGAAGTCTAAGGAAGTTAGGAAAAAGAAAAGGGAAGCATGAAGGAATGAATGCTATGATGTATGAATTGATGTTATGCCATGATGTACGAATTGATGTTATGCCATGATGTACTAATTGATGTTATGCCATGATGTATGAGAATGTGAAAGGGTCCAAAAGAAGACCCAAGAGTCCAAGGGAAGACCCAGGATCCAAAGGAATATCTGCCAACCCTAGCACATGGGGTTAACAGTATGCAATGATCTAAAAGAAGTGAATGAATATCATGTTATCTACGATGTGTATTGTATACATGATATGTATGTATTGGATGAATGACTGCTTGTTAGTTGTTTCTGATAACTTGTGGTTGTTATTCTTGTTTGTTGGTTGTGTGCGTGCTTATCGTGAATGATTTACTTGTTTGATAATTATTTGTTATATTTCTGTGTGTGCTTGCTTGTCGGTTAATCTCTTGTGTGTTAATGTCTGAAAGTAATGATTAAGAAAAAGAAGGATCTTTAGATTCTTTATGTAATGAACATAACGTAATAAGACAAGTTGGAAAGAAGGTCCTAATAGGGTCATAGTTATTAAAAAGGAAGCATGTATTGTCTTGTAATTATGTACGTATATTTGTGTGTTGGTCGTTTGCTTGAAAAACCTATTTTGTTATATATTAATAACGGTATGAAGTAATGCTTACTTGTATTCGACTCATTTTAGTTTTCTTTCTGTATGTTTTCTTCTCCCACACAGGAATACGCAGCAGGAAGCAGATAATCAGAGGGAAAAGCACGACAGTCTAGGCATGTGAGAAGGCATGGTGTGGGAAGGTTGAGTGTGGGATATCTCTTGGAAAATGTGTGACAAGTGACAAGTAAGATTTGTTGGGATTTGAGAGAGAAGGTTTCGATGGAGAAGAAGAAAGGGGGGAGCCGATCCTTGCACTTTGAGTTTCCCAAGTAAGCTCCACATTTTGACATATGATAAGTGAGATTTGTGTAAGAAGATATTTGAGAGAGTGATTGACAAGTGATAGTGTGTGTGACATGTAAGCAAGTGAAGGGACTTTCACCCTTGAGAGGTTTCGGCTAGGCTTGATTTGGGAGGCCAAAATCGAACCTAAGATATGCTTCTTTAGGCACTATCATATCCCTAGAGATAGGAGTCTCTCAAGTGTTAATCATGTTTTGTGTCAATTTATTTCTTGTGTCAATCAATCACTAGGTGAGGTGGAGTGCTCTATGCACCAAGGCAACCCATGACCGACTAGGGTATTTCTCATTTTTTCCTACACTTTGTCTCACCACTGTTGCAAGACTTTCGGCCAACTCATTCTCCCCACTCTCTCCACTTTTTTTTACATTTTCTCATCATCCAAACAACATTTCTCTAGAAACCTAAGTGTTTTCTTCAAAGATTTATGCGGTAACACTTATGTTGGAAGGTAAATAATCTTTTTAACTTCTTTCTATATTTTCATTCAAAAATTGAAGGAGTATTTCTTTCTAAAGTTTTAGCCTTTAGGTTTTCTTGCATTTTCTTGAACTTACATGAAAAATCAAAACTTTTTAGTTCTTTTTTAAAACAAAGGTGAAAAACTAAAGTGCTTTTGAGAAAAATGAATCATTTTTGTTTTCTTTGAAACCAAACGGTTTTCTTTTAGCAAACAAACTTTCGGTTGTGTTAAACTATGAATCTCCAGACTTAATCTTGCTTCCTTCGTATATTTCTTTTCAGATTTTTCTTTTCCTATACTTGGAAGTTTAGTAAGTACATTCTTAACCTAATTTTAGCATTATTTGTATATGTAGTGTGAATTTGTTGTGATTGGTTGCTTTACCTTATTGTTGGCTTGTTTATTGGATGATCTTAGCATACTTTTTCTATGCTTTGTCAAGATGATATCTTAGGTTTTAAACTAAGAGATTTGATGGAATATAGTGATTATTTATTGAAAGAATATAAAGAATATGCTATGGTATTTTTGGCTAGTGCATGTGATGTAATGGTATGACATGTTTAAGTGACAAAAACTTATTTTTGGAGCCAATGGGTTTCAGCTAGGGTAAGTTACAAGGAGAGACTTTAGGCTTCTAACTCTTGGTTGATGTGTAATCATGACTTAAGGCATTGGGTGGTTTATAAAAATATAACCCTTGATTTCTTGGATGCATGGTTTCGGGTATGTGCTTGGTTTGAAGTGGGGAATCATGTTATGATGAAATGTGGTAGTAAATAAAATAACTAAGCCTTTTAAAGTTCGGTTATGACATGTTTAGACCACGTTATTAAGTTTTTGATTGTTATTTAAGGAATGCATGAGTTGATGGGAGAAATAGAGAAGAAAAAATCTAGGGTTTGAACCCCTAGGGTAATTCGACCCTACCCCTTTTCCAGGGCTAAAATTGTTTGAATGACTCTTTTTTTGTTTGAATGTGCATGACATACTTGAAAGATAATTCATGTTTGCATGCCATGCATGTACAAGTTATGGTTTGGAAATGCATCCTCATATGTCTCATGAACTATATGTCTTGCAAAAGAAAATCAAAATTTTCCTATATGTCCATTCAAGTCATGAGTTCCATGTCCTTTGGGTCAACATGTTTTCAAAAGAAAATGAGTTAAGTTTTTATAAGAATCCCAAAGGTTGGGATGGGGTATTATCCCAGTGAAACTCCCTGTTCACTCAAGAGTAACTAAAGTCGAGTGAAACTCCTAGGTCGACGAAGAACAATCGTCAGGCTACAAATGATTCCTATTTAAAGGATTTCAGAGTGTGGTCGCACCTAAAGCTAGTTGGAGCCAAGGACGGTGAGTGTGATTTAAATTGCTATTAAGAATATATTTATGACGTAGTCACCTCGACTAAAGTAGTCGTAGCGTGATACGGTAACTAGCGGGGAGTACACGGTGCATATGGGAACCATGAGGTATCCAATATGAAAGTCATGACAAGAATTCATATGACCATGAATAATGGGGTCTATTGATTTGAATACTATGAAGGCACAAAAAGTTTACGAAAAGGTTTTGAATATGTGTCTGTAACACCCCATTCCCGTAGGCTAGGAGATGTCACTTAACTTTTTCTAAAACATTTAACCCGGAAAAAAATTCTTGGTTTTAATAATAGAAAATAAATAACATTTATTCCAAAAGAGAAGTTATAATAAAAATGTCTTTTGCGACACTGGACATAACTGAAAGTAGCTTGTGTCGTAAAGACACTTATTTGCTAGAAAACATAAACTTAACTAAAATAATTAAAATTAAACTTGTTTCATAAAGACACTTATTTTTAATAAAACTTAAGGATTTTAAATAGCTACTCAAATTACTCCTTACTTGTCTGCTCGCACTGGTCGTCTTCATCACCTGGGCGGTTTTAAAAAAAAAAAAACAGGAAATAAACTAAAATGAGTCGATGACTCAGTAAATAAATCCATCACAACGTAAGATAATATTATAAGAAGTTTTCATAAAACTTATGCTGAATTCTGAAATATGATTGTACATGTTAATGCTGATGCCATGCATGACTGACTTGACTGACTAACTGACTGGTCTGAATTGACTAATAGGTTTGATTGATCTAAACTGACTAACTAAATTGATTTAAATGATCTGATTTGACTGTACTGGTTTAGCTGAACTGATCTAACTGAGCTGATTAGCCAACACACTTAACTTTGTGTGCAAGGTTATGCACCGGCCCCACGTCCCGCTGCAGCAAGGAGAGCCGCTGATAGTACTCTAGCATACTATGGTAGACCACGCTTAGGTCCGTGGCTTGCATATCCACCCTGATCTGATATGCATTGGTATCATGCAACTGAAATAACCATCTGAAATAATTGATTTACTGAACTGAAACTAGCTGAATTGTTTTAACTGACTGATTTAACTGGATGACGCTTTAATTGATTTCTGATCTGATTTAGTCTTATACTTAAACTTAACTAAACTTATGTGACATATGTGGCACGATATGCATAATACATACTATCTCATAAATAACTATAATTCGCTGAGTCTGAACATGATGCTGATGACATGATCATATGCTGTGCTGAGTGACATGCTTGCATGATGTGAGAGGCATTTGAAAATGGCTATCAAAGAACTGGCTTTACTAATAATATAAACTAATGTGAGGATCCTAGTTTTGTGATCAAATTCACTTACCTGGATGCGCTGCTTCCTGAAACTCACTTCCTAGCTCGTTACCTATACGGATTACGAACTGTTACTAACTTCTAAAAAACATGTCGTACTATTCTATTAAATTAAAAATAAAACATATTGACTAATAACACATATCATGAAACTAATAAATATTTTATTTTGAACATCATACCATAAAAATCGAAAGGTTTTTCCAAAACAATATTTTAATAACCAACATTTGTTATTTAATTATAGTTGAGTTAAATATTTACTTTGTATAGTAACCATATAATATGAGGTTCATTATAGACTACTTCTTAAAATCTTAATTTACACACCACATATAAGGCGAAAATTTAATAATTATTAACTTATTTAAATATTACTTATACCAATCTCTGATAAAAGCTGATCATCTAATCTCCTAATATTATATTTAAAGTAAATAAATAATATTATTAAAATCTAATTAATTGGACGATCGAGTAACAGAAAAATGTATATTAAAAATAAAATCTTAGTTTTCTGAAATAACTAGTCAATCCCTTTTTAAAATTAAGCAATTTAGGCCCAAAAATACTTGGATGGCCCACACGGTTTAAGGCCCAAGATCCAGGCCTTTGTGAATTATTAGCCCATGTTTGTGATAGATTCAGTCGACTATAGCATGAAACAGCAAAATTAAAGCATAGAACTAGGGCTTGCGGAGACAACAGAACGAGACGAAGGGAAACAAAGAGCAAGGAGGGGTTCGCGCAAGTGCTTACCAAGAGGAGAAATGAGTGCGGCGCTTTTGGGTGGCTGACCGAGGCTCACGGTGTTGTCAGATGTGGTGGCCGGCTGGATGAACTGGAGATTTAAAGGATTTCTGTGGGTCTGGACGGAAACGAAATAGAGAGAGGGAGGAGTGTTCTCACCGAAATTTATAGGAAAAGAGTGGGGCTCCTCGAGGTAGGCTGGCCGGTGTTTTCTGTGGTGGCTAGAGGCTGTTCGGTGGCCCAGAGATGGTCGACGGTGGCTGGAGGTTTAGGGCGTCGGTTTGCCAAGAACAGAGTATGGTTTTGAAGTTTTTTTGGCGTGTTTTTAAACTAGGAATTTAGTGATAATTTATAGATGAAATGTGATAGGTTATGTGAAGATTTTTAGTTAGATTTTCAGAATTTGAATTTTGATTGGATTGGTTTGAAGTTGAAAATTTGATTATGCATGTATTCGAAAAGCTAAACAACAGAGCATAGATGAGTTACCAGTTTTCGTTTAATAGGAACTCGATCTGAGGTCTCTACCGATTTGTGGGGATACGAAATATTCGAAAAATCTGAAAGGGCACTACGAATTTTGTAGATAGATCGGTTACAAGTTCTAAAAGGAGTCTACCATTTCAAACATATTGGAAAACCACTACCAGTGGCAGAGGTGAAATACTAATATTTAGAATTGTAAAATAATCCAATAATTAATTTTAAAGAATAGATAAATAATTAAATAATTAAGTAAGAGAAAATATAAGTAAATATATAAGAGAATAAGAAAATAAATATATAAGAGAATAAATAAATCCCGAATTTAGGGTCGGGATGTTACAAACTACCCCTCTTAAATGAAATCTCGTTCTCGAGATTGAACATACCTTGATTAAATAAGTAGGGATATTCTTTTCTCATGTCTTCCTCGAGCTCCCAAGTGGCCTCTCTTTTACTGTGGTGACTCCGAAGTATTTTAACCATTTGAACAGTTCTGCTTCTTAGCACCTGGGCCTTTTGCGCTATGATTCTGACTGGAACTTCTTCATAGCTAAGGTCATCTTGGATCTGAAGTGGTTCGTACTTCAAAACATGCGTAGGGTCCGAAGCATATTTCCGCAACATAGATACGTGGAACACATTGTACACTGCTGATAATTAAGGTGGGAGTGCGAGTCTGTAAGCTGCAGTACCTATTCTTTCCAAGATCTCGAAAGGACCTATGTACCTCGGGCTTAACTTTCCCTTTTTACCAAATCGCATTATTCCTTTCATCGGGGCAACCTTCAAGAGTACTTCGTCTTCAACCTTGAATTCTAACTCTCGTTGTCGGCAGTTTGTATACTTCTTTTGTCGCTCTTGAGCTACGGCGAGCTTTTTCCTGATAACTGATATTTTCTCACTCATGTCTCGTATAATATCTTGTCCCAAAATCTTCCGTTCTCCTACTTCATCCCAGTAGAGGGGTGACCTACATTTATGTCCGTAGAGAACTTCATATGGTGCTGCTTGAATACTCTCCTGATAACTGTTATTATAAGCAAACTCGATAAAGGGTAAGTACTTAATCCAGCTACCTTTAAACTCCATAACGCACGCTCTAAGCATATCTTCAAGGATCTGAATTGTTCTCTCTGATTGACCATCGGTCTGAGGATGAAACGCTGTGCTGTAAGTGAGTTGAGTTCCCAACTCCTTCTGTACTTTTCTCCAAAATGCTGATGTAAACCAGGTATCGCGGTCTGAGATGATTTTTTATGGTATTCCATGTAGTCTGACAATTTCCTTAACGTACAACTCTGCCAATCTATCCACCGAATATGTCATCTGGATAGGGATAAAATGAGCTGATTTTGAGAGTCGATCGACAATCACCCATGCTGCATTGTGACCTCCAAGTGCCTTTGGAAATCCTGAAATAAAGTCTATTCCAATCTCATCCCAAGTCCACATTGGAATAGGGAGTGGCTGAAGTGTTTCTGAGAGTCTTTGATGCTCTGCTTTGACTTGCTGACATGTCAGACATTGCGCCACATAAGTAATTATCTCCCGCTTCATCCCACTCCACCAAAAGTGCTGCTTTAAATCTCGGTACATCTTGGTACTTCCCGGATGTACTGTGTATAATGACCAATGGGCCTCCTTTAAAATTAGATCTTTTATTTCTCTATTGTTGGGTACGCATAGCCTTCCCCTAAATCTTAGGGTGCCATCATCTGATATTAGGTAATCAGATCTTTTGTCTTTTGGTATTTCTTCTTTTACCTTTAACAATTCTGCATCACTAGCTTGGGCGACCTTGATTTGATCTATCAACGTTGAACCTAAGGTCAAGCTTGTTATCTTGGATCTTGCATCTTGAGTTAACTCAATACCAGCTCGTTCCAGATCTAGAAGTATGTGCTGTTGTGGAGTATACATTGTGGCTAAGGTACCACATGATGACTTTCGACTAAGTGCATCTGCTACAACATTTGCTTTGCCAAGGTGATAATTAATGCTACAGTCGTAATCCTTCAGAAGTTCCAACCATCTGCGTTGCCTCATATTCAACTCTTTCTGTGTAAAGAAATATTTTAAGCTTTTATGGTCTGTGTAGATCTCGCATCTCTCACCATAGAGATAATGTCTCCATGTTTTTAAAGCAAACACCACTGCTGCAAGTTCTAAGTCATGGGTCAGGTAGTTCTGCTCATAACTCTTTAACTGTCGAAAGGCATATGCAATAACTTTCTCATTTTGCATTAAAACACAACCTAGACCCTTTAATGAAGCATCGCTATATATGACAAATCCTCCGACACCTGAGGGTACTATAAGAACCGGTGTAGTCACTAATCTTTTCTTCAATTCTTTAAAACTCTTCTCACATTCATCTATCCAAATAAATTTCTCTTCCTTCCTTGTCAACTTTGTCATTGGTGCTACAATGGTGGAGAATCCTTTCACAAATCTTCTATAATACACTGCGAGGCCTAAAAAGCTTCGTACTTCATTAACATTACTAGGCTTGGCCCATTTTACCACTGCCTTAATCTTTGCTGGGTCTACAGAAATTCCTCTGGCTGACACTACATGTCCCAAAAAGGCGATCTCCTGTAACTATAATTCACATTTCTTAAATTTCGCATATAGCTTCTCTTCCCTTAAAATCTTAAGGGCAGTCTTCAAATGCTCCTCATGCTCTCTATTACTGTGGGAATAAATGAGTATGTCGTCGATAAAGACTATTACAAACTGATCCAAATACTTCTTGAATACCCTATTCATAAGGTCCATGAAAGCTGCAGGGGCATTAGTTAATCCAAAGGGCATAACAAGAAATTCATAATGCCCGTAACATGTTCGGAACGCCGTCTTTTGCACATTTGCTTCCTTAACTTTCAACTGATGATATCCGGATCGCAAATCTATCTACGAGAACACTTGAGCCCCTTGAAGCTGATCAAATAAGTCGTCGATGCGAGGTAGAGGATATCGGTTCTTGATAGTCACCTTATTCAACTCTCTGTAGTCAATACACAAACGCATTGACCCATCCTTCTTCTTCACGAAGAGTACTGGAGCACCCTAAGGAGACACACTGGGGCGTATGAATCCCTTCTCCAGTAACTCTTGCAATTGATCTTTTAGTTCTCTTAACTTAATTGGGGCCATGCGATAGGGCGCCTTAGATATAGGTGCAGTTCCTGGAACGAGATCAATCACAAATTCCACTTCTCTATCCTGTGGTAATCCGGGAAGGTCTTCTAGAAACACATCTCTAAATTCATTAACCACTTTTATGTCCTCAATCTTGAGCTCATCCAAACTTGCTAGATATCCTGTACACCCTTGTCTCAATAATCGGGTGGCCTACAAGATTGAAATCACACGAGGAGGAGAACCGTTTCGTGATGATTGGAAACTAAACTCCTCTCCAACTTCAGGTTTAAAGACTACGCTCTTATTAAAACAGTCTACACTGGCACGGTTTTAGGACAACCAGTCCATTCCCAGAATCACATCAAATCCAGACATATCAAATATGATCAAGTCCGCAGGCAGGACTCTCCCCTGAATCTCTATCGGACATGCAATTAAAATAGAATCACAGACGATATGCTCTCCCGAGGGCATCGCGACAAACATGCTAACTTCTAATGACTCAGGTATCTGCTCAGCCAATGGTGCATAGTGTTTGGAAATGAAGGAATGGGTGGCACCAGAATCGAATAAAATAGGGGCATGGCGGGAAAACAAAAGTAATGTACCTAACGAATGTCATATAACTCAAGCTATCGAGATAGTGTGATTCATTCATCAAACGATAATGCATCTAATATAAGGATAGCGATAAGTACTTGTGATAACATCATTTGATGCCGCGGCGTCTTCAGGGGTGAGGGAAAATACTCTTGGTGGAGCTGTCATTTTTTGTCCTCCAGTTCTTCCTGACTCTTCAAATTTCTTTGTTGGACAGTCTCGAGCTTGATGGTTCGACTTCCCACACTTGTAGCACACATTCTGACCATACAAACACTTTCCCAAACGTTTCTTCCCACATGTTGGGCACGTGGGATATGTTTGTCCTGGTGGCTGTCCTTGACGGTCTACACTGTGAGGCCTCTTGTCACTTCATGATGCTGATTGAAGTTGCTGTTGTTGCTGACGCTTCCTCTAATTTTGGTACTCTATGTTCTCTTGGAGATCCTCTTCAGCAATGGTAGCTTGGTTGACTAGTTCTATGAAATTTCGAATTTTGAGAGTGCGTACACGCTCTCGAATCCTACGATCCAGTCCGCGCTCGAATTTTTCAGCCTTCTTCTCATCGTTCGGAATCAGGTAGCTAGCAAAGCGGGACAGTTCCATGAACCTTGTAGCATATTGTGCCACCGTCATCGTTCCTTGAGTGAGGTCCATAAACTGGCGAGCTCTCGAATCCTTGAGTGACTGCGGAAAAAAGTGATCAAGAAAAACCTTTTCGAAGCGTTTCCAAGGAATGGAGACTCCTTCTCCTAGCTCCTGTTGAATTAAGGAGCGAGTCGACTTCCACCACTGGTTTGCCATGTCTGTCAAGTGGTAGCTAGCATACTTCACCTTTTGATCATTCATGCAGTAAAGGGCTTCAAAAATCTACTCCATACGTTCAACCCAGCTTTCAGCATCCATGGCATTCACCCTACTATCGAACGTAGGGGGGTGCTGTCGGGAAAATTGCTCCAAGGTGCAACCATCCTGAGAAGCTCTAGCCACCGTAAATTGGCCACTAGTCATAGTTTGGAAGAATTTAGTCGTAGCCACAACAAGACAGTCCGGGTTGTTGCTCTGGTTTAATCCAGAAGATCTTCCTTGGTTAGGATCGTTTCTAGTGCTGGGAGCCATGATCTACGTCAGAATGTCATGACACGATTAACTACTATAAAATTTAAAGTGTATAAAAGGCACTATTACAACTATAATAATGATTCTAACTAATATGACTAACAAGGCACTCAACCCTAAAAATCTCTCAATTACTCATAAGCAGGCCAGGAGCATCTTAGATTTTATTTTATTTTATTATTATTATTATTATTATTATTATTATTTATTAGTATTATTATTATTATATTTTTTTTTTTGAAAACAAAAGCCCAAAGAATCTCAACCTGGGCTCTGATACCAAATTGTAACACCCCCTTCCCGTAGGCTAGGAGATGTCACTTAACTTTTTCTAAAACATTTAACCCAGAAAAAAATTCTTGGTTTTAATAATAGAAATTAAATAACATTTATTCCAAAAGCGAAGTTATAATAAAAATGTCTTTTGCGACACTGGACATAACTGAAAGTAGCTTGTGTCGTAAAGACACTTATTTTCTAGAAAACATAAACTTAACTAAAATAATTAAAATTAAACTTGTTTCATAAAGACACTTATTTTTAATAAAACTTAAGGATTTTAAATAGCTACTCAAATTACTCCTTACTTGTCTGCTCGCACTGGTCGTCTCCATCACCTGGGTGGTTTTAAAAAAAAAACAGGAAATAAACTAAAATGAGTCGATGACTCAGTAAATAAATCCATCACAACGTAAGATAATATTATAAGAAGTTTTCATAAAACTTATGCTGAATTCTGAAATATGATTGTACATGTTAATGCTGATGCCATGCATGACTGACTTGACTGACTAACTGACTGGTCTAAATTGACTAATAGGTTTGATTGATCTAAACTGACTAACTAAATTGATTTAAATGATCTGATTTGACTGTACTGGTTTAGCTGAACTGATCTAACTGAGCTGATTGGCCAACACACTTAACCTTGTGTGCAAGGTTGTGCACCGGCCCCACGTCCCGCTGTAGCAAGGAGAGCCGCTGATAGTACTCTAGCGTACTATAGTGGACCACGCTTAGGTCCGTGGCTTGCATATCCACCCTGATCTGATATGCATTGATACCATGCAACTGAAATGACCATCTGAAATAATTGATTTACTGAACTGAAACTGGCTGAATTGTTTTAACTGACTGATTTAACTGGATGACGCTTTAATTGATTTCTGATCTGATTTAGTCTTATACTTAAACTTAACTCAACTTATGTGACATATGTGGCACGATATGCATAATACATACTATCTCATAAATAACTATAATTCGCTGAGTCTGAACATGATGCTGATGACATGATCATATGCTGTACTGAATGACATGCTTGCATGATGTGAGAGGCATTTGAAAATGGCTATCAAAGAACTGGCTTTACTAATAATATAAACTAATGTGAGGATCCTAGTTTTGTGATCAAATTCACTTACCTGGATGCGCTGCTTCCTGAACTTCCTAGCTCGTTACCTATACGGATTACGAACCGTTACTAACTTCTAAAAAACATGTCGTACTATTCTATTAAATTAAAAATAAAACATATTGACTAATAACACATATCATGAAACTAATAAATATTTTATTTTGAACATCATACCATAAAAATCGAAAGGCTTTTCCAAAACAATATTTTAATAACCAACATTTGTTATTTAATTATAGTTGAGGTAAATATTTACTTCGTATAGTAACCATATAATATGAGGTTCATTATAGACTACTTCTTAAAATCTTAATTTACACATCACATATAAGGCGAAAATTTAATAATTATTAACTTATTTAAATATTACTTATACCAATCTCTGATAAAAGCTGATCATCTAATCTCCTAATATTATATTTAAAGTAAATAAATAATATTATTAAAATCTAATTAATTGGACGATCGAGTAACAGAAAAATGTATATTAAAAATAAAATCTTAGTTTTCTAAAATAACTAGTCAATCCCTTTTTAAAATTAAGCAATTTAGGCCCAAAAATACTTGGATGGCCCGCACGGTTTAAGGCCCAAGATCCAGGCCTTTGTGAATTATTAGCCCATGTTTGTGATAGATTCAGTCGACTATAGCATGAAACAGCAAAATTAAAGCATAGAACTAGGGCTTGCGGAGACAACAGAACGAGACGAAGGGAAACAAAGAGCAAGGAGGGGTTCGCGCAAGTGCTTATCAAGAGGAGAAATGAGTGCGGCGCTTTTGGGTGGCTGACCGAGGCTCACGGTGTTGTCAGATGTGGTGGCCGGCTGGATGAACTGGAGATTTAAAGGATTTCTGTGGGTCTGGACGGAAACGAAATAGAGAGAGGGAGGAGTGTTCTCACCGAAATTTATAGGAAAAGAGTGGGGCTCCTCGAGGTAGGCTGGCCGGTGTTTTCTGTGGTGGCTAGAGGCTGTTCGGTGGCCCAGAGATGGTCGACGGTGGCTGGAGGTTTAGGGCGTCGGTTTGCCAAGAACAGAGTATGGTTTTGCAATTTTTTTGGCGTGTTTTTAAACTAGGAATTTAGTGATAATTTATAGATGAAATGTGATAGGTTATGTGAAGATTTTTAGTTAGATTTTCAGAATTTGAATTTTGATTGGATTGGTTTGAAGTTGAAAATTTGATTATGCATGTATTCGAAAAGCTAAACAACAGAGCATAGATGAGTTACCAGTTTTCGTTTAATAGGAACTCGATCTGAGGTCTCTACCGATTTGTGGGGATACGAAATATTCGAAAAATCTGAAAGGGCACTACGAATTTTGTAGATAGATCGGTTACAAGTTCTAAAAGGAGTCTACCATTTCAAACATATTGGAAAACCACTACCAGTGGCAGAGGTGAAATACTAATATTTAGAATTGTAAAATAATCCGATAATTAATTTTAAAGAATAGATAAATAATTAAATAATTAAGTAAGAGAAAATATAAGTAAATATATAAGAGAATAAGAAAATAAATATATAAGAGAATAAATAAATCCCGAATTTAGGGTCAGGATGTTATAGTGTCAAAGACGTTAAGTTATATGATAGTCTTTTATGAAAGTGCATATGCATAATCCACGTCATAAGTCTCATATTCATGATGCATGTTTTCTTTTTTATATATGTTTACCTATATATGCCTGTGATGCTTTGTTATGATAATTGTGTACTTACTGAGATTTCGAGAAATTTCACTCCTTTAATTTTCAACTATCATTTCTTTCCAGGATGATAGAAGTGGTTGCAGGTGTGAATGGGTTCCAGGACCCAGTTTTCCTGACAAACTCTTCGGACCCTTGAGGGCCCGACTGAGTATTCTCTTTTTGACGAGGTGGCCCTCTTTTGGTATGACTATTTTATAGATGAGTTGCGGAGGAGTGCACCCGGGCCATCAGAGGGCCAGCGACCCGTAGGTTGTTGTCTCACTATGAGGACAAATGGGTCCTTGTCCCTTGGCGGCATCTATGATTCGTCATCAAGGAGAAGTGTCTAGAAAGGACACTATTTGAGTTTAGGACGTTTTTGTTTTGGACTTGGATATAGAGAGGTCAAGAAGGAACCCCTGACTTAGGGAGGGGTAATAGGGCCATTTTCTTTCTAGTTTTGGATTAAGTCATATTTTGTAAACTTGGAGAAGTGTGTATATTTTTCCCATGTGTTGGGGATTTGGTCTTTTGCTAGACTTGATACATTATGACGTATGTTTATAAAGTTTTCATTTGGAGTATTTCTAGCTTTACCATGTGATGATTGTCAAATTTTTATTTATTTCTTGCCTATATTAGTCGACTTGACCTTATTTCGCTGCAATAATTATTGCATACTGCTAGTAAGATAGGCGCATGCATTTATTTATGACATGAACTAGGGGTATGTAGCCTTTTGTTATGTGTCCTCAACGCTTCATTTACGTTCGATCCCAAGCGTAGGCTGGGGGCGTCGACACCCACTGTCTGGATGAACCAATAACCTTGAGCAACCAATTTGTACCGTAGATCAAGAATGGCAACAATAAACAACAACCGATTTATTTTTTCCAGATCACCCTAATACTTTTCATACTTTGTCTTCATTCGGAAAGCCATTGAACTCAAGCGTCGATTACCATCTTTACAAACAAATTCAAGTTTGCATGATTATTAATAAGCTCTTGTAAATATAAATTTGATGTGACATATAGTGTACGAGAAATATGTAAGGTGACATTATAAAACTCTTATAGAAATTTTGCAAAATTTCTTATCGTCTCCCAATCATCAGCCCAGAAGCTTCTAGACCCTTTTTTCCATACTCATTCTCAGAAAAAAAAACTCGTGAATAAGGATCCTCATCAAGCGAAACTAGAACATTGAAGTTTTCACATATCAACACAAGACTTGAAAGTAACAAGTCTTTGGGGAGAAGACTTCACAAGATGGAAGTTTTGTCATATCAACACAAGACTTAATTAAATTACAGACCCTTACAATTGAGTCATCAACATCTTTCAAACCTTCACTCACAATAATGTTTATAATGTGCGCCGTACACCTCATGTGAATAAACTCACGATTCACAACACGCTCTCATCACTTCCTATTTTCCTTGTTCTTAGACAATCAATAGCAAAATTATTAGATGTAGCATTGTCCACCGTAATTGTGAGGATTTTGTCAATGCCCCAGTCAAGCATACACTCTTCTAATTCCCTCCCTATCGTGGCCCCTTTGTGATCAATAATTCGAACAAATAAAATGATCCATTTATGCAACTTCCAACTACTATCGATAAAGTGTGCTGTCATACACATATAGTTAATGTTTTGGATAAAAGTTCAACTCTTGGTAGTTAGGCACACTATTTGTCTAGTTGTCAAAAATACTTTCTTCAAACTATCATTCTCTCTCAAGAATAGCTTCATACAATCCCTCATTAGAATAAATCGAGAAGGCATAGGAAACCTAGGATCAAGGGATTTAATGTATTCCTGAAACCCTTGGCCCTCAACAAGCCTAAAGGGTAAGTCATCCACTATTACCATCCTAGCAAGAGCTGAGCGAATTTTTTTTCTCATTGTACTTGGTTATCCCTAAACTTTTTACCACTCCCCTCCATTTCTTGCTTCTGGGACCAAGAATTGTTGAGTCTTGTCTAATTTACTTTTATGGTTCTTTGGACAAAAGGGTGATGTTGTTTCATGGTCAAAGTGCCAACCCTTTCGGGATGGCACTACCATTGCCTTCCACAATGGTTACATTTAGGTAAGGGTTCATTAGGATCACAATTAGCAATTCTTGTGAAGTGGTCTCACACCTCAGACCTGTTCTTAGGGTTTCTACTACTAGGTGGAGGGTGAGCATTAGAATAGTTAGTAATAGGAGTGGGTATCGAAGAGTATAATTCTACACCTACTGGTCTCGTAGACTCTTCAATTATGGGAACATTGACATCGACCATTCATTGGGTCTTGCGGTACTGGCCCTACTGGGATGCAAGGACAATATGCCGCTGTGGATATAGGAGTGCTTCCCCATTCTGTATTCATGATCTAAGAACTACAACACACCACACAAACAACATATTATTCAATTTAGACAGCCCAAAAAAGCAAACCAATAACCTTAAGAACAATGTAACCTTAAAAACATAACAAAGTAATAAATCTGCAATCAATCAATGAACACACAGTAAAGATAAAAAGCAAAGTGACAACTCAGTATCCTTTAAAATTCACCTATTAAAATCACATGAATTCACCTATTTTGTGTCCATTCTTGAGGGTTGAAGTTTTAATCAAATGAGAAAATGCAAGTTATATTTCAGAATAATAGACAAAGTGACAACTCAAACAAAGATGATAAAAAGTGTGATGACCCCGAATTTCCCTACTATATTTTTTATTTAATTAAACAAATAGAGCATGGGTGACTTAGGTAATTTAGTGGATAAAGCCTTGAAAAGTGGGCTTAGAAGTTGAAAGCCTTAAGGCCATAACCAAGACTTTGGGCCCAAGTGGAGATGACAAGCCCATAGGTCCATGAAATAAAATCCAATAGTCAACACAAACCCATGCTTGAGGACACATGTCAAGCTAGGGAAAGTTTTGTAAGTTAACCAAGATTAGTAGGTGAAAGAGAGAGAATACTAGTAGGTGAGGAGGTTGACTAGTTGTTTTGGTTGGAGGAAGGAAAGAGAAGATCAAGATGAAATCTCCACATCTTTTCTACCTAGATAGGCGTGTGAGACAATGGCTTTTTGCCAAAGAAGATCATCATAGGATTTTGCCATATCTAGCCAAATGATTATACAAGATTTGGTGGGATTTGAAAATGAGAAAAAGAGAGAGGGATTCGGTGGGCTATAACCGAATGCCCTTAGGGTTTTCTCACAAGCATATTTCCAAATCTTGAGGAATGATTGTTAAGGGATCTTGAGAAGACAAGTGAGGGTTTGATTGGTTGATTGAGTGGGTGATGGAACAAGTGGGGAAGAAAAGAAGACTAATGGAGAGGAATGGAGGGCTATGGGTGAAGCATGTAGCTGACCACTCCCTCCTTGTGTGTGTTATCTTTTTGCCTCCAAATCTAGATGGAATGGACATGTGAGATTGTGTAAGAATAGATAAGACATGAGTGTAAGAGTATGGAAGGGAATGATGACTTGAGATGTTGATTGATGGATTCAAAAAGTGGGAAAAAGAAAATGAGGGTTTGGGTGAGGTGAGTAGCCGACTCTCCCTCCCCTTTTGGTATTCTTCTTGCCACCAAATCTAGACTATAGGATTGTGTAAGAGTGATAGGACAAGTAAGTGTAAGAAGTAAGGTAAATAGTTGATTGATTGAGCACATGAAGAGAAGGAAAGAAGAGTAGGAAAAGGAGAGAGTTTCGGATGGAGCAAAAAGGGCAAGGGATCCGAACCCCACTCTTGCCTTCTCCCAAGATTTGATCTTCAAATCTCTTAGATTGACATATGAGATGATGATTGGGAGACAAGGAGGTGATGTGAGGTGATGTGAGGGCTTAGAACCCTTGAGAGAGGCCGGCCATATGGGGAGAGAAAGGAAACTATTTCTTCAATCTAGAATGATCTAGATTAGGTTTGATGTGATCAAGTGATAGGGGTCACTCAAAGGTCTTTCAAACCCATCAAGTGTCACTCCAAGTTGAGGGGAAATGAGTGGCCTAGAGCCTAGGGGAGTCCCATGGCCGAATGGCCTTGTTCTATTACCTTTTGGTTGCCTCATTCGGTCACCAACACACACACACATCTCTCACTCTACCTCACGGCAACTCACCCTCCCACTCCACTCTCTTTGCTTCATTTCACTTCACCACCTAAACATCTAAACACTCTAAACCTAGAGGAAGAAGAAGCAAGTGGTTTTGGAAGGAGGAATCCTAGAAGAGGTAAGTGATTTTGTTAAGTTAAGACAAACCTAGAAGCGTAGGGAAGAACACTCTCTATGTTCCTATTTTTCTAAAAGAAATATCCTCTTTGAAAATGATGTATTATTAGTCTAATCTAATAACATATTTCTCATATTTTCAGAACTCATCTAAACTAGCCAGGAGAATTGTAAGTATATCCTTATTTTACCTCTAGCATCTCTAGTATATTTTTGAGTGAATATGCTTGTATTGTTTGATTTTCTTGCTTGTTATGCTATGATGAAACGTTTTGGGTAGAAATGCTACTTTAGCTAGATGCAAACCCATGCTTAGAACCTATATTCCTTTTAAGTTGAAGGTTATAACATGTTGATGATTTTTAGTGGTTTTTGTTAAGGAGAAATTCCTATGACACATGCAAGCATGACTACATTTAAGCTTATTGAATATTGGGTGATGTGTGATAGATCATTTGAAGAAGCATCTTGATTTTCAGTAGCAAATACCTTGTTTATTGAAATGCCATGTTAGGATGAAGAGTTATAAAATATTGGTGGAATCTAGTTATATTGTTCTTGGAAGATATTATTATTATTATTGATATGATGGTTGGTAAAGAAATGCATGCTTGATAAAATAAAAGTTTGAAGCTTGAAAAAAAAAAAGGAGAGAAAGAACATGCTTATGGAGTTTTCGGTTTGGAGGATTTCTTGGAGTGGAAATCTTTAGGATTTATTTTCCTTTCATGAAATACTTGCGTTTGGATATTTTGGAGAATTTAGAAACATAAAGAGTAGGAGAATATCATGCATTTTTTCGGTTTCCCCATGAGTGTTCAAGTAGGATACTTGTTTTGATGAAATAAGGTAGGAAACATAAAATCTAAGGGCAATAGGGTTTCGGATTGCTCTTTTGTAAGGTTAGAAAATTGTTTCAATCATTGAACTAGGGCTTGAGAGTGAAAGGAAAATGAAAGGAGGAAGAAAACACCAAGTGGAGACAATGAGGGTCTCGGCCCAAACCCTAGGGGTGGAAGTCGAGCACCCAACTTAGGCCATTAGAACCAACTAATTGTTTTTGCATAAATGATGAATCGAATGAGAAGGGGTTTGTATGAAAAATGACCAAATGTGTGTACTCGGGTTCGCCTCGAGTTTTTGCATCACAAGTGTTAGAAGTTGCATGTCTCATGTATAAAGCACGAAAACCTTGTTTTTTTTTTGGAATCAAACACATTTTCGAAAGAAAGAAATTAAAGTTTTAGAAGAACCCCAAAGGCTGGGACGGGGTAGTGTCCCAGTGGAACTCCCTGTTTACTCAGAAGTGGCTAAATTGAGTGAAAACCCTTGGGTCGACGAAGAATAGTCGACGGACCATGTATGGCTCCAAAAGGTGTCCGGAGCATGGTCGCACTTAATGCTAGTGGGTGCCCTAAAAGCGGTGTTGGTCTCGGACTCACCATATAAGGAGTTTGTAGTTATTCGGGGAGAAATCTTCGAGTGACGAAAAGCGCGAAAGGGCGCGAAACGTATTCACCTAGATTTGACATGGTCGCCGGGTGTGACGGTAACTAGCGGGGAGCACACGGTGCATAGGGAAACCGTGAGGTGTCCAAAATAAGAAGTCATGACGAAAAGAAAAGGGCTTTTGAGCCGTATATGATATGATATAATAAGTGGCGCCTAAGATAAGAAAAGACGAAAGGTTTTTGAACAAAAATGTCTCTTTGGAGAATATGAGTCAAGAAAAGTTTGCTATATGGTTTTATGAACGAGTATGCATCGGAAATTGAGAAAAGACAAGAAAGATGAATTTTGTCACGAGCATGTGCATCAATCCCAGCATGAGTCCCATGTTACTGTATATGTATGTATTTGCTTGTTATTCGCTTAAAAGTATACCTGAAATGTTTTTGTTGAAATATTGATGTACTTGCTGAGATTTCCCCCGAAAGCTCACCCCTCTCTATGTCCTTACTATCCTTCCCCTTTGGGAATGATAAAAGTAATTGCAGGTGACGATGGATCAACAGAGTATGACTCCCAGGATGATACCTCAGACCCCTAGGGGCTCGATTGAGTCCACCCTTATGGGGCCAGTGACTCTGGATCTTCCAGGCTAATGGGCGGAGGAGTCACTGAAGATGGCAATGTACCGTCTGGCTGGTTTACGCCCTATGAGGTGTTGCTTAGTGTTAGGAGTAGACGAGTCCCTTCACTTAAGACGTGTTTTTGAGTCACCCACTAGGGTGATTTGTGAAGTAGGGCCTAGCCTGGACCTGGATCGGCTTTGCTGGGGCCCAGGCCTTAAGAAGATAAAGAAGGAGCCTGTATATTGAACCTAATGGGCAGTGGTAATGCCCACTCTATTTTGTAAAGCCCTCTAAACATGTATTTTGTAAAGCCTTCCCGCTTGTGGGAAGTGCTCTTTTGTGTATCTAGACAAAGTTAAGTAACTTTTACTTGGGCTATGTATGATATTTATTTTGGGATCAATAGCGTAACCATGTGATGCATATTGTAGAAGGCTTGACCTTTTTTGCCGCAAGAATCTTCTTCGACGTTTTAAAAAAAAAAAACGTACTCACATGATATGATGAGGGGTGAACTTCCTTGCGTCGCTCATCCTCGACGTTTCTGTTCACGTGCGATCCTAAGCATGGATTGGGGCGTCGACAAAAAGCAAGGGTTGAGAATTGATAAATATGAAGACCACAACACTAACAGATCTGACAAGAGAGAAAAGCCCAAAGCAGGAAGCCAAGAAAATGCAAGAACTAAGAGTATAACAAACAAAATCAACGTCATCGAGGAAGGCCGGAAAGTCTTCATCTAGTTCAAATTAACAGATATAAACTCAATAAAACTCGAAGGGAGAAGAGATAGGGCGATGCACTTACCAGAGGTTTGAAAGAGAGGGGTGGGGGGTGGGGGTTGCGAGAATCGAAGATGAGGCTGCGAAGGGAAGGTGAGGGAAGGTGTCGACGCCCCCGTTTATGTTTTGGGATTGGACGTAAACTGAGATGTCGGGGATAAACAACACAGGGAAGTTCACCCCTCGTTCTTCTTTTAAGTTCGAGCACGCGTTTAAATTAAAAGTAGTGAATAGAAAATTTCGCTATAGAAATGGTCAAGCCAATCTAAATTTAGGCAAGTACTTAAAATTTTTCCTTACGTCACATGGTATAACAATTGTAAGTTCCCAAAATAGCTCCATTTAATAAATATCATCAAGAGTATTAGTCTCCACAAAATATATACTTTCCCAAAACATCGGAAGCCATTAAAATATAACAAAATACAAACATGCGACATCATCCATGCACTGACCCCATGACCATCCACTACAATGGGGGTTCATCCTTAACCTCCTTAACCTTGGGACCATATAGGGATTGCCCCAGGCCCATCCGACTGTAACTCAGAAGACCTGTCCCCACCTCTGAGGTGTAAATGTGGTTCATAAACAGAGATCCATCAGTCCCCAGAGACAGATAGCATTCGATGCATTGACAACCGGCAGCCTCATAGGGCACCCTCCATCGCTTGTCTGCTATAAACTAGTCGTACAAAATAGGGGTCACCACATCAAAAGGCGGAGAGATCACCAGACCATAAATGGTCTTGAGAGTCTCTCCGAGCGTCAAAGTTGTCGACATCATCTTCTCCTGCAATCACTTCTATCGCCCCAACAAGGAACGATAGTGAAAATATAAAGGGATGAGATTTCGAGAAATCTCAGTAAGTATAAAGTTATCTCAACAAAAGCATTGCAAGCATACATCTAAGTGAATAACAAAACATAACATACGTCGTGCATTATGTGACTCGTGACTTAACTAATGCATATGCTCATGATAACTTTTGTAAAAATGATTTTCTTTCAACCTTGATTCATTCACATGCTTTCCATGTAAAGGGTTTCATATAACTTGAACTTTTTTGTCACGTATTCAAAACATTTTCGTGAAATTTTCATGTCTTTCATCATTTCTTATCTTAGGCGCCATTTAACATATTCATAACATTCTTGGGGCTCGAAAGCCATTCTTTTCATGACTTCTTTGTGGACACCTCACGGTTCCCCTATGTACCGTGTGTTCCCCGCTAGTTACCGCATCACCTGGCAACCACTTAAGTCTAAGTGATTACGTTACGCGTTACCACATCGCCTGCAGACTACTCAAGTCGTGGCGTCTGTGTTATCCGCTCTTCATCACTCGGTGACCACTCAAACCGAACGACTACATCCTTATTCTTATAATGGTAAGGCAAAAGCCAACACCATCCTTGGACACCCCCTAACTTTAGGTGTAACCACGTTTCGGACACCTTTTGGAGCTATATATGATTCGTCGACTATTCTTCTTCGACCTAGGAGTTTTCACTCGACTTTAAACACTTATGAGTGAACATGAAGTTTTACTGGGACACTACGCCATCCCAGCCTTTAAGGTTCTTATCAAAAATTTAAATTCTTATCTTTTCCTTTGAAAACATGTTTGACTTAAAAACATGATTTTCATGCTTCATGCATGTGACATACAACCCTTAGTGCCTAACAAGTGAATCATGAGACTAGTTCAAGCACACATACACTTTGTCATCCTCGTTGACAAATCAACCATCACAAGATTCGATCTATACTTCATATAAGAGCACACATTGCATATCCACACACACTTGCACTCCACGTTGGGGTGCATGATCCGAGCAGCTATTAACTTGATGTCATGACTCCTACCAAATCACTCGCTTGGGTTGAGATTGTCACAATACATCTAGTAAGTCAAAGGAATTTTGGTAGGGGAATCCTATGCTGAATAGACACCTATATGTGAAGAGTTTCTCATCCTTGAGAATCATTTTTCTATTAGATAAGAATTTCATATCAAGAATTTTGACATATTATACAAGATAGTAAAAATTTTGGGAAGTACAAGATGAGGATTAGGACCTAGTAACTTGTACTAAGTGCTTTTTTTTTTTATATATATAAAAAAGGTTTGGAAGGGATCCATATTTTCGGACCCTGCTTTTGTGGTTTAACTTAGTATCTTGGATGAATGATGTTGCAATTGATTATGTATATATGAATAGAATCAAAGTATGTTTTGGGATTAGTATTCTGGTACAATGTATGTCGATAAGAAAATTACTTGCTTTGCTTATTGCATAATGTCATAAGCTTGCTTGTTCACGACATCTTTAACTGTCATGAATGAGAGTTTGCAACTTTGGGTTGCATGCCTCTCCATTTCAAGTTCTATCAAATCCCAAGTAGAATTTGGAGATGTGACACCAATGGGAAAATGATCACGGGTTAGCAGAGCCTAAACATAATCGACAATAAAAAAGAACTTGGTGAAGGTGACTGTCGACTTAAGCCTTGTACTTTACAGTGTTCTCCTGGATTGAATGCTTGACTTGGTCGTACACTCCTGAGGTGCAAAGCCATGTCCTCTACCTTAATATTTGCGACGAATACATGGAATGGGTGCCAAGTCAATACATAGTCTCAGATGGGCTTATCTGTGTAGTCTTGTTCTTAGGTTGATTAAGCAAATTCTGCTTGAGATAAGGCAAGCTCCCACTGCTTCGGCTTATTACTGGCCAAGATCCTCAAAAGGATGCCCAAGCTTCAATTCACCACCTTTATCTGGCCATCTGTTTGGGAATGGTAGGGACTACCAAAATTCAACTTCATTGCCATTTTCTTTTACAAAATCTCCCATAAATTACTCATAAACTTAATTTCTCAATCAAAGGTCATGGCAATCATTGTATCATCCATGGTCTTTCTACAACCTACAAATGGGACATCTTGGATAGCTTGTCAACCACCAAAATTAAATCCATGGTACTTTGAATTCAGGCAAACCCAAGACAAAATCCATATTAACATCGAGCATGGACTCTCAAGTACAACCAACAAAGTGTAAAGCCTAGAATTGGTGATGACTCCCTTTGACCTCTAGCACACAAAACATCTCCCAACATAGTGTGCAACATCACGGGTCAATTTAGGCAATAATGTTCTATTGAGATAAAGGCCAATGTCTTGTCTTATGCAAAGTGTCCCTCTCCACGTAATGCTTGTATAATTTGCTCTCTCAAAGAACAATCAAGGATATACAACTGCAGGTCATGAAACAGAAAGTCGTTATATAAAATAAAATCACTTTTTCCCTTAATTGCCTCTAGAAATACTTTTCTCGAATGAAGGATCCTCTACTAACAAGTTGTAACAACCCCGCCCTGGAAAAGGGTGGAATCGTAACTTGGTTGGGGAAACTGAGCTAGGGGGTGGTCGACTGAGGTGGGGAAACGTTTTGGTGCTGGAGGTGAGACCCATGGTGGCCGGATGGAGCGCGGTGAAGAGAGGCCTATTAGGAGACCCATTTTGGGTGGAGGAGAAATGAGGGAGTAGGGGTGGCTACCAACGATGGGTTTTGTACCCTTGAGGATGGGGAGTCTAATGGTTGTGGTAGTGAGCCAAGGTGGCCAGTGGTGGCGCCGAAAAATGGAAGAAAAGGACAAAAATCCATTTTGGAGTTGCTGTTCATGCACTGGTGTAGGGGAGGTCGTCGATAGTGAGGCTCGACGGTTGGCGGTGGCGCCGCCACGAGCTGGAAGCTGAACTGGCACAGTGAAGGGGGGTGCATGGGAGAGAGAAGAGAGAGGAGAGAAAAAGAAAAAAATGTAAAAGTGAGGAGCTTGAGTTTTGTAGGGCTATTTATAGGCCCCACGCGTTGGAGTCCTCAAATGGACAAACGATGCGCTTAAAACACTGCTCTGAAAATACGTAAAATCAATTTAACTTTAAAAATACTTAGAGGAATTAAAATAAAATATAATTTTAACTTACTTTAGTTTATAACATAATATTCCTCATCATTATTTAAAATAATGAAGTTTACTAATTATTTGAAAGATAAAGCCAATATATTTAAATCAGAGATTAAAATGTAGTTAAAATCGCACAACATCATAAATAACTCAAACCAGGCTAATAAAACGATTTTGTACAATTATAATGTTTTGGAGCTCTTCAAAATATTATAATTGCAGTTCCTTATAAATCGGGCTTGGGTCCAATAATACTGGAAATACCTCATATAATATTTTCAGGATATTTAAAATATTCGATAGCATTAAAACACTGGGCATATTTTAAAATCAACTATTATCTATTAAAACATGCAGTCGGAGTCAGTCACGTGCTTCGAGACCTGGCACATGCATCGAGTCTTGTTTTAATCTAACAAGATGAACAAATTTTCATATCATTTCCTCGAGATTCGCTAAGCCTTAGAGAAAAGAGGGACGGGGGATTACAAATTAAACGTGTTTTAGATGCCATATGACCCATGTGTGCATAAAGCATGCATGCAATTGTCTAAGAGTACATGCATGTCCCATTACGTCACTAGTTTTTACCTCAAAGGGCATAGAAAGTTTTACGTCAAGGGGACATGGCATGCATTTTTAAGAAAAATAAGAAAACTTAGAAGAATAAAAAAAGAACAACTAAGAATAAGATAATCTAAAAAGTCATGTTATGAAGAGAACGATGATACATAACGCCCATATGACTGACGTGCCGACTGGGACGGCGAGACGTAACGCCCATCATATGATAAGAAGTCGTGTCATGATGGGGACGACGATACGTAATGCCTGTATGACTGACATAACTAGCGGAGACGACGATACGTAATGCCCGCTATGATAAGAATCTTTATGTCATCACGGGGACAGCGATACGTAACGCCTGTATGACTGACATGAGGCTCGTTACGACGGGGACAGTGAAATGTAACGCTTGTTGAGGTTCTGAAATAAGAATAAAACTTAAGAAATTATACAAATAAGACAAGAATGTTAAGATAAATCATTGCATGTATTGAAAGGTTTTGTACCCATGTTCATATAAATTTCTCATGAAAATATGTAAGTCTATGTGAGAAGGGTACATAAATCATGCATAAGGCATGCATAAGTTATTCATGAATCATGTACTATGTTAATCATTCATGATATTTGTTATCTCATATTATTGATATGTACTGTTACTGCCTCTGTTACGTTATTGGTGTACTTACTGAGATTTCTTTGAAATCTCAATATTTTATTTTTATCTATCATTCCGTAAGAAATGATAGACGTTATTGCAAGAATAGATGATTCATTACGAGACTCTGACATCACGAGAGATTCTGTGGTACCCTGAGGGTTCTACAGAATACTTCTCGGTTAGTGAAGTGAACAATTGTTGATGACAAGACTGTAGAGAAAGTGGAAAAGAATTCTCTAAGGATAACATAGGGTAGTGAATATTTGTTCTGGAAGTATTAGATATTTATACTTATTAAGGGAAAGTTTGGTACATTATGCTTAATGTTTTTTAAGGATATGAGTTTTATTGTAACATACCATGTGATAATTGCAAAGAATTAGAAGTATTTGCTAAAACTTGGAATTTGACCATATTCTGCTACAATATATTCAACGCACTGCTAGTAAGATAGATGCATGCTCATACTTTCTAACGTGGAATAAAAGATTTGTAACCTAATATCACAAGTCATAACGCTTCAATTTACGTTAAAATCCCAGACGTAAATTGGGGACGTTATAGTGGTGGTTCGGTTGGGCCATGGCTAGGCATGGGGGAGGTCAACGGTGAGTGGGGGAACATGGTGGTGGTGGTCATGAGCCATTGGTGGTGGTGGATGGTGGCCAGAGTTGGAGAAGCCAGGTAAGATGGGTATAGGCGATGCCCATTTTGGTAAGGGGGGCAAGTCGCACGATTGAGGGCTATCGACGATGGGTTAAGTTTGCTAGCGTGAGGGGAGTGTCGGTGAGGGAGTGGTGACATCGTTGGGTGGTGCACGGTGGTGCTATGGTCGCTCGAAGGAAGAAGAAATCCATTTCGGGTCTTGGCTCGCACAAGGGAGGTGGTGGGTCGTGAGGGGTTGCCGACATAGCGGTGTGGTCGCCGGCATGAGGAGGTTCTGGTGCAGGGGATGGTGTCGTCAGGTGGCTGGCAATGGCGATGGGCTGAGCCAAAGAATGTCTGGCCATGGAGTGCTGCATGTGTGAAGGAGAGCTGGGAGAGAAAGATAGGAGAGAGAGAGGGGGGAAAAGTGAGGGGCCTAAGGGCTAGGGCTTTCCTCTTGAGGGTATTTATAGGCCTTATACCTTGGAGTCTTCAACCAGACAAAAGATGAGCTTAAAACATTGATTTAAAAATGCGCAAAATTAACTTAATTTAAAACACTTAGAGAAGTCGAGATAGAATATTATTTTAACTTAAATTTAATTTATAAAATAATATTCCTTTATCATTAATTAAATGATGAAGATTTACTAATTATTTTAAAAGATTAAAGCCATATATTTAAATTAGAGATTTAAAGCATAATTTAAATTTTATGATATTTTAAATAACTAAAATCATGGTAATAAAATGATTTTGTACAATTATAATATTTTGGAGTTCTTCAAATTATTATAATTGTATTTTCTTATAAATTAGGCTTGGGCCTAATAATATTGAAAATACTTCATATATTATTTTCAAGACATTTAAAATATTCGAGAGTACTAAAACACTAGACGTATTGTAAAATCAACCGTTATCTTTTAAAACACGCCATCAGGCTCTGTCATGTGCATCGAGGCCTGACATGTATATCGAGACTCTTTCCAATCGAAGGATAGAGGAACAAACTATCACAAAATTTGATTACGCCCAAAGAATAATGCAATAGCTGTAGTGCAACTTGGGAGCGTCGATTCCATAGGGAGACAAATGAAAATAATAGTAGAAAAAAAAAATAGTAGAAAAATGTTAAATGATTAATGAGAAAACAAAAATTAATTCTAAATACAAATTAAAATAAAACAAAGTGATTAACAGAAAAAATATTCAAATTGACGAACAGTAAAGTATCAGGAATCCCTTGTATATATCCTGTATTTTAATTATTCTTAATTCATTGATAACTTAATTAAAAATTTAATTCCAAAATTTTCAAATGGAAGATATAAAATTATAAACCAAAATTAAACCTAACTTTTTGAAAAATCATTCATTCATTTCAAATCACGCAAATTGTTATTCACATTGAGAAAATCCAACGATGACAACATAGACAATCAATTGATCCAAATATAATCAAAAAACTAATCCACTGAATAGAAAAAGCATGACTGAATTCATAAACGAAATAAATTCTATGATTATTCAAAAAAGAAAATATCAACAATATATTGAAAATAATAAAACAAAGAATTTTAATAAATTAAAAATACCATCTAGTGCACAAGTTCATCCCTAACCCTACTTGAAAATTTAATTACCCATAAACATGATGGATAACATAAAACTCAAGAGAAAATCAATGAAGCAGTCGGCCATAAAAATTGTTTCTTTTTTTCTTTCTCAACTTTTATCTCATTCCCCATCTATCCCTTGTACGGCACTTGCTTTTGGAAAACATATATATATGTAGGTGCTAATGTCATGCAGCTCCCTTGGCATAATGTAGTGCCATGTAGCACTTGGGCTCAAATTCATATGTGCCCCTTTCCAAGTGAAAGTCAAATGCATATCAATTGAGAACTTGGCATAATGTAGTGTTGTGTGACAAGTGGGCCCAAGCCTTGTATCAAAATAACATGCGGCCCATTTGTCATGTGAGAGAAAACCAAGTGAGATCCTTTGTGTAGCACCAAGTGAAGTCCAATTTGCAATCCATTTCTCAACTACCACTATTTGAGATTTAAAATATATTAAAAAAAATGTGATTAAAAATTATATCTCATTTAAACTCACAGAATGTGTGTGTTCTAAACTATATCCATCTAACTAGAAGTCTGGACATATACAATATTAAGAACATCTAAAGAATGTTCAACTTCATAACTCACGGGGTAAATAGTATTTTTTGCGAAAGTTCTCTCTATGGAGTTGACAAGGAGTGTACACACACTCTCGTGATAAATTAGACAATTATGTACAAGTAACAAGTAAACATCGATTTTATAATAGAAATACTAATAAATAAGAATTTTCACTACTCATTCTATAAGCTTACTTAGGATCAGAATGATTAACATAAAAATGTTGTAACGTGGCTTGGGTTAGGGACTATATGAAGAAAATGATAAAAAAGATTCAAAAACTTCTAAGTACATACCAAGAGAATTTTATTAAGCATCTCCATTGATCACAATTCTTACCTAATGTACTCTTCAACTTTTCAGATTATCAGGTAAGACTTTTCCTTCTTCTCCAACTTCTCTGTCTTTTTTTTTTTTCTATTTTCTTTCTCCTTTTTTTTTTCTTTTCTTTTCCACCCTTATTTTAATCTTTCTCTTTTTTTTTAACAATTTGATGAGCAAACAGATGCCACTTTGGCATTCTTGCCATTTCTACTCGACCTTCATTTTTTTTTACTTTGAAGCTCACTCAATTGAATACTTGCACTTGTACTCTTCTTTTTTTCTTTTCTTTTCTTTTTTGCTCTCTCTCTCTCTCTCTCTCTCTCTCTCTTTTGGAGAGCCCAACACAAAAGAAAAATGCAAATTCCACACCTAGTACACACTTGGAAGCAATAAGGGTAGGAAAAATCATTGTATTGGATATACTCCAATGTGGAGAGGTATGGATGATATGGATATATGAAAAGAAAAGGCTACATGTGTTTGTTGGCTCAAAATTGGCTACTAAAGGTTTATGATGAGAAGGGTTAGCTTGGAAGGCTCAAACGTTAATCTTAAATTGACCTTCGTCATATCACAAGTATGTTCATCATCTTACCACCAACCATGTAATGATATTCTCAAAAGAAATGTCCAATTCAACAGATCAATGAGCGCTCATCACAATTTACTGCATTTGTAGGCTCTCAATCCTCTCCAAAACTCACACGAATACTTAAGCAAAAAAGTCCTCTACCTACATTTGTCAAATCACCATCTTACCACAAAACTTGGATAAGTGCATTAAAAATTCTGTGAATGCTTTAGTAGAATGATTAAGATGGATTTGTTAAATTCACTAAGATGACCATGAATAAGCATGAGTACACATGTGAAAGGGTGCTCGTGTGATGCAAGTTTTTTAAACAAATTTGACACATAGAAATATGCCACAGAATTCCAACAAGCATTTTAAATGCTGAATTTGCATTCCCACCCCCAACTTAAATGAAACATTGTCCTCAATATTTAACAATCAAAATTGAATGGGGAGTAACGAAAAATGGTGGAATACACCTGATGAGTGACTTGGGTAGCTCGCTAGGCACTAAAGATTATAAACTCAAATGAAAATAATGAAACTAACCTGCAAACAAAAACAAAGAAAAGGAACAAAAAAATAAAACAAAATAAATGAAAACAAAACAAAATAAAAAAAATAAAAAAAAAATGACTTCATGGTGTGGTCAAGGTGGATAAACTGGGTTCGTAGGTGGAATGTTTTCCACTTCTGGAGTTGTCTCTCCTGGGTCAAAACTGAAACGCTTGTTGGCCCAATAAGCTCGATGCTCAAGGTCCATAGATAGGTGGCAAGGTTTCAAGTCAACTCTTAGTGCTTCCCCACTTGAAGGAACCTATTCTTCACTTTTCTTAAGTAACTCCTCAAACTTCGGTTGCCAAGTTTGTGTGCTATGATCCTGAGTTGTATAAAAAAAATGCACAAATATTAGCCACATCAGATAAATCACTAATAAGTTAAACTCAGAATTAACAATGAAATACTCTAGATGATTATAATCATGAGTTATGAAAACTTCTCTGTCTATGAGTGAGTCAATCATATATGTCTGGTGGCACTCGTCATCCTCTTTTGGCTATTTTGCAATATGGAAAATATTTATTTCAAAAGTCATATTTTCAAAAGAGAGTTTCATCAAACCATTCATGTAATTAATCAGAGCATTAACAGTGGCAAGAAAATGTCGACCTAAAATTAAAGAAATTTTAGAGGTAGAGTTAACAACAGAAATAGTGTCCAGGATTAAGAAATCAACGGGATAATAAAATTTATCAATTTAAATTAAAATATCCTCTACCA
The DNA here is from genome assembly GCA_036559045.1 of Platycarya longipes. Classification (NCBI taxonomy): domain Eukaryota; kingdom Viridiplantae; phylum Streptophyta; class Magnoliopsida; order Fagales; family Juglandaceae; genus Platycarya; species Platycarya longipes. The sequence goes on along the minus strand of CM071802.1, from coordinate 16,965,666 downwards.
CACCCCGTGGTGCTCTAGCTGAACAGTTAGCCAATTGTAATACCACAGAATTTAATTTAATTTCTCCAACCGTAGTTGCAAATAAATAGAATAAGGTATTAAATTCACACTAGCTCTTAAATCTAGCAAAGCTTGCCCAGACTCATGATTTCTAATGTTACATGCAATGGTTGGGCAACCAGGATCCTTGTTCTTGGGAGAAATTCGTTGCTCAATTAGAGCACTAATTTACTCTGTCAGGAATGTTGTCTTCTTTACATGGTGCTTCCTCTTAACTGTACATAAATCTTTGAGAATTTTTGTATAAGTAGACACTTGTTTAATTACATGTAAAAGAGGAAAATTAATTTTTACATACTTGAGATTCTCAAGAATTTCATTATTAGGATCCAAAGTTAGCTTTCTTTGTAATAGCCCAAATTTTTCTAAAGTAAATTATTTTATGGATATTATTATAAGGAAATTTATTTGATGTATTTATTTACTAGGAAATTAGAGTGAGAGATTTAATTGAGGAACGTGAGATAACACTTGGTATTGGGAATTATGCATTCTCGGATTTATCTGTTGAGTTTTAGTGAAATGGGCATAAGTTATTCATATGAGGTCCAAATGAGGTTATTCCAATTGGCATATAACCTTGAGAGATATATCTAAAACTTTTATGTTTTAAGTTTTCTGAGATTCGGAAGGGATCAATAACTTATTTGGGAATCAAGTAGGCAGCTCTGGAATGGGCTTAAATGGAACCCGAGTTGGATGAATTGAACTAATTTGGGGCATGTAACGAATTAGGCAATTGGTTTTGAGATTCTCTGGGATTAGGACATGTGTAGGGATAGTTGGAAATGGATGGAAAGTTGATTTGGAAGCCAAGTGATTAGTTAGTGTGATGGAAACACAAGGGGAAACAAAATCTAGTTGATAGGTGACTAAGTGGATCAAATTTGGCTCTACCTTAACTAAACTAAGAAGTGGCCTTCTAGAACTTGTTAAATGGAGACTTAAGGGAGTTAGGAAGTAACCAAATGGGTGGAAAAATCTGGAGAGGGGCGTGTGACACAAGGAGAGGGCTGGAGATGAGAGGTGCACGCATGGTTAGGTGAAATGCCACCTCACCTCTTATCCCTTTAGCTCACTTCTCAGCCATGGATCAAAATGGGCCGCCAAAATATCTCAAATGTGAGCCCTTGGATGACTAATCCAGCTGCAAAGGCTAGGATTTGGGAGGCTTAATCCTCATAATGAGATTTGCTTAGATAGACACCACATCATCCATGCAAATCTGGCAACTAGTGCACCTTAGGGTGTTTTTCCTTTTCTCTCCCTCATGTTGGTCGACCACCACCCTATAAATAGAGCCTTGAGAGCTTTCTAAGCTCCTTTAGAAGGAGAGAACACTTTCCCCTTTGGAAGATACACCAGAAAACCCTCCCAAAACCCTTAAAGAGTTCATTTGTGAGCTAAGTGAGTGAGTTTGGAAGAAAGCTTGCAAGAAGTTGGTTGGATCCATTCTCTTGAACTTTGAAGAATTTGTAAGTCCATATTATAGCTTAACTTAAGCATGGAAATGGTTTATTGAAGTGATTGAACTATGTTTACTAGCATTGAACTCTTAAGAACATGATTAAGTGACAAAGTGACATATGAGTAAGGTTGGTTTTAACTTGTCTTGTAAAAATATTCATTATAATTGTAAGAACATAGATTTAAGTTTTTAAGAAGCCAAATAGAGTGTAGTAAAAAGATTGGCATGTTTTGAGCAGAAAAACTCCTAGAGCCGTGATCTCGCTCGACCCTCGCTCGACATGTGAGTCGAGCGAAGGCAAAATATGACCCCTCGCTAGAGTTTCCCTCGATACTCTGTTCGAGCGAGTTCCAACTCGAGACTTCGCTCGATACTCGCTCGACATCCCGCTAGAGCGAGATGCTCTGTTTTGTTTAGATTCAGGGTTTTTCTCGGAATAAAATTGGTGTTCCAAATGGAAAGGGTTATGAGTGAGAAACTCATATGAATAAGAAAGGAACAACTAAAAAGAAAATGAAGTACAAGAATAAGTTAGTCACGTCGTGACGGAGACGGATAGACGTAACGCCCGGATGACGGACGTGCTGACAGGGACGGCGATACGTAACGCCTGTCGTGTTATAAGAATGTATGGTCTTCACGGGGACGGCGAGACGTAACGCCCGTGAGATTGATCAGAATAGCGGGGACGGTGAGACGTAACGCCCGTGAAACTGATCTGAATAGTGAGGATGGCGATATGTAACGCTCGCAGTGATATCGGTATATGATCTGTGTCAAGACGGGGACGGCGAGATGTAACGCCCGGAAGATTGACACGAGACTCATCATAATGGGGATGACGAGACGTAACGCCCGGATGATTGATGAGTGTATGTGATGGGGATGGCGAGACGTAACGCCCATCAGTGATAAGAAAGAATAAAAACTTTTAAGAAAACGGTGTAATTCAGTATAAGATTATGTTTTCGGTTGAGTAAGAAAAGTACCAGTTAGACAGTGGTCTTATGAGGTGTATCTTAGGGTAAATTTCCCTAGTTATCAGTGGTGATAATATTATAGTTGCTTTTTCCTTGTTTCCTTTAAGCTGTTTATGTACTTACTGAGATTTCAAATGAAATCTCACTCTTTTGTGACTCTATATATTTTTGTGCATATCAATTTTATATAGGATTCAATGACCAACAAGGGGACAGCCCCGACGAGGCAGGAGAGTTCGGGGAGTTCTGAGGGACTCTCCGACTATAGTCCTTATATGGACATTTCTTGTGTTTCCTTCGGATCTCCTATCAGTAATCAACCTATCGGAGTTGGGAGCCTTGACGCATCCACTTTTGCTGAGGAGAGGCGACGTACGGGATGCTGTTTAACCTTAGGACTTGATGGCTCGTTGTCCATGTGTGGAGTTTGTGTGACTCCACAGGGACAACTACTCTAGTGAGACTTTAGTGTTAGTATGGATAGGTTTCGCTATGGGAGAGAATTCCCCGAGGTTAAGAAGGAAAAAGAGTGAGGTGAAGGAAAGTCTTTTGGATGAATGTAATATGTTTTGCTGCTAACTTGCTACAATTTGGGTTTTGTGTATAATAAGTACAATGTTAAGTTTTAATGAATGTTGTGAATGTTGTAAATATATTTCTCATGTGATCTTTAGAAAGTTTTATATCTAAAACCTGATCCGCTGCGAATTAAGTGATATATGCATTTTATTTTGTTAAGTACGAGGGTGAGTAGCGAAGTGTTACTTATCCAGACACCTTAATTTACGTTAAATCCCAGACGTAAATTGGGGGCGTCACATTCTTGATTTTAAAGCTTGAGGATATGGTATCTAACCAGACTCTTTATTACCTCAGGTTCCTTAGGCAGCTCAGCACCACTACTTTCTTAATCCTTTTCAACATCCTCTAATTTGTCCATTGTTGAGATGTGTAAAGACTTACCACTTCTTGTCATAATGACATTCACATTCTTCAAATTTTCTTGTGCCATATATTGACCATGGGGTGCGGACTGAGCTTGAGAAGGGAACTTACCTTGCTCATTCACACTCAAGGAGCTCATCAATTTGGACACTTGGCTCTTTATATCCTTGACTTCTTCAACAACCTACATAATCAAATATTCAAATTTTTGATTAGTTTTACCCTATGCCTCAATAAAAGTATATAAAGTTTCTTCTAAAGGATTCCTAGAAGATGAATATGCATGATATAGTGCAGGGTATGCTCTAGGAGGCTGTACAAGCTGCTGGTTTTCAAACTTCTAACTAAATTGGGGTGATCACGCCACCCCAAATTGTAGGTATCAGAGAAAGGTGCAACAGGCTTCTTGTACATACCTAAGGGATTATATTGTTCCTCATACACCCCCCTTATCTCAGCAAATATGAGAAACTCTTGGGCGAGGTGATCTACCCCACCACATACAAAACATAGTCCAAAAGACTCTGCATGATTAGCCAAGTTGGTTGGCTTTAAGTCCTTAGTTTTTAACAACTCTAACTCCCTAAGAAGTATCCCAACCTTAGCATTTAGGTTATCCTCCTCCCTGAGATGGTAAATTCCACTACCATTTGGGTTTCCTGTAGGTCTTGACCTATTTGTGCTCTCAGTAGCACTAGATCCAGTCCAAGTGTGAGGTTTTTTAGCAAGCTCATTAAAGTACTCTATGGCCTCATCAAGATTTTTCTGTAAGAACTTACCATTACACATCATTTCCACAAATTGGCGCTCTCTACATGTAAGTCCCTCATAGAAGTAACTCATTAGACGCCAACTCTCATACCTATGGTGAGGTCACATACTCAACAACTCTTTAAGTCTCTCCAAAGACAAATTCAAAGTCTTACTGTCCTTTTGTGCAAAAGTGGAGAACTGTCTTTTTAAAGCATTGGTTGTATATTGAGGAGATTATTTATTAAAGAAAACCTAAGTCGTCTCATTCCATGACCCAATATGTGACGCCCTCAACTCCCACATATGGAAAACATGAGAATCGAGGCATAAGGATGATGACAACATGGGTCACGCACCCTAATGACAAGTGCTAAGTGTGTGTACAAGTAACATGTATAAAGTAAAAGACGCAGCGGTTAAGTTAAATCGATCACTAAGTACCAGAATTTTAAAATATTACAAAACAATTTAAAACACAAATTCTCCAATAGAAGATTAAATACAGTCATCCCATAATTAAAATATCAAAATACATAATTATCAAAAGCAGAAAAACATTTCCCCAAAATAACAAACTACACCAAATCACTCCAACGGTAGACCCGCCTCCTCAGACTCAGCTTTCTCGTCATCTACATCAAAATCTACGATACCGTAGGTAAGTAATAATCCAAACAAACCACAAGATCAAAAATAGTCTCATGTAACAACAAAATGCATGAGCATGATACCATATGCATGAGGCTCAAAAATCATTTTTTTTCCAAAAACGAATAGTTTTTCACGCACACCAAAATCTCATTTTGGCCCAAAATAAATCCATTGAAAACATCTACCATTTTCCCAAAAATGACCCATAAATCCATTTAACACTATAGGCGGTTATCGTAGGTGAGACTCTACCACCAAGAAGTTTGACCGAATCCTAAGAGTTCCTTAGTCTCATTACTCATTTGTCAACTCCCACACTAAGATTAAATCTTACCTTAGCATTTAAATCTTAATCACCCATGAACTCAAATTACTATCATACTCACACTCATAAGTTCATCCTCCAAAATATTTATTTATTTATTTCCTTCTACAACCATTATGGCCGAATTTCATCAAGTCTCAAAGATAATATTTCTATCACCCCAAAACATATATGATCAAGTCTAGCCCTAATCGAAATCATCAAAGCATACTAGTATTGTTTATTCTTCACATAATCATCAAACTCCATCAACTCTATCTTAAGTTAAAATCTAGGATATAATCTCAATAAACCATAGAGAAACATAGCTTATTCATTCAACAAATGTGCTAAACAATCAAACAGAATAACCAATGACATATCTATACAAATAACACCAAGTTTAGTAAAGGATTACTTACAATACAAGCTTCGTTAGCATATACGGATACACAAGCGCATATACAATAACCATGAAATGTGAGACATGATTTATACATGACATTTATGCATGACTTATGCCTGACTGATGCATGACTTATGCATCATGCTTCTTCATAACAGACTTTCTTGCTTTTCATAAAAAGAGACTTTCTTGTTGCTTTGATTTTTTTCGTTGACACGTATTTAAAATTTACTATGAACTTGAAAATTTTCAAAAACTATTCATATCTTTTCTTATTATTCCTAACTTCACGTGTCATTCTTGTTATTCATATCTTTCTTTAGGTTAGCCTTTCTAGTTATACTTGTCATATTGGATACATCACGATTCCCATATGCACCGTGTGTTCCCTGCTGGTTACCACATCACACTAAGGTAAATACGTCATAATCATAATCATAATCATAATCATTACGACAGGTTATTACACCTTTGACATCCTTGGCACCCACCAGTGTTAGCTGCGACCATGCTCCATGAACCTTTAAAAAAGAACCATTCGTGGCCTGTCGACTGTTCTTTGTCGACCCAGGGGTTACTACTCAATTTTTAAGCACTCCAGAGTGGCCAGAGGAGTTCCACTGGGCAATACCCTGTCTCAGCCTTTGGGGTTTTTATGAAAACATTTCTTTTCTTATTTTCTTTTGAAAAAACATAATGATCCAAAGAACATGTAACTTATCACTTAAATAAGCATGCATGTGACATGTGACTTTCATGCAAAACATATAATTCATGAAACATATGAAACATGCATCTCCAAATCATATCTTGGTCATGTCACACCATGCAACCTTAACTATATTTCAAAAATATCGTATTCATTCAAATCAAAGGGTAAACAACCAAAGTAACCCTATCCCACAAGGGTAAAGTCGAGACACATGTGGGGTCCCAAATCCTAATTTATGCATCTCTTAATATGTAAACATAGGTATTTTCCATAAAATCATCTTTATTTAAAAACCAATAGAATAGCTTAAGACAACTGTAACTTAAAAAGGGTAGAGCCTTGGCACTTAAGGAAATAAAAACCTCGTTTCGTCTTCTCTTTTTCCTCCATCATCTCATACATTCCTTTAGAAAAATAAAAGATCAATTATCAAACCATAAAAGGGCTTGGCCGAATCCTATCTTTTCACTAGGCCTATCATTCATTTGTCAATTTCTCCCACAAGAACTAAACCTCATTGCATGTTATAACACTTAGCTCTTAAATCACTCCCAAGAACTATATCAATATCATAACCTTAATCAAGAGATAAGTACCTAAAGTCTTCATTTAAAACTCCTTATGACCGAAAAGTACATATTGTCAAGAACAAAGTGTTTCATCATCTAAAACATGCATGGCTTAATTTAACCCCAAAAAAATAACCAAAACATCTTTATTCCAATAGCATATAGTTGAACACATGTGAGGGTTTTAAACCTAATAATTTTCAAGAAACCCATATTTATTCAATAACCAAAAGAATAACTTCAAAAAAAAATAAACATAACCTAAAGCGTTAAGTCCGAAACACTCCATGATTTTCAAAGCTTAACTTATCTTCTTATCGTTTCCTTTATCAATTCATTTATTTCTTAGAAAATAATTAAATCTACCATCCAACCAAAACTCATGATTTATTAATGCAAAATACATTTAAATCTCAAAATTTATTTGGAAAAAATACTTACAACGCGTTCGGTAAAATATTTTGGAAGATCGATAAGTGCTGAAATGCTATCTGCGCAACAACTAGCGAGCGCGCGAGAATATCGTAAGCGATACAAAACGGTGATCTTACGGCGAGAAACTACACAATAAAAAAACCACTATAATTTTTTATTCAAAAGGGTTTTGAAGAGGACTAACTCAAGTTTGAGTTGAGAAGGAAAAGTTATCAAGAAGGGGTGCTTAAGCACATGGTTTAATAGAGGAAAAGGAGAGCATCGAATGCATTTTTTTAGCAAAGAAGACCGACGCCTTTTATAGGCATGAAACCGAACAATAGAGAGCATAAATTGAGCAAGAAAAACTCACATGACTCACACAACAACCAAATTAAGACAAGTAAACTGGAAAAGAAGAGAAAATCTAACTTTTCAAGTGAAATATGATGGCAAAAATGTGGCTGGCAGTGCACGTTCAGACATTTTTTCTGGGTACAAACTGCACTGATCAAACAACAAATTAGGGGGTAAATGATCATCTAAGTGCTGGAAAAATAATGGGGTAGCGCGTGTGTGAAATAGTGATGAAAAGGCTGCTGAAATGGCTGGAGCTTCATAGGTCAACATGGCAAACCGACGGAAACAAAAAGTAAAACAAGAAGAAGAAAGAAGAAGATGAAGTGGCGTAGGCTAAGGGAATAACTGAGCTGAAATTCATTAAAACAAGAGCTTAAACGTTGCCGTTTCATGCTAATAAAGGGCGATGGCTCTTCAAGTAACGGGTTGGGCTTGGTTTATCAAAAACCATCACCTAAATCAAATATATATATATGTGTGTGTGTGTGTGTGTGTGTGTGTGTTTAAAAGCCCCATCCGAATGTCACTTAACCCAATTAACTAAATCCCAATCACTACAAATATGTGTATATATATATATATAAACCAAACACAACAACATAAATATATAAATATATGTATATGGGCCAAAACTGAAAGTTACCAAAACCAATCTAATTAAACCCCAAACACTATATATAATACAACAATTTAAATTTATATACCTACATAATAAAATAATGATATTAAATTCAATCATAAAATTTAATTCATCACAATGATTTAATAAGAGAAAATAAATTAGCTAACAATTAATCATGGAAATAAATTTCTTAAATGAAAATGAAATATTCCAAATATTTAATCACAAGTACAACAAAATAATATTAATAGTAACCAATTCACAACATCCAATATTTATATACACAAAAATATATATTTAATATTAAAATATTAAATTACAAAGGAAGTAAAATTACGTGTCCTCACACAATAGATCGTGGTCTCAGCGAGTATAGATAACTTTTAGCTCTATCATTCAAAGAGAAAGGAAAGAACTTAAATTTCACAATGTTATCAGTTGCATTTTGACTGTGAAAAGTTGCAACTATTTCCTCAAACTCCCTAATGTGTATATATGGATTTTCATTTTCCAACCCATGAAAAATGGGGAGTATCTGTATGTAACATCCTCAATTTACGTATAAAAGTTAACGTAAATGGAAGCATCGTAACTTGTAACGTTAGGCTACAAATCTCATTGCTTATGCCAGAACTTATATGCATGTGTCTAACTTACTAACAGTATGTAAAATATATTGTAGCGAATTAAAATTAATTCCAGAAATCAACAAAGAATTCTAATTATTTACGATAATTACATGGTAAGTTATAGTAAAAACACCTATCCTTATAAAACATCAAGCACACTGTACCAAACTTCTTCCTTAATATGTATTAATATATGATATTTTCACGACAAATATTCAACTACCCTCTGTTACCCTTAAGGGATACTTTTCCACCTTCCCTATAATCTTGTCATCAACAATTGATCACTTTATTACCAGAGGAGTATTCTGTAAAACCTTTAGGGTAATTCAGAACCTCCTGTGACGTATGGGTCTCGTGATGAATAAACTATTCCTACAATAATACATATCTTTCCGTAAGGAATGATAGATAAAATCAAAAGAGTAAGATTTTTAAGAAATTTCAATAAGTACATAAATCACGTAACAAATGCATTAATAGTATATATCAATAATATGAAATAGCTGACATCATGAATAAATAACATAGTACATGATTCACGAATGACTTATGCATATCTTATGCATGACTTATGTACCATTTTGACATAGATTTACACATTTTCATGAGAAACTTTTATGAACATAGGTACAAAACCTTTCGTGACATGCAATGATTTTTCTTAAATTTCTTATTTTATTCGTATCTTTTTCTTAAGTCTTATTCTGATATCTAAATCTCGACGGGCGTTACGTACCATCGTCCCTACTGGGTTCTTATTCATGTTAGTCATACGGGCGTTACTTATTGTCGTCCTCGTCATGACACGAAAATACTTATCATGGTTCACGTCAATCATACGGACGTTACGTATTGCCGTCCCCGCTAATCATGTCAGTCATATGAGCGATACGTATCGTCGTCCCTGTCTTGACATGACTTTTTATCATTCAATGGGCGTTACGTATCACTGTCCCGGTCATGACGTGACTTTTAAAATTCTTTTATTCTTAGTTGTTCATTTCTTATTCTTATAAATATTCTTATTTTCTTAAAAATGCATGCCATGTCTTTTGACGTAAAAACTTATGACGAAATGAGACATGCATGTACTCTTAGACAGTGGCATGCATACTTTATTCTTACATGGGTCATATGGCCTACAAAACATTCTTAATGTGACGACCCCGAATTTTCCTACTATATTTTTATTTAATTAATAAATAGTGCAAAGGTGACTTAGGTAATTTAGTGGATAAAGCCTTGAAAGGTGGGCTTAGAAGTAGGAGGCCTTAAGACCATAACCAAGACTTTGGGCCCAAGTGGAGAGACAAGCCCATAAGCCCATGAAATGAAATCCAATAGTCAACCCAAGCCCATGCATGAGGACACATGTCAAGTTAGGAAAAGTTTTGTAAGTTAACCAAGACTAGTAGGTGAAAGAGAGAGAATACTAGTAGGTGAGGGGGTTGACTAGTTATTTTGGTTGGAGGAAGGAAAGAGAAGATCAAAGATGAGATCTTCTCATCTTTTCTACCTAGATAGGCGTGTGAGACAAGGGCACTTTGCCAAAGAAGATCATCATAGTATTTTGCCTTATCTAGCCAAATGATTATACAAGATTTGATGGGATTTGGAAATGAGAAAAAAAAGGAGAGATTCGGTGGACTATGGCCGAATGCTGTTAGGGTTTTCTCACAACTATTTTCCAAATCTTGAGAAATGATTACTAGGGGATCTTGAGAAGACAAGTGAGGGCTTGATTGGTTGATTGAGTGAGTGATGGAACAAGTGGGGAAGAAAAGAAAACTCATGGAGAGGGATGGGGGCTACGGGTGGTAACCGGCCAATCTCCCTCATTGTGTGCTCTCTTTTGCTTCCAAATCTAGATGAATTAGACATATGAGATTGTGTATGAATAGATAAGACATGAGTATAAGAGTATGGAAGGGAATGATGACTTGAGATGTTGATTGATGGATGCAAAGAGTGGGAAGAAGAGAATGAGGGTTCGAGTGAGGTGAGTAGCCGACTCCCCTCCCTTTTTGGTATTCTCCTTGCTACCAAATCTAGGCTATAGGATTGTGTAAGAGTGATAAGACAAGCTAGTATAAGAAGTAAGGTGAATAGTTGATTGATTGAATACATGAAAAGAAGGAAGAGAGAGTAGGAAAATGAGGAGGGTTTTGGATGGGGCAAAAGGGCAAGGGGTCCGAACCCCACTTTTGCTTTCTCCCAAGAATGAGATCTTCCAATCTCTTGGATTGACATATGAGGTGATGATTGGGAGACAAGGAGGTTATGTGAGGTGATGGGAGGGCTTAGAACCCTTTAAGAGAGTCTGGCCATATGGGGAGAGGAAGGAAACCATTTCTCCAACCTAAGATGATCTAGATTAGGTATGATGTGATCAAGTGATGGGGGTCATTCATAGGTCTTTCAAATCCATCAAGTGTCACTCCAAGTTTAGGAGAAATGAGTGGCCTAGAGTATAGGGGAACCCCATGGCCGAATGGCCTTGTTCCCTTTCTTCTTAGTTGCCTCATTCGGTCACCAACACACACACACATCTCTCACTCTACCTCACGGCAACTCACCCTCCCACTCCACACTCTTTGCTTCATTTCATTCCACCACCTAAATATCAAAACACTCTAAGCCTTGAGGAAGAAGAAGCAAATGGTCTTGAAAGGAGGAATCCTAGAAGAGGTAAGTGATTTTGTTAAGTTTAAGGCAAACCTAGAAGTGTAGGAAATAACACTCTCTATATTCATATTTTTCTAAAAGAAATCTCCTCTTTGAAAATAATATGTTCCTAGTCTAATCTAATAAAATATTTCTTATATTTTCAGAATTCATCTAAGCTAGCTAGGAGTATTATAAGTATATAATTATTTTGCCTCTAGCATCTCTAGTATATTTTTGAGTGAATATGCTTGTATTGCTTGATTTTTCTTGCTTGGTATGCCATGATGAAACTTTTTGGTAGAAATGTTATTTTTAGTTAGATGCAAACCCATGCTTAGAACCTATGTTCCTTTTAAGTTGAAGGTTATAACATGTTGATGATTTTAGTGGATTTTGTTGAGGAAAGATTACCATGACACATGTAAGCATGACTACGTTTAAACTTGTTGAATGTTGGGTGATGTTGGATAGATCATTTGAAGAAGCACCTTGCTTATTTAGTAACAAATATCTTGTTTATTGGTAATGCCATGCTAGGATAAATATTTATAAAATATTGGTGGATCTAGTTATATTGTTCTTGGATGATATTATTATTATTATTGATATGGTGGTTGGTAAAGAAATGTATGCTTGATAAAACAAAAGTTTGAAGCTTGAAGAAAAAAAAAGAGAGAGAGAGAGAACATGCTTATGGAGTTTTCGGTTTAGAGAGCTCTTAGAGTTCAAATCTATAGAATTTATTTTCCCTTCATGAAATATTTGAGTTGGAAATATTGGAGAATCTAGAAGCGTAAAGGTTAGGAGAATATCATGTATGTTTTTTTGGTTTCCACATAGGTGTTCAAGTAGGATACTTGTTTTGAGGAAATAGGGTATGAAATATAAAATCTGAGGGTTATAGGAATTCGGATTGCCCTTTTGTAAGATTAGAAAATTGTTTCAACCACAGAACTAGAGCTTGAGAGTAAAAAGAAGATGAATGAAGGAAGAAAACACCAAGTGCTAACAATGAGGGTCTCGGCCCAAACCCTAGAGGTGGAAGCCGAGCACCCTACTTAATCCATTAGAACCAACTAAGTGTTTTTGCATGAACGATAAATCGAATGAGGTGGGGTTTGTGTGAAAAATGACCAAGTGTGTACTCGGGTTCGTCTCGAGTTTTGCATAACAAGCGTTAGAAGTTGCATGTCCCACGCATAAAGCACGAAAACCATGTTTTTGAGTCAAACACGTTTTCAAAGAAAGGGATTAAAGTTTTAGAAGAACCCCAAAGGCTGTGACGGGGTAGTGTCCCAGTGGAACTCCCTGTTCACTCAGGAGTGGCTAAAATTGAGTGAAAACCCCTAGGTCGACGAAGAATAGTCGACGGACCATGAATAGCTCCAAAAGGTGTCCGGAGCGTGGTTGCACCTAATGCTAGTGGGTGCCCTAAACACGGGGTTGGTCTCGGCCTCACCATATAAGAAGTTTGTAGTTATTCGGGAAAAAATCTCCAAGTGACGAAGAGCGCGGGGGGCGCGAAACGTATTCACCTAGGTTTGACATGGTCGCCGGGTGTGACGGTAACTAGCGGGGAGCACACGCTACATAGGGGAATTGTGACGACCCCAAATTTCCCATACTTTGCTTTTATTAAATTAAATATGTAGAGCTTAGTAACTTAGCCAATTTGGTGGATAAAGCCTTAAAAATGTGAGCTTAGGAGTTTAAGGCCTTAAGGCCATAACAAAAGCTTTGGGCCTAAGTGGGGAAAAGACAAGCTCATAGGTCCATGAAAGGAAGTCCACTAGTCAACCCAAGCCCATGCTTGATGACACATGTCAAGCTAGGAGAAGTTTAGTAAGTTAGAACAAGACTAGTAGTTGAAAGAAGGAAAATACTAGTAGGTGAGAAAGTTGACTAGTTGTTTTGGTTGGAGAAAGGAAAGAGAAGACAAGAGTGGAATCTTCACATCTTTTCCTACCTAGATAGGTATGTTAGGCATAGGATTTTTGCCAAATGAGATCATCTTAGGATTCTACCATATCTAGACAAATGATGAGGTAGGATTTGAGAAGATTTGGAATGGAGAAAGGAGAGAGGGGTTTGGTGAGAGCTATGGCCGAATGCCTTGGGTTTTTCTCACTAAGATGTTTCCAAATCTAGATGGAGTGGACATGTGAGATTTGTGTAAGATTAGATAAGACTTGATGTGTAAGAGGGTGTAAGAGAAAGGTGACATGAGATGTGAGTTGATGGACTAAAAAGTGGGAGGAAGGAAATGGAGGGTTCGGGTATGGCTATAGCCGACTCCCCCTCCCCTTGTTTGACATTCTTTTTGCCACAAAATCTAGGCTATAGATTTGTGTAAGAGTGATAGGACAAGTGTGATGACCCCAAAATTATCATGCCTTGCTTTTATTTTTATATATATATATATATGGCTTAGTGACTTAGGCAAATTGGTGACTAAAGCCTTAAGAAGATGGACTTAGGAGTTTAAGGGCCTTAAGGCCATGGCAAGAGCTTTGGGCCTAAGTAGGGGAAAGACAAGCCCATAGGTCCATGAGAGGAAGTCCACTAGTCAACCCAAGCCCATGCTTGATGACACATGTCAAGCTAGGAGAAGTTTAGTAAGAGTCAAGACTAGTAGTTGAGAGAGGAAAATGCTAGTAGGTGAGTTAGTTGACTAGTTGTTTTGTTGGAGAAAGAAAAGAGAAGACATGAGTGGAATCTTCCATCTTTTCCTACCTAGATAAGTGTGTGAGGTGTAGGATTTTGCCAAATAAGTCAACATGGGATCCTACCATATCTAGTAAAATGATGAAAATAGGATTTGAGAAGATTTGGAGATGAGAAAAGAGAGAGGGGTTTCGGTGGGGGCTTTGGCCTAATGGCCTTAGGGCTTTCTCACCTAAACACTTCCAAATCTAGATGGAAAAGACATGTAGGATTTGTGCAAGATTGGATGAGACATGATGTGTAAGAGGGTGTAAGAAGAAGTGACATGAGATGAGTGGATGGATCAAAAAAGTGGGAGGAAAGGAGATGAGGGTTTCGGGTATGCCTTAGCCTACTCCCCCTCCCCTTGTTTGACTTCCTTTTTGCCACCAAATCTAGATAAGGATTTGTGTAAGAGTGACATGACAAACCTGTGTGAGATGTGAGGTGATTGGTTGATGGAAATAGCATGTGACAAAATGGAAATGAGAGTGAGATGAAGAGAGGTTTCGGACGGAGGCAATGGGACTCGAAACCCATTTTTGTGTTTTCCCAAAAATGGATTCTCAAATCCTTTGGAATGACATGTGAGAGGATTGTTGGGGAGACAAGAGATGATGTGAAATGATGAAAAGGGGTTGGAACCCTAGAATGAGTGGCCGGCCATGAGAGGAGAAAGAAGGAGCACAATCTCCAACCTAGGATGGGATAGATTGGGGTTGATGTGATCAAGTGATGGGAGTCACTCAAGGGTCTTTCAAGCCCATCACAAGTCACCTAAACCTAGGGAAATGAGTGGCCTAGATGCATAGCAAAGTGCCTTGGCCGAATGGCCTAGTTTCCTCACCCTTTTGGCTTGCTCATTTCAGACACACACACACACCCCTCACTTTGCACCTCACGGCAACACTCCTCATTTCCCTCCACTTTGCTTCACTTCTTTTCACCACTTAGACACCTAAACACTCCAAGCTAAGAAGGAGAAGGAGATAGTGTTTGTGGAAGGAGGAGAAACCTAGAAGAAGTAAGTAACTTAGTTACTTTGAAATGAAACCTAGAAACATGAGAAAGAACCCTATGTTTATGCTTTCTAAAAGGAAAACCTTCTCTTTTGAAAATGGTAAATTTTCAACATGTTCTAACTAAGTATTTCTTTTATTTTTAGAAGTTATGTAAGCTAGCTAGAAAGATTGGTAAGTATATTTTTACTTTGCCTTTAGTATTCTTTGTATATTTTGGGGTGAATGTGTTTGAATGTGTGTATATGCTTGTATATGCTAGTATTGTTTGGTTACTTGCTTAGTATTGCCATGATAAAAATTTGAGAGTAGAAATGTTATTTTGATAGGATCCATGTGTAGAATCTATGATCTTTTTGGTTAAAGAATAATGAGGTGATTGACGATCTTGATGGTTTGATGAGAAAAAGCATGTAAGCATGAAGATGTTGAGTTAGTTGAGTATTGGTGAATATGGGATATATGCATATATGTTATTTGAAGAAGCATCTTGATTTTAGTTGTAAATATCTTGCCTATAGAAATGTCATGCTAGGATGAATATGTATAAAGCATTTAAGGAAATTAGTTATATTGACCTTGGAAGATATTGATGTTATTGTTGTTTGATGGTTACAAAAAAAAAAAAAATGCATGCTTATGGAGTTATGTTTTGGAGGATTTTTGTGAAGTGGAAACCTTGAAGTTTTAATTCCTATTTATTTAACATTCATGTTTGGATGTATTGGAGAAGTAGAAATATATATATATATTGGAAGGATGACATGTATGGATTCGGTTTCACATAGAATATTCAATTAGGACCATAGCTTTGAAGGGCTAAGAAAGAAAACAACAAATTGAGAGCTATAGGTTTTGGGTTTGACCCCTTGTGAGGCTTGGAAATTGTTTTAAATATTGAACTAAGGCTAGATGGTATTAGGGAGATCAATAGTAGGGAGATCAATAGAAGAAGAGAACATCAATGGGAGACAAAGTAGGGTCTGGGCTCAAACCCTAGGGGTGGAGGCCGAGCACCCCACTCACCCTAATGCACTTGTTTAAGTGTTTTCACATAAGTATGAGTCTAGAGAATAAGGATGTGAAGGAAGAACGACCAAATGTGTATACTCGAGTTTTGCATTCACAAAGTGAAAGTTGCATGTCCCATGCATAAGCACGAAAACCCATGTTTTGAGTAAAGTATGTTTTCGAAAGAAATGAACTAACGTTTTAGAAGAACTCCAAAGGCTGGGACGGGGAAGTGTCCCAGTGGAACTCTCTGTTCACTCAGGAGTGTCTAAATTGAGTGAAAACCCCTGGGTCGACGAAGAACAGTCGGCGGACCATGTATGGCTCCAAAAGGTGTCCGGAGCGTGGTCGCACCTAATGTTAGTGGGCGCCATATAAGCGGTGTTGGCTTAGGCCTCGCCATCTGATAAGGTTTTAGTCACTCGAAGAGAAATCCCTGAGTGATGAATAGCGTGAAAGGACGCGAAACGTATTCACCTAGGTCGACTTGGTCGCCAGGTGTGACGGTAACTAGCAGGGAGCACACGGTACATAGGGGAACCGTGAGGTGTCCACAATAAGAAGTCATGACGAAATGAAAAAGGCTTTCGAGCCCAATATGATATGATATGATAAGTGGCGCCTAAGATAAGAAAAGATGAAAGTTTTTGAACAAAGTATCTTTTGAAGGATTATGCATTAAAGAAGCTTTGTTATGAAATTTGAACAAGTTTGTTTTGGAAAATGAGAAAATGATGAGAAAGATGAATTTTGTCACGAGCATGTGCATCGGTCTAAGCATGAGTCCCATGTAAATGCATACGTAAGAAATTGTTTGTTATTCACTTAACTATATGCTTAAAGTGCTTCCGTTAAAGTATAGATGTACTTGCTGAGATTTCCCCCGAAATCTCACCCCACTCTTTATGTCCCTACTATCCTTCCCTCTTGGGAACGGTAGAAGTACTTGCAGGTGAGGATGGCTCAGATGAATACGACCCCCGAGATGACATCTCGGATCCTCAGGGACTCGATTGAGGCCGCCCTTAGGGGGCCAGTGACTCTGAACCACCCGGGTCAGTGGGAGGTGGAGTCACTAAAGATGACCATGTATAGTTCTGTTGGTTTATATCCTGCGGGGTGTTGTTTGGTATTAGGGGTTAACGAGTCCTTTCACTTGGGACGTATTTTTGGATCGCCTTTTAGGACAATTTGTGAGGTAGGGCCTAGCATTGACTTGGATCGGCTTCGCTGGGGCCCGAACCTTAAGAAAGTGAAGAAGGAACCCGTTGGTTGACTTTATGGGCAATGTTAAGACCTATATTATTTTGTGATGCCCTGTATTTTGACAAAGTCTTCCCTCTTGTGGGAAGCACTATTTTGATTACTTGGACAAGTTGTGTAAACTTTTAAATCCGGGCTATGTATGATGTTATTTGGGATCCATAGCTAACCATGTGATGCATACTCATGTAGAAGGCTTGACCTTTTTATTCCGCTGCGATAATCTTTACTTGACATTTAAAAAAAAAAAAAAACGTAAATGTATGATATGACGAGGGGTGAACTCCCTTGCGTTGTTCCTCCCCGACGCTTCTATTCACCTGCGATCCCAAGCGTGGGTTGGGGCACCGACAACAAGCATGTGTAAGAGATGAAGTGATTGGTTTGATTGAAAGAGCATGTGACAAAAGGGAAATGAGAGTAAGAAGAAGGGAGGGTTTCGGATGATGCAAGGGGTTCGAACCCCACTTGTGTTACCAAAAAGTGATCCCCAAATCCCTTGGAATGACATATGAGATGATAGTTGGGGAGGCAAGAGGTGATGTGAGATGATGGAAAGGGGTTGGAACCCTTGAGAGAGAGGCCGGCCATGGGGAGGGGGAGAGGAAAAGGAAACAAAATCTTCAACCTAGAATGGACTAGACTAGGCTTGATGTGATCAAGTGATGGGAGTCACTTAAAGGTCTTTCAAGCCCATCACATGTCACCCATTCGGACACACACAAAAATGAGATCCAGTGAGTGGCCTAGAAGCCTAGGAGGGTACCTTGGCCGAATGGCCTTGCTTCCCCATCCTTTTGGTTTGCTCCATTCGGACACACACACACACCCCACTCACCCTTCACCTCACGGCAACCACTCCCCATTTCTTCCACTTTGCTTCACTTCACTTTACCACCTAAACACCTAAACATCCAAACTTAGAAGAAGAGAAAGCTAGTGGTTTTGGAAGGAGGAGATCCTAGAAGAGGTAAGTGACTTAGTTACTTTAAAGATAAACCTAAAAGTATAAGGAAGAACACTACCTATGTTCATGCTTTCTAAAAGAAACCTCTTTTTGAAAATGGTATGCTCTTAGCTTATTCTAATAAAATATTTTCTCTTATTTTCAGAACTCTTATAAGCTAGCTAGGAAAGTTGTAAGTATATCTCTATTTTGCCTTTAGCATTTTTAGTATATTCTTGAGTGAATGTGTTTGAATGTGCTTGTAAATGCTTGTATATATACTTATATTGCTTGGTTACTTGCTTTGTATTGCCATGATGAAACTTTACGGGTAGAAATGCTATTTTGGTTAGAATCCATGTGTAGAACCTATGATCTTCTTGAATAAAGGGTTATAAGATGATTGATGATCTTGATGGTTTGATGAGGAAAAAGCATGTAAGCATGAAGATGTTAAATTAGTTGAATATTGGGGAATATGGAATATATGTATATGTTTCATTTGAATAAGCATCTTGATTATAGTTGTAAATATCTTGCCTATTGAAATGCCATGCTAGGATGAACATGTATAAAGTATTGGTGGAATCTAGTTATATTGTTTTTGGAAGATATTGTTATTATTATTGCTTGATGGTTGCTAAAGAAATGCATGCTTGTGGAGTTGTGTTTGGAGGATTTCTTGGAGTGGAATCTTTAGGTTTTAATTCCCTTTTTATTTAACATTTGTGTTCGGATAATTTGGGAGAAGTAGAAATATATAGAGTGGGAGAATGACATGTATAGATTCGGTTTCACCTAGAATATTCAAGTAGGACACTAGTTTTGAAGAGCTAAGGAAAGAAACACAAAACCTTAAGGCTCTAGGTTTCGGGTTTGCCCACTTGTAAGGCTAGGAAATTGTTTTAAATATTGAACTAGGGCTAGAGAGTGTAAGGAAGATGAATGGAGGAAGAAAACACCAAGTGGAGACAAAGTGGGTCTCGGCCCAAACCCTAGGGGTGGAGGCCGAGCTCCCTATTAACCCTAATGCACTTGTTTAAGTGTTTTCATATAAGTAAGAGTTAAGGAGAAGAAGGTTTTGAAGGGAAAATGACCAAATGTGTGTACTCGAGTTCGCCTCGAGTTTTGCATTCACAAAGTTGGAAGTTGCGTGTCCCATACATAAGCATGAAAACCCATGTTTTGAGTCAAATATGTTTTCGAAAGAAATGAATTAAAGTTTTAGAAGAACCCCAAAGGCTGGAACGGGGAAGTGTCCCAGTAGAACTCTCTATTCACTCAGGAGTGTCTAAATTGAGTGAAAACCCCTGGGTCGACGAGGAACAGTCGGCGGACCATGTATGGCTCCAAAAGGTGTCCAGAGCGTGGTCACACCTAATGCTAGTGGGTGCCATAAAAGCAGTGTTGGCTTCGACCTCACCATCTGATAAGTTTGTAGTTGCTAAGAGAGAAATCCCCGAGTGACGAAAAGTGCGAAAGGGCGAGAAACGTATTCACCTAGGTTGACTTGGTCGCCGGGTGTGACGGTAACTAGCGGGGAGCACACGGTGCATAGGAGAACCGTGAGGTGTCCAAAATATGAAGTCATAACAAAAATAAGAGGGCTTTCGAGCCATATATGATATGATAAGTGGCGCCTAAGATAAGAAAAGACAAAAGTTTCTGAACAAAATGTCTCTTGAAAGAATATGCATTAAAGAAGTTTTGCCACTTGATTATTGAACAAACATGAAATTGAAAATTGAGAAAGGTTATGAAAGATGAGTTTTGTCACGAGCATGTGAATCGGTCCCAGCATGAGTCCCATGTTACGGTATGCATATGTATTTGCTTGTTATTCACTTAACCATATGCCTGAAATGTTTTTGTTAAAATATAGATGTACTTGCTGAGATTTCCACCGAGATCTCACCCATCTTTATGTCCTTACCATCCTTCCCCTTTGGGAATGATAGAAGTAATTGCAGGTGAGGATGGCTCAACTGAGTACGACCCCCGTGATGACACCTCGGACCCTCAAGGACTCAATTGAGGCCGCCCTTAGGGGGCAAGTGACTCTGAACCTCCCAGGTCAGTGGGAGGTGGAGTCACTAAAAATGATAATGTACAGCTCCGTCGGTCTATACCCTGCCGGGTGTTGTTTAGTATTAGGGGTAGACGAGTCCCTTCACTTGGGACATATTTTTGGACCGCCCTCTAGGGCAATATGTGAGGTAGGGCCTAGCCTAGACTTGGATCGGCTTTTGCTCGGGCCCGAATTTTAAGAAGATAAAGAATGAGCCCGTCTGTTGAACTCTATGGGCAGTGTTAAGACCCACTTTATTTTGTGACGCCCTTTATTTATGTATTTGGTAAAGTTTTCCCGCTTGTGGGAAGTACTATTTTGATTTTTTGGACACGGTTATGTAAATTTTGAAATTTGGGCTATGTATGATATTATGTTTGGGATCCATAGCGTAACCATGTGATGCATATTATAGAAGGCTCGACCTTTTTCTTTCGCTACGAGAATCTTTCTTTGACATTAAAAAAAAAAAAGTACAAATATGATATGACGATGGGTGAACTTCCTTGCTTTGCTCATCCCAGACGCTTCTATTCACGTGCGATCCCAAGCGTGGATTGGGGCATCAACAGGAATCGTGAGGTGTGCAAAATAAGAAGTCATGACAAAAAAAAAAGGCCTTTCGAGCCATATATGATATGATATGATAAGTGGCGCCTAAGATAAAAAAAGACGAAAAGTTTTTGAACAAAATGTCTCTTGGGAAAAATATGAGTCAAGAAAGTTTTGCTATATGATTTCATGAACGAGTATACAATGGAAATTTGAGAAAAGACAAGAAAGGTGAATTTCGTCACGAGCATGTGCATTGGTCCCATCGTGAGTCTCATCTCACTGTATATGTATGTATTTGCTTGTTATTCGCTTAAAAGTATGCCTGAAATGCTTTTGTTGAAATACTGATGTACTTGCTGAGATTTCTCCCGAAATCTCACCCCTCTTTATGTCTTTACTATCTTTCCCTTTTGGGAATGATAGAAGTAGTTTTAGGTGATGACGAATCTACGGAGTATGACTCCCAGGACGATACCTCAGACCCCAGGGGCCTGATTGAGTCCCCATTTTATGGGGCCAGTGACCCTGGATCTTCTGGGTTGACGAGCTGAGGAGTCACTGTTGATGGCGATGTACCGTCTTGCTGGTTTACGCCCTACGGGGTGTTGTTTGGTGTTAAGAGTAGATGAGTCCCTTCACTTGGGACGTCTTTTTGAGTCGCCGACTAGGGTGATTTGTGAAGTAGGGCCTAGCTTGGACCTGGATCGTCTTCGTTTGGGACTAGGCCTTAAGGAGATAAAGAAGGAGCATGTATGTTGAACTTAATGGGCAGTAGTAATGTCCACTTTATTTTGTAACGCCTTCTAAACATATATTTTGTAAAGCCTTCCTGCTTGTTGGAAGTGCTTTTTTGTGAATCTGGACATGTTAAGGAACTTTTACTTCGGTTATGTATGATGTTTATTTTGGGATCTATAGCGAAACCATGTGATGTATGTTGTAGAAGGCTTGACTTTTTTTCACTGCGAGAATCTTTCTTTAACCTTTTTTTTTTTAAAAAAAAAAAATGTACCCACATGATATGATGAGGGGTGAACTTCCTTGTGTCGCTCATCCCCGACTTTTCTATTCACGTGCGATCCTAAGCGTGGATTGGGGTGTCAACAGTGGTGGTATCAGAGTAGTTAAGTCTCTGGGTAGAAACCACAAGTGCTAGGAAGAGAAATCACATGGTATAGGTTATGACCTTTTAGTATTAGGCTTGAAATATTTCGAAGGGCTGGTTGAAGATGATGATAGTTGCTGTGGTAAACAGAATAGAATACCGGAGTTTGGGTGACTCACATGAAAATTCTATGCTTTCAGGAGAAATATTGTAGGAGGAAGGCATCGTGCTCCTACCCCATGGCCCGGGGCAACTCCAGGAGGAAACAATCCGAGTCCTGGCATTCCTACGACGGGAAATACCCCACTGATTATGCCCCCTAGAACTGGAGAAAGGGAAGCGCAGAACAGCCCAATGGATGGAGGGCAGGCCATAGCTGAGGCTATTTGTCAGATGACAGAATTGGTAAAAACCCAGATGGAACAAGGCAGATGCCATCCAAACACCAGCAGAGGAACGTCGGGTTGTCCTTATGAAAAGTTTCTAGTCTACCAATACCCGAACTTTATAGGAACAGAGGGAGCCATGAAAGCGGATCAATGGATTATGGATCTGGAACGTACCTTTGAAATTAGCGGGTGTATGGAAACCCAGAAGGTACAATACGCTGGACACTTGCTGCAAGGAGAGGTTGGACTATGGTGGGATACCAAAAGGAAACTACTAAAGGAGGAACTGGGAGAAAACGTGGATCCCACCTGGGAATGATTTAAGATGGAATTTGATGACCGCTTCTTCCCTGAATCCATCAAACAGCAAAAGGCTATGGAATTCGCCACACTGATACAAGGGGGCATGACGGTGAATCAGTACGCTGCAAAATTCATGGAAATGGCGCGATTCGCTCCTCATTTGGTATCCACCGAGAAATTGCGAGTGAAGAAATTCCAAGACGATTTGCAGCCAAGAATTCGTAACCAAGTAGCTTGCCTACGAATTGAAAATTTCTAGGAGCTAGTGAATGTGGCAGCTATCGCGGAGGCAGAGCAGAAGAGTTTGATTAATTAAGTGCATATGAAAAAAAAGAGAAGTTTTCCATACTCTTCTGGAAGGGATGCAGGCAAAAGAAGAAATGTCTTCCCTGCGGATAAAGGGAAAGGCAAAATAAGCGGGCCCGGAGTACCAATATCCTCACCGCCTTGTAGAACATGTGGGCGACTGCATCCAGGCGAGTGTCGGGTGGTGACAGGAGCCCGTTTCCAATGTAGTCAGAAAGACCATAGAGTCCGTGACCGCCCTCAAATGGTCGCTAGCGGGACTACGTTATCAGGAGGGAAAGCGAAAACTCTCATGAAAGCCAAAGTATATGCCATTACTCCCGGAGAGGTAGACCTGGAAGATGAGGAAGCCATCAACGCACGCATCATTACTGGTAATAAATCAGACCTTATCTTAAATTAAATTACGAAATGATTTTTCTAGCTTAATAACAGTAGAAATTTTTTATAGGGGAAGTCATTTTGATGCGTAATATAGTATATGCATTGTTTGACTTTGGAGTGACAAGATCCTTCATCTCCTAAAATTGCATGCAAAAGTGTAAGTTAGAAGTAGAATCCTTAGATCGAAAGGTGCTAGTAGCACTCCCTGATGGAAGAATGATAGGCTGCCAGCGGATGGCAAGAAACTGTCCTTTAGAGATTGCTGGTGTAAGATTAAATACCAACTTGATAGTTTTTCACCTGTTGGGATTAATACTGGGAATGGATTGGCTATCCAAGCACTACGCCAAGATTGATTGTCGCAAAAAGGAGATAACCTTTGAGCTGCCAGAAGAACAAGAGCTACGTTACGTGGGAGAGATGGTTAGTTCGGTTCCTTCTATTGTGACGGCGAGGAAAGTAGTGAAAAGCCTGAAAGGAGAGGCGAAAGCATTCTTGCTGATGTCCTCCAATGCAGCAGAGGATACTAAGAGTATTGAAGAAATTCCAGTGGTACAAGATTTCCCTCGAGTATTCTCAGAGGATCTGCCTAGACTACCTCCAGATCGCGAGACTGAATTTACCATTAAATTGGAACCTGCCATGGCTCTAGTTCATAAGGCATCATATCGAATGGCACCAACGGAACTAAAGGAATTGAAAACACAGATAGAAGAATTATTATCAAAAGGACTCATACAACCTAGCTCGTCGCCGTGGGGAGGCCCAGTATTATTTGTGAAGAAAAAGGACGGGATGATGCGAATGTGCATCGATTATAAGGAACTTAATAAGGTCACCATCAAGAACAAGTATCCGTTACCACGGATAGATGATCTGTTAAATCAACTACAAGGAGCGACGGTGTTCTCAAAAATTGATCTCAGATCAAGATACCATCAACTTAAGATCAAGGAGCTGGATGTACCCAAGACTGCCTTTCAAACTCGTTATGGACATTTCGAGTTCTTAGTTATGCCTTTTGGACTGATGCATGCCCCTACAACATTCATGGATCTGATGAACAGGATTTTTCGATAGTATCTATATAGTTTCGTCGTGGTGTTTATCGATGACATCTTAATATACTCCCGGAGTGATAAGGAGCACTAGGAGCATCTGAAGACTGTGCTGAGTATCTTGCAGGAGCATCAGCTATACATGAAAGTAAATGTGAGTTTTGGCTTCGAGAGGTTAAGTTTCTAGGTCACGTTATTTCCAGTAAAGGAGTGGTGGTGGACCCAGCTAAAATAGAGGCAGTGACAGAATGGCAGAGACTGACAAGCGCTCACGAAATACGTAGTTTCCTCGGTCTAGCAGGATACTACAGGAGGTTCGTAAAAGGGTTTTCTAAGCTGTCTGGTCCTCTAACAGCCCTGACTAAGAAAAATTCCAAGTATGTCTGGAGCAACTAGTACGAACAAAGTTTCCAAGAGCTCAAGAAAAGGCTAATGTCGGCACCGGTATTAGCTCTGCCAGAACCTCACAAGCCGTATGTGATATTTAGCAACGCTTCGAAGATGGGTTTGGGATGTGTCCTGATACAGGAGGGATGAGTAGTTGCCTATACATCCCGATAGCTTAAGGATCATGAATGAAATTACCCTACCCATGACCTGGAATTGGCAGCTGTAGTGTTTGCACTAAAGATTTGGAGACATTACTTGTATGGGAAAAGGTGTGAGATATACACCGATCACAAGAGCTTAAAGTACCTGTTCAGTCAAAAGAATTTGAATATGAGACAAAGAAGATGGGTGGAGACAATCAGTGATTTTCAATGTGAGTTCAAGTACCACCCAGGAAAAGCTAATGTAGTGGCTGATGTGCAAAGTCGAAAGACGTGGATAAAGGAATCACCAATATTGACAGCTATGCAGGACATGCTAGTTATGAATATGCCTTGAGAAGTGCTACTATTGGCAACACAGGAAATCATATCCCTGACTAAAGACGAAATTCGAGAAGGTCAGCGAAAGAATGCCAAATTGGAAAGGATCCGACAGAAACTGCTCGAAGGGGAAGGATCGCCTCATTTTACCATATCAGATGATGGAACACTATACTTCGAAAAAAGGATAGTAATACTGGACGATTCAGAGCTAAGGGAAAAGCTTATGAGGGAGGCGCATTGCACCCCTTATACAGCTTACTCTGGAAGCACCAAAATGTATCAAGACTTGAAAGGAAATTTTGGTGGGAAGGAATTAAAAATGATGTGGCTATGTTCGTAGCCAAATGCCCGATATGCCAACTGGTTAAAGCCTAGCTGGAATGTTACAACCCTTACCGATTCCAGAATGGAAATGGGAGGATGTGTCTATGGATTTCGTAGTGGGATTCCCGAGAACGTCGGTAGGAAAGAATACAATCTGGGTAATAGTCGACAGATTGACTAAGAGTGCACATTTCTTGCCAATAGCCAATACAGATTCCATGGAGAAGTTGGCACGAGTCTATGTGAGAGAAATAGTGTGCCTACACGGTGTGCCCAAAACAATTGTTTCGGATTGAGACCCTAGATTCACGTCCTATTTCTGGCAAAGTTTACAGAAAATGATGGGATCTAACTTAAAGTTCAGCAGTGCCTATCACGCACAAACCGGCGGTCAAACAGAACGGACTATCTAGACCTTAGAAGACATGTTGCGAGCATGCGTGCTAGACTCGCGTGGCGACTGGAAAGGTCTTTTGCCCTTAGTAGAGTTTGCCTATAATAATAGCTTCCAAGCTACTATTCAAATGGCACCCTATGAAGCCCTATATGGAAGAAAGTGCAGATCACCCTTATACTAGGATGAGGTGGGTGAGAGTCGAGTGCTAGGGCCTGAATATTTACAAAAGGCCTGAACTCGAGTGCAATTAATACGAGAAAGAATGAAGACTGCCCAGAGCAGGCAAAAGAGCTACACGGATCGACGTCGAAGACCCTTGGACTTCAAAGTCGGTGATTGGGTATATATTAAGATTTTACCTATGAAGGGAGTAACTCGATTTGGCAAGAAGGGAAAGCTGAGTCCTTGTTATGTGGGTCCTTATGAAATTCTTGAGAAAGTTGGATCGGTGGCTTACCGTTTGGACTTACCCGCGAGTTTACAAGGAGTTCACAACGTATTTCATGTATCGTCATTGAAGAAGAGCCTAGGTGAAGGATCGGGGATAGTTATGGACCCAGATAGTATTGAGTTGCGCCCTAACCTAACTTAGGAAGATTGGCCAACACAAATTGAAGATTACTAGGAGCAAGAACTAAGGAATCGTAAGATTTTGATGGTTAAAGTGTTATGGAACAACCCAGCTTTCAAGATGCTACGTGGGAGTGTGAAGATATTATGAGGGCCAAAATACCCACATTTGTTTGTAGATAAATGATGTACCTGTAGTCCTTTTTGTTTGAACCTCATTGTATCTTTCGAATGATGATGATGATGGTATATATATATATATGTGTATGAATATATGAGTGTTTTGTTGTTTTGTGTCTGTAATTACTTGACTATTTCTTAGAATCATAGTGACTTTTGAAACTTTAACCAGAACATGGCCTGAACTAGGAGAAATCCTCGCATGTCAGTAGCAACTGTAGCCCAGATATGGGAAAGGAGGGAAAACAGACAAAGAATAATATGTAGAAGGCGCGAAAGAATGAGAACTCAAGGACTAAAACTTTTGGAACAGTATGAGAGGCACCGCACCCATATCATGGGTGTAAATCGTAGAGGAGTACTTGTTCCTTGTCGAGCTATGTCTCACGAAGAGCAACAACCACCTAGAAGTTGGTTGAGAGCAGAGAGAGAACAATTGCATAGGATAATACGAGGCGAGGCAAGTGAACCAAATACAAAGCCCTTAAATTTTTTGGATACATCTGAGGACCGTATTAGACAAAGGGAAGAGGGAGTACCTCAAGTGGAGATGGAAGAAGAAATCATGCTTAGGTTGAATGAGCTAAGAGTGAATATGTACTATGACTCAGATGTAGATGCCGTGTTCTACCACTCCTAGGACTCTGTGACTGAGGAGGATAACATACCCATGTATTCATCATCAAAAGAATCCAATGCTACTAGCACTAGAGGTATAAATACAACCCTAATTGTCTCCTTGTGCATACTTTGACGATTTCGAGGACGAAATCTCCTCTTTAGTGGGGGAGGATGTGACGACCCCGAATTTCCCTACTATATTTTTATTTAATTAATAAATAGTGCAAAGGTGACTTAGGTAATTAAACGGATAAAGCCTTGAAAGGTGGGCTTAGAAGTAGGAGGCCTTAAGACCATAACCAAGACTTTGGGCCCAAGTGGAGATGACGAGCCTATAGGCCCATGAAATGAAATCCAATAGTCAACCCAAGCCCATGCATGAGGACACATGTCAAGCTAGGAAAAGTTTTGTAAGTTAACCAAGACTAGTAGGTGAAAGAGAGAGAATACTAGTAGGTGAGGGAGTTGACTAGTTGTTTTGGTTGGAGGAAGGAAAGAGAAGATCAAAGATGAGATCTCCTCATCTTTTCTACCTAGAGAGGCGTGTGAGACAAGGGCACTTTGCCAAAAAATATCATCATAGGATTTTGCCTTATCTAGCCAAATGATTATATAAGATTTGATGGGATTTGGAAATGAGAAAAAAGGGAGAGATTCGTTGGACTATAGCCGAATGCTCTTAGGGTTTTCTCACAAACTTTTTCCAAATCTTGAGAAATGATTACTAGGAGATCTTGAGAAGACAAGTGAGGGCTTGATTGGTTGATTGAGTGAGTGATGGAACAAGTGGGGAAGAAAAGAAAACTCATGGAGAGGGATGGGGGCTACGGGTGGTAACCGGCCACTCTCCCTCCTTGTGTGCTCTCCTTTGCTTCCAAATCTAGATGAATTGGATATATGAGATTGTGTAATAATAGACAAGACTGGAGTGTAAGAGTATGGAAGGGAATGATGGCTTAAGATGTTGATTGATGGATGCAAAGAGTGGGAAGAAGAGAAGGAGGGTTCGGGTGAGGTGAGTAGCCGACTCCCTTCCCTTTTTAGTATTCTCCTTGCTACCAAATCTAGGCTATAGGATTGTGTAAGAGTGATAGGACAAGCTAGTATAAGAAGTAAGGTGATTAGTTGATTGATTGAACACATGAAAAGAAGGAAGAGAGAGTAGGAAAAGGAGGAGGGTTTCAAATGGAGCAAAAGGGCAAGGGGTCCGAACCCACTTTTGCTTTCTCCCAAGAATGAGATCTTCCAATCTCTTGGATTGACATATGAGGTGATGATTGGGAGACAAGGAGGTGATGGGAGGGCTTAGAACCC
The DNA here is from genome assembly GCA_036559045.1 of Platycarya longipes. Classification (NCBI taxonomy): domain Eukaryota; kingdom Viridiplantae; phylum Streptophyta; class Magnoliopsida; order Fagales; family Juglandaceae; genus Platycarya; species Platycarya longipes. The sequence goes on along the minus strand of CM071802.1, from coordinate 16,936,732 downwards.
TTTGAGAGAGCCGGCCATATGGGGAGAGGAAGGAAACCATTTCTTCAACCTAATATGATCTAGATTAGGTATGGTGTGATCAAGTGACGGGGGTCACTCATAGGTCTTTCAAATCCATCAAGTGTCACTCCAAGTTTAGGGGAAATGAGTGGCCTAGAGTATAGGGAAACCCCATGGCCGAATGGCCTTGTTCCCTTTCTTCTTGGTTGCCTCATTCGGTCACCAACACACACACACATCTCTCACTCTACCTCACGGCAACTCACCCTCCCACTCCACTCTCTTTGCTTCATTTCATTCCACCACCTAAATATCAAAACACTCTAAGCCTAGAGGAAGAAGAAGCAAGTGGTCTTGAAAGGAGGAATCCTAGAAGAGGTAAGTGATTTTGTTAAGCTAAGACAAACCTAAAAATGTAGGGAAGAACACTCTCTATATTCATATTTTTCAAAAAGAAATCTCCTCTTTGAAAATATTATGTTCCTAGTCTAATCTAATAAAATATTTCTTATATTTTTAGAATTCATCTAAGCTATCTAGGAGTATTGTAAGTATATCCTTACTTTGCCTCTAGCCTCTCTAGTATATTTTTGAGTGAATATACTTGTATTGCTTGATTTTTCTTGCTTGGTATGCCATGATGAAACTTTTTGGTAGAAATGTTATTTTTAGTTAGATACAAACCCATGCTTAGAACCTATGTTCCTTTTAAGTTTAAGGTTATAATATGTTGATGATTTTAGTGGATTTTGTTGAGGAAAGATTACCATGACACATGTAAGCATGACTACGTTTAAACTTGTTGAATGTTGGGTGATGTTGGATAGATCATTTGAAGAAGCACCTTGCTTATTTAGTAACAAATATCTTGTTTATTGGAAATGCCATGCTAGGATGAATATTTATAAAATATTGGTGGATCGAGTTATATTGTTCTTGGATGATATTATTATTATTATTGATATGGTGGTTGGTAAAGAAACGTATGCTTGATAAAATAAAAGTTTGAAGCTTGAAGGAAAAAAAAAGAGAGAGAGAGAGAGAACATGCTTATGGAGTTTTCGTTTTAGAGAGCCCTTGGAGTTGAAATCTTTAGAATTTATTTTCCTTTCATGAAATTTTTGAGTTGGAAATGTTGGAGAATTTAGAAGCATAAAGGTTAGGAGAATATCATATATGTTTTTTTGGTTTCCACATAGGTGTTCAAGTAGGATACTTGTTTTGAGGAAATAGGGTATGAAATATAAAATCTAAGGGTTATAGGAATTCGGATTGCCCTTTTGTAAGATTAGAAAATTGTTTCAAAAATAGAACTAGAGCTTGAGAGTGAAAGGTAGATGAATGAAGGAAGAAAACATCAAGTGCTAGCAATGAGGGTCTCGGCCCAGACCCTAGGGGTGGAAGCCGAGCACCCTACTTAATCCATTAGAACCAACTAAGTGTTTTTGCATGAACGATAAATCGAATGAGGTGGGGTTTGTGTGAAAAATGACCAAGTGTGTACTCGGGTTCATCTCGAGTTTTGCATAACAAGCGTTAGAAGTTGCATGTCCCATGCATAAAGCACGAAAACCATATTTTTGAGACAAACACGTTTTCAAAGAAAGGGATTAAAGTTTTAGAAGAACTCCAAAGGCTGGGACGGGGTAGTGTCTTAGTGGAACTTTCTATTCACTCAGGAGTGGTTAAAATTGAGTGAAAACCCCTGGGTCAACGAAGAATAGTCGATGGACCATGAATCGCTCCAAAAGGTGTCCGGAGCGTGGTCGCACTTAATGCTAGTGGGTGCCCTAAAAACAGTGTTGGTCTCGGCCTCACCATATAAGAAGTTTGTAGTTATTCGGGGAGAAATATCCGAGTGACAAAGAGCGTGAAGGGCGCGAAACGTATTCACCTAGGATTGACATGGTTGCCGGGTGTGACGGTAACTAGCGGGGAGCACACGGTGCTTATGAGAATCGTGAGGTGTCCAAAATAAGAAGTCATGACGAAAAGAAAAGATCTTTCGAGCCATATATGATATGATATGATAAGTGGCGCCTAAGATAAGAAAAGACAAAAAGTTTTTGAACAAAATGTCTCTTGGAAAAAATATAAGTCAAGAAAAGTTTGCTATATGATTTCATGAACGAGTATACAACGAAAATTTGAGAAAAGACAAGAAAGATGAATTTTGTCATGAACATGTGCATTGGTCCCATCATGAGTCTCATTTTACTGTATATGTATGTATTTGCTTGTTATTCGCTTAAAAGTATGCTTGAAATACTTTTGTTGAAATACTGATGTACTTGCTGAGATTTCCCCGAAATCTCACCCCTCTCTATGTCTTTACTATCCTTCCCTTCTAGGAATGATAGAAGTAGTTGCAGGTGACGACGGATCTATGGAGTATGACTCCAGGGACGATACCTCAGACCCCCAAGGGCCCGATTGAGTTCCCCTTTATGGGGCCAGTGACTCTGGATCTTCTGGGTCAACGGGAGGAGGAGTCATTGTCAATGGCGATGTACCGTCTTGCTGGTTTACGCCCTTCGGGGCGTTGTTTGGTGTTAGGAGTAGATGAGTCGCTTCACTTGGTACATCTTTTTGCATTGCCCACTAGGGTAATTTGTGAAGTAGGGCCTTGGACCTGGATCGTCTTTGCTAGGGACTAGGCCTTAAGGAGATAAAGAAGGAGCCTGTATGTGGAACTTAATGGGCAGTGGCAATGTCCACTTTATTTTGTAAAGCCTTCCAAACATATATTTTGTAAAGCCTTTCCGTTTGTTGGAAGTGCTCTTTTGTGAATCTGGACATGTTAAGGAACTTTTACTTGGGTTATGTATGATGTTTATTTTGGGATCTATAGCGAAACCATGTAATGTATGTTGTAGAAGGCTTGACCTTTTTTCACTGCGAGAATCTTTCTTTAACGTTTAAAAAAAAAAAAAAAGTACCCACATGATGTGACGAGGGGTAAACTTCCTTGCGTTGCTCATCCCCGACGTTTCTATTCACATGCGATCCCAAGCGTGGATTGGGGCGTCAACACTTAATCCATGGTCATCTATACCTTATATGATTTTATCTATTCTTCCAACCATAGTCATCTAAGATGAATTCTTGTTTTCTAATAAGTTTCCTTTCATTTTCTTGCAAGATAAAATAGTCCAAAATTTACTTAAATCAAACCAAGAAGTTCTAGCTTTCTGTGTTCAAGAGAACAACTATTGCTACAAAACTACCATACATGTGACGCCCCCAATTTACGTTCGTAATTCAATTCAAATTGAAGTGTCAGGATAAGTAACGCTAAGCTACTCACCCCCGTACTTATCGAAATTTCATGCAAATCGCAGAGGAAAAGTTCTAAATAAAAATTTTCTAATGATCACATGGTGAAATGAAACCACAATATCCACATCACCCATTCTTAAAAATAACATTTTATCTTTACATGCATAACCCAGTTAGTTTTCTCAGCCAATATACATATACAAACTTATCAGAACTTTGACTTAGGACCACCTAGGCTCCTTTTTCACTTCAGAAAACTCTTTCTTTATGCCGATGTCGGTCCCTACTTCTAACTGTGTTAAAATGTCTAGAGAGAGAGTACTCTGGGGACCCCTAAGGATTTCTCTGGGTCTCTCTAGCAACTGGGACCTAGCCCATGACCGTTATCCAACCCTGCAACGAAAATCAAATTCCAAAAAGAAAGGAGACATACAAGAATAAGATTTGCAGGGAAATCTCAGTAAGTACATACGTAACTTAATAAAAACGTAGCCATCGTGAAATAATTACATACAAGCCAGACAGTCATAATATGCATTTATGGCATGCTTCATGTGACCTATGCATGACTTAGACTTATGTTCTTTATGGACCCACTCTATCATACCTAAACTTTTATCTCTTTTCTTTCGTAACATTGTGAGTCTTACTTGTTTCGTATCATCGACAAGCGTCCCCATCGAATGTTACTTATTTCGTATTATCGACAGGCTTAGGTCCCTGCTGACTTTCATATCCTCGACAGGCTTAGGTCCCTGCTGGTTTTCATATCCTCAATAGGCTTAGGTCCCTGCCAGTTTTCAAATACTCGACAGGCTTAGGTCTCTGCTAGCTTTCAAATACTCGACAGGGTTAGGTCCCTGCAAAACGTCAGTCATACAGGCGTATCACTGGTCCCCGTCATGACGTGTCTGGCTTATTAATCTTTCCCCTTGTTAAGTTTTCTTAACGTATTTTCTTAAAACAGACTTCATGACTTATGATGACACATACATGTGATGAAATGCAACATACGCATAAACGTAGAGTTATGACATGCATATTTCATGACTTCATGATTCATATAACATATAAAAACATGTCACAAGAACATATCTCACATATACATGCACATACGTCACATAAATTCATAACGTTAATGCTTAACAAATAATACGTATGCAATTAAATAAAATATTAAAATTTTATTTAATCAAGGGCTAGCCGAATCTCCATGGGAAAATATTCTTAATTATTTATCCCTTTTAACTTATTCCAGTCAAACGCATAAATTTGTATAATTTCATAGCTTAAATATTTTTAAGTGTTTCTTGAACTTTTCTTATATATATATATATAATATTATTATTTTATTTTATCTTTTTAGCATAATAATTCTTAAAAATTCTCCTAATATATTAAGGTTTCTAAACTTATTATATTGTTAAAAATCTTATTCAAATAATTCACTAGAAGTTTTAAAATGAAGGAAAACATCTATTTTTAAGAGTTTACCTACTCTGTTTTGTGCATTATTTCCAGTTTCGTCCTTGATAGAGTTCTTATCTCTTAAATCTTAAAACACAAAAGTTGTAGATCTATGTCTTATATTTCTATAGCCTTTTTAGTCTCTCAATTTAGACATCACACTAATAATTTATGACCATTTTACTGTAAGATGTTGAATCTGCCAACTTATTTCCCTTGAAGTCCAAAAGTTACTAGAGTTGTTTCTTCATTCTTTTCCTTAGAAAAATATCATATTTTTACATAATCCTCTTAATATAACATCATAGAATATATTTCTAAGGTCTCATAATTTTCCTAACATTTTTCCATAACAAAAATCACTCCAAAATTCCATATGTTTCAATAGTTTTCAATTTAACACATAAACAAAGATTAAGCTCAAATAAATATTAAACATAATCCAATCACCAAACCACTTATTCTATGCCAATATTAAGTTAATATATGTACTTAAAAATTTTTCCAAATCGAGATTTGATGCTTAAGATAGGTTTTGCACTACTTCTTCTCCAATGCTCTCAATTAGCTCTCTTTTAATACTTAGGTGATGTGGGCGGGTTTTTGTGTATTTCTCTTAACTATTTCTTACTATGGCTAACTTGTATCTCTCATGAGAGAAGAAGAGAAGTCCATGCATCTATTTATTAGCATGAGAGGCGTGGGGTGCAAGGGAAGAGGGCTTGAGCACTTCAGCACACCCTTGGCTGATTGGGTGATGTGTCCTATAGGTTTGTGGTCTCATGATCACCCTTAAATCTTAGGCTTGGTGAGTCATGTTTTGATCTAATGGTTAATATTTGGGATGCCTAAAAATACTTTTGATCAATGCGTAAAATGATTCCAACATATGGAAAGAGGATGAAGAAAAATCTGGAAAATTCTCCACCTATGCATGCATCGGCCACTTGGTTTCTTCAAAGGCCAGCCAGGTTCCAGCCCAAATACGTCCTTGATAAAATTAGATTTTTCGAAAACTCAAAACATGAAAGTTTAATATCATTCTCTTAAGGTTTTATAAGATTTAGAATTACTTCATTATGATATCATATGAAAGAGATATGATTTCATATGAAAGAGATATGATTATTTAACCGAAACATGTCAAAACTCACCTGAGAACATCCAATCTGAGTTCTCCATTTGTTTTTCTTTGTTTCTTACCCACCAAGGCTTCTAGATGAATTCTTATCAACTTGCCACATGTTCCCACACATGTCAAGATCTCAGAAAAATTAATAGCTAATCACAATTTTCGTCACATGGCCAAGATCAATGCACTTTGCTTAAGTCGGTTACTAGTTGACTGCTATTCCTGTCCATCTACTTCATACCAGATTTAGTCCTTTATCCAATCCTTATCTTCAAAAACCCAAAACATGAAAGTTCTAGATCTCTACCTCTTCAGGTTCTATACGAATTAGAATCACCTCGTTCTGACCTCATATAAAGGAGTTATGCCTATTACACCAAAACTCAACGGATCAGTCCGAGAACACGTTTTGGTACACCAAGTATTTGATGTTTTGTTCTATCACTTTATTTTGAATTTAGTTCTCAAATTTCAAAAATTTATCTCTTTCTAGGTCCAAATTTAATTTCTCTAGTTTACACCTTGCTAAAATTCCCAAAGATCAATCCAAAATTTATCTTAGAATGCATCTAAGTCTCAAATTCTATTTTCATGGAAAAATATCATTCCAATAAATCCCTTTAAAATATTCTCAAGTAAATTTTTTATCTAAAAAAATTGGGCTATTACAATACAAATACTTCAATTCCAAGATTAGGTTATTTTGTGCATTTACTAGTTTCTCCAAAGCTTTACACTTACAAATGGATTTAGCTTTGTCAACTCCCTTCACAATGTATCCAAAATGCCCTTATTAAAGGTTTTGAGAGAGAAATGAGTTGAGAAATGGTTTTGAGCTCCCTTAGTCTTAGGTTGGTCGTGTATCTCAAAGAGGTGAAATGAAGAACTCTTCTCCTATGTATATAGTGGGCGACTTCTCATGCCAAAGAGAGTGTAAGAAAATTTCCAAAAGCCCCTTGAACTATCCTTGCCGTGCCACCTCACTTCCTTAAGGTTTAATATACTCATTTGTTTTCCTTTTAGGCTTAGTTGGATTTGAAATGACTTATGCTTATCTTGAGCTAATTGGACCACTTGCCCTTACACTTGTCACTTAGTGATTTGAGCTTCAAAGATTTTTCTAAAACTCCAAATGGTTAAGTCAGTTACAAGGTGCCTTCCAAACCTCTTTTGCTTCCTTAAGTTGGTGCTTTTTAGATTAGAGTAATCATGCTATTAGCTAGGTTTGGTTGGCAAGAAAAATCATCTATTGGTCATCTAGTGCCACCTAAGAGAAATGCCAAATCATTAGATTTGCAAAATCCTATCACTTGAGTAGAAAAAATCTAGGATAAGCTCACATGTGTATCTCGGCTACCACATGAATTCTTTTATGTCATCCGAATGTTTCTAGAGGAAAAAGCCTCACTTTCCACTTGTACACTTGCTTGTCAAGATCATAGTATGATTGAGAAGATATTCCAAAATTAGATCCTATGCCAAAGTCAGTGGACAAACTCAAAGTTGGTTCCTTAGTCCCTTCCGATCCTAGTTTCGGCTTCTCCATTGGTTTGATGTCTAATTCACTTGTTCCTCTTACTTCCTTAGTTCTAGGCTTAGTTCTCCTCATGCCAAGTGTCCTCCTTTGGTCTTGAATCAAGTTGAAAACTCTCCCAAGTTTCTATCTTAGCCATAACTTGCCAAGAAAACAATTCAATTGATAACTCACTCATCTCATCCAATCTCTACTTGCCACACATGGATTCTTGTTCTCCAAGCAAGATAAAAAATATCTAAAGGATTTCCTTGTCTTCCCAAGTCTAAGCCGTGGCTTTCTTTGAACCAATCACCCCAAATTTTTAGACAAATGTCATGTGTCCCAATAGATATTTCTAGCATGTCTATCATAGTCAGAATTCTACAAAGAAAAGTCTAAGTTTTCTTCTTCAAACATTCCCTTGCCACTTGTCCTATTTCTTGCCAAAGAAGTGAGCTAAAGTATAGTAACAAAAGACAAATGTGTGAGTCGTTGCAAGCCTTCCAACTTTGCCCAATCCAATTGCTTCATGTAGCTAGGAATATTCCTCCAAAATACTTTACTTGTATGACTAAAACTCTCCCACCATTGGCTATCCTTATTTGTTTTTCTAGAAACATGTATATCATCTAGTTTCCTTTGTGTATAAGATGACAAAATTAGGCAAACTTCACATCATCATCCATATCTTTGAAAATATCACTAAATAAGACAAAGTAATTTTCGGCTACCACTTAGATCCATTTCAGATGAGTCAACTTTAATTCCGATTTCATCCTTAATTAAGCTAATATCTCTTAAAACTCAAATCATAAAAGTTGTATATCTTTCTCTTGGCGTTCTATAGCATCTTGGATTATCTCAATTCGAAATTAAATGAGAATGTTATGCTCAGATTACCAAGAGACATTAAATCTGTTGAAAATTACCCAATTATTATTGTTTGCACATAACATCTCTATTTGCACACTTTCACCACTTTGAGCCTAACTTATTAATATTCCATATAAGAGAAGGTCTAAAATAAAAATATATTTCTAAAAAGTTCCAAAGAATGACTAAATAGAAGGTATCCATTCTCATCATGAGGAAATCTAATAGGAGAAAATTTCGGATTATCACACTGTATCACCTCGTTTTAACATCAAGTTGATGACTATTGGGTGGAAACATTATGCATGAAGGTGTGGCTGTGCGTGTAGAGTGGAGGTAATCCTGAAGAGTCCTAGTGGGTCGATTCTCGCATTCACTCATATTTTTACAAACAGAAGAATTATCAAATAAATGATTAGAAAAATTATTAATGCGTCCCCATACCTATTATGCATAAAAATTAGACTCTGAATCTAACTCTAATACAGACTTACAAGCAAATCAATTTAATGCATCCCTATACCTATTATGCATATAAGATAACAATAAAAAAATTAAAATAAAATAAAAAATGTAACACTAAAAAAACTAAGAAAAGAAAAATAAAATAAGATAATAATGCAGCAAGTAAAAAGAGGGAATGGAGTTACAACCTTTACACACTACTCTATTGAAAAGAAAAACTATCTAACAATTCTTCTACCATCTCCCCTGCAACGACACCAAAATTTAATTATGCCCAACGAATAATGCAGTAGTTGTAATGTAATTTTGGGGTGTCGATTCTACAAGGAGACAAATTAAAAGAATAGTAGAGAAAATAAATTAATTAAAGAAAAATGTTAACTGATTAATGAGAAAACAAAATTTGATTTTAAATTCAAATTAAAATGAAACAAAGTGATTAATGAAAAAAAATATAAAATTGACGAACAGTAAGGCGTCAGAAATTCCTTACATATATCCAGTATTTTAATTATTCTTAATTCATTGATAACTCAATTGAGAATTCAATTTCAAATTTCTCAATCGGAAGATATAAAATTATAAACCAAAACTAAACCAAATATAACCCATTAAAAAAGCATTCATCCTTTTTAATTTACACAAACTGTTATCCACGTTGAGAAAATCCAACGACAATAATATACTTAATGAGCGATATTGTAGTAGAGAATTAAATCAATATAGACATTCAATTGATCCAAACATAATAAAAAAATTAATTCATTCAATAGAAAAGCATGAGTGAATCTATAAACAAAATATATTCTATGATTATTCGGAGAAGAAAATATCAATAATATATTGAGAATGATAAAACAAAGAATTTTAATAAATTAAAAATCAGATATAGGGATTAAAAATAAATTAAAAAAATCGTCTAGTATACAAGTTCATCTCTATCTCTACTTGAGAATTTAATTACCTATAAACATAATGGATAACATAAAACTCAAGAGAAAATCAATGAAGGAGTCGGCCATGAAAATTATTATTATTTTTTTGTCAGTTTTCGTCTCATTCCCCGTCTATCTCTTGTGCGGCGCTTGCTTTTGGAAAACATATATATATAGAGAGAAATGATAAACCCACAACAACTTGCACAACATATTATACAACATGTGTTTTAAGAGTAGGGGTAATTTTGTAAAGTGATATTAATTTTATAAGAAAGATTATAGAAATACCCTTACTTTATAATTTGTATTATGTAAGTATTGTGAAATGTGTTGTGTGTCTATCACTTCCCATATATATATATAGGCGCTAATGTCATGCAGGTCCCTTGGCATAATGTAGTGCCGTGTAGCACTTGGGCTCAAACTCATATGTGCCCCTTTCCAAGTAAAATTCAAACGCCTATCAATTGAGAACTTGGCATAATGTAGTGCTGTGTGACATGCGGCCTATTTGTCAATTGAGAGAAAACCAAGTGAGATCCTTTGTGCAGCACCAAGTGAAGTCCAATTTGCAATTCATTTCTCACTTACAAATATTTGAGATTTAAAATATATAAAAAAAAATGTGATTAAACATTATATCTCATTTAAACTCAATAATGAACCTCGAAATCATCTATAAAACACTCAATTTGTTACTCTGTTATTATGGTCCATCACATTTGGTATTCAGAGCCAAAAATGGTGGAAGGGACAAAGTCTTATGCTTTGGTTCTTGAGTCTGTGAATCATTTAACACAATGACAGGAGAAACAGATCGAACAAGCACTCGCTCTTCTTCTTCAACAGCAAGAATTGGTAAAGTTAGAAAGAGAAAATCAAGACAAGAAGTTTGTAGAATTATTACAACAAATCTCTAAGATTTCTTGTAATGATCATTTTGCCACAAAAATGATCATAATATGGAGAATGTTAATGATGATATTCATAATGGAGACACACTGGAGCATGTATGGGAGAAGATTTTGACTAATAAGAATGTAATGAAAGGAATTCGACTCGATTTTCCAAGATTTTCTGGAAAAGATCTAGCTACTTGGATTTATAGAGCAAATCAATATTTTTTTTGTTCATCAAGTTCCTCCTGGCCAGAGGATATTTTCATATGGATGATGAGGCGTTGGTGTGGTTCCAAGATGCATCTAAAGCTGGAACTTTTCAAACATGGGAGACATTTACTAAAGCTGTTTAGATTAGATTTGGATCTTCAGTTTATAATGATCTTATGGAAGTTTTGACTCGTCTAAGGTAAGTTCATTCTGTCACTGCTACAAAGTTGAGTTTGAGTTGATTTCTAATAAAGTTAAAGGTTTAATTGATAGAAACAAACTAAGTTGTTTCTTAAGTGGCTTAAAAGACGAGATTTGATTGCCAATTCGTTATTAAATCCTACTACTTTGAATGAGGCATTTGGATTAGCAAAAATCCAAGAGCAATATGTGTGGAGTGTGAAGAAATTTTGGAGAAATAGTTCTGAATTTCATTCAACAAATTCTAAAACATCTATTTTAGGTGCTTCTAAGCTGAATGCTCCAAGAATGCCTTATCAGAAAGTAAATGATAGTCAAATGCTGGATAGACGAAAGGAATGTCTATGCTTTTTTTGTGATGATAAATGGAAACAGGTCATAGATGCACTAAACCGAAAGTTTATTTGTTGGATGGCATGGAAACTGGTAGTGTTTCTAATAATAATGGTGATCAGGAGATGATGATGGATGAATTGGTTGATGAAACTAAAGTGCCTACTAAAATAGCATCAATCTCACTACATGCTAAAAGAATAGTGGCTAGCTCTCCTAGTACTAAAACAATGACAATGATTGGTCACATCAATAAAAGGAAGGTTATCATTTTGACAGATTGCAGTAGTACACATAATTTTGTTGACACTGCAATGGCTCAAAGTGTGGGTTGTATGTTCAAAATGCACAATCGATGCAGGTCAAGGTAGCTAATGGAGGAGTTTTTCATACTTTGGTAAAGTGCCTGATGTTAATGTGTTGATACAAGGCATAAAGTTTGCTATTGATTTAGGAGGCTGTGATGCAGTGTTGGGGATCAATTGGCTTTCATCTCTCGAATCAATAGTTTGGAACTTTAAGGAACTTAGCATGAAGTTTTATTTTGAAGGCCGAGAGATTTCTCTTAAAGGCTTGTCTTCACTTAATTCTTGCTTAGTTGATGACAAGGAGATCTCTATATTAAGGTTGGTTCCAAAGGGTTTTGGTTGAAATTAATGAGTGCAGAAGGCTGTGAAAGTGACAGCAACCTTCCACCAAAAATCCTTCAACTGTTGCAGCAGTTTAGTAGTGTTTTCAAGGAACCTACTGCATTGCCTCCTCATCGAATTTGTGATCATCAAATTATACTTAAGGAGGGTAATTTTCCTATGAATGTCAAACCTTACAGGTATCCTTATTTTGAATAGACTAAAATTGAAAAATTTGTGTTTGAGTTGCTGCAAACTTAAGTGATCAGACCTAGTCAATCACCATTCTATTCTCCAGTCCTTTTAGTAAGGAAATCTGATGGATTTTGGAGGATGTGTATTGACTATAGGGTGTGAATGAGGCCACTATTAAAGATAAATATCCAATACTGGTTGTTGATGAGTTATTCGATGAACTTTTTGATTCAACAATCTTTTCAAACTAGACTTTAGATTTGGTTATCATCAGATCCGAATGAGGGATGAAGATATACAAAAAACTGCCTTTAGAACTCATGAGGGACATTATGAGTTCTTTGTGATGCCTTTTGGCCTCACAAATGCTCCCTCCACATTTCAGGCAACCATGAATGAAGTTTTTAAACCTTTTCTTAGACAGTTTGTCATAGTTTTTTTTTTTAAGACAATTTGATCTATAGTAAGATTTGGCAGCTCATTTAGTTCACTTGGCTACTGTGTTGGAGACTTTGGAGAAGAACCAATTATTTGCCAAAAGATCAAAGTATCACTTTGCTTGCTCAGAAATTGAGTATCTAGGCCACCTAATCTCAAGAGATGGTGTGAGAGCAGATCCTAGAAAGCTGGAAGCTATGTTATCATGGCCTATACCCAAGAATTTGAAATCCTTGTAGGAGGTTTATTCATGGTTATGGACAAATAGCAGCACCTTTAACTACATTGTTGAAAAAGGATGAATTTAAATGGTCTGAAGGGCTACACGGGCATTTGAAGATCTTAAGCAAGCTGTTACTAATCCACCAATACTATGTTTGCCTGACTTTATTAAGGAGCTTGTAGTGGAGTGTGATGCATGTGGGAGGGGAATAAGAGCTGTATTGATGTAGGACAGTAAACCTTTGGCTTTCATTAGTCAAGCTCTTAAAGGAAGAAATCTGTCACTGTCTACTTATGACAAAGAATTACTCGCACTTGTGATTGCTGTCAAGAAGTGGAGACCTTATTTGCTTGGATCCCCTTTTGTTGTGAGAACTAATCATCATAGTCTCAAGTACTTACCTGAACAGAAAGCAGGTACTCCTTCCCAACAAAAGTGGATTGCAAAACTGTTAGGGTATGAGTTTAGAATTGAGTATAAAAAGGGGGTTGAAAATAAAGCTGCAGATGCTTTATCTCGAAGACATTGTTTTGATGATGATGCCACTTTGATGCAAGCTGTCTCTTTTCCAACACCATCTTGGATAGAAGAGTTAAAAAATGCTTATGTAGCTGATAACAAAGTTCAGGAGTACATGGCAGCTTTATAGACTGCTACCTCTTCTAACTCAGTTTTTACTCTTAAGCATGGCTTGCTATTCTAGAAAGGTAGGATTTACATACTAGACAATTCAGAGTTGAAATTGAAGATACGGAACTTCGTCCATGCTAGTCCCATTGCTGGTCATTCTGGTTTCCATAAGGCTTTACATAGAGCTCAACAAGACTTTTATTGGCCAGGCCTTAAGAGAGAGTTGAGAAAATACATTAAAGAGTGTGATTTGTGTCATAGGAATAAAACTGAGCATACCTAGCCTGCTGGTCTGCTACAACCATTACCTATGCCAACTGCAACTTAGACTGATTTGTCAATGGATTTCATTGAAGGGCTGCCACTTTCTGAGAGCTATTCTGTCATTATGGTAGTAGTGGATAGGTTATCCAAATATGCTCATTTCATGGCATTGAAACATCCATTCACAGCTTTAAAGGTAGCATCCCTCTTCTTTGACAATATTTTTAAACTTCACGGCATGCAGAAGAACATTGTTTCTGATAGAGGGGCCACTTTTACTAGTTCTTTCTGGAAGGAACCTTTTAAGCTTCAAGGAGTTACACTTTCTTACTCTTCAGCTTACTATCCTCAAAGTGATGGTCAATCAGAGGCGGTTAACAAGTGTATTGCGCATTTTTTGAGGAGTTTTATAGGTGATAAACCAAGATTGTGGTTTGAATGGCTCACATTGGCTTAAATGGTGGTATAATACCACTCTTCATAGCTCTACTGGCCTAACTCCATATGAAGCCGTATATGGTACTCCACCTCTTAAGCTACAAGCTAATATCCCGGGGTTAAATAGCCAACCAAGCAGTTGATGAAGAGTTGGAATCTCGAGATCAGATTTTATCAACTTTAAAGTCAAATCTGGTTGTTGCACACGAAAGAATGAAATTCCAAGCTGATAGAAAGCGGACTGAAAGGGAATATGATGTGGGGGATTGGGTGTATTTAAGGTTCCAACCCTATCAACAACAATCATTGGTGGAAAGGAAAAATTTTAAAGTTTCTCCTAAGTTCTTTGGGCCATTTCAAATTGTTCAGAGAATATGCAAGGTTGCATATAAACTGGATTTACCCTTTACCAGTGCCATTCATCCAGTATTTCACATCTCTTGTCTTAAGAAAAATTTGAGGTAGCATCACTCACCTTAATTGGCTCTTGAACCAGAAGTTATCTTATAATGGTGTGGTAGAAAACAGAATAATCAAGCTGTGGTAGATGTGCTTGTGCATTGGCAGGGAACCAGTCCAGAGGATGCAACTTGGGAACTCTACTGATCTCTATGTGACAAATTTCCTCACCTTGTGGGCAAGGTGCTTTAATGGGGGGGAGTATGTCATGGGATCAATGGATGGGTGATGCAGATTAAGTGGAAGCAAGGATGATGAAGGAGGAGCTGAAATGAAGCAGTATCGGGTTGTTAGTTTTGTTAGTTGGTCAAATGTGATATGCACCATTTTAATAAATGGTTTGTCGTATTCATTCATTTGATGTCATTTAAGTCTTTTAGTTTTAATGGTTGTAACGAAACGGTGACGTTTGGTTAAGCATCTGTCGTTTGTCATAGGCATAATAGAAATAACTGTAAGCATTGGAAGATCGTCTTCCACCTTCGTCTATAAAAGGCTACCGAGTTTGGGGATGAGGCCAACTCGAATTCAAATCCAATTTGGATACTTCTCTCTCTATCCTTTTATCTCTCTCTCTCTACTATCAAGTGGAGTTTTGGAGGCGGATGAATCTTGAATTCATCTATCAAACACTCAATCTGTTACTCTATTATTGTGGTCCATCACAGACGATATCTTCTGAGTAGGTGGAGGCAAGGTAAAGGCTGCCGACGTCACTGGGTGTCACTGTCGTGGGTGGTGGCTCCTAATAGAACAGATGTGTAATAGCCCTAAAATTTTCATCCTAATTTAATTATTTAATTAAATGCTAATATGAAAGATTAGTGGTAATTTGTAAAAACAAGCTCTAAAGAGATGGGCTTGGGAATGAAGCTTTGGAGATATGGATTAAGTGAATGGGCCAAAAGAATAGTGGTGAGCCCATAAGCCCATAGTGTGAACTCATGACCCACCAAGCCCATATTAGGGACACTTGTCACTTGAAGAGAAACCCTAGAAAGTCATCCAAGGCTTGTAGGAAATTTCTAGTTGGTGAAGATTGACTAGTAGGTAGCCATGTAGGATGGAGTGTGGAATCTTATGGAGAGATTTTCCTATCATGGAATCTTGAAAGTACAATGCACCATCCTTTGACTTTCCAATAGAAGTCATAGTGTATGTGAGTGTAACAAGTGGCATGAAGGGAAGGATGGAGGAAAGGAGCAAGGGGTTTCGGTGGGGAGGCATTCCGTGAGCTACTTGGAGGATTCCATGGAGTATGGCCACCAAAAAGTTGATGAGACAAGGGAGGAGCGTGTAAGTGAATAAAGTACAATGTGTAAGAAAGTATGGTGATGTGAAGAGAGGTATGGTGTGTGTTAAGTGATGGAAATGACAAAGAAAGGAGATGAAGCAAATGGAGGTTTCGGTGGAAGCAAGGTCTTGGCCGGATCACGCATTGCTCAATTCCCAAAAAGCATGGTCTTGAGATCACTTGGATGGACACATGAGATGATGGAGGGAGGATGATTGAGTGAAAAGCAAGAAAAATGAGGACTAAGCACTCAAGGGGGCGCCGGCCATAGCAAGTGAGGGAGAAAGAAACCAAATCTTCCAAGGCATGGCCAAGATTTGATCTTGGAATGACCTAGTGTTGTCAATGTTTCAATCCATCATTGGCCATACCTAAGAATAGTAAAATGTGTACCAAAGACCCTAGAGGAAGGGCTTGGCCGTGTGACCCTATGCCCATTTTCCTTAGCTTGTTTCATTTGGACGCAAGCAAACATATCCCTACCTCACTCTCTCCCTACCTCTCGGCCAAAGCCATCCAATTACCTCCACCATTGTTTCTTCTTCTTTTGCCACACAATTTGAAGAATTATAAATTAGTGGAGCTAAGATCAAGACTCTTGAAGTGGATATTACCTTGGAGAAGGTTAGTGCCTAGACTCATGCAAGCTTAGGAAGAAAACGCACACACATATAGCACCATTGTTTTAGCTAAAAAGGAAATAAGGTTTCTTTTAGATCTTTATACTTATAATTAGTCTAATAAGAAATTCTATGTGTGTATTTTCAGATTTTAATCAAAAATTTAATAGGAATATTGTAAGTATACTTTCACCTTTTCTTTAACATTTCTTGTATATAGTTAGGTGATTATGCTTGTTGGATTAATTGTTGTCGGCGCCCCAGCTTGAGCTTGGGTTCACACGCAAATTGCGACGCCGGGGATGAACGTCACAAGGAAGTCATCCCTCATTTTTACGTGTGAGAGCCTTATTTTATGTTATATTTTTTTTTTCTTGCAGCGGAAAAAGATCAAGCCAAAAACAATCGACAAAACATTACGCTTGTCGCACATCACATGGTTAACGAAATAGAACCCAAATTAAGCATCATATACATATACATCAAAGTTAAGGTCACCAATGTAAACAGTTTTATACAAAAGCACTTCCCAAAACAACGGGAAGATTTTTCCTCAAAATACATCGGTGATACAAAATAAGATAATAACGATCCCCTCCCCCTTCCGCCAAATATACTAATAGGCGGGTTCTTCTTTTATCTTCTTAAAGTCCGGACCGTAACGAAGACTGTCCAAACTCAGTCCTGGGCCTACATCACACATCATCCCAGAGGATAACGTAAACAGGCGTCCCATGTGGTGGAGCCCATCCACTCCTAGCACCAAACAACACCCCGTAGGGTGGAGGTCGTCAAAAAAATACGTCGCCATAGGAAGCGACTCTGCCGCCCACTGACCCAACAGGTCTAGGGTCACTGGCCCAGCAGTATCGGTCTTAGTCGGGCCCATGAGGGTCCGACCCATCTTCTCGAGAGTCGTAATCCGGGGATCCATCATGTCCTGCAATAACTTATATCGTTCCTAAGGGAGCGATAGTAGAGATAATAAAAAGGGGGTGAGATTTCGGGAGAAATCTCAGCAAGTATACTAGCACTTAAACCAAAACATTTCGAATATACAGATAAGCGAACAAAACATTTGTAACTAATGCATATGCAATGAATGACTGACTCATGCACATGCTCATGAAAACTTTCAAACAGACTTGCTTCTTTCAGACTTCTTTTCATAAAACTTTTATACGGATTACTTCTTTCAAACTTCTTTTCATGTCATTGCTTTTCAAATCATTTCTTTAAAACTTTTCGTATCTTTTATTCTTTCTTAGGCGCCACTTATCTTAAACAGATCTTTCTTATGGCTCGAAAGCCCATCTTGTCATGACTTATCACTTAACATATATGAGACACAACACGGTTCCCCTAAGCACTGCGTGTTCCCTGCTGGTTACCGCATCACCTTAAAGTGAGTGCGTCATATAACTTATAAAACGGCAGGTCCTTACACCTTATCCGTCCTTGGCACCCACCAGCGTTAGGTGCTATCGCGCTCCGGACACCTTTTGGAGCCATACACGGTCCGCCGACTGTTCTTCGTCAACCCAGGGGCTTCCACTCGACTTTAAACACTCCTGAGTGGACAGGGAGTTCCACTAGGGCACTTCCCCGTCCCAGCCTTTGGGGTTCTTATAAAACTTTACTTCTTTTCTTTTCTTTCAAAAATTCAATCTTTTCTTTTCCTTTTTCTCAAAAACATATTGGACTTTAAAAACATACTTTTCATGACTTATGCATGGGACATGCAATGCTTACTTATTTTCATGCAAAACCCGAGACAAGCTCGAGTGCATTCATATTTCATTCTCTTTTCTTTCTCATTGGGATAACTTTACAACTTCCTACTTAGTCATCATGTTCTATACCCAAAATTGGGCCTAGGATTGAAGTGGGGTACTTGGCCCATCTCCAACCCATCATGGCCGAACCTTCCTAGGAAAATTCCTAGGGCTTTCCTTCATCACTTGACTCCAATTATCCTCCAACAATTTAAAAGTGTTAAATTAAAACATATACCATCCTTAGAAAAAGGGGTAACTGAAACCCTCTAATCCACCAAGTAGACATTTTCATCTCCAAACTTAATTTATTCCAACTTCCTTCCTTCACCTTTCTAATTTGGGGAAATTCCTTCCATTAATTTATTCAAAGTTTTCTTTTCTATAAGTTTCTTCTATAAGCTTGAACTAAATATTTCCACCACAAAGCAATATAATTCAATCTTCTAATCTCAACCTTAAATATCATAAAATTCCAATAAAACATTACTAGTCATTATACACAAGTGGTTACTTCTTTCCATATGCAAGTATACACCATTTCAATTCATATCAATCATGTATTTTATTCCCATGTCCATTTTCATTTCCTCAAGACAATATTTTCCTTGAATAAATCAATTTCATTACTAGTTTCCTCAAATAAATTCCATCTTAGCAACACCAAATTTAATACTTAACACTAAAATCCATCATGCATCAACTTCATCATTTCATGTAATAATCATGCTTTTCATTTCTTTTTGCAACTAATACTTGATCCATCATCTATACTCACATTCTAAGCTTATTTCATCATAGAGATTTATACAAGAATATTCATATCAAAGACAAGTATAATCAATTTAATCCAAACATGGCAATACAATCATTAATCCAACAAGCATGATCACCTCACTATATACAATAATTGTTAAGGAAAATGTGAAAGTATACTTACAATATTCCTAGTAGATTTTTTATTAAAATCTGAAAATACACATATGGAATCTCTTATTAACTAGCTATAAACACAAAGATTTAAAGGAAACCTTATTTCCTTTTAACCAAAACAAAAGTGTTACATGTGTGTGTGTGTTCTTCCTAAGCTTGCATGAATTTAGGCACTAACCTTCTCCAATGTATTGATCACTTCAACACTCTTGATTTTGGCTTCACTAATCTAGGATTTTTCAAATTATGTGGTGAAAGAAGAAGAAACAAAGGTAGAGGTGGCTTAAGTGGTTTTGGCCGAGAGGTGAAGAGAGAATGAGATAGGAGGGTGCTTGCATGTGTCCAAGTGAAATGAGCTAAGGGAAATGGATATGGGGTCACACGGCCAAACCCTTTCCCTAGAGTCTTTGGTACACTTTTTACCATACTTAGGTATGGCCAATGATAGATTGAGTGATTGACAACTCTAGGCCATTCCAAGATCAAATCTTGGCCATGCCTTGAAGGATTTTCTTTTCTCCCTTCTCACTTGCTATGGCCGGTGGCTTCTTTGAGTGTTTAGCACTCATTTTCTTGCTTTTCACTCAATCATCATTCCTCCATCCTCTCATGTGTCCATCCAAGTGATCTCAAAGCCATGCTTTTTGGAAATTGAGCAAAGCATGATCCGGCCAAGCTATGCCTCCACCGAAACCCACTTTGCTCATTCTCCTTGCTTTTGTCATTTCCATCACCTACACCCACACCATACCTCTCTTCACATCATCATACTCTCTTACACATTGTACATTATTCACTTACACACTCCTCCCTTGTCCTATCAACTTGTTGGTGGCCATACCCCATGAAATCCTCCCAAGATACCCCACGGATTGCATCCACCGAAACCCTCCTTGTTCCTTCCTTCCATGCTTCTCTTCATGCCATTTGTCACTTCCCTACACACTATGATCTCTAATGGAAAGTCAAGGAATGGTGTCTTGTACCTCCAAGATTCCATGGTAGGAAAATCACTCCATTAGATTCTACACTCAATCCTACATGGCATATGTTCACCTACTAGTCAATTTCCACCAACTAGAATATTCCTACAAGTATTTGGATAATTTTCTAGGGTTTTTCTACAAGTGACATGTGTCTCTACTATGGGCTTGATGGGTCATGGGCTCACTCTATGGGCTTTTGGGCTCACCACTACTCTCTTGGCCCATTCACTTGATCCATTCCTCAAAAGTCTCATTCCCAAGCCCATCTCTTTAAAGCTTATTTTTACAAATTACTACTAATCTTGTATATTAGCACTTAATTGAATAATTAAATTAAGATGAAGATTTTAGGGCTATTACACCGGGCTACTCCCTTCATTGGTGAAATCTTGATATATACCCAATCACCAATCGCGAAATCCAACGGTCTTCTTCATCGATCCGCGTAGCTCTTCTGTCTACTTTGGGCAGTTTTCATTCTATCCCGTATCATATCCACTTGAGTTCCGACTTCCTGTAAATATTTAGGCCCTAACACCCTACTTTCACCTACTTCATCCAAGTATAGGGGTGACCTATACTTCCTCCTATACAGGGCTTCATACGGTGCCATCTGAATAGTAGCTTGAAAGCTGTTGTTATAGGCGAATTCGATTAAAGGTAAAAGATTTTCCCAATCACCACCCAAGTCTAATACGCATGTCCGCAACATGTCTTTTAAGGTCTGAATAGTCCGTTCTGTCTGACCATCCGTCTGTGGATGATAGGCACTGCTGAACTTCAAGTTAGATCCCATCATTTTCTATAAACTTTGCCAGAAGTGAGACGTAAATCTGGGGTCTCAATCTGAAACAATTGTCTTGGGTACACCATGCAAACGAACCATTTCCTTTACATAAATCCTTGCCAGCTTCCCATCAAATCTGTGTTGGCTATGGGCAAGAAATGTGCACTTTTGGTTAGTCTATCCACTATTACCCAGATTGTATTCTTTCTTGCCGATGTCCTCGGAAATCCTACTACGAAATCCATAGACATGTCTTGTGACGCCCACGAATCCCCCCTGGGATTTAGAAGGACTCGCGACATCAAGACGATCATCTCATGGATCAATCATCCCTTCGAATAGTGTTTGAAGAGTGTGTGAAGCATGCACCAAGTGTACAATAAATATTCGCAGCGGAAAATAAATAAAAGCCAGCCGTTCTAGTACCAGAGATTCTTAAAAATTACAAATCAATTTAAAACAATTTCTCCAACAGGAGATTATACAATCTTTCAAAAGAAAAAGATAAGTAACACTGCTTTCGAGATCATAATCTCGATCTTCATCCTCTCAACAAATTTCTTTTCCTGTGAAGTCTGTATCTTGAGCCAAATTCGTTTTCTGCAATCACAAACTACGATCCCGTAAAATGGGGGATCGTAGGGTGGGCGCGATCCACCGTGGTGAGATGTGAATCCCAGTAAGCAACAGACAACAAACAACATACAATCATTTCACATAACAGAACATCATCAGCATATACCAGTAAACTCAATGGGCACTGTACCATGAATATGAGACTTGCAACATGACTTATGCACATGCACTTTCATGTAAAAGCATTCGTAATCCTTGACATTTTTTAATGCTTTGCTTCATGTACATGCTTTTCATAAAAATGCTTTCATATAACTTGACTTCTTTCATATGCGTATAACTTGACTTCTTTCATATGTACTGTTTGAACTTCTTTTCAAAAGTCATCTTTTCAAAAATGCTTTTCGTCTTTTCTTATCTTAGGCGCCACTTATCATATCATATCTTTTCTTAAGGCTCGAAAGCCCATCTTGTCATGACTTATCACATTGCATATATAAGACACAACACGGTTCCCCTAAGCACCGCGTGTTCCCTGCTGGTTACCGCATCACCTTAAAGTGAGTGCGTCATATAACTTATAAAACAGCAGGTCCTTACACCTTATCCGTCTTTGGCACCCACCAGCGTTAGGTGCTACCGCGCTCCGGACACCTTTTGGAGCCATACACGGTCCGCCGACTGTTCTTCATCGACCCAGGGGCTTCCACTCGACTTTAAACACTCCTAAGTGGTCAGGGAGTTCCACTGGGGCACTACCCCGTCCCAGCCTTTGGGGTTCTTATAAAACTTTACTTCTTTTCTTTTCTTTTAAAAACATGCTTGACTTAAAATATGCTTTTCGTGCTCATGCATGGGACATGCATGTGACATGTGACTTTTTATGCAAAACACGTGAGTCATGAAACATATGAATCATACATTTATAGAACATATCTCATACATATTAACATATGAACCGACATCCATTTTTTAATTTATCTTCTATCTCACACATCGTGCATATTCCAATGAAGATATAGTCAAAACCTTAAGTCACATCACATCCAACCAACACTATCTTATAGGAGTTAAGGACGCAACTTATAATGGGGTCAAACCTAACTTTGCTTCTCCTTTCTCTTTACCCAAAACACGCATATTTTCTTAAGATCTTCTCATAACTTCATAGCCATATCATAACCAATCATTATTCACCACATTTACATTGCATATATAGTTATTCTCTTCAACAGATGATCCTTATATACTATTTTCTCTAACCCCAAACATTTCTCAATCTATACATCAAGGGAATCTAAGAACACCCATCGATAGTTACTAAAAGTAACGGAGTCATCCAACCAAATCATTTTATCACTAATAATCATTAAAATAATCGAATTACCCAATCAGATCATCTTATCACCAATAATCACTAAAATATCCGAATTATCCAACCAGATCATTTTATCACTCATAATCAATCACTAAAGTAGTCGAATCGTCCAATCAGATCATATTATCGCAAATAATCATTAAAATAGTCGAGTCGTCCAACCAAAACATTTTATCGCCAATAATCACTAAAATACTAGAGTCATCCAACCAAAACATTATACCATCAAAAATTACCATCCACCCAGTATTCAACCACAGTAAGATTGACTCGGAATAATCTCAATCTCCATTAAATGGCCTCAGGCCCAACCAATCTACTCTCAAATTACTCATCATCACTAACTAACACATCAAGCAAATAGAACAGAGATTAACAGTCGATCAAACAGTCAATCAGATAGTCAAACAAATATCTGTTACTTACAGTGCATAAACGGATGCCAATCGAACATCGCGGTGATCCCCGATCCTAAGCGGGTAAATTGTGCACTATTCATCTCCAGGCACGGCGAAGTGACGGGTTGGGTTCGGGTACTCCGTTTGACACCAACATTTAGGAGAATGCTCCTTGGAAGATGGGGAATCTCGTGGCGGTGGCGATGAGGCGGTGCAACCACCGGAAGGCGGCGGATCTAGCTCGAAATGGTGGAGGCTCATTTTCGGATTTTCCCCCGTACAAGGGAGGTGCAATCATGGATGGGAAAACTGTTTTAGAGACGTGATAAACTGAGGTAGGGGAAGCTTTTGGCGGTGGTGGTGAGAGCCACGGTGGCCGGACGGCGGCGCGGCGACGGAAAGCTCATTTGGAGACCCATTTCGGTTCTAAGGGAGGAGAGAGAAAGTGGGTGCTCCGTTGGGGCTGAGATTTCTGGTGGTAGGTCTTCTATGGGTGGCGGATCAAATGGCGGGGGTGGTGTCATGATACGGTGGCTGGTGGCGGAGATATGGGCGGTGAAAGGTGCGGCGTAGAGGATTAAACGCCTCTCGGGTTTGGGGCTGCCGGCGGGACGTGGGGCTGCGGTGGTCGACACCACCGGTGGGGCTGGACTCGCCGGAGGGTGGCGGTTCAGGTGGGGCCAGAGGTGAGGCTAGACGGCCGGGGGTGGCGCCGCCACGGGCTAAAAACCGGACTGCTCCTCCCACGGTTACTATAGCACGTGGGAGAGAAGAGAGAGAGGAGAGAGAGAAAAGGAAAAGGGAGAGGGGAAAATGAGGGGGTTTGACCCTTTTCGCGCTATTTATACGCCCGACGCTTTTGGGTCTTCAAACGGACAACAGATGAATTTAAAACACTGATTTGAAAGCGTATAACATCAACTTAACTTAAAATTCTCAAACTAATTAAATAAAATATTATTTCAACTTATTTTATTTTTCAACATAATATTTTTCATCAATACTTAAAATGATGAACTTTATTTAATTATTTAAAAGGAATAGATCCATACATTTAAATCAGATATTTAAAGCACATTTAAAATCTCGTACTATTTCAAATAACTAAAATCAAGTTAATAAAATAATACTGCATAACATAGTATTTTTGGAGCTATTCAAAAGCTTCCCAACCAAAATAGAATAAACATAATAAGACTTAAGAATTTAATAAATTTAAGATCAATAAATCAAATATTGTCAGATAAAATAGAATTAATACTTATTAATAAAAGTTCGGCAATTCAAACCATATTTTATAATAATTAAAACTAAAAATACTGAATATACCATTTCAGATGGAAAGACCAGTAGCAACAATTAATTAAAATAATTAAAAGCACTATTATTCAAGAATCTCACAAAAGCTTATAACTATAATAAAATCAAAACCACTAAATCAAAATAATATCGATAACAATCCAAATGATAAAACCAATAATAATCTTTAAATAATTATAAATATTAAAATTGTAGATCTCACAAATAACTAACTCTAATCGTAAATAAAACGTACCCGAAATTAAATTTATGAGATAACAATTTAATTTATTAAAATAAATTAAAATATCCAATAA
The DNA here is from genome assembly GCA_036559045.1 of Platycarya longipes. NCBI lineage: Eukaryota > Viridiplantae > Streptophyta > Magnoliopsida > Fagales > Juglandaceae > Platycarya > Platycarya longipes. Next base: position 16,911,780 of record CM071802.1, on the reverse strand, counting down.
CAAAATATGAGTAAATTAAAGGTATGTAAAACTGCGGGGTCTCACATGTTTTCCCATTTCCATTCTGGGATCGGCAAAGGTTGCAACATTCCTGTTGGGTGTTGATGCTCTGCCTTAACCAATTGGCATACTGAACATTTAGCTACAAACATAGCCACTTCCTTCTTGATACCTTCCCACCAGAATCTTCCTTTCAGGTCTTGATACATTTTGGTATTTCCAGGATGAGTTGTATAAAGGGTGCAGTGCGCTTCCCTCATAAGTCTTTCCTTCAATTCTGGATTGTCTGGTATTACTGTCCTTTTTCCAAAATACAGCGTTCAATCATCCAATATCGTAAAGTGGGGCGATCCTTGCCCTTCCATCAATTTCTGTCGATCTTTTCCAACTTAGCATCCTTTCGCTGTTCTTCTCGAATTTCATCTTCAGTCAGCGAGGCAATTTCTTGTGCTATTGCCAAAGTCGCATCTCTAGGCAGGTTCTTAACTAGCATGTCTCGCATAGCTGTCAGTATGGGTGGTTCTTCCGCTCGAGTCTTTCGACTTAAAGCGTCTGCCACAACGTTAGCCTTTCCTGGGTGATACTTGATCTCACACTGAAAATCAACTATGGTCTCGATCCACCTTCTCTGCCTCATATTTAGATTCTTCTGACTGAACGGATGTTTCAGGCTCTTGTGATCCGTATATATTTCGCATTCTTCCCCATACAAGTAGTGTCTCCAGATCTTCAATGCAAATACTACTGCTACTAATTCTAGATCATGAGTGGGGTAATTTCGCTCATGGTCTTTAGGTTTTCAGGATGCGTATGCAACTACTCGTCCTTCTTGCATTAAAACGCATCCTAGACCCATTTTCAAGGCATCACTATATACTACATAAGGCTTGTGGGGTTCTAGCAATGCTAATACTGGTGCCAAAGTTAACCTCTTCTTGAGTTCTTGGAAACTTTGCTCACACTGCTCACTCCAGACATACTTGGCATTTTTCTTAGTCAAGGCTGTCAGAGGACCAGATAACTTAGAAAATCCTTCTACAAACCTTTTGTAGTATCCTGCCAATCCAAGAAAGCTACGTATCTCATGAGCACTTGTCGGTCTCTGCCACTCCATCAACGCCTCAATCTTAGCTAGATCTACGGCTACTCCTTTGCTTGAAATTACATGGCCTAAGAATTTGACCTCTCTAAGCCAAAACTCGCATTTGCTATATTTGGCGTATAATTGGTGCTCTTGTAGAGTACTCAATACAGTCTTTAAATGATCTTCATGCTCTTCGTCGTTCCGAGAGTATATTAAAATATCGTTGATGAAGATCACGATGAAACTATCTATATACTATCGAAAAATTCTATTCATCAGGTCCATGAATGCTGCCGGAGCATTTGTTAATCCGAAGGGCATAACCAAAAACTTGAAATGTCCACAACGAGTTCGAAAAGCCATCTTAGGCACATTATGCTCCTTGATCTTCAACTGATGATATCCAAATCTGAGATCAATCTTGGAGAATATTGTTGCTCCTTGCAATTGATCCAACAAGTCGTCTATCTATGGCAACGGATATTTGTTCTTGATGGTGACCTTATTAAGTTCTCTGTAATCGATGCACATTCACATCGTCCTGTCCTTCTTTTCACGAACAGGACTGGGGCTCCCCACGGCAATGTCCTAGGCCGTATAAACCCCTTTTCCAACAGTTCTTCGATCTGCGTCTTTAATTCTTTCAGCTTTGTTGGCACCATTCAGTAGGGGGCTTTGTGAACTAGATCCGTGGCAGGTTCCAATTCTATGGCGAACTCAATTTCACCATCCGGGGGCAATCCAGGCAGATCATCAGAGAATACCCGAGGAAAATCTTTCACCATTGGGATGTCTCCAATACTCTTGGCATCTTCCAATGCGTTCAAGGATATTAACAGGAACACTTCTGTTTCTCCCTTTAGATTTTTCGTCATTCTCTTTGCCGACACGATAGAGGATACAGAACTAACTATCTCCCCTTCATAACGCAGCTTCTCTTCTTCAGGCAGTTCAAAAGTTATTTCCTTCTTTCGATAATCGATTTTGGCGTAATACTCTGACAACCAATCCATACCTAATATTATGTCAAACCCCAACAAGTTGGCATGTAACCTTATGCTAGCAATTTCCAACGGGCAGTTTCTCACTATCCGTTGACATCCAATCACTTCCCATCAGGGAGTGACACCAACACGTTCTAAGCTAGTGGTTCTACATCTAATTTACACCTCCAAACGCAATTATAGGAAATGAAGGATCTCATCATGCTGGAGTCAAATAAAGCATATACTACATTACGCATCAAAATAATTTCACCTATAAAATTTTCCTATTGTTACCTCATGAAAAATCATCTTATACTTTAAATGAGTGGTAAGGTCAGATTGTTACCAGTAATGATACCAGCATTGATGGCCTCCTCATCCTCCACGTCTACTTCTCCAGGGGTAATGGCATACACTTTTGCCTTTGTGGGGGTATTCGCCTTTCCTCCAGGCGCTGTAACTTTGCTAGAAGCCATCTAAGGGCAGTCACGCATCATGTGGCCCACTTGACCACACCGGAAACAAGCTCCCGATGCCACTCGGCATTCGCCTTTGTGCAGTCGTCCACAAGTTTTGCATGGTGGCGATGATGTCGGCACTCCAGACCCGCTCACTTTGCCATTTCCTTTATCCGCAGAAAAAACATTCCTTCTCTTTCCCGCATCCCTTCTCGAAGAGTAGGGAAAACTCCTTTTCTTATGCATCTGAGCTTGACTAATCAGGCTCCTCTGCTCCGTTTCAGCAATAGCCGCAACTGTGAGATCCCAAATTTTTACATATCTATATTTGCTCATATTTTATCATTGGATAATTTAATTTATTTTAATAAATTAAATTATTATCTCACAAATTTTATTTCGGGTACGTTTTATTTACGATTGGAGTTAGTTATTTGTGAAATCTACGATTTTAATATTTATAGTTATTTAAATATTATTATTGGTTTTATCATTTGAATTGTTATCGATATTATTTTGATTCTATTGTTGTTATAAGCTTTTGTGAGATTCTTGAATAATAGTGCTTTTAATTATTTAAATTAATTGTTGCTAGTGGTCTTTCCATCTGGAATGGTATTTTCAATGTTTTTGGTTTTAATTATTATAATATATGGTTTGATTTGTCGTATTTTTATTAATGAACATTGATTATATTTTATTTGACAGTATCTGATTTATTGATCTTAAACTTATTAAATTATTAAGTTTTATTATGTTTATTCTATTTTGGTTTGGTAGCTTTTGAATAGCTCCAAAAATATTATATTATGCAGGATTCTTTTATTACCTTAATTTTAGTTATTTGAAATATTACGAGATTTTAAACATGCTTGAAATATCTGATTTAACCATATGGATCTATTCCTTTTAAATAATTAAATAAATTTCGTCATTTTAAGTATTGATGAAAAATATTATGTTGAGAAATAAAATAAGTCGAAATAATATTTTATTTAATTAATTTGAGAATTTTAAATTAAATTGATGTTATACGCTTTCAAATCAGTGTTTTAAATTCATCTGTTGACTGTTTGAAGACTCGAAAGTATCAGACCTATAAATAGCGCAAAAATGGTCAAATCTCTCATTTTTCCCCTCTCCCTTTTCCTTTTCTCTCTCTTCTCTCTCTTTTCTCTCCCACGTGCCACAGTAACCGCGGGAAGGCAGTTTGGTTTTCAGCCCGTGGTGGCGCCACCCCCAGCCGCCAAGCCTCACCTCAGGCCCCACCTGAATCGCCACCCTCCGGCGAGTCTAACCCCACCAGTGGTGTCGATCATGGCAGCCCCACGTCCCACCAGTAGCCCCAAACCCGAGAGGTGTTTAATCCTCTACGCTGCACCTTTCTCCGCCCATATTCCGTCATGAGCCACCATACCACGACACCACCCCCGCCATTTGATCCGCCATCCATAGACGACCTACCACTAGAAATTTTAGCCCCAACGGAGACCCCACCTTCCCTCGCCATCCATAAAACTGAAATGGGTCTCCAAATGAACTTTCAGTTACCGTGCCGCCGTCCGGCCACTGTGACTCTCACCTCTATCGCCAAAAGCTTCCCCTACCTTAGTTTATCACACCCCTAAAACAGTTTTCCCATCCATGGCCGCACCTCCCTTGTACAAGGAAAAATTTGAAAATGAGTTTCCACAGTTTCGAGTCAGATCTGCCGCCTTCCGGTGGTTGCACCGCCTCACTACCACTGCCATGAGATTCCCCATCCTCCAAGGAGTATTCCCCTAAATTTTGGTGTCAAACGGAGTCCCCGAACCCAACCGGTCACTTGCCGTGCCCAGAGATGAATAGTGCCCGACTTGCCAGTTAGGGAACATGGATCGGCGCGATGCTTGCTTGACATTCGTTTGTGCGCTGTAAGTAACATATATTTTTTTGATGTTTGGTTGACTGTTTGATTGTGTGCTAACCTCTATTTTGACTGTTGATGTGTTAGATGGCTGTGATAAATAATTCGGAAGTATGTTTACTGAGTTTGAGGTCCTTTAATGGAAAATAGGAATACCCGAATTAATATGATTGTGATTGATTATTGTGTGGATATTAATTATTGATGATATAATGTTTTGGTTGGATGACTGTTATTTTAGGGATTTTTAGTGATAAAATGATCTGGTTGGATAACTTGATTATTCTAGGGATTTTTGGTGATAAATGATCTGGTTGGATAACTCGATTATTTATGTGATTTTTAGTGATAAAATGATCTGGTTGGATGACTCGATTATTTTAGTGATTATTGGTGATAAAATGATTTGGTTGGGTGACTCCAGTATTTTAGTAATTATTGGTGATATAATGGTTTGGTTGGATGATTCCATTACTTTTTCATTATGTTTCAATAAGGTGATACACTAGGATTTAAATCGAAGAGATATTGGGAAAAATACGGTGAAAATTTGAGGAGGGAACATAATAAGTATAGTTAGGTAAAATTCAGTTAAGGGTTGAAATAATGGCATAATATATTGGACGATGAAAAGTTTATTTTCAGGATCTTATAAGTATCAATCATGGTGTGTTTTTCTGGAGAGACATTAGGCGTTAATTTATGGCAAATTGTTGAAGAGAGTGACTTTATAAGCAGCATAAACGATTGGCTAATAATTCGTTATGACTTGATTGCTAGTGATTTGTTATGACTTGGTTGCTAACTTTTACGAGAATCTTACGAAAATGTGTTTTCAAAGAAGAAAAGAAAAGTTAGGTTTGACTCTATTATAAGTTGCGACCTTAACCCCTATAAGACAGTGTTGGTTTGATTCGATGTGACTTAAGGTTTTGACTATCTCTTCATTGGAATATGCATGACATGTTGGATAGAAGATAAATTAGAAAGAGAAGTCTGTTCGTATGTTAATTTGCTTGAGATGTGATTTGTGAATGCATGATTCATATGTTTCATGATCTACATGTTTTGCATAAGAATTCACATGTCGCATGCATATCCCATGCATGAGCACGAAAAGCATGTTTTGAGTTAAGCATGTTTTAAAAGAAAGAAAAGAATTAAAGTTTTATAAGAACCCCAAAGGCTGGGACGGAGTAGTGCCCCAGTGAAACTCCCTGTTCACTCAGGAGTGATTAAAATCGATTGAAAGCCCCTGGGTTGACAAAGAACCGTCAGCAGACCATGTATGGCTCTAGAAGGTGTCCGAAGCGTGGTCGCACCTAAAGCTAGTGGATGCATACAGGACGGTGTTGGCTTCAGCCTTACTGATATAAAAAAGTTTGTAGTCGCTCGGCGAGTGATCAATCATCGAGTAACGAAAAGCGCGAAAGGCGCGAAAACGTAGCTACTCAGGTTTGATACGGTCGCCGGGTGCTACGGTAACTAGCGGGAACACACGGTGCATATGGGATGAAGATACAGACTCCACAAGAAAGGAAATTTGTTGAGAGGATGAAGATCGATATTATGATCTCGAAAGCCGTGTTGCTTATCTTTTTCTTTTGAAAGACTATATAATCTCCTGTTGGAGAAATTGTATTAAATTGATTTGTTATTTTTATGAATCTCTGGTACTAGAACGGCTGACTTTTATTTATTTTTCCGCTGCGAATATTTATTGTACACTTGGTGCATGCTTCACACACTCTTCAAACACTATTCGATGGGATGATTGATCCATGAGATGATCGTCTTGATGTCGCGAGTCCTTCTAAATCCCAGGGGGGATTCGTGGGCGTCACAGGTGGTATCAGAGCAGTTTGGCTCTGGGTAAACCCATACGTTGCCTAAAAACTGTACCAGAGAATTTTGTTGTTTTAAACTTGGTTGTTTGTTTTATTGTTTGCATATTATATGATATGTTATCATCCTCTAGACCATTTTCTACCAAGTTATCTTTTAAAGGTTTTAAATATTTGTTTCATTGTATCGTGTTATTGTTTTAAAGAGCCATTTGTCCATTATCTTTGGATTTATGTTAGTTTTGGTAGGTCGGTTTAAAGTATTATATTTTATAGTTATGCAATAGTTGAGTTCCATTCGGTTTCGATGAGTATCTTATTTTAATGGTATCTTGTTTGGAATTTCATTCCATGAGCTACTTGTAAAATGACTTTGGTTTGAATTGTTATTTTGTTTTTTGCGTATTCTTACCACAACTCTTTTCTTTCATGTAATTCTGAATATTTGAATTTTGAGGAAAAGATTTTAAAGACACTATTACTTTTATAAACCTTTTTGAGATGTGCTTTGAAATGACTTTATGATTTTAATTGTCACTTTGTTTTCCTATTTATTTCTTTTTATTTCAACCATTGTCCTTTCAAGGATAAGCTTTTGTTGGCATGGTCTTTGACAAGAGTGGGCTTGTTTTATTGGGTTGTTAGGATTTGTTTATTCATTTATTTATTTACTATGATTCTTTTCTATTAAACTTTGAGATTTCAAAAAAAAAAAGAAAGGGGAAGAAGAAGAAATTCTACAACTATGAGATTTCTACAAGAAACTTTTCACAGTTGGTTTTGAAGTGAATTTCAAAATTCTATTTGCCATATCACTTCCTTTCCTTTCTATTAATTTAACCTTCTTGTCCTTTAATGAAGGCTTTTAGTGAAGTTGTCTTTGACAAGTAAGGTGGACTTGCTTTATTGAATTGCTACTCCATATTTATTTGTTTATTAGAATCTTTTCTTTGTATTTTCATGTGATATTTACGTGAATTACATGGGTTTCACTCAGTGTTTGAGTATATTCTAATTTTGTTATAAAGTGGTTTCGTTTTGGAGAAATTGTTGATATTTATTAATTTATTTATATTTCTTCATCGGCGTTTTTATATGTTATTTACGTGTAATACTTCGATCTCATGTAGAGCTAGAGCTTTAAGTTCTATTGTCATTCTGAGGAGGTTGTTGGAATTATGTTTAGGTGGAACTTTGTAAGTGTTGAATCCTTAGCGTTTGGTACAACAATATAGTTCCTGTTTTATAATATTGAAAAGGTAGTAGTTGATCAACTGTGTGGTTGGTAGAATTTTGGTTTGTTGATGGATATTTGATGATCAACTGGTAGTAGCTGGAAGAGTGTATAAAATTTTGGAAAGTGTGTGTGTGTACCCTTGTGATGATTCCCTAGGATGAGTTGATTGCTAAGAGTTGAATATTGACTCGATGCATTGATATTAAATTTAAGTGATCTTAGCCTTAGGCTATTTGACGAGTTGATTGGAAGGAACAATCTAAATATAGATACTTGGCTAAGTTGTTAATTGACAAGATTGTGATATTTATTTTCAGGAATTAGTTGTGACTCGAGACCGCATAAGAACTGAAAATTTTGAGGCTATTTCTTCCTTGAGAGATTGGATGAATGGTCGGAAAGATGTGGATTTGCTAATCAATCTATAAAGAGAGTGATGAGTCACTATAAAATAAGATGTGAATTAAAGGTTGGAGAGTTGGATTTTAGGCATCAATAATGAGCGACCTAATTAGATTTATGAGGTACTAAAGCCTTGGGACTCCGGAGTATAGTACTTCGATGTCTAAAGGGTTGGACATTCTCATTGCAGGACTTGTCGTAAGCTTTAGACCAATGTATTATTTGAAGACTTAGTAACGTTAAAATTGGAAGAAGTTTAGTATAGAAGTTAGACAGGAAACGTTTAGACTTTAGGCTGATTTTAAAGATATATGTGGAGTGACTTAAGATTGAGACTGTCTTTGCTTTGAAGTTGATCCTTATTGTGCAACTCATGTCTATCAGTGATCGACTCGATAGGTAACCGATAGGTGATCAAAGTGTGGAGTAAAACGTAAGTTGAGAGTTAAACTTGAGATTCATTCGAAGAGGTTACGATATGTGGTATGAAACTAATGAGTGTTGTAGCTTCCAAAATTGTATTAAGGACTTTATGAGTATAGAGATTTCGGGTTCCTTAGTTGCACTAGGAGTTCTAAGTCTGATACACTAATTGGAGATTTATACAATTACGATGGAAGTACCTAGTGGAGTAATTAAGAAGGAACAATACCCGTAGGTATTTAGGGAGAACAGTAATCGGGTAAACTTGTGTGGAGATGTGACGAGTGGTATGATATGAGCGCTGTTGGGATTCTTAGCGCTGCAGTCTAGCAAATTTCGAGGACGAAATTCCTTTTAAGGGGGGAAGGATGTAAGACCCCGAATTTTTACATATATGTATTTGCTCATATTTTATCATTGGATAATTTAATTTATTTTAATAAATTAAATTGTTATCTCACAAATTTTATTTCGGGTACGTTTTATTTATGATTAGAGTTAGTTATTTGTGAAATCTACGGTTTTAATATTTATAGTTATTTAAAAATTATTATTGGTTTTATCATTTGAATTGTTATCGATATTATTTTGATTTAGTGGTTTTGATTCTATTGTTGTTATAAGCTTTTGTGAGATTCTTGAATAATAGTGCTTTTAATTATTTTAATTAATTGTTGCTAGTGGTCTTTTCATCTGGAATGGTATTTTCAGTGTTTTTGGTTTTAATTATTATAATATATGGTTTGATTTGTCGTATTTTTATTAATGAGCATTGATTATATTTTATTTGACCGTATTTGATTTATTGATCTTAAACTTATTAAATTATTAAGTCTTATTATGTTTATTCTATTTTGGTTTGGTAGCTTTTGAATAGCTCTAAAAATATTATATTATGCAGGATTCTTTTATTATCTTAATTTTAGTTATTTAAAATTGCGAGATTTTAAACATGCTTGAAATATCTGATTTAAATATATGGATCTATTCCTTTTAAATAATTAAATAAATTTCATCATTTTAAGTATTGATGAAACATATTATGTAGAGAAATAAAATAAGTCGAAATAATATTTTATATAATTAATTCGAGAATTTTAAATTAAATTGATGTTATACGCTTTCAAATCATTGTTTTAAATTCATCTGTTGACCGTTTGAAGACCCGAAAGTATCGAGCCTATAAATAGTGCAAAAAGGGTCAAATCTCTCAATTTTCCCCTCTCCCTTTTTCTTTTCTCTCTCTCCTCTCTCCTCTCTCTTTTCTCTCCTACATGCTACAGTAACCATGGGGAGGCAGTTTGGTTTTCAGCCCGTGGCGGCACCACCCCCGGCCGCCAAGCCTCACCTCTAGCCCCACCTGAACCGCCACTTCCTGTCGGTGGTGTCGACCACGGCAGCCCCACGTCCCGCCAGCAGCCCCAAACCCGGGAGGTGTTTAATCCTCTACGTCGCACCTTTCTCCACCCATATCTCCGCCACGAGCCATCGTACCACAACACCACCCCCGCCATTTGATCTGTCATCCATAGACGACCTACCACCAGAAATTTCAACCCCAACGGAGCCCTCACCTTCCCTCGCCATCCAAAAAACCGAAATGGGTCTCTAAATGAACTTTCCATCACCGCGCTTCCGTCCGGCCACCTTGACTCTCACCTCCACCTCCAAAAGCTTCCCCTACCTCAGTTTATCATACTCCTAAAACAGTTTTCCCATCCATGGCCACACTTCCCAGGGAAAATTTGAAAATGGGTTTCCACCGTTTCGAGTCAGATCTGCCGCCTTCCGGTGGTTGCACCACCTCATTACCACCGCCATGAGATTCCCAATCCTCCAAGGAGTATCTCTCTAAATTTTGGTGTCAAACGGAGTACCCAAACCCAACCCGTCACTTGCCGTGCCCGGAGATGAATACTGCCTGACTTGCCCGCTAAGGAACGTGGATCGGTGCGATGCTTGCTTGACGTTCGTTTGTGCGCTGTAAGTAATATATATTTTTTTGATGTTTGGTTGACTGTTTGATTGTGTGCTAACCTCTGTTTTGACTATAGATGTGTTAGCTAGCTGTGATAAATAATTCGGAAGTATGTTGACTAAGTTTGAGGTCTTTTAATGGAAAATAGGAATACTCGAATTAATATGATTGTGATTGATTATTGTGTGGACATTAATTGTTGATGATATAGTGTTTTGGTTGGATGACTGTTATTTTAGGGATTTTTAGTGATAAAATGATCTGATTGGATAACTCAATTATTCTAGTATTTTTAGTGATAAAATGATATGGTTGGATAACTCGATTATTTAAGTGATTTTTAGTGATAAAATGATCTGGTTGGATGACTCGGTTATTCTAGTGATTATTGGTGATAAAATGATTTGGTTGGGTGACTCTAGTATTTTAGTAATTATCGGTGATATAATGGTTTGGTTGGATGATTCCATTACTTTTTCATTATGTTTCAATAAGGTGATACACTAGGATTTTAATCGAAGAGATATTGGGAAGAATATGGTGAAATTTTGAGGAGGGAACTTAATAAGTATAGTTAGGTAAAATTTAGTTAAGGATTGAAATAATGGCATAATATGTTGGACGATGAAAAGTTTATTTTTCAGGATCTTATAAGTATCAATCATGGTGTATTTTTCTAGAGAGACATTAAGCGTTAATTTATGGCAAATTGTTGAAGAGAGTAACTTTATAAGCAGCATAAACGATTGGCTAATAATTCGTTATGACTTGATTGCTAGTGATTTGTTATGACTTGGTTGCTAACTTTTACGAGAATCTTACGAAAATGTGTTTTTATAGAAGAAAAGAAAAGTTAGATTTGACTCTATTATAAGTTGCGACCTTAACCCCTATAAGACAGTGTTGGTTTGATTCGATGTGACTTAAGGTTTTGACTATCTCTTCATTGGAATATGCATGACATGTTGGATAGAAGATAAATTAGAAAGAGAAGTCTGTTCGTATGTTAATTTGCTTGAGATATGATTTGTGAATGCATGATTCATATGTTTCATGATCTACATGTTTTGCATAAGAATTCACATGTCACATGCATGTCCCATGCATGAGCATGAAAAGCATGTTTTAAGTTAAGCATGTTTTAAAAGAAAGAAAAGAATTAAAGTTTTATAAGAACCCCAAAGGTTGGGACGGGGTAGTGCTCCAGTGGAACTCCCTATTCACTCAGGTTGACAAAAAACCCATAGGTCGACAAAAAACCGTCGACAAAAAACCCCTAGGTCGACAAAAAACTCCCTATTCAGTGGAACTCCAGTGAAAGCCCCTAGGTCGACGAAAAACCGTCGGCAGACCATGTATGACTCCAGAAGGTGTCCGGAGTGTGGTCGCATCTAAAACTAGTGGGTGCATACAGGACGGTGTTGGCTTCGGCCTTACCAATACAGAATAGTTTGTAGTCGCTCGGTGAGTGATCAATCGCTGAGTGACGAAGAGTGTGAAAGGGCGTGAAACGTAGCTACTCAGGTTTGATATGGTCGCCGGGTGCTACGGTAACTAGCGGGAACACACGGTGCACAGGGAAACCGTGAGGTGTCCCAAATAAGAGGTCATGACGAAAAGAAAAGGGCTTTCGAGCCGTATATGATATGATATGATAAGTGGCGCCTAAGATAAGTAAAGACGAAAAGCATTTTGAGAAGAGGACTTTTGAAAAGAAGTTCAAACAATCCATATGAAAGAAGTCAAAGTCATATGAAAGCATTTTTATGAAAAGCACGTATAGGAAGCAAAGTTTCGAAAACTGTCAAGGATTATGGAAGTTTTTATATGAAAGTGCATGTGCATAAGTCATGTTGCAAGTCTCATATTCATGGTACATGCATCCATTGAGTTTACTTGTATATGCTGATGATGTTCTGTTGTGTGAATTGGTTGTATGTTGTCTGTTGTCTGTTGCTTACTAGGATTCACATCTCACTTCGGTGGATCGCACCCACCCTACGGTCCGCATTTTACGGGATCATAGTTTGTGATTGCAGAAATGAAATTTGGCCCGAGATACAGACTCCACAAGAAAGGAAATTTGTTGAGAGGATGAAGATCGAGATTATGATCTCGAAAGCCGTGTTGCTTATCTTTTTCTTTTGAAAGACTATATAATCTCCTGTTGGAGAAATTGTATTAAATTGATTTGTTATTTTTATGAATCTCTGGTACTAGAACGACTGACTTTTATTTATTTTTCCCCTGCGAATATTTATTGTACACTTGTTGCATGCTTCACGCACTCTTCAAACACTATTCGATGGGATGATTGATCCATGAGATGATCGTCTTGATGTCGCGAGTCCTTCTAAATCCCAAGGGGGATTCGTGAGCATCACAGCCACGTTTACTAGCTCTTGGAAGTTTTCAATTCTCAGACAGGCCACTTGGTTGCGAATTCTTGGCTGCAAGCTATCTTGGAATTTCTTCACTCTCATTTTCTTTGTTACCACCAAATGAGGAGCGAATCGCGTCAGTTCCATGAATCTCGCAACATTCTAGTCCACTGTCATACTTCCTTGTGTCAGTGTGGCGAACTCCATAGCCTTTTTCTATTTGATCGACTCAAGAAAAAAGCGGTCATCGAACTCCGTTTTAAATCGTTCCCAGGTAGGGGTTACGTTCTCTCCAAGCTCTTGTCTTAACAGCTTCCTCTTTGTATCCCACCATAAACCGGCTTCCCCTTGCAGTAGATGACCGGCGTACTGTACTTTCTGCGTCTCCGTGCACCCGCTTATTTCAAAAGTGCGCTCCAAGTCCATGATCCAACGGTCCACTTTCATAGCCCCTTCGGTCCCCATAAAGTTCTAGTACCGATGACCAGGAATTTCTCATAGGAACATCCTGACGTTCCTCCTCCAGTATTTGGATGACATCGGTTTTGTTCCATCTGGTTTTTCACCAATTCTGTCATCTGGCGGATAGCCTCCGCTATCGCCTGTCCACCATCTAATGGAACATTTGGAATTCCTTCTGGTGGTGCTTCAGGTTTCAAGGTTGGAGCACGGCGCTTTCCTCCTGCCATGATTTCCTGAAAAGCACAGAATCCCTACATGAGTTGCCCTAACTTTTGTGCTTCGCTTTTTATAACTTCCAACGTCATAAATTTAGACGGATATCATCTCCAACCAACCGTTCTAAGAATTCAAGCCTACAGCTAAGAGATCATAACCTATACCATGTGATTCTTTCTCTTAGGACTTGTGGTTTTTACCTAGAGACTTAACTGCTCTGATACCACCGCTGTTGGCGCCCCCGCTTGCGCTTGGGATTATACGTAAATCGAGATGTCAGGGATGAGCATCGCCGGGAAGTTCACCCCTTGTCTTATCGTGTATGTTTTTTTTTAAAGCAAAGAATAAAGGTTTTTTCAGCGGAAAAATGTCAAACATTTCTAAGCGTACATCACATGGCTTAACAAAATCATATTCCAAAATATTGCATCACTATTTATATAAACATCAAGATCATCCATAACTGTTTCTTCTTCCAAAACAATGGAAGCCCAAAATATAATAAGTAAATACAAAAGTTGCATAGAAGATTTTTGTGACGACCTCGAGTTTCCCATACTTTGTTTTTATTAAATTAAATATGAGGAGCTTAGTAACTTAGGCATTTTGGTGGATAAGGCCTTAAAAAGGTAGGCTTAGGAGTCCAAGGCCTTAAGGCCAAAACCAAAGCTTTAGGCTTAAGTGGGGAAAAGACAAGCCCATAGGTCCATGAAAGGAAGCCCACTAGTCAACCCAAGCCCATGCTTGATGACACATGTCAAGCTAGGAGAAGTTTAGTAAATTGAATCAAGACTAGTAGTTGAGAGAAGAAAATGCTAGTAGGTGAGATAGTTGGCTAGTTGTTTTGGTTGGAGAAAGAAAAGAGAAAGCAAGAGTGGAATCTTTCCATCTTTTCCTACCTAGATAAGTGTGTGAGGTGTAGAATTTTGCTAAATAAGATCAACATGGGATCCTACCATATCTAGTAAAATAATGAAGTAGGATTTGAAAAGATTTGGGGATGAGAAAGGAGAGAGGTTTCGGTGGGGGGGCTATGGCCGAATGGCCTTAGGGCTTTCTTACCAAAACGTTTTCAAATCTAGATGGAGAGAACATGAGTGATTTGTGTAAGATTAGATAAGACTTGATGTGTGAGAGGGTGTAAGAAAGAGGTGACATGATATGTGAGTTGATGGATCAAAAAGTGGAAGGAAGGAAGATGAGGGTTTCGGGTATGGCCATGGCCGACTCCCCCTCCCTTGTTTGACATCCTTTTTGCCACCAAATCTAGGCTATAGATTTGTGTAAGAGTGATAGGACAAGCTTGTGTGAGAGGTGAGGTGATTGGTTGATGGAAAGAGCATGTGACAAAAGGGAAATGAGAGTGAGAAGAAAGGAGGGTTTCGGGTGAGGCAATGGTATCCGAACCCCCACTTGTGTGTCATCCCCAAAAGTGATCGTCAAATCCCTTGGAATGACATGTGAGATGATTGTTGGGGAGACAAGAGGTGATGTGAGATGATGGAAAGGGGTTGGAACCCTAGAAGGAGAGGCCGGCCATGAGGAGAGAAAGAAGGAGCAAAATCTCCAACCTAGGATAAGATAGATTAGGGTTGATGTGATCAAGTGATGGGAGTCACTCAAGGGTCTTTCAAGCCCACCACATGTCATTCAAACCTAGGGTAATGAGTGGCCTAGGGGCCTAATGGAGCATCTTGGCCAAATGGCCTTGCTTCCTCACTCTTTTGGTATGCTTCATTCGGACACACACACACACATCACTCACTTTGCACCTCACGACAACCACTCCCCATTCCCTCCACTTTGCTTCACTTCTTTTCACCACTTAGACACCTAAACACTCCAAGCTTAGAAGGAGAAGAAGATAGTGATTGTGGAAGGAGGAAAAACCTAGAAGAGGTAAGTAACTTAGTTGCTTTAAGATAAAACCTAGAAGCATAAGGAAGAACCCTATGTTCATGCTTTCAAAAAGAAAACCTTTTCTTTTGAAAATGGTAAATTCCTAGCATGTTCTAACAAAGTAATTCTTTTATTTTCAGAACCCTTATAAGCTAGCTAGGAAGATTGGTAAGTATATCTTTACTTTGCCTTTAGCATTTTTAGTATATTTTTGAGTCAATGTGTTTGAATGTGCTTGAAGATGCTTGTATATGCTTGTATTGTTTGGTTACTTGCTTTGTATTGCCATGATGAAACCTTATGGGTAGAAATGCTATTTTGGATTAGAATCCATGTGTAGAACCTATGATCTTCTTGAATAAAACGTTATGTGATAATCGATGATCTTGATGGTTTGATGAGGAAAAACATGTAAGCATGAAGATGTTGAATTAGTGAGTATTGGGGAAATATGGGGTATATGCATATATGTCAATTGAAGAAGCATCTTGGTTTTTGTTGTAAATATCTTACTTATTGAAATGCCATGCTAGGATGAACATATATAAAGTATTGGTGGAATCTAGTTATATTGATCTTGGAAGATATTGCTAATATTGTTGCTTGATGGTCACAAAGAAAAAATTCATGCTTGTGGAATTATATTTTGGAGGATTTGTTGGAGTGAAAGTCTTGAAGTTTCAATTTCCATTTTTATTTAATATGTGTGCGTTTGGATATTTTGGATAAGTAGAAACATATATATTGGAAGGATGATATGTATGAATTCGGTTTCGCATAAAGTATTCAAGTAGGACTTTGGGTGTAAATGGTCTGGTCCGGTCAGGGAAATTTGTGGACCGATTCCATTCAGTCCAAGAATTCTCTCACCTTGAACTAGACCGAACAGAAGTTCGGTCCATACCGGTCCGATCCAATTCAGTCTAGGGGCGGTCCAGTCCGGTCCAGGGGTGCCCCATATGATTTAATGGGCTAAATTTAATCTAAAATTCTATAATGATCAAATATTTTTTTGGCCCAAATTTAACTACAATAAATTATAATATGTTAATATTATAAGAGTATATATTATATATTAAGTATGTTAGTAAATTATAACTAATAACACTATAAATAATAATATGTTAATATTATAAGAGTATATATTATATGTTAATATGTTAAGATATATTATATATTAATATATAATATATATTAATATATTAATTTATATTAATATTAATATTATAATTTATATACTATTTTTATATATACATATATAAATATATATATATATATGTGGGGTTCGGTCCAGTCCAGTCCGGTCCGGGGGGAGAAATCCTTTGGACTGGACTGGACCGGAATTAATCGGTCCATGTAAAATTTGGACCGGACCAGACCGAATGCCATTCGGTCAGGTCCGGTCTCGGTCCGGGACAACCGGTCCGATCCGGTCCACCGATCCGATCCGGTCTTTTTACAGCCCTAAGTAGGACACTAGCTTTGAAGGGATAAGAGAAGGAAACACAAAACTTGAGGGCTATAGGTTTCGGGTTTGTCCACTTGTAAGACTAGGAAATTTGTTTTACATATTGAACTAGGGCTAGATGGTATTAGGAAGAACAATGGAAGAAGAGAACATCAATGGGAGACAAAGTGGGTCTCGGCCCAAACCCTAGGGGTGGAGGCCGAGCACCCTATTCACCCTAATGCACTTTTTTAAGTGTTTTTACATAAGTATGAGTTAAGAAGAACAAGGTTTTGAAGGAAAAACGACCAAATATGTGTACTCGAGTTTGCCTCGAGTTTTGCATTCACAAAGTTAGAAGTTGCATGTCCCATGCATAAGCACGAAAACCCATGTTTTGAGTTAAATATGTTTCAAAAGAAATGAATTAAAGTTTTAGAAGAATCCCAAAGGCTGAGACGGGGAAGTGTCCCAATGGAACTCTCTGTTCACTCAGGAGTGCCTAAATTGAGTGAAATTTTCAGTGTTGTTGGACCCAAGCCTGATTTATAAGGGACCACAATGATAATATTTTGAAGAGCTCCGAAAATACCTCATATAATATTTTCAGGATATTTAAAATATTCGATATCATTAATATACTGGACTTATTTTAAAATCAACCATTATCTTTTAAACCATGCAGTCGGGGTCGGGCATGTGCATCGAGACCTGGCACGTGTTTCGAGACTCTTCTCAATCGAACAAGAGGAATGAACCGTCACATCATTTATTCAAGATTTGCTAAGCCTTAAAAAAAAAAGTAGGTGTTACAGTAACCAGATCTCAACAAAAGATTACACCACATTTTGATGTTTATAGCCCCAATCCCTTGTGCGTTAGAACTCATGATGTAGTTGAGCACGTCATGAAGACTTATTATCAATAATAATTATACTAAGGTTATGCTATCCTATGATTTGAACTTGTGATGATTGTGAATGACATTAGAGTGTTTTAGTTTATTTTGGCATAAGTTTTATTGAGTCACCCTTATTCTGCTATGATTATTGCAAACTTCTAGATGTATTTTAGGATGCATTGCATATTAAATATCATGTATGTAACTTTGAGTCACATGTCCCAACGCTCTAAGTCTCTGTTCCATCCATGGTTAAGGGTGTCACACATTCGAATCATGGTCACTATGTTCCAAACCACAACTTTACCTACTACTTTTGGGTTTGGCGAGATTATATGGGAAAGAGGTATGACGCAGGTTCAAACACCAAAAGCAACAAAACATACCCCAACCAACCGTAATAACACAATTACCTCCTGGAAACAATTTTCCTAGACTTCCTGTACCCACCCTTGCTACACCCTCTTGCATAATGGTGCCATCAACTTAGACCCCTCCACCATGGCCAAAACCCAAATACTAAGCCAAAACCAACCTCACTATTCAGTGTATCACTTCTTGCCAAATAAAAGAAAGGAATTACCCTAGTCTTTGCTATTATTGTAACGATTAATTGGCCTTGTGACCTAGGTGCCAAGTAGCTAAATTATTTTTGTTAGAAGGAGAAGATGAGTTTTTTAAGGATATTTCCAATGAACTTGAGATGGGAGAAGTTCAATAGGCCAACGAAAGTGGTATAAAGAGCAAATATTTACAATAATGGAGTCACAACCTAATGATAATGGTGGCAAATGGGGAACACATACCATTTTTTGTCCTGTTGTAAGGTAGTCTCTTTTCAATTAAAAGGTCACTCGTTTTATGCACATCTATACTCACTACCCTTGGTAGAATGGCACATTCTCTTAGGTGTGAATTGGGTCAATTTGTTAGGATCAATTATTGGAGATTTTACTAAACTCATTATGAAATTTACTTGGCATAGAAAGGCAATTCATCTCGAAGGACTTAGCCCTTCAAATCACACAAAAGAAAATGCTAAGAGTTTTTTGTTACAATCTAAAGATACTTCCAAAATATATTAGTTCTACAGTTAATGGAAGCAATAGTAGCTAGACAGTGAGACTTCCAATATGCTGAGAGTTTTTCACGAGCCTATAGGGTTGCCTCCCCACTAGCGCCAAGATCATAGGATAACCCTTCTAGAAGGTGCAACCCCTGTCAGTGTAAGACCTTACCACTATCCTTATTATTAAAAGGAGGAGATTGAGAGGCTTGTTAAAGAAAAGCTAGACAGTGGAATCATCCATCCAAGTCAAATCCCCTACTCATCTATGCATTCCTTGCGCGTACGGTAGATGGAACTTGGAGCATGAGTGTCAACTATAGAGCTCTCAACCAAATCACCATAAAAAACAAGTGTCTTATAGCTCTAATTGATGAGCATTTGGATGAGTTGCATGGGGCAGTGATTTTTTCAAAATAGACTTAAGGTTAGGATGATACCAAATTCAAGTGTTTCTGAATAATATCCCTAAAAAGGCTTTTCAAACCCACAAGATCACTAAGAATTTTAGGTAATTCCCTTTGGCCATACCAGCACCCTTAACCTTTGAAAGTTTAATAAATGACATTTTCCGTCCCTACTTAAGAAATTTGTCTTTTTTTTTCTAACGATATTCTAGTCTATAATAAATGCACAAGTGACCATATTTCTTGTCTAGAAACTGTGCTTTACCTATTGCAACATCACCAATTATATGCTAAGATGTCTCAGTGTCAATTTGGGAGTCATGAAATCGAGTACCTAGGGAATCTTATCTCTAGGGAAAGAGTGAAAGTCATTCCCTTAAAAATTTCTCATATGTTAAAATCGTGTCTACCTACCTCCTTTTGTGCCTCTAGAGGTTTCTTTTGCCTCATGAACTATTACTAGGAGTTCATAAAAGACTTTAGGCACCATTATTGCCCTCACCAAGCTTCTACAATTTTTTTTTTCATTGCGATGATCATACTACCCAAGCTCTCAACTGACTAAAGAAAGCCTTCACTACATCCCTTATTTTGAGCCTACCTGATTTCACTAAAATATTTGTTATTGAGTGTAACACTTCTAGCGAAGGTATAGTGTGGTTCTTATACAAGAGGGGTGCCCCTTGGCTCTTTTCTGCCAAGAACTCAAGGGAAATAACCTCCATCTCTCTACCTATGAGAATGAGCTTCTATATTTGGTGGTAAAGATAGCAAGCATACCTACTAGGATACAGATTCAAAATTTGTACTAACCGACAGGCTTTCAAATATTGGGTGGAATAAAGAGTAGGCATTCCAGTATAACAAAAATGGATTTATAAGCTTATTGTATATGGATTCTCAAGAGAATACAAGGTAGGAAGGGAAAGCAAGGCAGTAGACACCTTATTAATGTTACATGCACTCCAAGATTCGACTTATGCTATCTCACTCCCATAAGTAGAGACCCCATAACTCAATTGAGTAAAAACAGCTTACCTCCAAGACCCACAATTTAAGACACTCCACCAGAAATTGCAAGAAGGATTGACCCATGATGGGAGGTGTGTATTGCGGTAGGACGTGGTGCTTTGCAAAGGCAAGCTGCATC
This sequence comes from Platycarya longipes, assembly GCA_036559045.1. NCBI lineage: Eukaryota > Viridiplantae > Streptophyta > Magnoliopsida > Fagales > Juglandaceae > Platycarya > Platycarya longipes. The sequence goes on along the minus strand of CM071802.1, from coordinate 16,891,533 downwards.
TAGGGACCTCCACTCAACTCCACCTACTTGCCCTATAGCAAATACATGATCAACCATTAGCAGATTACTCAGCTTACTATAGAACATTGGCAAGATTAAGGAAACTTTTTTTATTGGCCTGCTATGAATGCTACAATAAGGTAGCAGATCCATGAATTCAAGGTTTGTCAAAGAAACTAGGTCGTGCACCAAAATCTTGCAAGTCTTCTCCAACCCCTACAAGTATGGACTTTATCAAATGTCCACTCACTTCCCATGGCAAAAATGTTGGTATGGTCTTAGTTGACCAAGTGGTCAAATATGCCCATTTGATAGTACACTGCCAACATAGTAGCCAAACATTTTATGGATAACATTCTCAAGCTACATAGTAACCCCAAGATCCAATGTAAGTAACAAGGATTTAGTTTTCATTTCCCATTTTTTGTCTAAGTTATTTCAATTAGAACAAATCACCTAATTAAACTTAAGTACAGCATACCATCTTCAATCAGATGGGCAAATAGAAATTGTTAAAATTCAAGTCTAGAGGGTTACCTCCGCCGTTTCATAAAAGAAAAGCAACAAGACTGGACTAAGTGGCTTGCATTTGCTGAAGATTGGTACAATACATGTGAACACCAAGACCACCCCTTTCGAAGTTGTCTATGGATTTTCCCCCAAAACCCGTAAATATACACTGAGAATATGATTGAGCTGACTTATTGCATATTTTGTTAATTTAGAACCAATATATTTTGATTATTGCATAAAATTATTATTGATTTTAGATGAAAAAATGGTTAAGAGGTAGAAATCCAAGTTGGGATTTAAATTGATTGATAACATGTTTCTTCACACACAAAAAAAATTTTTTATATTTGATTTTTCATCTTTATCTTATTTAGTTTTTATTTTATTTTTACTTTTTTTATATTGTTTAAGGTCGTGCATTAATGTTTAAAGAAAAAAAAAAGCAAAAAGAAATTAAAAAAAAAAAAAGTTCCAGCGGGCTTGGACTATCAACATGCGAGGGCTTCTTCGGTTGGGGGATATTTAACAAAAAACACATCCAGCGGCACATAATTTTCATCCAGTTTTCACATACCAGATGCGCCATAGCTAGCTTTTAATTCACAAGGGTTTTTTCTTTTATTCATTTGATTTTTCATATTGAGAGGCACGATCGCACTTTTACTTTTGGACTTCACTTCTTTTCACAAAGGGCAGCCGCAACTTTGGCTTTGACCTCACACAGCAATTGAGACCTTGTTTTTCTTTTCCCCACACAACATTTCATTCCATTTGATTTTCATATGGCGCATAGCAGAGGTACTTTTGCTTCAAAATTCACAATACTAGTTTTCCATTCGGCCTTTTCATTATGCACGGCATCGGTTTTATTTTTCTCTAGGATGGAGACACGCAACATGCAGTATTTGAAGAACTCTTCAAAGAGTCCATTTGCAGCTGCCGTCCAGCCTTCTCCATTCATCTGGCTTGCTCGCTTTTAGTTAGCTTGCTTTATCATTTGATATTTAGTTAATTTTAAATTTTATGTTTAATGTGTTGTTAGTTTAATTAGTTTAGTAAGTTTCTTTTTGGTTAATTAATTTAGCGAATCTAGTTTAGTTATTAATTTATTGTTTTGTATTTTAGTTTTTTAACTTTTCAATTTGTCACTCAAAAATCTAAAAACATGAATTTGGTCCATGACTAGTGCCTTTTTCATTTCCATTGCACTCTTCCATTTATTGCACATATCTCCATCTTTAATTTCTCTTTGTGGACATTTTTGCCATTTTACACTAGTTTAATTTAAGCAACTATATTTGAGGAGACGATCTAAGAAGTTTATTCCTAATTATTATACGACATACTTGTACATTTGGGACAGCCTTTGTGCTGCTAATTTTTTAGTGAGTCAGAACCACTTCAATACAAGTCATGAAGGGCAAATCTAAAAGACCGCTTGAATTAATCACAAGAACGAATGAAAAACTTCACAAATTTAAAATCAACCAAAAGAAGTTTCAAGGTGGGAGAATGGGTGTACACCTCCAATTGTAGTCCTATCAACAGTTGTCCAACATTTTTCAATTAAACCAAAAGCTAGCATCCTGATTCTATGGACCCTTACAAATTTTGGAGAATCTTGGGTATGCTGCCTACAATCTCCAACTACCGACCAAGGCAAAACTACAACCCATCTGCTACATCTCCTGCCTCAAGAAGCATATTGGCTCCTATTCGATCTTACAATCTGTGTTGCCTCCAATCAGCGTCGATAGCTCACTCATAATCAAACCAGAGAAGATCTTGGCAACAAGACTTAAGTAGCAACGGAGGATGGCTACCACTGAGTTGCTCGTCAAAGGGAACCACTGAAGTTCATGGGAATAAATTAGGGATTTCAAAAGTAGACTCAAGACCCTTGCAAACAAGGTCCGTGAAGAGAGGGGGTCTGTCATGTGCGTAAGCCACATGGATATTGATAAGTCCCCCCTACTGCCTTGATCTGCACGTCCTATTATTCTCCTTATGTTATCTTCGTTGTGTTCTTTGCTTATATCATTTCAGTTGTGTTTATTTGCTTATGTTCAGTGTGTCTTGGGCCATGTTGGCTTATTGGAGTCATTATTTGTGCTAGGCTAGGTTGCCCAAGTCATTAGGAGAAATAGCAGTAGTAGTAATTACAGTTTGTAGAGCCATTTTTAACAAGATTCAGTTAACAGACCTGTTATTTATATGTAGCCAATTTATCGTTAATGGTTATCTAGAAATATGATGGTAAACATGCTATCGGAGGTTTGGTCCCTCGAAATAACAATTCCTTACTATTCCATTTAGTTGGGCCCTAACATTCTCTTGATCCCTCCTCTCAATTTTAGTGTGAATTTCCTCCCCATTGACTACTACTGTGATTTTTCCTAATGTGAACGAACGCACAAGATCTTTGAATTTTTAAAAGTAGGCTAGGGTTCTCTCTCTAACTAGTGAGAGATAAAATTTTGAAAGGTCAGTGACAATTTTGGTAAAAGTGGAGGCTTGTAGTGGCTAGGGTTTCGAGGGGGGAGAGAAAGCAGTGATAACCAATTTTTATATAAACTCGGGTATTGGCTTTAAAATTTGGGGTCCTACTCTGATGCCTATACCCGGCCAGGATAGATTAGGGTTTGGTAATATGGCCTAGGTTTTATCCGGATTTTGGACTTGGCCAAGCTTTGTTGAAGAGTCCTAATGGGTTATGCCATATTAAAGGATCTAAATAGGGGTGTAAATAGTCCGGTCCGGTCTGGAAAAGCAATGGACTAGTCTTATTTGGTCCGTCGTTTTTCTCATCCTCGACCAGATCGAACTCAACACCGATCCAATTCGGTCTGGTTTAGTCTAAGTCCAATCCAGTTCCGGTCCAGGGGGATCCAGACATATATATTATAATTTATTTTATATTACAACTCTTATAATATGTTAATATATTAATATTATATATTATGTAATAGCACTTATATATTAGTATTATAAATTTATATATATTATAGTTATACATTAAAGAATATATATATATATGTATATATATATAGTTTTTTAATTAAAGAGTCCTATTCGATCCAATTCGGCCTAGGGGGAGAAATCCCATATTTTTTGGACTAGACCAGACTATATTCCATTCAGTCTGGTCCATCCGGTCCAAACTGAATTTCTTACACCCCTAGATCTAAACAAATCGCATGAGCAAGTATTTAATAAATTTCATTGGGTCAAACTTTTAAGTCTAAGGCTTGTTTCTTTTCACAAATATTCTCATTTCAATTTCTTATTATAATTTTTTCAAATTTTCATGAAATAAAATGAACAATTCAACTTTTTTAAATTTTAAAATAAAAATAATATTAAAATAATTTATTCTAATAATAATTTATTTAAATTTTTAGCTCAACTCATTTCATTCATATCATCTCTTAAAACAAAGAAGGCCTAAAATAAGTCTAACTCATTCCATAAATAGTTATGAACCTTTTTACATAATTCCTCGAGCCTGTTACCCAAGAAAAGAGCCTTCTTCTCAAGAAAATTTAAATGGGTCTTAAACAACTCGTTGGGCCCAATAAGATCCATTGTCATTCAGAATAATTATTTGGGCTCATGGTTTATCTAATATTATCTAGCCACCTCAGTTGAGCTTCAAATTAAATATTGATCATTCGACACATTCCAATACCACTGAGTAACTCACGACGGCCTTAAAATAAGCTCTAGGGCCAATGGACCAAATAAGATTTTTCGCCAATTTTATATATTGATAGTTTGTGGGTTTAACCATATGGCTTGTTAGACCTAAAATTGGACTTCATAGAAAACTTTTGGACCCAAGGCCCAATTATAGACTCAAAAGTGACCTCAATAATGGGTCCGGATCAAAATGTAACTTCACTACTTTTTTTTTTATACATTAGGGGTGGGGGATTGAACCCGGGTTCTCCATTTTGGAGAAGCGGTCGCATGCCATTAGGCCAACAAGCCTTGGCGTAACTTCATTATTTTTGTCTTCCCTTATAGTGAGCTTTGTATAAGTAGACTATGGTTAATTTGGTTTTGGGGGTTTTCTATTTATGTTGTATTTATCATTGGATTGGGTTTTTTGTTTTTTAACTGCGGTGTTTTTTCTCCTGTTGCTAATAATGTTTATATTTTTCTAAGATGTTTTCTTTATTTTTAAAGATTTTTAAACTTTTAAAAAAATAGTTTTAGGTGCTTAAAATGAGTTTTCATACTTTGTTATTATTTTTAATAACGTTTTTGACAAGATTTTTTATGATAAGATGGTTAGCATAGCATTAAATTCAATAAATTCACATACAAATTATAAATTCTCTTTTCTCTTTCTCTCAAGCTGTCACCCTCTCTCTCCATCACCATCCTTTCTTTATCTTTTTCTCTCTGATACAAGGAAATTCGAGTTCAATGAGATTCAGCTGACAGATGTGAAGTTAAAAGCATTGGACTACATGAAAAAATAGACCAACATAAAACTGGACAATTCGAAACCGATGAGAAGAGATGAGTATTCATACAATTTCGATGAGGAGCAATAAATTTGGATGAGAAACAGTATTCCATAGTTAAGCGAGAAGATTGGCCCTGTTTGGTTAACAAACTCAACTAAGTTCAACTTGATTTAGTCTAATTTTAAGCTGATTTAACATCTAAACACTTAATTATCAAATTACTAAACTTATCTCAACTCAAAACCTATTTACACGTGGAGCCCTCAATCTTTTTCAGTTCAACACTTCTTTGCACGCAAGACCCATAACCATTTTCAATTACCTATAAATATATTTAAACTCATCTTAACATCTAAATACATTTAAACTCATATTAGGTGAACCCCATAAAACTCACTCGATCATCTCAACTCACTACTAATCATAAAGAACTCAACTCAGCTCAATATCCAAACACAACCTATTCTTCTATTCGGAGAGGAGAAGTTGCAATATCAGTATTTTAACCTCAACATTTGCTATAAGTGACATAATCGCGCATATGTACCCCAATCCAAGAAGCTATATTTGACATGCACATTGTGGCCACCAAGCTTCACCTGGTGGACCCTTAGTCGACTCTAAAATCAGTCCTTTTTCCTTCCGAATCGTCATTTTTAGTTAATTTTCTTTTATAGTAATATTCATCATTGATAAAGATTTTATTCCAGATTCTTAGGATAGATTTTAATCATAGTTGTCTTATTCTATATTCTATTGTTTGGACTTGATTCAAATTTTATCTTTTTTTGTTAGCTATTTAAGCCCGACTTATGGGCTTCAGAAGATTATGATTGATTTAGAGTTTCTCTCTGTTTGTGATTTTTCTCAATCTCAAACTCTAGCTTCCGTGTCAACTAGCCGTTAGAATAATCTCCTATTCTATCTCGAAATCACTCTCTCTCTCTCTAATGACTTCCCTCTCGCTCTCTCTCACAGTTCCTTTTGCCAAGGCTGCACCATAAGCACACCATCAGCCACCAATTTAGCAACCCATAACAACAAGGTCATCGTAAGCCACCAAGAAGAAAAGAAGACCATTTGGACTTTGAGATTCCTATGTGGAAATACATATGAAAGATTTCTTCTCAGAGGATAAGATTTATCCAAAAAGCCATCTTATTATCTAATAGCTGAGGTGACTGATATGTGGTTTTTGCCGGAAGTTGTTTGGCAAATAAGAGGTGCACATTGAATGTCACCAGCTCACAAGACGGCCATAGGTTTAGTTCCTCATCTCGAGGTATCTCATTTAGATTCTCCAGATTCATTTGCCCCAACACAGATAGAAATTCAAAAAACTGTAGCAAAACTGCAAATGTAGATGAAATGTTTTAGGGTATGTTTGGGTTGTGACGTGATATTAGAAAAATTATGAATAGCAATAAAAATGTGGTAAAAAATAATGATAACATATTGAATACCAATTCCGGTTCTCAAGTTCCAGTGCTTGTAGAAAGAGGTAGATTCAGTCCTTCGGTGGAGAAGCTAGGAAGCTCTCTACTGTTGGTGGTCGAAAGGTAAGTTCTTAGATAGGGAGTGGCCAGTAGCTCTCCCATTCTAGTTCAGACCTGTCTGCTGGTCTTTCTAGGCCAAATGGCAAGACTCCCAACCAGTTCAATGGTTAATAGTGGAAATAGATGAAAAGTAGATGACAAATAATGATAAAATATTAAATACCTCAAATCACTCCACTATCCATACACAACTTAGTCTTGGTCTCGATAGATAGATGTGGCAACTGAGGATTGAACGTTGTCTTCATCATTTTGTACATAAGTCACTTTTGTGTTTGAAATAGTTAGATTTATATTGTAGAGAGGATCACGCAACAAAAATATTGTATGTAACATTTGAGAAGATTGGAGATGAATTATCCCATTTTGCTATTGAAGAGAAATAGGCCAACTGAAACCCAACAAAGAATGATTTGAAAAAAAAAAAAACAACAGAGAAGAACGAAAGAAGATACAACTAGAGAATATAAACATGGATTACAGTTGTAATTCGTGGGGTCATGAAATCCAAGGCTTGATCAGTTGTTGCCTTAGAGTAAACATAGAGTTGGGAGGTAGAGAAAATTTGGTTTAATTGTCAAGCAAAGGAGCAGGAAAGGAAAGAAAGGAAAGACATATCAGGTTGATAATGGCTTTTATTTAATGTATGAGATCTATTCTTAAATATCATGGATGGCTTATGTATCATCCTCCTATTAGATGGTATAAAACTTACACAATCACCACGTCCGAGACTTTTACAAAATTTGCTTAAATAAGAAATTCAATGAGACTTTTATGAATACATGAGAATTTGAAGGTTGGTTTTATCTCTACACGTGCCATGTTCTGCCAAGTCCAAACCTTGGTCTACCCGTCTAATTAATATATTTTCTTTATAGAAAAACATGAAACCTTCTCATTAAAAACCAGAGCCATTATAAATGTTGATCAACCCAAATGGGTTGTTGAATATAACTAGGGAAATAATCCTATCAAACATTGATGTCGTGGACACTCCATGCAAACTTTGCATTAGCTGTTGAATGTCCTTGACAATGCGTCCTAACAAAGAACTTCATGAGTTGTTCAAATCTTGGATTTCTTTCTCCACCATAAGTGCGTCACTGTGACGCCCCCAACTTACGTCTGGGATTAACGTAAATTAAGGTGTCTGGATGAACAACACTTGGCTACTCACCCTCGTACTTAACAAGAAAAAAGAATATATATCACTTAATTCGCAGCGGATCAGGTTTTAGAAATAAAACTTTCTAAAGATCACATGGGAAATATATATATACAACATTCATTAAAACTTAACATTGTACTTTTTACATATACAAGTCCCAAACTATAGTAAGATATTTTACATTCATCCAAAAGAACTTTCCTTCACCTCACTCTTTTTCCCTCTTAACCTCGGGGTATTCTCTCCCATAGCGAAACATATCCATACTAATACTAAAGTCTCGCTGGAGCTGTTGTCCCTGTGGAGTCACACAAACCCCACACATGGACAATAAGCCATCTACTCCTAAGGTTATACAGCATCCGGTACGTCGCCTCTCCTCAGCAAAAGTGGATGCGTCAAGACTCCAAGCTCCGGTGGGTTGATTACTGATAGGAAGTCCGAAGGAAACAAAAGAAATGTCCATATAAGGACTATAGTCGGAAAGTCCCTCAGGACTCCCCGAAGTCTCCTGCCTCATCGGGGCTGTCCCCCTGCTGGTCATCGAATCCTGTATAAATTGATATGCACAAAGTATATGGAGCCACAAAGGAGTGAGATTTCGAATGAAATCTCAGTAAGTACATAAATAGCTTAAAGGAAACAAGGAAAAACAACAATAATATTATCACCACTAATGACTAGGGAAATTTTACCCTAATATACCCTCATAAGACCACTGTCTAACTGATACTTTTCTTAACTCAACCATAATCTTATACTAAATTACACCGTTTTCCCTTAAGATTCTTATTCTTTCTTATCACTGATGGGCGTTACGTATCGCCGTCCCCATCACATACACTCATCCACCATCCGGGCGTTACGTCTCGCCGTCCCCGTTGTGATGAGCCTGGTGTCAATCTCACGGGCGTTACGTACCGCCGTCCCCGTCTTGACACAAAACATATACACATATTACTGCGGGCGTTAAGTCTCGCCGTCCCCGCTATTCAAGTCAATCTCACGGGCGTTACGTCTCGCCGTCCCCGTGAAGATCAATCTCACGGGCGTTACGTCTCGCCGTCCCCGTGGAGATCAGTCATTCTTATAACGCGACAGGCGTTACGTGTCGCCGTCCCTGTCGGCACGTCAGTCATTCGGGCGTTACGTCTCGCCGTCCCCGTCACGACGTGACTAACTTAATCTTATATATATTGCTTTCTTTCTTTTTATTCCTCTCTTATTCACATGAGTTATTTCACTTATAACCCTTTCCATTTGAAACCCCCATTTCTATTCTAGGAAAACCCTAAGCCTAAGCAAAACAGGGCATCTCGCTCGAGCGGCTTGTCGAGCGAGTATCGAGCGAAGTCTCGGGTTGGAACTCACTCGAACAGGGTATCGAGCGAAACTCTAGCGAGGGTTCATATTTTGCCTTCGCTCGACTCACATGTCGAGCGAGGGTCGAGCGAACTCACGGCTCTAAAAGTTTTTCTACTCAAAACATGCCAATCTTTTCAATACACCCTATTTAGTTTCTTAAAAACTTAAATCTAAGTTCTTACCAATTTTATTGAACATAATTATAAGACAAATTACAATCAACCCTACTCATATGTCACATTGCCACTTAATCATGTTCTTAAGTGTTCATTACTAGTAAACATAGCTCAATCATCTCAATAAACTATTTCCATGCTTAAATTAAGCTAGAATATGGACTTACAAATTCTTCCAAGCTCAAGAGAATTGATCCAACCAACTTCTTGCAAGTTTTCTCCCACACTCACTCACTTAGCTCACAATTGAACTCTTTAAGGGTTTGGATGGATTTTTCTGGTATGGCTTCCAAAGAGAAAGTATTCTTTCCTTCTAAAGGAGCTTAGAAAGCTCTCAAGACTCTATTTATAGGGTGGTAGTCGACCAACATGAGGGAGAGAAAAGGAAATGCACCTAAGGTGCACTAGTTGCCAGATTTGCATGGGTGATGAGGTGTCCATCTAAGCAAATCTCATGATGAGGATTAAGCCTCCCAAATCCTAGGCTTTGCAGCTAAATTAGTCATCCAAGGGCTCACATTTGAGATATTTTGGCTGCCCATTTTGATCCATGGCTGAGAAGTGAGCTAAAGGGATAAGAGGTGAGGTGGCATTTCACCTAACCATGCATGCATCTCTCATCTCCAGCTCTCCCCTTGTGTCACACGCCCCTTCCAGATTTTCCTACCCATTTGGTTCCTTCCTAACTCCCTTAGGTCTTCCTTAAACAAGTTCTAGAAGGTCACTTCTTAGTTTAGTTAAGGTAGAGCCAAATTTGATCCACTTAGTCACCTATCAACCAGATTTTGGTTCCCCTTGAGTTCCCATCATACTAACTATTCAATTGGCTTCCAAATCAACTTTCCATCCATTTCTAACTATCCCTAAACCTGTCCTAATCCCAGAAAATCTTAAAACCAATTGCCTAATTAGTTACATGCCCCAATTTAGTTCAATTTATCCAACTCGGGTTCCATTTGAGCCCATTCCCAAGCTGCCTACTTGATTCCCAAATAAGTTATTGATTAAATCCGAATCTCAGGAAACTTCAAACATAAATGTTTTATATCTATCTCTTAAGGTTCTATACCAATTGGAATCACCTCATTTGGACCTCATATGAATAACTTATGCCCATTTTACTAAAACTCGACAGATTAATCCGAAATTGCAAAATTTCCAATACTAAGTGAAAATTCACATTCCTCAATTAAATCTTCCACTCTAATTTCCTAATAAGTGAATGCATCAAATAAATCTCCTCAAAATAATATCTATAAAATAATTTATCTTAGAAAATTTGGGCTATTACAGTCACTCTCAATGTAAAGTTCTTATAGTCCCAGAGGAATATAAGTTTCATCCCCCTTAAAATAGCAATCAGTTCTATTGCATATGAATCATTCACAACCATTTCATTTTTACAAGTTGCCATAAGAACTGTTCTTTGCTATCTTGAAGGATCATCCCCACACCTGCAAAACCTTGTTCATGAAATATAACTCCATCCACATTAAGTTTAGCTACATCATGAGGAGGGTATCCATTGAGTTGTTTTTTTTTTTTACACTGCTTTGTGGTGCTCTCTTAATTGACTAAAAACAATATTTCATAGAAAGTGCTTGATTGATCACCCACTATGTTGGCAAGTGTTTGTCTTAAAAACTCCTTTGATTTCTTCTATACCATTAACTCCGAGTAGTCAATAGCATTAACTCCAAATCCTCCCTCTCTTTGCTCTCATGTATTAGTCTTGCAAAATTCACACACTGAAAATTGGTGTCATTGCGTTGTAGATTAGTGTGACGTCCCCATTTTACGTCTGAGATTTAACGTAAACAGAGGTGCCAAGATAGGTAACACAAGGTTATATACCCCACGTACATGTAAGGATATTATGCATACACCTAAGCTTATTAGTAGTGTGCAATGATTAACGCAGCGGAATTGGATAAAATTTCTCGAGTACGCAAAGAAATCTAACTTTGCATGATGATCACATGGGAAAACATAACTATAACTCATAGATTAATATTTACAATACATAAAGTATCAGGTCATACAGAAACTTGCTTTTCCAAATATATATATATATATATATATATAACCCATCATGTCACTATGCCTCTTCACCAAACGGGTTCCTTCTTAACCTCCTTATACTCATTCCCATATCGAAACATTTTCATACTAATCTCAAAATCACGTTGGAGGAGTTTTTCTGATGGCTTTACATAAATACCATTTATAGATAGGGAGCCATTAGGACTCAAAAGCAAGCAACTTCCTATCCTTAATCGTTCTTTAGACATAAACGATGTATGTTGCCTCCAACAAAATCTATCATTTCGAAATGAATAATAGAAAAATACCAAGAATGAGATTTCAAGAAATTCCAGTAAGTACACCGTTAGCATAACAAAAGTCATAGCAGTATACATAAATAACATGTAACTGCACATGATTTGATCATAAGACCTATAAATAATGACTCATATATGACTTATGCATGACTTACATTTGACTATACTCCTTTTATAAAAACATGCATCTTTTTTTCAGAAAAAGAACTTAGTTGACACAGGTGCACACTTTTCGTCTCGTGACATATCTTTTTGTGAAAATATTAATTTCATATTTTCATTCTTATTCATATGAATCTTAGTCTTAACCACGACGGCAGATCAAATCGCCTTCACTGTCGGGTGTCTTAGCATAACAACAGATCGAATCGCCTTCACCGTTAGCTTCTTATTCTCGTCATTCGTACGGCAGATCGAATCGTCTTCACTGTCATGACGAGACTTATCATATTTATGTCAATCGTCTGGCAGATCGAATCTCCTTGACCATCATGATGTGATTTTTCTTATCATGGTGGCAGATCGAATCGCCTTCACTGCCAAGTCATGTCAGTCATACGGAAAATCGTAACACCTTCACCGTCATGACACAACTTCTTATTATACGACGACAGATCGATTCACCATTAGCACGCCATTCATTCGACAGATCGTAACGGCTTCACTGTCATGACGCGACTTTCTTAGTCTTATTCTTTTCTTATTCTTTCATTATTCTTATAAAGTTTCGTGATCTTATTTTTGGGAAAATGGTATGACCCGAAACATGAAGTTTTGTGACGAAATCAAGCATGCATGTACCACTAGACTTATTTAGGGGTGTAAATGGTCCGGTCTGGTCCGGAAAATTTGTGGACCGGTTCAATTCGGTCCAAGAATTCTTTCACTCTAGACCGAACCAAACTCCTATTTGGTCCATACCGGTCCGATCCAATTCAGTTCAGGGGCGGTCCGATTCGGTCCGATCTAGTCCAGGGGTACCCCATATGATTTAATAGGCTAAATTTAATCTAAAATTCTAAGAGTATATATTATATATTAATATGTTAGTATATATTATATATTAATTATTTTAGTAAACTATAACTAATAACACTATTATATTAGTATATTATATATTTATATATTAGTAAATAGTGATAAATTAGTAATAATATATTAAATAATAATAATGCACTTATTACTTATAAGTTATTACTAATACTCTATGTAGATATACTATAATTTATATTTTTATACTACAACTAATCAACTACTATAAATTATAATATATTAATATTATAAGAGTATATATTATATATTAATATGTTATTATATTAATCTATATTAATATTATTAATAATTTATATACTATTATTTATATATACATATATATATATAATATATATGGTGGGGGTTTGGTCCGGTCCGGTCCAATCCAGGTGGAGAATTCCCCTAGACTGGAATTATTCAGTCCATATATAAATTGGATTGGACCGGATCGAATGGAACTCAGTTCGGTCTGGTCCAATCGGTCCGGTCTGGTCCAATCAGTCTGGTCCGGTCCAGTCCGGTCTTTTTACAGCCCTAGACTTATACATGCATGCTACATGCTTTCATGGGGTCATGAGACATATAAAACATGTGTTATCTAGACATAGCATACATGTTTGCTCATACTAAGAATTCTTATTCAATTAAAATATAAATACTTCATTTGAAATAAAACAACATAATCTTAGTCTTAGAATATGCATGGCCATATAGTGGAAAATAGATTATAAAATTCTTTTTCTTTCCTTTAATCCTATTTAGCTTGCTATTAGCATATGTTAAACCTCCATAATGCAAATCCACTAAACTCATAGCCGAAAATCTCCCTTCAACTATTAAATCTATTTTTCTTCAATTCTTTCTTTATCTAAGATATCATTCCACCATCCAATAAATTTTAAATCTTCCACTAATCTTTAAAAGAACTAATTCATAAAGTTCCTCTCAATTACTTACTAACTTAATTTAATTACTATATAAATAATCTAAAAAACAAAATAAACTAATAATACTTTAAGGAATCCCACCAAGGCCGAACCCATGGAAACCCTTGCAAGTCATAAAATTTCACCTCTTTTATTTACGAATTTCACCTATCAATTCTCTAAACTTTCATCCATAGTTCTAAATTAACTCTTGTTTTACAAGAGACGTCCTCCACATGTTTCCTTATTCTTCCATAGGATAACTTAACATAATCATAGGTGAAATGAATCACTCTATAAACATGATATTCACTCAAGGAAAGCAACTAGTAACTTGTTACATCTATATACCTAAATAAAATTGAAAATTATGCTAAATGTGCACTTACAACTTTCTCTAAGCAATTCTACTTGTGGAAGAGTTTTGTCTTGCAAAAATCCCTTGGAAATCACTCTTAGAAACTCTGAAAATTATTTTGTAAGGTGAGTGAGTGTTTCAAGAGGTGGAGAGAATTTTTCTTCTACCTTGGCCGTGAGCTTTTTTTAGGGAAAAAGGTAGGGAACCCCATACCACTTGGTCAACCAATATTATAAAAATGAGTAGGAAAAAGTTTCTAAAATCATGTGCTCCTATTATCATGGGCCACTTGTCTTCTTAAGTTTAGGATTATTTCATCTAATTTCAGGCTTGGTTTGCACGGAAGCCATCCAATGGCTCATCTAGTGCCACATAAGAGAAAAGCCAAATATTTAGATATGCAAATCCTTCTCACTTGAGTAGCAAAATCTAAGATAAAACAAAGGAAGCATTCAGCAACTCCAATTCACCCTTGAGACCAATGCGAACACTACTTCAAACGTAAGTCCCTAAGATGTCATGTGTCTATACACATGTCAAGCTATTAGGTTGATTAAAATTCTAAATCAAAGGGTGAAAAAAAATCCAAAACACTTGGGACATGCCAAGCCGTGCCACATACCCGCCACTTAGGTCTTAGTGTGCTCAATTGCTTTCTTTTAGGCTTAGTTGGCATATGAAATGATCAAAACTTATCTTAAGCTAAGTGGTGCCACTTGTCCTTAGACATGTTATACTACCATATGTTACAAATTAATATCCTAAACAATACAAACACTCAGTCGGTTACCAAAGGGGTCAAAGTCAGTGCACCATGTCTTCTCACTTCTCAATTTCATTAGCCTCCTTTTGCTAGATGACAAAATGTTTTCCTCATGCTTACTTGGTTCTAAACATGTTTATCTCATGCCATATGTCCTCCCTTGACCTTGGACCAATTTTAATTTCCATTCAACTTAGCCTAGCCAAAATTCATTCAAGGAATCTTCCAATCGTTTTGGTTCTTTTCTTCTTCCAACCATCCCTTGCCACTTGTAACTTCTTGTAGGATGAGATCAAATAGATGAATATCACTGTCTTCCAAGTCTAAACCGTAGCTCCCTTTTAGCTAAAACTATATCACTTTTGTTCCATTTTTCAATTCCTAGTCAAAAGTTTGATATATGCCGAGTGTCACCATCCATCTTCACATACTTTGATATTTGAATTTCTAATATATGACTCTCATGGCCATATTCCTCCCAAGAATTTCCTTTGTTTATAATCTCATCTATTCCCTCCAATGGTCATGTGGTTTTACCAGAATAATAAAATCTTACCTACTTTGGTGGGCTTAATGTGTCACTAGTCATATTAACTTCTAAAAAAAATCTTAATAAAAAGTCAAGAATAAATCTAAGGTTGATTTAAATATCCTAAGTATAATAAACCAAATGAAGAAAATATCAAGTTGTCACAATCAAGACGCAATGTCTTCCAGCTCTCTTGTATGAATCCACAAAGGCATAGAGCATGCACCGTGGTTTCTACAGTTGGCATATATCTTCCTCCACTACTTTTCACTTTTTTAGATTTGACAAAGTGGGTAGTCTCTTCATACATGCCCTCCAAGCAAACGCCTTTATCTTATTTTGATTAAGCCCAAAGAATAGTGCGGTAGTTGTAACATAACTTTGAGGTGTCGATTCTACAGAAAGACGGATTAAAAAAACAAAATAGAGAACAAAGAAACTAAAAGAAATATTTGATGATCAATGCAAGAACAAAAGCTAAATTTATAGCAATTTAAAATGAAACCAAAATATTAATGGAAAAATAACTCAATTTTATGAACAGTAAAATGTCAGGAATTCCTTGCCCGAATCCAATATTTTTGTTTATTCTTAATTCATTGAATAACATAATTGAGAAGTTAATTCCAAAATTTCCAATCGAAAAATATAAAACTATAAACCAAATTAAACCAAATATAACTCTTTGATAAATCATTCACCATTTTTAAATCATGTAAATTATTATCCCTATTGACAAAATCCAACGACGACAATATACTCAGTGAGTGATATTGCAGCTGAAAATTAAATTAATATAAATAATCAATTGACCCGAATATAATCAAAGATTTAAATCATTTAATAGAAAAAACGTGACTGAATCTATAAACATAATAATTTTTCTGATCATTTGGAGATAAAAATATCAACAATAATTTGAGAATGATAAAACAAAAAAGTCTGAATAAATTAAGATCAAATATATAAATTAAAAAATAAATTAAAAGTATCATCAAATGTGCAATTTCATTCTTAACCTTACTTAAAAATTTAATTAACTATATATATAATAGACAACAAAAATCTCCAAAGAAATAAGCAACTGGCGGCCATGGAAATTATTTTCTACCCCTTTCATATTCTCAGTTCACGTCCGTCTATGCGCGGCGCTCAACTTCTAAACTAATATATGTATATCTGTTATCCGCTCAAACCAATCCCCCGGGAAAAATATTCTCGTGCCCTTCATTTCGCAGCCAATGAAATAATATGGGGGCCCAATTGAGAATTGAAGAGAATCAGCCCATGTGAAGTTGTCGTGCCCCATTAAAAGTCCAAAATTATCGAGCCTCTTTAATTATGCATACAGGTTCCTGGAGTCTAAATGCAAGTGTCGGCTAACAAGTGTGGGCCATGAACAAATGTGAATTGAAGTCCAAGGTGAAATTTGACTCGACTTGAAATGTGAGATTAAGGTATGATGAAGAGATGAAGTGCGTTGAAGCCCAAATCGATTCCATGTCTAAACTAGTTGTCATTCCTTCCATATTAAGTCTAGTTTGTTTTCATAAATCATCGTATCCCATTTTAAATTTATCATTCTATTTTTTCAAATTTTTATATAAAATAAAATAAACAACTCAATTTTTTCAAATTCAAAAACAAAACTAATATTAAAAAATTATATTACAATAATATTTTATTATTTTTTTAACTTTTATCTCATCTCATCTCTAAAAACAAACTAGACCTTAGGCCCAAAAGTTAGGAAAGTGCAGCACATTGTCGTGTATCTCTCACCTACCAATATTGCAATAATTGAGATTTACAATATTATAAAAATGTAGTTAAACATATTTCAATGTAAATAGAAATAAAATTTAATGAATAAATTATATCTTATTATTGATATTCATATTTTAGCATTTTAATTTAATAATAAGATATTTAGAATGCACTTTCGTACATTCATCAAGAATGCTCAATTTTCATATCTCCTTCTGTTAAGGACGTATTCTGCAGTCTGATTTATCAAACCCCAATTGACCGAAGCCTGCAAAATAAGAACAAGGATGATCAGGGTCTGGGACCGCTCCGACGATCAAGTTAGTTAAAGAGAAGATGAAAAGAGAAATTTGTTTGAGAGAATTGTCAGAATGTACCCCTTTTCAGTTTTGGTTCAGTCTTATTTATAGGTGTTCCCCCTGAATGATGGTTTTATGATAAAAGATCTATTAATCGGGACATCACTCGATCGTCATCCTTGAGAAGGGAAAAACCTGATCTGATCCTATCTGTCTCCTTAATTAAATGCTGCTATATCCTCCTTCAATCTCCTTAATTAATACTCAATTGGAGATCTCCTTAATTAATACTCAATTAGACTCTTTTGGAGAGGGACATTAAATGCTGCTATATCCTCCTTCAATCTAGCAATTAATTATGCGCGTTTATAGTATCTCCGCATTTAAGAAGGGAAATCCGTAGACCGGTGATTGTCTGGTTGCTCATAAATGCGGGAATGATCATGATGTGAGGTGGATCTAGGAGATATGCCAATAAATGTGCCGTCGTTCCTGGCATTAGCGTATCCTCGTAGCCTATTTATTCTCTTCTTCTCTATTCGGGATAACCAGTGACTCGGATTGTCTCTGATTCCAGTATTTCTAGTTGAATTCGGACACCGTGTCGTCTGGGTTCAGATCACGGGCCTCGGGCCTAACTTTTCTTTCGAGCTTAGGGTTGTTGCCGACCACCCTTTCAGTACCCCGCGAATTTTTATCGAAGGTACTTCGATGGAGATTCTAAATGCTTTAGGGTTAGAGTCTTCCTTTTCTTTATCTACATTCTCCTTTAGTACCGGACAATATTCTTTTAATTCTCCTTCTGAGCGGAAATACTTGGTCGAATATACTCAGGTGGTTCCAGTTGGTATGTCGTTTCGTTTACCGGTTGGGCTCCTGGGGGACGATTTGAATTCTGATCAATTAATGCCGGGTCATAATTTGTCATATTCCGTGTCAGGCATTCAATGCTTTTCAAAATTTAATTGTGCCGTTGTTCTGATTTCTGAACCGTCAGTGGCGTTTATGGTTGTGTTGTTGATTCGCGATTAGCTCGTGATATGCACGCGCGTGATTATCATTAACTGATCTGTCATTTCGGCTCACGTTTCTTACCTCTGATTGGTCAGCTTCGAGCGTGCCTCCTGTTCCTAAGGGTCACGTCTGAGGTCATGGCTTCGGTGTCGCTTCGTTTCCCATTTGCTTTAAATTCCGTTTCTGGGTATAAATTACCCAGAGACCTCCTCACTGTCCTTCCTTCTTTGTTTGCTTTCTCAGACTTGCTCTTCGTTGCCTACCTGTTCTTCTGCTGTCATTCTTTCTTGTATTCCCTTTTTGCTGCTTCCCTGTTCCCCTTCCGCTCCTTACATTTTTCTTAACTTTTGTTCCCATAGCTTCCACCGATCCATGCCCTTTCTTCGCGGGTAATGGCTGGACCTCCTCCATGCAGTCCTCTAATGTGGACGCGCTTAAGAAGAAACATCGCGTTTCCTGGCGGCATTCCCTGGAGGCCCCAGGGGATGGCGTTAGGGCTTGTGAACGCGATGGGAGGGCCCAAAAAGTTGTCCTTTTCTATCTCATGCTTTCGAAGGGTTTCCGCCTCCCCTTCATCCGTCCTGTTCGAGAGGTTCTTCATTTCTTGGGTTTAGCCCTTGCCCAACTCATGCCGAACGGGTGGCGTATTCTTTTGGCTACTTGCGTGGCGTTTCGGATCGTTCTTTCTGGGAGGAATGATCCTTACCCCGACTTGACCGCTCAGGAGTTCTTTTCGATGTACTGGCTCCTCCGTCAGGACGGGAATGTCGCCGGCTTCCAAATAAAGCTGAAATGCAAACTGATTCGAATGGAAGAGAGGCATTCGAGTGCCCCAGACTATCATAAAAAATTTTCTTTGTCTCGGGCAGGGACTGGGAATTCCCAGAGGGAGAGGGGAATGAATTCTCAATTCAGAAATATTGAGGTTTTCTTCCTTCCCCGACGCATATGGAAATTACTCTTACAGCCCAGGAAACTGAGAGGGTGAAGGCTGTCCTTTCCTGGGGGGCAGAAGATCCCGACCGGCTGTGGTCCGATGCTCTTCTAACCGAGGAGTTTCTGACCCGACCAAACCGATCTTATGCTGAGAGTCAAAACTTCTTCAATATTCTTGAAGAGCCCCCTACCTCTTCTCGCAAGCGAGCCTTTGATCGGGTGGCCCAGAAGGAAAGACGTACAAAGAGCCGAGCCGGTGAAGCCACTTCGAGCCATGGTGCCCGTCCTAAGAAACAGAGGAAGGGGAAGGGTCCACGTACCGAAGGTCAGGGCGAAAGTATTCCCCCTACGGACTCTCCGATTCGTAGTCCCGAGTGGGCCTCCTCGTCGTCATCTTCGAACGGGCTCCGATTCCTGCAGACTGAGGGGATAAGGGCTGAGGCCAGAAGGGTTTTCATCGAAGCCCAGATAGAGGCAACCGATCTGGCAGGGGTCGAGTCATCGGATGGAGAAGACATCGATTGTGCTTTCCACGAGGCTCTGGATCGTGCCGCCAAACTGTCCCCGGGTGCTATGCCCTTCACGCAAGTCTTCCGACAGGAGTCGGAAGAGCAAGTCGCTAGGGTGAACCAATTGCCTACTCCCCCTCCCTCTTCTTCCAAGCGTCACTCGGATGCTTCCGAGGGGGGGGGGATGAAGTTGTAGGTGAATCTGACTCCGAGGGCGATCAAGGGGGATCCGGTCAGCAAGGAGGCTCGGGCGAAGGACGCCAAGGAAGGGTCGAACCCGATAGGTCGGGTGAGACCGGCATCCCGGTGGAAGGGACCCACGGGGAGGCCTTGAATGAGGGCAGGCAACCTGTTGTCGAGCCCAATGAATCTCCTGAATATCCACCCCCTACCTTTGAGAGGGGGTCGACTTCAGGGGTCCAATTTGATGATGGGCACCCATCTCCGGACTCGGAAGTCCCTCCCCGACCTCTGTCCCCTTTTTGATCTTGAAGTGGGGTTGCGATGCTCGGTCAATTTTTCGAGCCGGATTCGGAAGGAGGGCATCAAGCCGGTGAAGCTGGTTCAGAGCGCCCATCGCGCTTTGAATAAGCCAAGGCAGACGCTTTCGAGCGAGTGGCCTTAATGCTAGAACCCTTATTGACACAGGTTTAACTTGTAGATTTTGTCAGATTTTGCGTAGTCTTTTGGTTTCGAGCTACTAAGTTCTTTTCCTTGTGTTTAGGTTGCCAAGGAGATATCCCAGACTGTGGGTTCCGAGTTGGCAGAGCTTGCCGAATTCAACAATGTGCTCGGAACCGTCTGCAAGTTTGGGCTCTACAAGTTGCAGCAGGTGAGAGATCAACTCGAACTGTCGCAGGAAACTTGCGGGGGTCTGATCAAGACGGTCGAGGAGCTAGGGGCTGACAAGAGCAGGCTAGAGAAGGCCAACGCTTCTCTTCAGGCCCCATCGGAGGCGACCCGGGATTCGCTGGCGATAGCCCATTGAAGGAACGCCCGCCTTGTGGATGCCAGATCGGCCACCGAGCAGGACAAGATTCTCCTTCAATCTGAGTTAACTGCTCGGACGGCGGAACTAGCTGCTTCTTCCCAAATTCTTTCATTGAGGGAAGAAGAGCTGGCAGTTGGTTCGAACAAATCCGGGCTGCTTGAGAGACCAAGCTGGAGGAGACTCGTCACGCTTTAAAGGAGGCCCATTCGAGAATAGCTGACTTTGAGCAGCAGATATCTCGAGTGGTGGCCATTCGCAACTCAGCCTGGGGGTATGGTTATGCTGAGGGTCTCCGTCGGATAGGAGCCCAACTTTTGGTGGACCCTCATCTCAACCCCCGCAACATAGGTCTGAAGTCTCTTCGTCCAGACCGGGTCGCAAAGAGATTTGTGAAGAAGATCGGGAAGCGCAGCTACCCGCCTTTTGATGACTTGAATCCTCCTCCTCCCCCTCCTGAGGCTTGACCTTGTCACTGGGTCGATATATATATTTCTTCTCTTTTTTTTTTTTTTTTGGTATAACTGAATATATGACATTCGAGATATTGTAACTGAATATATGACATTCGAGACCTTGATTTTTCTTTAGATGCTTTGTTCGCTCTATATACCCCGCGAATTTTTTGGTTAAGTGTAAACTTGAGAAAAAATTTTATCGAGCGTAATATGCATTCTTGAGATCGAGATTTAGGAGTTGTGAGTTGCTTCGCGTGGGTAGGTTTACAGACCCTGCGGGACTTCGAGTGTTACTTCGCGTGGGTGGATTGACCGACCTCGCTGGACTTGAGTGTTACTTCGCGTGGGTGGGTTGACTGACCCCGCGGGATTTCGAGCGTTACTTCGCTTGGGTGGGTTGACCGACCCTGCCAGATTTGAGCGTTACTTCGCGTGGGTGGGTTTACCGACCTCGCGGGATTTGAGTGTTACTTCACGTGGGTGGGTTGACCAACCCCGCGGGATTCCAAGCGTTACTTCGCGTGGGTGGGTGGACTGATCCCGCGGGATTTGAGTTGAGAACTTTATAATTTATAATGCATTGGATATCAATAACAGCGGGCTTTTTATAATTTCAAGAAGTAAAATACATTGGTAAACGTTATGCATAGTACCTCTTAAGCCTCTCACTATTCTAGGGGTGCGGTAGGTCGGTTCCGGAGCTGTCCCTAAGTCGGTAAGATCCGGGCCTGTTTGTTGCTGTTACTATGTAGGGCCCTTCCCATTTCGGTCATAGTTTTCCTTGTGCTGGTGCTGTAACGCCCGTTTGTCTTAGTACTAAGTCCTCGACTTTGAAGTTACGCGGTTTTACTCTTCTGTTGAAGTATTGTTCTGTCTTGCGTTTGTTGTTGGAAATTTGGATGAAGGCTTCTTCTCTTTGTTCTTCTAAGGAGTCTAAGTGTTCCATCATTTTAGCATCATTGGTAGCTATGTCATAGTGCTGAACTCACAGCGTAGGTATCCCGATTTCAACTGGAATTACTGCCTCGCAGCCTTATGTAAGGACGAACGGTGTTTCGCCTGTGAGAGTTCGAACTATTGTGCGATATGCCCAAAGGACTCCCGGCAGTTCATCGGCCCAAGCCCCTTTGTGCATTCCAAGTCTTTTCTTCAGCGCATTGAGGATCGTTTTGTTGGTCGCCTCGGCTTGCCCGTTAGCCTGTGGGTGGCCGGGCGAAGAGTATTTCACTTTGATTTTCAGCTCAGAGCACCATTCTCGGTAATGATTGCAATCGAACTACTTTACGTTGTCTGATATGAAGCTCTGAGGTATCCCAAATCGGCAAACAATCGATTTCCATAGAATTTCGTGATGGCTTGAGAGGTGATGCTGGCGAGAGCTTCGGCTTCTACCCATTTCGTGAAATAATCCACTGCTACTATAATGAATTTAGTTCCACCCCTCCCGACTGGGAATGGCCCTATAAGATCTAGCCCCCATTGATCAAAGGGCCAGGGGGATGTTATCGAGGCAAGTTCCTCCGACGGGGAATGTAATATCGGGCTATACTCCTGACATCTTGGACACTTCTTAACGAACTCTTTTGCCTTCTGGAACAAACATGGCCAGTAATACCCTGCACGGGTTGCGTGGACAGCTAATGTCTTGGCCCCCGTGTGAGCCCCGCAGATTCCTTTATGGATTTCGACTAGTATATACTGTCCTTCTTCTTTCGTCACACACCTGAGTAATGGTTCGGAGAAACCCTTCCTAGATAACGATCCGTCAATCAGAGTTGACCTGGCTGATCTATTTTTTATCTTGCGAGCTTGACCCGGGTCAGGAGGTAACGTGCTTGTCCGGAGATATTCTATAATGTCGGTTGCCCAGTCGGGATCTGCGACGACCACCATTCTAACTTCGCTGCTGATGGAGGGGGTGTCTATTATTCTGACCTCTGTGTTTTCTGGAGATGTATGTTCGTCTTTTCCCGATGCTATTTTTGCCAATCGATCTGCTAAATGATTTTCTTCTCTTGGGATCCACAGCAGACGGAAGTATCTGAATCGATCTCTCTCGATGCATACTTGCTCCAGATATTTTTTCAAATTTTCACTCTTTGTGATCTATTGGCCGAGTACTTAATGAAATACTATTTGAGAATCGGTTCGGGCCTTCAGCTCCATTGCCCCAAGGACCTGGGCGATTGTCATCCCAGCTATGAAGGCCTCATATTCTACTTCGTTGTTGGTTACTTTGAAAGTTAGGCCTATAGCGTAGTTGTGCTGGGAACCCTGGTCGGTGATGATATGTACTCCTACTCCACCCCCAGCTCGACATGAGGACCCGTCAACATATAACTGCCATGACTATTCCTGAGGTTTACCGGGGATCTCTTCTGGAAACCCGGTGTATTCTACTACAAAATCCACCAGTGTTTGTGCCTTCATTGCTGCCCTGGGCTGGAACATCAGATCAAACTCATTCAGCTCGATTACCCATTTGGCCAATCGACCGGAGGTATCAGGCTTTTGGAGAATGGTTCCGAGGGGCTGATCGGTCATTACTTTTATGGTGTGAGCTTGGAAGTAAGGACGCAGTCGGCGTGCTACCGTCAGCAGGGCGAATACCATCATCTTCATACGGGAGTACCTGGCTTCTGCTCCTTGAAGTGCCTTGCTAACATAGTAAACAGGCTTCTATCCTCGATCAGTTTCTCTTACTAGAACTACAGACGTTGCATGAGGTGAGACTGCCAAGTAGGCCACAAGAGTTTCTCCGGGAGCTGTCTGGCTAAGTAGTGGAGGACATGTCAGATACTCTTTGAGTTGTTCGAATGCCTGCTCACACTACATGTCCCACTCGTGTGCTTTCCGAAGAACTTGAAAAAAAGGAAGGCATCGATCGGTTGACCTTGCTATGAATCGGCTGAGAGCGGTGACTCATCCAGCTAATCGTTGGACTTCTTGCAGGTTCCTCGGGGAAACCATTCCAAGGATAGCCTGTATTTTCTCGGGGTTGGCTTCAATTCCTCGTTCGGAGACCATGTATCCTAAGAACTTATCGGATTTGACCCCAAAGGTGCACTTGGTGGGGTTGAGCTTCATTTGATAATGCCGTAGAATAGAAAAGGCCTCTCTTAGGTCTGCCAAATGGTCGTTAGGGCAGCGGCTCTTGACTAGGAGGTCATCGACATAAACTTCCATGTTTCTTCCGATTTGGTTTTTGAACATACGATTGACTAACCGTTGATAAGTCGCCCCTGCGTTCTTGAGTCCAAAAGGCATGGCGGTGTAACAATAGAGTTCCCGATTTGTAATGAACGCCATTTTTTCCTCATCGTCTATGCTCATTTTGATCTGATTATAACCCGAATAGGCATCCATGAAACTGAGGAAAGAGTGCCCAGCAGTTGAATCTACAATAAGGTCGATACACGGCAGAGGGAAGCTATCTTTAGGGCAAGCTTTGTTCAAATCGGTGAAGTCTACGCACATACGCCATTTCCCACTTGTCTTTCTTACCAACACTACGTTAGACAGCCATTCTGGATAGTGAACTTCTCGGATGAACCCGACGGTCAGGAGTCTGTCAACTTCTTCCGCTATGGCAGCATATTTTTCTGCACAGAAGTTTCTTCTCTTTTGTTTAATTGTCCGGGTTGTTGAGTTGACACATAGCCGGTGTTCTATTATGGACCTGTCGATTCCGGGCATGTCAGCATGCGTCCAAGCGAATACGTCTTTGTGCTCAATGAGGAGGTTCTTGAGCTCTGCGTGTATTCCCGGATCCATTCTGGTTCCCGCTCGCACCGTCCGATCCGGGTTGTTATGATTGACCGGAATCAGTTCCAGAGGTTCGTTGGTTTTCGCTTGACGTAGTGTTCCTTCGTCTCTGATTTCATCATCCCAAACCGCTCGGGGAGGAGTAGGCGGGAGTTCGGTATGCTCGCCTTCTAGGGAGATCGTAGCCACGGAATTGACTTTGTGTTTCAATTCTCGAGCGTAGCATTCCCTGGAGGTGACTTGTTCTCCTCTGACTTCACCTATTCCTCTATTGGTCGGAAACTTCATTTTGAGGTAGTAGGTAGAAGTGACTGCCCTCAAATTATTTAGGGTCGGCCTCCCTAAGATGGCATTGTATGAGGAGGGGGCTTTCACTACTAGGAATTCGGTCATGACTGACACGGTTCTAAGTGCGGAACCCATCAAGATCGGAAGTGTTATCACATCTTCGGGGTGTATTGCTTCACCCGTAAATCCTTTTAGGGGGGGCTTGGATGGGCCGGAGTTAGTGGGGATCGGTTCCATCTGCATAAAGGCCTCCCGAAACAATATATCGGCCGAACTTCCGTTGTCAACCAGTATCCTTTTGACTGTAAAATTGGCCACCAATACTGATATTACCAACGCATCATCGTGTCGAAAGGTGATGCCATTTTCATCATCTTCGTTGAAAATGATTGATTCTCCCTTAGGGCCCGGGTTGCCTTGTCTTGGTGTTCTTCTCAGTGTGTAAACTTCTTCATACCTGGCTCTTCGTGCGTGCGCCCTTTGAGTGAAGGATGTAGTCCCTTTGTCTATTCTTCAAAGCCTGGCAGTCTTCTGTGTTGTGGCATGTGGTCTTGTGATATTCACAGTACATACTCTCCCTCTTTCTTCTAATGGATTCTCGTCTTGATTCAGATCGGTTCTGGTTTTCCACCACCAAGTTGGATTGAGGCCTTGATGATAGTCCGTGTTCCCGTGGGGGGTCTCTTCTTCTTGTTTCATCTGGGAACTTCCTCCTCCCCCGATACTGGCTGGAACTTTGTCCGGTATTGGTTGCTTTTCGGTCATGCTGCCGGAGTTCTCCTCGTCGTGGGGCTACCAGGGCTTCAAACGTGTCTTCAGCGTTGATGAACTCGTCAGCTTGATCCATAAACCCGTTCAAAGTCATGGGAGTCTTACAAGCTATCTTCGTTTTGAAGGGGCTCCTGGGCCATATGCCGCCCAGGAGGGCCGCTAGGGTGATTTTTTCGTCTTGGTTGTTGGTTGTCATTCTTTTTTTGTTGAACCTAGTCAGATACCCTTTCAGGTTCTCTTTCTCTCATTGTTTGACGGTCAATAAGTACGCCACAGGGCGCCTTCTTTTCCTACTGGCCATAAATTGGGTGGTGAAGAGTCGGGCTAATGTTTTGAAGCTATTAATTGATCCCGGAGGAATGGTTCCGAACCAAGTCCTAGCCATCCCCTTCAGTGTGAGAGGGAACGCTCGACATGGTACTTCGTCGGGATAGCCATGCAGGCTAATATGTGCTTTGAAGGCTTCTAAGTGTTCCATGGGATCCTGAGATCCATCATATGGTTCCACTTGCAGGACCTTATATCTGGACGGGAGAAGGATGGCCAGGACGTCTGCATTGTAGGGTGTCCCTATGCTTCCTTGCGAGGAGACGTGCCCTGTAGCCAGGCTGATTAGTTTCGTCATTTCAGCATACTTGTCTCCTAACTCTTTTAACTCGGTGTGCATTCGGCGTCGTTCTCCTTCAGAGGCCTCGTTTTCCTCAGGATGCCGGGAGCTCACATTCTCCTCGAGATTGATCTCGCCACGAACCGATATTTCTTCGCGGGGTTGCCGAAGGGCGGCGTTCTCCTCTTTCAGTTTCCTCACCATTTCTTCCAGCACTTCTAGTTTTTCTTCCATGGCCGGGTCCAAATGCTGGTCGTGTTCGGTCGTTTGGGATAATGGTATGATAGACATGCAAAAAGTACATTTATCAAAAGAAATCTCACAGACGGCGCCACTGTTAAGGATGTATTCTGCAGTCTGATTTATCAAATCTCAATTGACCGGAGCTTGCAAAATAAGAACAGGGACGATCGGGGTCTGGGACCGCTCCGACAATCAAGTTAGTTAAAGAGAAGATGAAAAGAGAAATTTGTTTGAGAAAATTGTCAGAATGTACCCCTTTTTGGCTTTGGTTCAGTCTTATTTATAAATATTCCCCCTAAAGGATGGTTTTATGATAAAAGATCTATTAATTGGGACATCACTCGATCGTCATCCTTGAGAAGGGAAAAACCTGATCTGATCCTATCTGTCTCATCGCATTAATTGGATATCTCCTTAATTAATGCTCAATTAGACCCTTTTGGAGAGGGACATTAAATGTTGCTCTATCCTCCTTCAATCTAGCAATTTATGATGCGCGTTTATAGTATCTTCACATTTAAGAGGGGAAATTCGTAGACCGTCGATTGTCTGGTTGCTCATAAATGCGGGAATGATCATGATGTGAGGTGGATCCAGGAGATATGCCAATAAATGAGCCGTCGTTCCTGGCATTAGTGTATCATCGTAGCCGGTTTATTCTCTTCTTCTCTATTCGGGATAACCAGTGACTCGGATTGTCTCTGATTCCGATATTTCTAGTTGAATTCGGACACCGTGTCATCTGGGTTCAGATCACGAGCCTCGGGCCTAACTTTTATTTTGGGCTTAGGGTTGTTGCCGATCACCCTTTCACCTTCCAAATCATTTTTTGTCCACTAGCATTTGATGACTCAATTCTCTTCATTGCTTGTCTGCATATTAGTTAATAGCCTTAATCACTTTTGACAATAAACTGGACACTTTTCTCCATGGTCCAAGTTAGAAAATCTTCATGAAACTAGATACTCAACACCGTCTTCAACACTTCATCTACTAGCTACTATTGGTGGAAGCATACTTTGAACTTTTGACTCACCCCATATGGATCAAGTAGTGACTCTACTTTGGCCCTATCTTCTCGAATCTATCCCTCACCCACATGAAGTTAAAGATCTTTAAATCCTAGAATCAATTTATCATTTTAGATGTCAATAGTTCTGCCATTCCCAACACTTAATCTACACTCTTATGCTAATTTTTCCTTAATAGACCAAATGCCTTCCCATGCATAAGAACTCTCACGACCCATTTTGGACTCCAGAAACCTGTTATGTTGAAGATATCAAGCTTTAAAAACCTTATGAAGCAAGTTGTCCTCATATTGCAGTAGCCTCAACCTTTTTTTAGCAAGGAGAGCATCATTGAAAGTTTTCAAATCTTTAAAGCTCATACCACCTGCACTTTTAAGAGCACACATTGTTTTCCAACTTACCCAATGACTCCTCTTTTCTTCTTTTATCTAATCCCAATAAAATTTTGTCATTATATGCTCAAGATCATTGCACAAAGAAGAGGGCAACTTGAAAAAATGCATAATAGAGTACGTTGGAAGTGCCATAGCCTTGATGAGGATCTCTTTTCCACCTTGTGACAAAAGTTTTTCTTTCCAATTCCGAAGCTTTTGCCAAACTCTATACTTAATATTTGAGAAAGCATTGTATATACACTACAAAAAAAAAGTACATGTCACAAAACTTCTTGTCCCAAATAATTATATTGTACAAATTTATTTGTCACAAATTAGAAAACATGAAAATTAAATAATTTTTCTCACAAATAAAATCCACAATATATTAGACCATTTCCTATTTGTCACGAGTTACAATGTGTGAAAATCAAAGTTATTTTTTTCCACCAATTAAGATCATAAATTTTATTTTTTACTATTTTTTACAAAATTAATTGATTACAAAAAACTTTAAATATATTAACCCAGTTTTTTTCACCCTCATTTCTTATCTCTCTCCTCCCTCCCTCTCTTTCAACCAACTGCCCCCTCCCTCTTCCCTCTATTCTCCTTCAGCCACAGTGGCATGTCGTAGTGCAGCCATGCTGTCACTGGCATCAACCTCCCCTCACCGGCGCCAACCTCCCCCATCCCCCACGTCACCGGCCTTCCTCCCTCCATCCCAAAACAACCCTTCCCTCACCCGATGTGCTCTTCTTTTCAGCCTAGTGCCACTGCAACCTCTCATTGTCGTAGATCACCACCACCTTGTTGGACCACTCCCACCTTTGATCTCCCTTCGTGCACACCTCCCTCCCTCTCCTCCTCACTGAATCGAGCCCCTCCATACAAGGGTTCCTTGCCATCGCATAGCCCAAATTAGCAGCTGCCGCACCACCACCTCGAGGCTACCAGTCCTCCAACGGCACCCCTACTCCCCCATGGCCATTGTTGTATGATTAACTTCTACTAGCCTTGTATGATTAACTTCTTATTTAAAGACTATTGTTGTATTGCCAAATAGTGGTTTTTGGTTTTAGATTTTGTAACGGTTTATTGACATCGCATTACTGTGGGTTTTTGATAAATGTTTGATTAGAAATTATCTTTCATTTCTTGGAATTTAATGGCTACCATTAGGGGTGTATGAAGACCGAACCGGACCGGTGGACCGGACTGGACCGCATGGAGTCAGATGGAATTCGGTTCGGTCCAGTCCATTTTTTTTATGGACCAAATATTTTCGGTCTGCACCTAGACCGGACTACACCGGACCAAATGCATACTTCTATATATATATGTATATATAAGTAATAGTATTTAAATTATAATATTAATATTAATATAGATTAAGAGTGGTAGCATAACATATTAATATATAATTTATACTCTTTTAATATTAACATATTATAATTTATAATAATTGTAGTATAAAAGTATAAATTATAGTATATCTATATAGAGTATTAATAATAACTTATAAGTAATAAGTGTATTATTATTATTTAATATATTATTACTAATTTATCACTATTCACTAACATATAAATTTATAATATACTAATGTAAATTATGTAATAGTGTTATTAGTTATAGTTAACCAACTTATGATTTATCACTAAATTGCTATTAACTAATTAATAATTAAACCTATGGGCTATATATAATATAGAATATTAGTTATAACTTATAGTATAAATATTAAGAATTTAAGTCTATAGACTATAAGTTATAACTATATATTTTGTTTAATATTTAGATGAGATTAGAAATTAGCAATTGGCAAAAATGATTATTTTTTATGAAAGTAGTACTAGTATATATTTAATAATTTATAAACTTGGACCAAAAAAGTATATTTAATTATTACAGGATTTTTGATCAAATGTAACCTATTAAATTATATAGGATACCCCTGGACCGGACCGGACCGTCCCTGGACCAAATTGGACCGGGCCGATTTGAACCGAATATGAGTTTGGTCCGGTCCAAGGTGAGAAAATTTTTGGACCGAATAGAACCAGTTCACATTTTTTCCGGACCGGACCGTTTAAACTTTTAGCTACCATTGACTTCTTATTGTGAAACTAAGTTTTGCTTGTACAACATCGATATGTGTGTGGTGGGTATTGCATTTTGGCTTCGTGGATGGTAAATGTATCAAGCTTATGTTCATGTGTTTGGATCATTCCAGGTTTGTTGAGAAGTATGGAACACATATTATTATTGTTGGACTGAAAATGGGGGAGCGTACATTTTAAATCATTGCTATTTTAGTTGGGATACATTTAGTGATTCAACATGCACTCAGGAGATTGATCATTGTATATCAATGAACATTAATGAATAATACAAGTGTTATCTCTCTCTCTATATATATACGGCTATAATTAGTACAACTTTAGTCTAACATAGGCTGCTGACTTTTCCTCCATTATAACTATAAACAATATTAGAGCATGGCATACATTGAAAAGGATACAAGTTTACAGAAAAATAAATAGCAAAAATGTTACAGAGTTGAAGGCATCATGTGTAACACCCCAGCCGTCGAAGGGTTGGAATAGTATTTCGTAGCTTTTCTTTTTACAAAAACTAGTTTCAGAAAAAAAAGGGACTAATTTCGTTCGTTTAAAAACCTCTAAGTTCATATCCAGGGTGCAAAACTCCAAGTTCACAAGATAAAGGGGCCTTCACACATGCCTAAACCGTGTACTCTTCCCTTAGACTGTATGCTTTCTGCTGCACACTCTTGTGTGGGAGAGAAAACACACAAAAAGAAAACTAAAATGAGTTGAATACTCAGTAAGCATTACTTCATACCATTTTTAATATAACAAAATAGGTTTTTCAATCATATAATCAACACTCAAACACGTACATACATACATACATACATACAATACATGCATTCTTTTTCATAACTATAACCCTATTATGCCTTTCATCTTTTATGGATCTTCGTGATCCTTCTTATTCTCTTCTTATTCTTAGCAATTATTTAATTACTTAAATTCGTTAGTAGACAAATAATCATCGACAAACAAGCAATCATCTACCTAGCAAGCACAAAAATATACCAAACAAATATCAAACAAACAAGCACAACAACATCAACTACAATCAACTAATATACATTTGATGTCTCTAATTTACATCTGGCTATAACGTAAACTGAAACGTCTGGATAGGTAACACAAGGCTACATACCCCTCATACATGTAATAAATATTCTGTATGCTCCTAAGCTTACTAATAAAATGAAATGTATGCCGCAGCGGATAAGGTCAATTTCCAAGAAAGTATGCAAAAAGATCTAATTTCTGCATATAGTGATCACATGGCAATATATATCTATAAAAACATAACTTAATATTTACATTAGCATACGGTACCAAGTTTTACAACCTAAGTGCTTCAAAAATATAACATAACATATGATAACTACTCCAACCACAAGGGTTCCCTTTTTACCTCCCTATACTCATTTCCATATCGAAACATGTTCATACTAATTTCAAAATCTCGTTGGAAGAATTTCCCTGATGGCGTTACATAAACACCACTCAGAGACAAAATACCACTCGGACTCAGTGACAGACAATACCTTATTCGTAGCCGCTCCTTAAATAGTGCTGCTTCATGTTGTCTAATTTCCTCCAACATATAGTCAAATATAGGGGAGGTATAATATCAAAAGGAGAGTAATCAGTGAGCTCCTCAAGGCTCACCTAAGTCTCTCGTGTAGTCTGGGTCTCCATCTGTTCCTGCAATAAAATCTATCATTCCGACAAGAATGATAGATAAAAATCTAAATAATGAGATTTCGAGAAATCTCAGTATGTGCACAGCTAGCATAACAAAAGTAAATACAGTATATGCAAATAACATGTAAATGCATATGATATGATCATAGGACCTATTAATCGTAACTTATACATGACTGATGCATGACTTACACTTGAATTGTGCACCTTTTTATAAAAACATGATTTTTCCAGAAAAATGACTTAGTTGACACAGATACACACTTTTTTCATGACGTGATGTGACGTAAATTTTTGTGAAAATCTTAATTTCATATTTTCATTCTTATTCTTATAAATCTTAGTTTTAACTACGACGGCAAATCGAATCGTTTTCACCGTCGGGTGTCTTAGCAAGACGGTAGATCGTATTACCTTCACCGTCAACTTTCATATTTTCATTAGTCATATGAAAGATCGAATCGCCTTCACCGCCAAGTCATGTCATTCATATAGCAGATTGAATCACCTTCACCGTCATGACACGACTTTCATATTACGAAGGTAGATCAAATCGTTTTCACCATCATGACGCAATTTTTCATAATCTTATTCTTTTCTTTTTCTTTTCTTGTTCTTGTAAAATTTCATGTTCGTATTTTTTTGAAAAATGTTGTGACCCATAACATAAAAATCTTGTGAAATACTTGGACATGCATGTACTCTTAAACTTTTTCATATGACATGTAAGTACGCTTAATCAACACATGGCATAAATAATTCACATTAGATATCATACATCAATTAAAACATAATTAGTTCACTTAAAGGGAAATAAAACGAATTTAGTCTTATACTTAAAAAGATTAGGCCGAAACCTATAGTTTCCACTTCACCTTATATTGTCATCCAAATCTCATATATTTTTAACTATTCTTCCAATCTTAGTTCTCTAATATAAACTCTAGCTTCCTAGTAAACTTTCTTTTATTTCCTTACAAGACAACATATTTCAAAGCTTGCTTAATTCAAACCAACAATTAATATCATTTTGTATTCACGAGAACAACTAATGTTATAGAACTACCAAATAAATAATTCAATGCCAAGATTAGGTTATTTTGTGCACTTACAAGCTTATCCAAAGCTTTTAACTTGTAAATGGGCTTGGCTTTAGCAACTCCCTTCACAATGTATCTAAAATGCCCTTGTTAAAGGTTTTGGGAGATAGGTGAACGGAGAAAAGGTTTTGGACTCTCTTAAATTAGGTTGGCCATATGTTGCAAAGAAGTGAAATGAAGAATTCCTCACATACATATAGTAGGCAACTTCTCAAGCAAAAGAGGGTGTATAAAAATTCCCAAAGACCCCTTGGACATCCCTTGCCATGCCACCCCAAAGAGTATACTCATTTTCCTTCCTATTAGGCTTTGTTGGATTTGAGAATACTTAAGCTTATCTTAAGCTAATTGGACCACTTGCCCTAACACATGTCAATTGGTTATTTGAGCTTCAAAGATTTTCTTAAAACTCATGAGGCTAAGTTGGTTTACAAGCTCCATTCGAAACCCCTTTTGTTCTTTAAGTTGGTTACCCTTGTT
The DNA here is from genome assembly GCA_036559045.1 of Platycarya longipes. Classification (NCBI taxonomy): domain Eukaryota; kingdom Viridiplantae; phylum Streptophyta; class Magnoliopsida; order Fagales; family Juglandaceae; genus Platycarya; species Platycarya longipes. The sequence continues at coordinate 16,857,888 of CM071802.1, read as the reverse complement.
TAGGTTAATCATACCACTTAGCTTAGGCTTGGTTGGCAAAAAAACTATCCATTGGCTCATCTAGTGCCACCTAAGAGTTAAAATAAATCATTAGGTTTGAAATATCCTTTCACTTGAGTAGAAAAAGTCTAGGATAATACCATTTACATATCTCGGTTACACTAGATTTCCTTGTGTCATCCGAATGCTTCTAAAGGGAAAACCCTCATTTGCCACATGTACACACACATGTCAAGATCATAGGATGTTTGAGAAGATAATCCAAAATTAGATCCTATGCTAAGTCGGTGGAACATGTCAAAGTCAATTCCTTGGTTCCTTTCAATCCTAGTTTCGGCTACCCTAATGTTTTGGTGGCTAATTCACTTGTTCCACTTACTTTCTTAGCTCTAGGCTTAGTTCTCCTCAAGCCAAGTGTCCACTTTTAGTTTGAAACCAACTAGATTTCCCCTCTTAGACTTACCTTAGCCGAAAATGTCAAAGAGCTCACCAATGATCTTCCTTTCTTCCTTTCCCCCAATTTCCACATGTCACCTGTAAGTTTTTGGTCTAAAAAAATATTCTAGATGAAAATTCTAATCCTCCTATGTCCAAACCGTAGCCCTCATGCAAGCTTGCCACTTCACTTCTCAAACAATTGCAATATAATTCCAAATACCTAAGTGTTTCTAAAATAGCTCTCATAACCATGATTTTAAAAAATATTTTCCTTTGTTTGAATTTTCATAAAATTCATTGAATTCCTTAGGTTTCATATCTTTTTTCCCTGAAAAATATGTTTCCAAAAAGTTCCAATAAAAAAAAAAACTAAAATAACTCCAATATAAGTATCCCAAATAAGGTAAAAAAAAATGGGTCATCACAAATACGATTCATATATAAGGTCAAGTTTAGGTATCTCTGGTCAAGACCCCTCCACTATGTGGACACCCCTGAGTTTCATCGGTACACAAGAAAGCAAAATCTTCATCAAGCACGTGAGTCTGGTGTTGCCAACTTCATCTGTTTCTTGAAAAAGATTGCTTATTGTAACACCTGGGCTAAAGCCCAATCCATTCTTCATGAAGCTCAGCTTGTGACCAGTGCAATTGAAGAACCCAAACAACGTCATTTTACGGTATGTCTTCTTCCCCAATTCTGTTCTCTCGCCCAAACGGTTTTCTCTTGTGCATTTTCTATTTTTTCGAAAATCTCTCAAGATGATTTTGATATTCTCTCACATCACTGTATTTATTTGGGTGGATTTCATCCCAAACACTCCCTCTTTCTCAACAGTGTATCTCTCACAAACTCTCCCTCTCCCTCTCAAGATTTTGGTCACTTGTGCTGTGATGATTTAGCGAATTCTCAGGTTCTTGTTGCCATCATTTGATCTTCAGGCTGGTAAGTCTCACTCTCCCATCATCTATTGTTCCCTCTTTCATTTCTGAAATCAAAGCGAACCCTAAGCCCCTTTGATTTTTGGGTTGTGTGGATTTCGAACTCTAGACTTTTCCCCTTTTTACCTCTTAGGAATTTTAGCAACTGAAATCCATTTGCAGAAATTTTGCTTCCTTTCAATTGAGTACAACCACTTGGAACACAAATTAGTGTGAATTCTAGTAAGCTGTGTTTATTACTCTAGAATTCAAATTTCTGGTTTTTGTTTTCTTTTGATGTCTTTCCCTTCCAATTTCATGTAACTAATTTGTTATGGGCATAATTTTTATATACTGGTATTTTGGGAAAATGTTTTTTTATTTATTTGGTGTTGAACTGAATTGTGTATGAAGGAGGGATAGTTTGTGAATTGATATGGTGTTGAGGATTTTGGTTGCAAGTTATATATGAGGCTTTATTGGAATATGAGATGATTGTTGGGTGTTGTAAATGGGAAACAAATGAGGAATTGCTGGGAACTTCTTCTTAGAGTCTTGTAGGAGTGATGAAATCAATAGACAAAACTGTATTTTTTTGTATGTTGTTGACTAAGAGTGATTAAGGGTTGTTTGGGGCATTTTTTTTATGATGGGTTGTCGTAGCATTGTGGGGTGAATTTAAGAAGCGTATGGGATTTTAGGAGACTTATGGATTTGTTCTTATGATGATTTTTGAACCATTTGGAGGCTGGATTGGACTACTTTTAAATGATTGGATCCTTATTCGGTTGTTTATTGAATATTGAGTATATGTTTTGACTAGGTGGTGAGAAGGTTAGAGTACAGACTCAAAGCATAAATAATACACGAGAATCAGGTAAGTTGAGTTTTTCCTATACTAGCTCTTCATAGAAGAAAACAAGCGAGGTTGACTTTGATAGGAATGCATGTTGTTTTGAAATGAAATCTAAAAACAACCTCACACAATTATCTTTGCATGTTCGTGAATTTTGATAAGTGAAGGTATTATTATTCTAGCGTAACAAGTGTAGACATGTATTAAATTTTGTGCATTTTGCATTCTGGACTAAAGAGATGTAGACATGTATTAGATATGAGTTCTTTGATAAGAGATGTGATGAAAGGAAAATATTATGCTCATGAGTTATTAAAGTTTTTTTGTGAATATATAAAAGAGTTTATGATTTTTGTTATGTCGAAAGTGTGAAATGATCTAAGGATTTTTAGAGTTTGGTTTTAATATGTGGTGACATTTTAATTCCTATTTGTTTTTTATACGGTCCTACCACGGGTAAGAATAATAGATATGCCCTACCAAGGGTTAGAATAATGAATACGGCTCAACCACGGATAAGAATAGTGGATACAGCTGAACCACGAGTAAGAGTAGTGGATACGACCCAACCATTGGTAAGAATAGTAGATATGGCTTGACCATGGGTTATAAATATGGCACGACCTTACCACGAGTGTAAACATGGTATTTGTTCTTATGTGAGGTTATAGAAAATAAGATTATGATGTCTCAGTTTGAATTTACTAAAAGATCTTGTTTTGAGAAAGGCTTATTTTCTCAGAAGTGTCGCTCTAATGTTTTGTAACTAGTGTTATTTGAAAGAAAAGGTTATGTTTCCACATTCTGAGTTGAAAAGGGTCATGTTTGTAAACTATTATATATATATATATATGCTTTGTCTACTATATTGTGATAACTCACTCCTTTTCTTGATAACAATTTTTTTTTTCTAGATAAGTTTGATGAATCAACGGATGAATCGTGATCGTGGTTAGCACTTGCGGTTCATCTCTAGGAATAAAATATGTTGGTCATTATTCTATTTTTCATAGTTGGTTTAGGTTATGTTGGTTAGTTATAAAGACTTTTGTAAACCTTAAATTAGTTGTGATGTTTCTTTAGCTATTAGACATTTGGGGAGTTCTGTTGTTCTATTTGTTTTGTTATGTTGGGAAACCAGATTATATTTTTGTGATTAGAGATTTATGTTATTTGGAGACTATGGAAGCAAAAGATCAAAGTTGAAGAATATTTTAATTGGTTTAAAATTGTCTATCAGGTGATTATGATAACTCTCTAGACCTTTCAAGAACAGGGTGTTACACTTATAGACATGAGTTGTGCCATCATTTTTGTGACATCCCCGGTAACAGCCTGAATTTTTACATATTTGTATTTGCTCATATTTTATCATTGGATATTTTAATTTATTTTAATAAATTAAAATGATATCTCACTTATTTTATTTCAGGTACGCTTTATTTATTACTGGGATTAATTATTTGTGAAATCTGCGATTTTAATATTATTATTGGTTTTATTATTTGAATTGTTATCAATATTATTTTGATTTAGTAGTTTTGATTTTATTATGGTTATAAGTTTTTGTGAGATTCTTGAATAATAATGTTTTTAATTATTTTAATTAATTGCTACTGGTCTTTTCATCTGAAATGATATAATTAGAGTTTTTGGTTTTAATTATTATAATATATAGTTTGATTTGTCGTATTTTATTAATAAGTACTGATTCTATTTTATTTGACATTATCGGATTTATTGATCTTAAATTTATTAAATCCTTAAGTCTTATTATGTTTATTCTATTTTGGTTTGGTAGCTTTTGAATAGCTCCAAAAATATTATATTATGCAGGATTATTTTATTATCTTGATTTTAGTTATTTGAAATATTGCGAGATTTTAAACGTGCTATAAATATCTGATTTAAATGTATGGATCTATTCCTTTTAAATAATTAAATAAATTTCATCATTTTAAGTATTGATGAAAAATATTATGTTGAAAAATAAAATAAGTTGAAATAGATTTTATTTAATTAATTTGAGAATTTGAGAATTTTAAGTTAAATTGATGTTATACGCTTTCAAATCAATGTTTTAAATTCATCTGTTGTCCGTTTGAAGACCCGAAAGCGTCAGGCCTATAAACAGCGCGGAAAGGGTCAAATCCCTCATTTTTCCTCTCTTCCTTTTCCTTTTCTTTCTCTCCTCTCTCTTTTCTCCCCCGCGTGCTACAGTAACCGCGGGAGACAGTTTGCTCTTTAGCCAGTAGCGGCACCACCCCTAGCCGCCAAGCCTCACCTCCAGCCCCACCTGAACCGCCACCCTCCGGCGAGTCCAACCCCATCGGTGGTGTCGACCACCGTAGCCCCACGTCCTGCCGGTAGCCCCAAGTGTAATTCTCTATGCCACACCTTTCGCCGCCCATAACTCCGCCGTCAGCCACCGTACCATGACACCACCCCCGCCATTTGATCCACCACCCATAGGTGACTCACCACCAGAAATTTCAGCCCCAACAGAGCCCTCACCTTCCCTAGCCATCCATAAAACCAAAATGGGTCTCCAAGTGAACTTTCCGTCTCCGCTCCGCCGTCCGGCCACCATGGCTCTCACCTCCACCTCCAAAAGCTTCCCCCTACCTCAGTTTATCACACCCCTAAAACAGTTTTTCCATCCATGGCCGCACCTCCCTTGTACGGGGAAAAATCCGAAAATGAGTTTCCACCGTTTCGAGTCAGATCTGCCGCCTTCCGGTGGTTGCACCGCCTCCCTACCACCACCATGAGATTCCTCATCCTCCAAGGAGTATTCCCCTAAATTTTGGTATCAAACGGAGTACCCGAACCCAACCCATCACTTTGCCGTGCCCGAAGATGAATAGTACACAACTTACCGCTACGGATCGGGGATCGCCGCGATATTTGATTGGCGTTCGTTTATGCGCTGTAAGTAACAGATACTTGTTTGATTATTTGATTGACTGTTTGATTGAGTGCTAATCTCTGTTTTGTTTGCTTGATGTGTTATCTAGTGATGATAAGTAATTCGAGAGTAGATTGATTGGTTGGGCCTGAGGCCATTTAATGGAAATTGATATTATCCTGAGTTAATCTTACTATGGTTGAGTATTGTGTGGATGTAAATTGTTAATGATATAATGTTTTGGTTGGATGACTGTGATTTTAGTAATTATCAATGATAAAATGATCTGGTTAGATGACTTGATTATTTTAGTGATTATTAATGTTAAAATGATCTGGTTAGATAACTCGATTATTTTGGTGATTATTAGTGATAAAAGGATTTGGTTGGACGACTCGGTTATTCTAGTGATTATTAGAGATATAATGATTTTGTTGGATGATTTCATTACTTTTTCACTATATTTTAACAAGGTGATACACTAGGATTTTAATTGAAGAAATATTTGAAAGAAAATTGTGAAAATTGAGGAGGGAACTTAATAAGTACAGTTAGGTAAAATTTAGTTAAGGGTTGAACAATGACGTAATATGTTGGATGATGAAAAGTTTATTTTTGGGAGTTCATAAGTTTAATTCTGGTGTACTTCTTTGGAAAAACATTAGGCTTTAACTCATGATATGATGTATGGATATGACTGGAATCTTTGGATGAAATGTCGATGGGTATTCTTAGATTCCCTTGATGTATAGATTGAGAAATGTTTGGGCTTAGAGAAAATATTATGTGATGATAATTTATTGAAGAGAATAACTATACAGGCAATGTAAATGTGGTGATTAATGATGGGTTATGATACAGCTATTAAGTTATGAGAAGATTTTAAGAAAATATGCGTGTTTTGGGTAAAGAGAAAAGAGAAGAAAAGTTAGGTTTGACTCCATTATAAGTTGCGTCCTTAACCCCTATAAGATAATGTTGGTTGAATGTGATGTGACTTAAGGTTTTGACTATATCTTCATTGGAATATGCACGATGTGTGAGATAGAAGATAAATTAAAAAGGGAAGTTTGTTCATATGTTAATTTGCTTGAGTATAATTTGTGAATGCATGATTTATATGTTTCATGATCTACATGTTTTGCATAAGAAGTCACATGTTGCATGCATGTCTCATGCATGAGCACGAAAAGCATGTTTTTGAGTCAAACATGTTTTTAAAAGGAAGAAAAGAAGTAAAGTTTTATAAGAACCCCAAAGGCTGGGACAGGGTAGTGCCCCAGTGGAACTCCCTGTTCACTCAGGAGTGATTAAAGTCGAGTGAAAGCCCCTGGGTCGACGAAGAACAGTTGGCGGACTGTGTATGGCTCCAGAAGGTGTCCGGAGCACGGTCGCACCTAACACTGGTGGGTGCCAAAGACGGGTAAGGTGTAAGGACCTGCCGTACTATAAGCTACATGACGCACTCACCTTAAGGTGATGCGGTAACTAGTAGGGAACACGCAGTGCTTAGGGGAATCGTGTCGTATCTCATATATGCTACGCGATAAGTCATGATAAGATGGGCTTTCGAGCCATATATGATATGATATGATAAGTGGCGCCTAAGATAAGAAAAGATGAAAAGCATTTTTAAAAAGATGACTTTTGAAAAGAAGTTCAAACAGTACATATGAAAGAAGTAAAAGCTACATGAAAGCATTTTATGAAAAGCACGTACATGAAGCAAAGTGTTGAAAAATGTCAAGGATCATGGATGTTTTTATAGGAAAGTGCATGTGCATCAGTCATGTTGTAAGTCTCATATTCATAGTACATGCACCCATTGAGTTTACTGGTATAGGCTGATGATGTTCTGTTATGTGAATTGATTGTATGTTGTTTGTTGTCTGCTGTTTACTGGGATTCACATCTCATCTCGGTGGATCCCGCCCACCCTAGGTCCCCATTTTACGGGATCGTAGTTTGTGATTGCAGAAATGAAATTTGGCTCGAGATACAGACTCCACAGGAAAAGAAATTTGTTGAGAGAATGAAGATTGAGATTATGATATCGAAAGCAGTATTGCTTATCTTTTTCTTTTGACAGACTCTATAATTCTCCTGTTGGAGAAATTGATTTAAATTGATTTGTAATTTTTAAGAATCTCTGGTACTAGAACGACTGACTTTTATTTATTTTCCGTTGCGAATATTTATTGTACATTTGGTACATGCTTCACACACTCTTCAAATACTATTTAATGGGATGATTGGTCCAAAAGATGATCGTCTTGATGTCGCGAGTCCTTTTAAATCTCAGGGGGGATTCGTGGTCACATCCCCAAATTTACATTTGGAAAATAATGTAAATTGGAGCGTCGGGACATGTAAAACTAGGCTACATACTCCTCGTTCATATCAAAATTAATGTATATGCACCTAAGTTACTAGCAGTAAGAAATGTATATCATAGCAGAATATGGTTAATTCTAAATAATCGACAAAGCGATATAAATCTTTACGAATATCACATGATAAGTTATATTAAAACCCATAACTTTATAAACTATAAAGTATAATGTATCGGATTCTTAATAGTACATGTCGTTGTTCTAAAACTCAAAAGGGCTAATACACAACTACCCCTCTTTACCTTTAAGGGTACCTCAAATTTTCTCCAAGTAAACTGGGCTTTGTATTGAGCCATTTATTTCTGTACTAACATCTATTATTCTGTAAGGAATGATAAGTAAAATTAAAAGAGTGAGATTTTCAGGAAATCTTAGTAAATACATAGATAACGTAACAAAAGCATTGTTAATATATATACAGATAAACAAATACATACACCATGATCATGAAACTCATGAGATGACTTACGCATGATACACCTTTAGTAAAAACCATCATATTTTCATGAAAAAACTTTCTTTGACACGTAAACAAAACTTTTCATATGAATGCCATGTCCTTTTAAAAATAAACTCTTAACATTACATGTTTTTTTTCATATTCTTATTATTCTTAAAATGACAGCAGATCGAATCGCCTTCACCGTTGGGTTTCCTTTTTTCATGTTAGTCATCCGGCAGATCGAATCTCTTTCACCATTCTGACATGACTTTTCCTCAATCACAACGGTAGATCAAAACGCCTTCACCGTCGGCATGTCAGTCATCTGGCAGATCAAATCGCCTTCACTGTCCTAACATGACATTTCATTTTTCTTATTCTTATTCTTATTTTCTTTGAAAAACTATGGTAACTCAAATCGTGAAACTTTTCATAAAAATGCATGCAAACTTGGACTTCTTATGCATAATGCATGGTTTATGAGACATATAAGCATGCTTCTCCAAATCATGATTTTTACATGATATATCATGCAAACACAATCATTTCCAACTAAGTCATACATAATTCAATAAAAAGAGTTTCAAAACAAATCAACCCTAACTTTAAAGGATTAAAGCGGAAACTCATAGTAACGTCAAATCCAAATCTTTTCCTTTTCTCTTCTCTTTGCCAACTCATGTTTATTCTTAATATATTTAAAACTCAATAATTAGCCCCTTTCCATTATATATAATGTCTTCTCCAACCAAACCTATGTCTTTAACTATTTCTCAAGTAAATCAAAAATATAATTTTATAACTCACCCAAAATTCATGTCATGATCATATCAAACATACCACAAACTTAAAAGTTATAAGCCTAAAATTTCTCCAAAGTAACCACTATAGCCAAAATCCATAGGTTTCCCAAAATAATATTTTTTTCTCATCTAAACATATCACACTAGTATTCATGTCCTTAATCGAAATTTACTAATTATAATCCTTAAGTTCCTCCATCAAACTTTTTCTATATTACTCCAAATATTCCTTAGATCAACACTTAAAGCATCACCTTAATAAAGCATAAAAAAACATAGCAAAATCATCCCATAAATCAACTTTATTCCATATATAAAAAAATGCTAAGGTTAAGTAAAGAGTGCACTTACTAGTTTTCCAAAAGATTTAACAAAGAAAATTTTATGAAGAAGAATTATTCATCAACTTTTGGAGAAATACACGCCTAGATGCAAGGAATGAAAGGTTTGGAGTGTGAGTGAGTGGAAGAGGAAAAGGGAGTGGGTTAAGCTTAGTTTGGCTGAATGGCTTTGAGATGAAATTGGCGTGTGTATCCCATGGCTTTTTGGTCGACACTTTTGGAGAAAAGAGTGATAAGATTTGAAAATAAACCAAGTCATGCCATGCCATGTGTCCACCTAAGGTTAGCTTACTCATTTCCCCTCACTTAGACTTAGTTGGCAATTGATATGACAAAATCTTATCTTATCTTGTGATTTATGAATACCTAGGAAGAAGACAAAGTTAGGTACACATCTTATCCTTGTTGTGCAATACACCTAAGATGAAACAAATGTGAAATTTGGCTCCCACCTTTCCATTCCTCATTCTAGCCGAAATTCACCAAGATAAAATGCCATATTTTGCTTGCAATTCACTACTTGCTATTAACCAAATCTTTCTCAAAAGAAGTGGGCTAACTTAGAAGAACAAAATGACAAAGCCTAAGTTGGTTCTCCTATTGATTTTCATTTGATTTTGTTGCTCTCTTTAGGAAGAAGACAAATTTGCTTTTTACCTAACTCTTGGTTCCATGTTTGCCTAACTTGAGCCAAGTGTCCACCTTAATCTATCAATAGCTTAGATATTCCCACTACAACTTTTGTGGCCAAAATTCACCAAGAGAAGATTTCAAATTTTAGTTGCTCATCTCAACCCCACTTGCCATGTGTCACCTTTTCAAAGAATGAATTTTAATGTAAGATAAGATGAAGTTAGGTATCTCTCAAATCCTCTTAGCCACTTTATTTTATTTTTTTACAAGATCACTTAATCATCGAACATATGGTCCCACATATAATGATGTATGAAGAAGCAAGTCATACACTCAACCTCATGTTTATCTTGTTTTCATCTTCCCCCCCCCCCCCCCCCCCCCAAAAAAAAAAAAACCAATTGCCACTTGCCCCAACATGCTAAAAAGATGAGATCTTAGATAGAAAAGACAAAATTAAGCATTTCTCTACATGCACTCCCAAAATTGAAACCCTCCAAAAACAAGAAAATAATTCTCTTCACTTGCACCTCTCTACTTCACAAGCAAAGCTCCTTTGGAATTTCATTTATATATATATATATATATCTTAAACAAGAAAAATCCCAAAATAAATAATAAATATATTTCCAAAAAATTCCAAAGAAAAATAACCATTTCAAGCATTAAATTGAAAAGGAAAAAAATTCGGGTTATCACAATTTTAATCCATGCAGATATGGGACAACAACATAATAAAGACAGTACAAGAAGGTTCTACAATTCAAATATCAATGACATGATCGATGCAATTCAGACAAGTATTATGGAGGATTGTTTTTGTCCTTCATGTTGTTTCATTGTATCATTAACCTATTTGTTTTAATTTTATTTTCTATATATATATATATTGACTACAGACTGAATGGGTAGATCAATTTTATTATATATATATATATAATAAAGCATATTTTGTTGTAGAATTAGCTCTTCCAACCATAGGGGGGAGACCTTGATACCTATCATGTTGTTATAGTTTTCTTAGAATCAGTAGGCACAATTCTGCTAGACATTATGATAGTTTTGTCTCTATTATTTTTCTGCCAGATGCCTTTACATATGATACCAAAAACCTATGCACAACTATGTTTTCATTGAGCTTAGCTTTGCAAAAAAGTACACTATCATCTGCAAAATAGAAGATGGTTCACCAAAAGGGCACCTTGACATATTTTAATGCCACTAATCTGTCTGTTTTGTTCAGCCTGATTCAGCAATGTGATTAACCCTTCAGTACATAACAAAAAAAGGTAGGGAGATAATGGATCACACTACCTCACCGGTTTAGAAGGATATATAAGACCTATAGGCTCTCCATTGATTAGTATAGAGAAAGACATTGTCCTTACATAGAAGATGATCATGTCAATCAACTACTTAGCAAATCCCATTGTTGCATAATCTCTTTCAGATGATTCCATTCAAGCCTATCATAATCTTGCTCATATCAAGCTTAGGATGGAAATTGAACTTTATTTAAAGCCTGTCGCACAGCATAAGTGACTGATCTAGCCAAAGCGGTCCAATATTGTTGAAAGAAAATAGGCGTCATTCCATCAGTTGACATCAACATCGTCCACCTTTCTAATATTATCACAAATTATTCTTGCCGCATTTTCAGGCATTGCTTATAAAGAGAGATCATACAATCTAATCCTGAAAGATGCCTTAGTAATGTTGATTTTGCCAACCTGAATTTCTCCTTCAAACTGTTTCATTAACACTGGATGCTTATCAAAAGACCATGATCCTTCTCAGAATACTTGAGCCTTATCTCTATGATCCTTAAAACATTCTTGAGTCCAAGTCCGTAAACGAAATCTTCTTCATTGATCACTATCTCCTCTTCATTATCTGCTTGAGAGCCTTCCAATTGTAATTCCTCTCAATCAATAATGATATAAATAAAAAAATTTCACCACTATTTTTTAAATCTTCCATCAAATGTCTTTCACGAAAAGTTCATCATATTCCTTCTCTGAGAGTTAGAGTCTCTGAAAAAACCCTTCTATATTTACCGCTAATTGAATGAGCGTGATGCCAACGTACACTATACCCCAAAAAAAAGGAAATAGAAGACCTATACTAAAATCAAGAAAGCTAGAGTCTTTTATGAAAATATTTTTAATTGTAAAATGATATACCCACTTCAATTTTTACAGCAACTTACACAACACGCTTACGTGCCATTAGTTTCTCATTTTTCCATTTTTTTTTCCTCTCCCAATGGCTCTCAAAGAAGTAAGTGGCTTGGCAGTAAAGTAAAAAAAAAAATGTTTTCCTCCAAACCCATTCACAGCTCTATCGCACAACTCCTCTTACTCTAAAGTTCAAACCCAAAATTCGGCCATAACCATTTACACCAGTGTCGAAGGTAAGTCCCTCTGTAAATCTGGCCACCACCGTCCGTATTAGTGTCGTAGGTACATCTCTGTATTGTTATTGCTCTCTCTCTCTCTTCAACAAAATACTTATTCTGACCACCATCGTCTACTTTGGCATTGTACAGACTTCTCACTCTGAAGAAAACCCTTGATGAGCTCTAATCCCACTTCTCTTTCTCTGCCCCATGCCACAAAGTTCCCATCCAAACTCCACAACATATCTATCGTCTATACAAACGGGGAAAAAAAATTACTTTACACCACAAAAGGGTCCAAAAAGATTTCTTGACATTTCTTAGTATTTACATTGATATAATCCTACCCAAAAAGATTTCTTGCCATTGCCTGGGAAAGAAGCACATACCCTCTCTAGTGTTTTTTTCCTATTGATTTCTAATCAGATTATAATAGATTAATGAATTGATTAATTTGTAGTGGACCAAATGGGGGGTTGTATATCTGACTTTCATGTGGTGGACTTTATGAATAGAATCCATTAATCAATTAATTATACACATTCAGATAAATATCACACTTAGGGAAAATCATAACAAAACAAAACAAAAAAAAAAAAGAACAAGAAAAATGATGAACTTCAACTAAAACAACTTGAAATTACTAGAAGCTTTTAATTAACCTGTGTTAACAACTCATTAGCTTGTGTTAGGTTTTACTTTTTATCATGGCTTGTTTCCACAAATTATTATTATTATTCCTGATAGATTGTTTTGTTTTTGTGCATTTCTTGTTAACAGATCATTAACTGAATTATTGAAGATATGAAACCTGAACTTATGTTTGGGTTATTTCCTAAACATTGGAAGTATTTAATGTGTTAGCTATATTGTTTTCTTCTTTTCTATAATTCTATAATAAAATTTTTAGTTGAGTTAAGCATGGACAATCTTAGTTCTACTACGTAAATCCACAAGTTTCGGCCCATGACAATCATTGACCACCACCACAACAAGCCGACAGTGACCTCCACAGTGAACTCTCTTCCCCTTCCTTAGAACTAAAATTTATCACTATGCAGCTCTACTCCCAACATTGTATGCCCACAAGTTGCTCTCCCAACATTGCCAAAATGAAACAAACGTTATACTACACCTCATCATCCACTACAAGTCGGTAAATTTTATTTTTACATATATATTTCAAATATTTTTGGGGAATATTTATTTAATAATATGGTGAACTCACATTATCCAAAAACAATTTTGTGGGCTGAAATTTTGTGCATTGAACCTCTACTTCAACAATTAATTATTGCATAACCTAGTAAAAAAAAACTAGCCATTTTTTTATATCACATATAGTTAGATGTGAAGTATTTTTTAAATATAAATATTTTTTATATTATTAATGCAGTAAATGGACCCGAGTATCTCACATGCAGATAATGAGGGTGATGTTAGGGAAAGTGATAGTAGAAATAAGGGGCATGAAATCGTGGAAGAACTGAAAGTTAGAATGTATTTTGATTCAAACGAAGAAGTGAGATCATACTATATGAAATATGCAAAACATGTGGGGTTTGAGATCGCAAAGAGAAGTTCTAGGATTGAGAATGATGAAAACTTAAAATATTTCACTCTTGTGTGTGTGTGAAAAGGGATATCAAGAAGCACATTTTCGAATATTATTAAATCTAGACTAATGGAGAAATTCGGGTGTAAGGCTAGGATTAATGCAGCTCTATGTGCTGATGTAAGGTTCACTTTGTCATGCGTTGTGCTTGAACACACTCATTCTTTAAGTCCTGGAAAAGCAAATTTTTTTCGATGCCACAAGAAGTTTGATACTCACACAAAGAGAAAACATGAAGTAAATTACATGGCCGGAATAGGTGCATCCAAAAAGTTTAAATCTATTGTTGTTGATGAAAGGGGATATGAGAATCTGTCTTTCAGAGAAAGAGATTGCCGTAACTACCTTTGTCAAGCAAGGCGACTTCAGCTTGGGGAGGGAGATGCGGAAGCACTCCATAACTATTTCACAAAATGCAAACAAATAATGAGGGGTTTTATTATGTGATGAATGTGGATAATGAAACCAGTTGAGAAATGTATTTTGGATGGATGCTAGAAGTAGGGCTGCTTATGAATATTTTGGAGATGTTATAATATTTGATACCACATATTTGATGTGACAACCCAATTTTTCTTCCCCATTGGATTTTTTTCATGCTTGGAATGGTTATATTTTCTTTAGTAATTTTTAGTCATTCTTTGAAACTTTTTGGGAATATATTTATTACTTATTTATTGTTCGGCCTTCTCATGTAATGGATATTGTTAAGTTAAGCCCACATAGGTGAAAGGAATCAAATGAAGTTCACAAGGAGATTGGGAGACGCCTACATGGTGGAAAGGTTGTTTGGAACACTTGGCATGAGTTAGGCAATTGCTGAGAAACTTGAGTTAGACAAGCATAGTAATTAGAGTTAGGTAAAAAGACTATTTTTCTTTTAGCTAAAGGAGGCTACGGTTTGGACCATTTGGAGGGGGGAGAATCCAATTCTATCTATATTTCACTTAGTTTGGAAAATAAGGGATAACAAGAGACATGTGGCCAAAAGGAATTGAGTGATACACAACTTTGTCTTATTTGCACATAGGATTTTATTTTTGAGAGGGTGACACATGGCAATTGGGGAAAGAGATGAGCAACCAAAATTGAAATATTTTCTTAGTGAGTTTCGGCCATGAGGGATTATGTGGGAAACATCAAAGTGTTTGCAAGACTAATGGGAACACTTGGCACAAAGAAAATACTTGTCTTTTTGGAATTTCAAGAAAACATAGTATGGAAACTAGAGTTAAATAAATTTTGCCTGGGAATTTTAGGGAATCAAGAAAGTATATTCCTTACCTTGAGGCAATCGAATTGGATGATTTTGGGAGAGGGTGAACCGACTCAAGTTTAGTCCTGTGTTTCTCCATGTTATCTCACTCCTTTTGAGAAATGTTGGACAATTGGTAAATAGTGATTTGAAAGCAAAATGTGTATATTTTTCATATGAGTTTCGGATGAGATAGAATAGGAAAGTGGGAGCCGAATCACATATTTGTTTTATCCTATGTGTAATGCACCTCAAGGATGGGATGTATGCCTAACTTTGTTTTTTTCCTATATGTTCATCATATCTCAAGATAAGATAAGAACTAAGTCTTATCATCTTATCATTCCAACAAAGTCTAAGTGAAGAATGAGTGCTCTAATACCCTAAGTGGACACATGGCACGACTAACATAGCTTGAGATGTTCTTTCAAAAAATTTGCCACTCTTTTCCCCATAAAAGTCGACCAAGAGCTCATTCCATACTCCCTCATTCTCATCTCAAAGCAATTAAGCCAAAACATAGACAAACCCTCTCCATTTCCTTTCCACTCACCCTCCTTCCAAATCGTGTATCTCTCCAAGAGTTTTGGTGGATATTCTTTCTTCACAAGATTTCCTTTGCTAGATTTCTTGGAAGACTAGTAAGTGCACTCTTAACTTAATCTTAGCATTTCTTGTATATACATATGACAAACTTATTGTTGATGGTTTTATTATATTGTTTGCTTGCTTATGGAATGATTTTGTTACAAGTTCTCTACGCTTTTTTAAGGGGATACCTTAAGATTTGATGTAACACCCCCTTCCCGTAGGCTAAGGAGTATCACGTAATTTTTCTAAAAATTTTAATCCGGCACAAAATTCTTGGTTTTAATAATAAAATAAATAACATTTATTCTAAAAAAAATGAATTTCTAATAAAATGTCTTTTAAATCATTTATTGAAATAACTAAAAGTAAACTTGTGTCATAAAGTACCAATTTCTAGAAATTCTTAAAAACTTCAATAACTGCTCGGTCTACTCCTGGCCTGTTTGCTCGCACTAATCTTCTTCCTCACCTGGGTGGTTTTAAAAATAGGAAATAAACTAAAATAAGTCGATGACTCAATAAGGAACCCACTACAACATAAGATCACACTATAGGAAATTTTCATAAAATTTTCATGCTGAGATTTGAAATATGACTGTTCATATTGATGCTTGTACTATGCATGATTATATTAACTGACTTGAACTGACTAACTGATTTAACGGACTGATCTAAGTTAACATGGCTGATCTGAATTACTGATTGATCTAACTGACTTAACTGATTTGATGTAACTGAACTAATTTAACTGAAACTGATTTAACTAAAACTAATTTAATTGAAATGTTTGACCAATATACTTAACCCTATGTGCAAAGTTGTGCACCGGACCCACGTCTCGCTACAACAAGGAGAGCCGCTGATAGTACTCTAGTATACTATGGTGGACCAAGTTTAAGTGGCTTGCACATCCACCCTGATCTAATATGCATTAGTACCATGCATTTGAATTATCATCTGAATTAACTGATTTACTAAACTAATTAACTAAATAACTGATTTATTGACCTCTAATCTGACTTAATTTTATTCTTGAACTTAACTTAACTTATGAGACATGAGATGCATAATTTACATATTAATATAAATAACTATAACTTGCTGAATCTAAACATGATGCTGAATGACATGATCGTGTGTTGTGTTGTACTAAATGACATGCTTGCATAACATGAGGGGTATATGAAAAGGATTATCAAAGAACCGACTCTATTAATATATAATCTAACTGTATGATCCTAATTTTGTGATCAAATTCACTTACCTCATAGCGCTGCTATCTAAATTCTCCTTCTTAGCTCAACGTTATCTATATGAAATATGAAACTTCACTAACATTTCTAGAATAACTTGTTGAAATATTCTATTGAATTAATACATATTATGCTTCATATAAAAGATATTAAATACTAATATTACAAAACTAATAAATACTAATAATATTTCACTTTAAAAATAGACTTCAATAAAATAGTCGTAGCTATATCCAAGAAGTCAGATATTTCTTGTTAGTTAAATTAATACTATATAAAACAATGAAATGAATATTCTATTTAATATAGAAATCAAAGAATATTTATATTCTAAATTATTTAAATACTAACCACCCATTTAACTTTAAAAGAATACCTTGAACGACATTCAATTCTATCAAAAAAAGTTGTAAAAGATCTAAGTCTTTAAAAAGGTTTACATGATTATTCAACTTTATAAGAAATCTAATAATTTCTATCTTGGTTTAAAATACTCGCAACATATTTCTTTATTTCAAAAGTAGAACTTTAATAGTCTAAATATATCAAAATCTATTATAATAATCACTAAATTATCTGTATACATAACTATTGATTTAAAAGCACTTCAATTAAAGATTATTAGTGTCTAAGTTTATAAAGATAGTTAGTGGAACATTCGGCTTGTAGAGATAGACTTAATTGTTTTTAGTATTAAAAATCCTATAACTATTACTAAAGTTTAATAGTAATTTAATATTTGGTAATAGAATTGAAAATCCTTAAAGTTAAATATATGCTATAACAGTAAAGACTTTGAACTGTCACATTTATATAATTAAAACCAAACCTATGTAAAAACATAAGAAGGTCAAGTCTCGCATAAACATGAAAACAAGGAAAGCATATATACTGCCATGGCTTACAACGGAAGGTGATAACACAAAGGAGTTTAAGGGCAAAGTAGTAATATCATGTCTAATCTTCCCTATCATCAGATGCTACGTAGCCAAAGAAAAATCTTCCTATTTGTAGGGAAGACCGAACTCACCGAGGATGAAGAAACGTGCCATGGTGGCTGGGTACTACATGAACTAAGGCGAGGTGAGGCTAAGGAGGGGCTGCTCGTTAGTGGAGGAGACACGGTGTCTTGTTGGCGTGCATGGAGGCTTCTCGGTGGTGCAATACGGGGCTGCCCATGCTCTGTTTTGACATAGAAAAACAGAGGCTTTGTTGGCTGCTTATGGTGGTCTTCGGGTGTGGTTGGAGAGTAGGAAAGTGCGAGCGGCGAACTGGTCTGACCGAGTGTGAACCGGCAACCATTTTTGGGCTTGTCGATTACTCGTAATGGTTGGACGACGTGGGCTTACGGTGGGAAAGAGGTGCGACATCATTGAGTATCCTTGCTGCTCTGTTTTGGATGAGCAAAAACAGAGACGTTTTAGCTAGGTGCTACTCGTGGAGAAGGCGATGTGAGCTCGTGGCTGGCTTCTTCCGTCGTGCATGAGGGACTTGGCGTTGGGTGATTCTCATGGTTGGGCAGACGGTGGAGTGAAGGGCAGCGTGGTGGAGTGTGGCGGCTTGGTTCCTGGGGGACTACCGTCCTACGCAATGGGCTATGGTTTGTGTGAGCTGGTAACGGTGGTGCTAACGTGGATGATTCACGTGGCTGTGGGGAGGTTTCATGAGGGTTCTGGGCGGTGGGTGAAGGAAAAGGCTGTGGTTTGGAGTTGATCATTTCATGCAGAGGAATAAAGGTAGATATATATACGTGAAAGGAAAACGCTAAGAGATAACTGCATAACGTTTGAATCTTATTCGATGACCCATTCATCCGTGAATGTAGTGATTGTGAGAAAAATATAAATAAAAAGATAAGATAAGGTCATGATGTGGGAAGTATTGCAATGAGGCGCTGCATGGAGATGTGCGACGTTTAAACTATAGAATGAAAATCCATTATCTAGAAAAAAAAATCTAATTAAAACAAATTCTGCTTTAAATCATATAATAATAATAATGAAATACTAACAATTATAATTAAAATAATATCTATAATAAAATCCATTTTTAAAATATAAACTATTTATTAATCCCATATAAACCGATAATATAATAATAATAATAATAATAATAATAATAATAATACTAGTAATAATATAAGAGAATTTCTATAATAATACGAAAAATAAAAGATCAAATTATTCGTATTTAAACCCTAAATATTTGAGTTGGGATGTTACATTTGATCTAAAAAATATTTGGAGGAATATAGTGAAGATTTGAAAAAATGACTCAAGGAATATAGTTAGTGAATTTTGGGCTAAGGGATTGAATTATAGAATGAGGTGTTTAAGTGATAAAATATTACTTTGGAGGTTCATAGGTTTCGGCCATAATGTTTTCTTCGGAGAAATTTGATGTTTTTAACTCATAGGTGATGATATGATTATTCCTAAATTTTTAAATGACTTAGGAAATTATATTTATTTGATTTTCTTGATGAATAGTTGAAAATAGATATTTAGTTGGTGGAAAGATTATATGATGAAAAGTGATTAAAAAAAAGGACCCCATGAGTTACATGAGTGTTTTGGCTAGTGGGTTAATTTAGCTTGGTTATTGAGTTATGAATTATACTAAGAAAAGAACAAGATTGTCAAAGGAAAAAGAAAAGGAAAATTTGGGTTTAATACCACTATGATATTCGGCCAAGATCCTTTAAGGCTAGGGTAAATTTATTTTTTTATTCTCTTTTTATTAGATTATTCATGATTTATTTGAAAATGATTATATGGGCAAATATAATATGCATATGTCATGAATTGGAAATGTATGTTTTATATGTTATATGGCCCATGAATCATGTATCATGTATAAAAGAGTTCAAGAATATATACAAGTCCATTTATGCCACAAGTCCTCTATTTTAGGTCATTATGTTTTTCAAAAGAAACAAGAAAATAATTTTTATAAGAACCCCAAAGATAAGAAGGTTGACAGTGAAGGCGTTTCGATCTGCCGTCAAAAGATGAAAAATTCAGTGAAGGTGATTCGATCAACCATATGAATAACATGAATAAGAAATTAGATGCTGAAGGCGTTTCAATCTACCGTCAAGATTAAAGAAACCCGACGGTGAAGACATTTCGATCTGCCATCGTGGTTAAGAAAACTGACGGTGAAGGCGTTCTGATCTACCATCATAATAAGGAACCTGACAGTGAAGACGTTTTGATCTGCTATCAAAATTCAGAAAACTCGACGGTGAAGGCATTTCGATCTGCCATCAAGGTTAAGAGTAAGTATGACAGTGAAGGCAATTTGATCTGTTGTCATACCAAGATTGATATGAGCAAAAATAATAACAAGAAATAAAAAGAATCATAAGAAAAAGACATGACAAAGTCACGAAAACGTTTGCACTTGTGTTAAAGGAAGTCTTTTTATGAAAATATGAAAGTCTTTGTAAAAAGGTGCATGGTGCATAAGTCATAAGTAAGTCATGTCATAAGTCTCATGATCATATTACATACATTTGTATGTTACCTGTATATGCTGATAATATTATTATTATGTTATCTGTATACTTACTGAGATTTTCTTGAAATCTCACTCTTTTAAATTTTACCGATCATTCCTTACGGGATGATAGACGTTAATGCAGGGATAGATGGCCTCATACAAGATTTAGACTACTCGGGGAATTCTGAGGAACTCCTATAGGTAAAAATGGGTAATTGTATATTTGTTCTTTTGGATTATCGAACAATGATATGTACTATGGAGATTCTGGAACATTTTATTCTATGTTTTATAAAGTTATGGGTTTTAATATAGTTATGTGATATTCACAAAGATCTAAATTTCTTTGCCAATTATTTGAAATTGACCTTATTTCGCTGCAACATACATTACATACTACTAGTAAGTTAGGTGTGTGCACATTATTTCCGATAAGAACAAGGGGTAGTGTTACATGTCCTGGTGCTTCAATTTACATTAAATCTCAAACGTAAATTAGGGACGTCACATTTAATGAATGCATACAAGATGCCATTTGCCCATTTTGTGGGAGTAAATCATCACGCTTAGACTATTTTACTTGGATTTGGGCTGATAACCAGCGAGGATACAGAGACTTTTGAATGGCTATTTGAAGTGTGGTTAAATGGTATGAGTGGCCGATCTCCAAATGCAATAATTACTGACCAAGATAAAGTAATGCAAACCGCAATTGTTAGGGTCTTTTCGACATCCAAACACAAATTCTATTTGTGGCATATTATAAAAAAATTGCTAGAAACATTTGGGGCATGCGCTGAGTATCAAGCTGTTAAGAATTGTTTAGAAAAGTGTATATATGACTCTTTAACTTGTGATGAGTTTGAGGAGCATTGGCAAACACCACTCACGGCTTATGACCTCCATGATAATGCATGGTTGACTTGACTATATCTAAGAGGCATCTCTAGGTGCCAGCCTACGTTAAAACCACTTTCTGAGATGGTATGTCTACAACGCCGCAAAGTGAAGGTATGGATGCCTTTTTTGATGGATATGTAAATTCTAAAACAACTTTAAAATAATTTTTTTGAACAATATGATAATGCCTTGAGAAGAAATATTGAGAATGAGGTGGTTGCTAATTTTAGTTCCTTGAACACTCAATTTCCATGCATTACCCATTATTCCATTGAGAGGCAATTACAAGAAGTGTATACCAACACAAAATTCAAAGAAGTTCAAGAAAAGTTTCGAGGATTTTTATACTGTCATGCTGGTTTGATTAACTTAAAAGATGGAATATATGCCTATTGTGTGGCCGACAAGGTGAAAATAAGAGATGGATTCATAAAACGGGTGAATTTTTGGGTTACATTTAATGAGGATGAGTTTGAACTAAAATGTACTTGTCTATTGTTTGAATTCAAAGAGATAGTATGTAGACTGCTTTGCGTGCCTTGACTTACTTAAACAAAGACAAATTGCCCTTAAAATATATTCTTTATTGATGGAGGAAAGATTTGTGGCGAAGATATACACTTACAAAGAGCAATTATGATGAGATTGGTGGAAATTTGCACACCGATATGATAAGTTGGTTCACAAGTTTTATGAAATAGCATCAGTTGCATCATGTAGTGAGTAAGGTTATAATAAGTTTATGTATCATTTAGAGCATATAAGTGGAGAATATATATGAGATGGCCACAATTTGTGATGGCAGAACAACTTCTAATTATCCTCTTAGTGCTTCCATAAGGGGTAATAGTGATAAGGTGCTAAGCCCGATCAAGGTGAAAAGTAAAGGGAGACCACCATCAAAGAGAAAACTGTCTACATTGAAAAAAAAATAAAGAAAAAGACAAAAAAATTCGAAAAAGTGAACAAAATAAGGTTACTCACGTGCTTTGCTGCGTTAGTTAAATTATATGTATACCATTGTTTTTATATTTGTCTCTAACTTATTTTCATCATGGGTTATTAGAAATCTGCTCAATTATCTGAACATGAGACCCTAGATCATCTCTTACTTGATTTTAGTGCTCCAACAATTGCATTATCAATAATGGCGATATTATTTATTTTTTCCACAATATATTTTAATGTTTCTATTTTAATATGTGTATATCATTGTTTTTACATTTGCTTCTAACATTTATTCATCATGGGTTATCAGTCATCTATTCAATTATCTGAACATGAGACCCAGACTTATCTCCTACCTGATTTTAATGCTCTACCAGCAGTCTGACATCAACAATCTATGCTTAGGGATTTAACGTAAATTAAAGAGTTGAAATAAGTAACACTCGGCTACTTACTCCCATACGTATCAGAAGTTCAATGCATGCACCTAAACTTACTACCACGTGTAATGAAATTTGCAGCAGTAAAAAGTCTAAATAAAAATTCCACAGAGTAAGCTAACAATCACATGGTTGAACCACAAACATAACATAATATTTACATCACCATATTGTCTTAATTTATATCATAACCGAATTAGTTTTCTTTGTCATATACACAATTGATTTATCAAAATATAACTTTAGAGCCACTTAGACTCCTTTACTTCTGAAAACTCTCTCCTGTAACGAAACCTGTCCAAACTAATATCAACACCCCCATACCTCTATCAAGCTAATCATATGTAGGAAAGACAAAAGAGTCAAAACAAGGGTAATCGAGAAGCCTCTCAGGGCTTCGCTGAATTCCCTGAGTTACTAGGGCCTTTGCTCTTCTTGTCATATTGTCCTACAGTAACATTTAAATTTTTCAAAAAGCGATAGAAATATACAAGAGTGATATTTTCTCAGAAATCTTAGTAAGTACATAGTTAATGAAATAAGGCATAGACAAAATAGGGTGCGAACTTACACTACAGATATAAAAAACATATAACTTATGAAACGCTTCATGTGACACATGTATGACTTATGTTTCCCTTTCCTATACAGACTTATACCATACATGGACTCACATTCTTTTTCTTAAAGTTCTTATTTCTTTTGCATTTCTTTCTTAATCGTGTGGGTCTTACTTGATTCTAATCCTCGACGGGCGTTACGTATCGCCGTTCCTATCGAGGTCTTACTTAATTCTTATCCTCGACAGGCGTTACATATCGTCGTCCCCATCGATGTCCTTAGCATGACGCATCAGCTTTCGTATTCATTTTAGTTATACGGACGTTACGTATCACCGTCCCCGTTATGACACGATTCTTATTTTATGACAGGCGTTACGTATCGCTATACATGTCGGGATGTCAGTCATACAGGCGTTACGTATCGCTGTCCCCATCACGACGTGACTTTAAACTTATCTTAGTC
The DNA here is from genome assembly GCA_036559045.1 of Platycarya longipes. Lineage (NCBI taxonomy): Eukaryota > Viridiplantae > Streptophyta > Magnoliopsida > Fagales > Juglandaceae > Platycarya > Platycarya longipes. The sequence continues at coordinate 16,834,224 of CM071802.1, read as the reverse complement.
TTATCATATTCTTATAAAATTTTCTTATCTTATTTTCCTTAAAACAAACATCATGACTTATAACGACACGTATATGATGAAATGAGACATGAACATAACTTTAGACTTTTAACATGCATATCTCATGTCCTTATGAACCTTATGACATGTATAAACATATCACAATAACATGCGTCATGTATATATAGCTTACGTCACATCATCTTGTAACGTCGAAACATACCAAATAATGCTTAAATAATTAAATAAAATAAAATATTATAAAATCATGGCTGACCGAACATTATATAAATTCAAACCTTATTTTTCTTTTATTTAAACAAAGCCAAACTCTTCATTTACAAAATACCAAATTTTCTTTAGCTTCCAAAAACAAATTCAAGCTTTAGTATATTGTTTTCTTAATTATTTCTAGCATGATAATTCTTGAAAATTTTCAAAGTAAAATAGAGTTTCTAAACTCCTCATTATTATTAAAATATGATCCAGATAATTAAAAACCAAAATTGGATAAAATTTAGAACTAAAAATTCATCAAAAACCCTATTAAGGCCGAAATGCACTAGGGTTGTTTATTTATTTATTTATTTTCTTAAACCAAAACCTCTTATTTTTACATAAACTTCTTCATATATCAAAATAGAACATATTTCTAAGTTCTTATAATTTTTCTTAGTATTTTTCCATAACAAATACTAATCCAAAATTTAATAGATTTCATTTAAATACATAAGCAAAATTTAAGTTCAAACAAGTAACAAACATGATCTAATCATCAAATTACTTATTCTATGCCACGACTAGGTTAAATTGTGTACTTACAATTTTTTCCTAAGCTTGAATTGGTATTTAAACAAAGCCATTCAAAATACTCAATTACTCTCCTTTAGGTGTTTAAGTGATGTAGTGATCTTTTGAAAAGAGGTTTTTTATTTTTGGCCGTGTGTTCTCACTAAAAGAGAAGTGTGAGAAGCTTATCCAAATATTTATACAAGAGAGGGGCAACTCAATGTGGGGTGAAAGTCTAACCTCTTATTAGCCCTCATGATCACTCTAGATTTAGGCTTGCTTGATAATATCTTGATCCAAAGGTTAGTTTTTGAGCCACCTAAAGACTTATCTTAATCAAGGGCTTAGAAAATTCCATCACGTGGAGATGTATAGCTGGACATAGCTAGATACATCCCACCATGCATGCATCGGCTACTTGGGTTCTCCAAGGGGCAACGACACTTCCAGAGCTCCTTCCCCCAATTTTCCATTTGTTTAGCCTTCTAGGAAGACACTTGTATCAATCTAGAAGATAATTCTAGAGTTTGGTTGGGGTAACATCTGAAATTAGCTTGTTTAGTTAGTTCCTAACAAATTTCCTTCCTCCTATGGTTTCTCTAAGGTTTTATGCTAACTATCCTTCTAGACAAATTTTCTCCACCTTTCATATTCCTCACCACACGTGAAAATTTCCAAAAACATGATAAACCAATTAGATTTTGCCCCTATGAGTATGGCGATGCTAATTATTCAATTCGGGTTCCAATTCTGCCCTTTTCAAGTCTAATCATTTATATCCCAAATAAGTTCTTAATCCAATTAGATTCTTCAAAAACTAAAAACATGAATGTTTTATATCATCCTCTTAGTGATCTATACAATTTTGAATCACTTAATTCTGAGATCAAATGAGAAAGATATACTCATTTTAACGGAACTGGTCGGAGTAACCCGAGAGCACCAATCCAAACTTCACGTGTTTTCCTTCTTCCAATTCTAATTTTCTCAATTTTCCTCTTAATCTTCTAAAAATAATTTTCCTCTAAATTCAAACTAAAATATTCTAGCTAACACCTTGCTCAAAATTCCAAGAATTGACTACAATTCATAATTTTTCATCCAATAGCTTAAATATATTCACTTGGATTTTAATACCTAAACACCATATGTTTCTAGAAATCCCATTAAATACTAAAATGACCACAAAATAAATATTTAATCTAGGGAAACTTTTTAAAAGGAAGGGTTATTACAAGCAGCATTGTCAACGATGATGGTATTATTTATTTTTTTCCATATATATTTTAGTTTTCTATTTTAACATCTTTTTGTTTCGTGTTTTTATAGTTACAACCTCACTAGGCTTTGCTTATGAACGAGGACACTCCCTATTTACCTATTAGCCATGATGTAGATATAGACACTCGTGAGCATTTTAAAAAATATATTTTATATTTATCTTTTAGCTAAATAAAATGAAGTTTACGTGATGTTAATATATGATTACATTTAATGTAGATTTGGAACTTTAATGATATTGTTATCCTCACTACTGATTGAAGTAGAAGATTTTGTATTTTGTGATCATTTTGAGACTTTGTGGTGGTTTGACAATGTGAGACTTCGAGCATATTAACTGAATTGTACATGGCTGTGATACAGGCAAGGAGCCTGTATTTTATAGATGCTGTAAATATTGTGAAGTTGGTGAACTATGTTGGACAAATGTGCATTTTGCACAAGTTGTAATATTAGTTTAGTAGACTGTCAAGTGGGGGAGTACTTCTTTGTTTCGGCTATATATTTCTTGTACATGTATTTTTTGGCAGCTCACCTGAGATGTTATAAACGGTTGTAAACCATATTTAATGATAAGGTGTTATTGATTAATCAATTCTTTTTGACATGCTGGCTCAACTGTTTTTTACACCTCATTATTATGAGTATTGAATGGTTGTAAATATTGTTTATTAACTCAAATGGATAGCTAATTTAGTTGATGTCTGTTCTTTATCTCCCTTTTGGAATATGTTGATGTAAGTGGATTATTGTATTCAAAATATAACTCTATGATTTAGGTTCCCCAAATATATCATTGAATACATGGATGACTATATCCAGAGAGCAAATCTCCATCGAGAGAGAAACCAACATCTGGTGCCATTTTATAGCACAATTCAAAAGTGAAAATCAAAATACTTTATAAACAGATGTTGTCAAGACTTTATTCAACACAATTCAAGCAACTCACACTCAAATTATTAAACTCAAAACAGCACAATCCAAAATTGTGAACAACACAACTCAAGATAACATCATTGTACATTTGTTTGTAACAAACTTTTAATAATTTATCACAAGTACAAATAAGGAAAAAAATTCATGGCACACAAAGTGCTACTCTATAATTATTGTTTTTGGTTCTCTCTCTTTTAATTTCTACTTCACATTGAATTGGTTCAACTTCTATAGCCAACTTCATGCTTTTTTGCTTGTTGCTGTTATGGGAGGAGCTTTTGCGGGTCATTTTCTATTTGCAATCAACTTCTTTAGTACTTCAATGCACTTTGCAAATTGAGTTTTACCTGGAAAAAGAATAGAAAACAATTTATTAACTAAAATTCAGGACACAATATACTTTACAAATAAAATCCAATCAGAGTTAAGAATGACATGTCCTCTCTGTTTAAGTTACAGGTAACTTAAAAGTTGAATAATCTCTACCCAATCATTCAGAAGCACCTTTCATATCGACAAAGAAAAGCATATGAATGGCATGTCCTGTCTGTTTCAATCTTCGTCTTGGCTTTAAATAACATGATTATTACTAAACATATAATATATATATATTGATCATTATGTTGACCACATCAACAAGTCAAGTATATCTAAGATCTATAAGCCAAAGAGTCAATAAAACTATTGTTGTAGGTTGTATCAGGCTCAACCAATAAATTAACAAATGCATCTCCACCAAGCATGTTACCATCCTAATTTTAACTTAAAAACTCCAAGACCAAAATTGAGGCATGCATGTGTAGATAAATGTACAATTCAATAGGATATACAGACTCAATGATACTCGCTATGAAAGCTAAGTTAGACAACCACATCATGTTGCATTAACAAGATACAAGTTGATAGTATACGGTAGAGACGGTCATAGTTCAAAATGGATAATAGAAGCATACTAACAGACCAAGAAGTATACTAACAGACCAAGTTGGTATGGTATATGTATTGTTCTGGAAGTTTATGGTTGCATCTTGATCTTTACCATCGTTATTTCCGATGAAACAGCTTGATTTTCTATCCAAAGTGAAGATGGTGACCTGCAATTCATTCAAATTCATGCATATTAATCAAACGCATATATAGACATATGTACAGTTAATATATATATGATTATATATTCAGTTCGGTTTCAAAACTAGAATTAAAAGTATATATATGGTTTATAAAATTATAAAAAAAAAAACTCACTGTTGTCGTATCCTGCATTTTCCACATTTCTCACAGTGCTGTAAGTTAGAACCTTCTCCAAAGATTTCAGAATCCCATGAAGTTGTTTTAAATGTCCCCACTTTCGCTGGTTCAAATTACCTGAACATTCATACGGTTAAAATAAAAAACAAATAAAAAATGAACTTCAAAGGCAATTTTTTTCAAAACCAAATTCCAAAGATCATAATGGCTTTCCTTTTTATTTAAAAGGAAAAATCACCATAGTCATCCAGTGGTGCATCGTAATCATAGGAGGTAGTGATATATGGAACCCCTGTTTTGCGACCAAAACTTGTGCCATGGTACTGGAATGGGATATTGAGAACAAAACAAAAGGCCATATTAATTAGTAATTTAACTATTGATAACATAAATACTGTAAGATTATAAAATAGTTATATAAAAAGCTAACTAAAATACAAGTTCCATATATTCATAATTAACAAAGGCTACAAAGCACAATCCATTCAAGAGATACTAGCAGTATTCATTCACTATATTGATCATAAAAGTTGATTGCATTAGATGTTTCTTATAGGGATTGTATTAAATAAATGAGGCATGAGTACAAATTAACATTATACTCATTATGTAGTGAGTCTTGACAAGAAATTACTCAATAGAAGTTTTACTGAACTGACCGACTTACACCACCTATTTCCATATACTTTCAAATCCCACAAACCATTTTTGCATAAAACCATAAACAAACAGGTTGATAGTCTTATTCTCTATTGTTTTACATTAATTTTTCCAACTACCAAGTGAAAGGTAACCTCCAAATATAATCCAGGTCAGAAAAAATCACAAACCCAACAGTACTAGCTTTACTAAGCTAGGCTGTTGGTAGCACAAAACTAAAATGATTACACTTTGATGTCTAAGAGGATTAATATCAAACAGGTAGAGTTCGTTTCTTCTCTTCGAATTTCTGAAATTAGCAACCCATCCTAGACTTCTCGTGCAACCGAGACTAAGGTCACAATGAGGGGAAACTACAGCAAAGACAGGGCGAAGTTCATGGCTGCGGTGGAAAATTCAGCGATCTGGGAAGCTGTACACTAAGAGAGAGTGATGAGAGAGAGAGAGAGACCGAGAGTGGTGAGAGTAAGAGGAAGAGACGTAGTTGAAATCGTGGAGAAGGCTTACCGAGTGGAGTTCACGGCAAACTTGGGTGCACGACAGGCATCTTTTGGTGATTCTTGCTTGAGGCTGAGCAGCTGGGCGGCGGCACTGTGGTTCACCATGGAGGAAAGCATGTAAGTCTCTATTTCAGGTTGTTTAAAACAGGGGTGTTTAGTTAGTCTTTGGCGGTCTTAGTAGTGGTGGTGCAAAGAGCCAACTGCGCTCCTAGCTTCTACGCTCGAGCCGAATGTGAAGATGGAATTTTTGGGAGAGACGACTAGATGAGGTGAGCTTCTGCGCGCAAGGTGTGGTGTTTTGAAATTCCGAACTTGGAGTTTTTGAAATCCTTTATTAGAAGAATTATGAATGAAAAGAAAAAGCACCACGTAAGCGTATTGCGTAAGTTTATGTAAAAATTGAATTGGGTGTGTTAAGGTCATAAAAATCGGCCAACAGGTCGGTGTGAGAGAGAGAATTATTTCCAACCCACTGGTGCGTGTTGGGCTTCATTTGAGGTCGTTTGGGGCTCCCGGTGAGGTCCCGGCGTGAATTGTACGTACGTGATAACAGATGAAATAAAGAGAGATAGACACACAATTTTATGTGGTTCGGCGAATGCCTATGTCCACGGGTGTTTGGGGATGAGAATCCACTATAATGGGGATTTTTACAGTCTCTCATAGCTCACTGTACCGAAAATTATAGATGAATGTTCAGATAAATTCGCTAATTGAAGCTGTTGGAGGAGATTCTGGGGGAGCCAAGGTTGAAGAAGAAGAAGAGAGTCCCCCTGTTCCAGCCGACCAGAGTCCTTTTATAGCCAAGTGAAATATCTAGGCAGATCTTTATCTTGCGTGTCACAGTCGACTTCCTTTCCCTTGCCGTCTTGATTTTCTTCTCATCTACTCCTAATGTCCATTAGCTCACCTTTCAGTCCCATCATCTGTCCTTTTGTCCCCTTTGCCATAAATGCTTGGCAGGTGTGATTAATTTCATCCCTTTCAGTACCCCGCAAATTCTTATCAAAGATACTTTGATGGGAATTTTGTAGTTTCGTATCCTGAATCCCGAGAAAATACTGATTGTGTAAAATGTAGCTGTGGAGCTAGGTTAAGGGGAGACCTTAGTAATCTTTGCGTGGATGGATTTTTTGTAGGTTGTGGATGGCCATACAACCTCGCGAGCCTTTGAGCAGGATGTGGTTGATCTGACAACTTCCACGAGTTGTCGATGAGATTTCGCTATGGTGAGGCGCAAAGCCTATTCCGTCGCAGTATAAGACCCGTCTGGTGGTGTCACCGAGTGAGATCCGCGGGAGTGCATTGTCTAGGACTCCGTGGGAGGTGTTATTGCATGAGACCTGGCGGGAATGCATCGCCGAGGACTCCGCGGGAAATGTCATCGCGTGAGACCTGGCGGGAATGCATCGCCTAGGACTCCACGGGAAATGTCGTCTAGTATAAGACCCGTTTGGTGGTGTCACCGCATGAAGTCCGCGGGAGTGAATTGTCTAGGACTCCGTGGGAGGTGTCATCGTGTGAGACCCGGCAGGAGTGCATCGCCTAGGACTCCGCGGGAGATGTCATTGCGTGAGACCTGGCGGCAATGCATCGCCTAGAACTCCGCCGGAGGTGTCGTCGCATGAGACCTGGCGGGAGTGCATCGCCTAGGACTCCGCCAGAAATGTCGTCGCGTGAGACCTGGTGGGAATGCATCGCCTAGGACTCCGCGGGAGATGTCGTCGCGTGAGACTTGGCGGGAGTGCATCGCCTAGGACTCCGCGGGAGGTGTCGTCGCGTGAGACCTGGCGGGAGTGCATCGCCTAGGACTCCACGGGAGGTGTCGATTGATGAATTTCTGAACGCCGACTCTCAAGCGAGGAGCCGTGAGATCCTAAGCATTGACTCCCGAGTGTTCGTGTTCAAAGTGTCGAAGCATAGATGGTTGTTGCCTGATTCCTGCAAAAAGGAGAGGAAATTCCGAGATGAGGGAATCTGGTCCGAGCAGAGATAAATCCGAGCAGGCTGAGACTGAGAAAAATCCGAGCAGACTGAGAAATCCGAGCAGAGAAAAATCCGAGCTGGCTGAGAGAGCTGGGAAAAATTCGAGCAGGCTGAGACTGAGAAAAATCCGAGCAGACTGAGAAATCCGAGCAGAGAAAAATCCGAGCTGGCTGAGAGAGCTGAGGAAAATCCGACCGAGCTAGCTGAGGAAAATCTGACCGAGCTGAGGAAAATCCGACCGAGCGTGCTGAGAAAAATCCGACCGAGATAAATCCAAGCTGAGAAAAATCCGACCGAGCTGGGAGCTGACTGAGAAATCCGAGCAGAGAAAAATCCGAGCTGAGAAATCCGAATTGAGAAAAATCCGAGCTGGCTGAGAGAGCTGAGGAAAATCTGACCGAGCTAGCTGAGGAAAATCCGACCGAGCTGAGGAAAATTCCGACCGAGCTGAGGAAAATCCGACCGAGCGGGCTGAGGAAAATCCGACCGAGCGGGTGCCAACACTCTTCTGGCCGTGACAACGACAGAGAAGAAAAGAAATAAATATAAAAATAAGAATGAGGTGGTCGAGCACACTTATCTGGAGAAAATTTTTGTTGAGCCGGTTGGTCGAATACTTTTATTCAGTGGGTTAGAAAGTCATCATTTTCTCACTACCGATAATCAGATCCCACAGACGGCGCCACTGTTAAGGTCATAAAAATCGGCCAACAGGTCAGTGTGAGAGAGAATTATTTCCAACCCACTGGTGCGTGTTGGGCTTCATTTGAGGTCGTTTGGGGCTCCCAGTGAGGTCCCGGCGTGAATTGTACGTACGTGATAACAGATGAAATAAAGAGAGATGGACACACAATTTTACGTGGTTCGGCGAATGCCTACGTCCACGGGTGTTTGGGGATGAGAATCCACTATAATGGGGATTTTTACAGTCTCTCATAGCTCACTGTACCGAAAATTATAGATGAATGTTCAGATAAATTCGCTAATTGAAGCTGTTGGAGGAGATTCTGGGGGAGCCAAGGTTGAAGAAGAAGAAGAGAGTCCCCCTGTTCCAGCCGGCCAGAGTCCTTTTATAGCCAAGTGAAATATCTGGGCAGATCTTTATCTTGCGTGTCACAGTCGACTTCCTTTCCCTTGCCGTCTTGCTTTTCTTCTCATCTACTCCCAATGTCCATCAGCTCACCTTTCAATCCCATCATCTGTCCTTTTGTCCCCTTTGCCATAAATGCTTGGCAGGTGTGATTAATTTCATCCCTTTCATCATTTTCCTTTTTAATTATCATTCCAATAAATTAATCTTTATTTTTATAGGAGCAGTCCAATTAATATTCATTGCCCATTGTTTATTTGATTGACCCCATAACTGCCCACATCCTGACAACGATATATTCATTTGCAACTTTACGATTGTATGTAGCATTATTCTTTTATCTAAATATCTGGAAAAATAGATAGGGTGGGCGGTGTCGCCCAAGGCGAGAGAGAGACCAAGAGTGGTGAGAGTCAGAGGAAGAGACGTAGTTGAAATCGTGGAGAAGGCTTACCGAGTGGAGTTCACGGCAAACTTGGGTGCACGACAGGCATCTTTTGGTGATTCTTGCTTGAGGCTGAGCAGCTGGGCGACGGCACTGTGGTTCACCATGGAGGAAAGCATGTAAGTCTCTGTTTCAGGTTGTTTAAAACAAGGGTGTTTAGTTAGTCTTTGGCGGTCTTAGCAGTGGTGGTGCAAGGAGCCAACTGCGCTCCTAGCTTCTACGCTCGAGCCAAATTTGAAGATGAAATTTTTGGGAGAGACGACTAGATGAGGTGAGCTTCTGCGTGCAAGGGGTGGTGTTTTGAAATTCCGAACTTGGAGTTTTTGAAATCCTTTATTAGAAGAATTATGAATGAAAAGAAAAAGCGCCACGTAAGCTTATTGTGTAAGTTTTTGTAAAAATTTAATTGGGTGTATCATTTTCCTTTTTAATTATCATTCCAATAAATTAATCTTTATTTTTATAGGAGCAGTCCAATTAATATTCATTGCCCATTGTTTATTTGATTGACCCCATAACTGCCCACATCCTGACAACGATATATTCATTTGCAACTTTACGATTGTATGTAGCATTATTCTTTTATCTAAATATCTAGAAAAATAGATGGGGTGAGCGGTGTCGCCCAAGGCCACCAGAGACGGTAGGCTATTTTAGTGAGGGAGTGGATCGGACCGACCCCCAGGAAATTCCTAAAAAATATTCTCATAAAAGAATTGAAAGAAAATGCTCGTCTGGGGTCCCAATTTTTTTTCTTTCTCTCTCCTCTTGTTTCTCTCTCCAGCCCAAAGAAAACTGACTGTTGTCACCACCTGTGTTGGTTTACTGTTGGCGACTCGATCTTACTTCTTGTGCTTGCTCTATGTTCTCGCTTTCAATAATCCATGATCTTATTCAAGGGGTCGTAGACCCACCTAAAAATTATCTTCAAACAACAATCGACAATGCTTTTGCCAACTTCACCGCTTCTTACAGCGATTCCACCGCCTCTAGTGGTTCTTGTGTTCTCTTTCTGGCGAACACTTTATTTTCATCTTTTTTAAGACGATGTCCTTTTAAAACATGACTTGATTTTATTTTTCTTTTTTACCACCTCTTTGCACTGTTATTTTTTATTTTTGAGTGATTGTTAGGGATTTCACCCTTTCCTCTTATATCATTTGCCTTATTTTAATGCTATCTGTAGGGCTTATTTAAATCAAGATGCCTGGAAGTCCATCAGAATGAGAGCCTACATAAGAGAAAAATAATACAGTGGACCTAATTACTAACCCAAGAGAATGAATAAGTATAGAGCCCTGTAGAGTCACGTAAATAAACTAATACTTAATCCTCGCCACCTTTTGCGAGATCCCATGTAAATACGTGATCGCGTCAGTTACAGGAAGATAATATGTAAACGAAAATCACTGCAGAGGATAAGCATCACCACGAGGCCTATATAAACCAGGTAACCCTCCATGAAGGGGGGACTTATTTCTCTGGTTCTCAAGCTATTTTTCAAGAGATTACTAACTTAGGCATCGGAGTTTTCCCAAGCGTGGATCACCGGATCTTTTCAATTTATTGCAGGTGAATAATTGCAGGAGAGGAGCGAGACACGTCTTTAACATTTGCACCGTCAGTGGGATTTGTTTACAGACTATTAACGTGGTTCTCGCATGCCAACTGTAACTCGTTCTGTAGCAAGCCGAGCAACAGGAGCATCCATGAAAGCACGATTAGCAGCAACAGAGAAAAGACTAAAGAAGGCATTAGACGCCCTGGAAGCGTTGCAGAAAGAAAACAAGGATTTACGACAGAGGAATATTGAAACCAACGATACCGCCGTACCTGCTCATAGTGAGTAAGGTGAAGAAGAAACAGATAGCAACGCTGAAGCCAAACTGGAACGCACAGAGAAACAAAAGATGCATGACAAACAGAAGGATCTTGTGGGAAAATATGAGGAAATAGCAAGAAAGATGGGAGGATCTTCTTCAGTCGACTGTCTGCTGAACCGGACCGACCTGCCATATATCAAAAGGATTATGGAGATCCCACTCCCGCTAAAATTTAGAGTTCCCCAGATAGACTTGTACGACGAGTCTAAGGATCCAGTGGACCATCTAGAGAACTTTAAAGCCCACATCACACTCTATGGTTTCCCGAGTGAGATTGCTTACCGGGCATTTCCTCTGACCCTAAAGGGGATAGCAAGAGGATGGTTTGGGACTCTCGAACCAATGTCGATCGATAGCTTTGAAGACCTGGCCAAACAATTCAAAACTTAGTTCATGCCCAGCAGAAGGCGCCGGCGTCCAGCCGCCTACCCACTCACGGTCAAACATAAAGAAGATGAAGAGCTCAAGAGCTACCTCACTCACTTCAACAAAGAGCGGTTGATGACAGACGACCAAGATGAGAAGATCACTCTGGCCGCTCTCTTTGGCAGAATCTAGCCGCAAAGCCCATTCATGATTGAGCTAGCTAAGAAGACCCCTTCCACCCTCAGAGAATTCATGGATCAGGCGGACACTTTTGTCAATGCCGATGATACATTACAGGCCTTGGTAGATCCACGAAAGGAAAACAGAAGGGGCGAACGGGATGATAAAAGGGTTGGAGCGAGTCGGTGAGAAAGGAGGCAAGAAAGACATCCAGATCAAAACACCAGACTAATACATAACAACCTGAGTGTCAGAGAAGAGGAGAAAGACAGGGGCGAAGGGCGCCTGCCCCCGACAAGAGATCGGTATTGCAAGTACCACCAGACGAGATCACATTGGACAGAGGACTGCACGACCATGAAAAAAAGGTCACTGATCTGGCGGGAACTGGGGAGTTGGAACGGATGGTAGCAGAACGGTCAAAACCCAGAAGGCGGCAAGAGTATGGGCGAGAAGTCTAAATAAGTACCAGCCCCGAAAGAAGGCGCCGAGATACCAGTTGCCAGAGCAATAGCAACTGGGAGATAGCAAAAAGAGATGGGAACAGAAACAAAGTGCCCATGAGAGGCAATAGGAGTAGATCACCCCAAAGAGGTGACAGGAACAAATCACCCCCAAGAGATGACAGAATTAGAGCACGCCTATTGGGGAAATCCAAACAATAGCAAGGGGCTTTTCTGGAGGAGGGATGTCCACATGAAGTTGAAAGGCGTATGCACGAAAGGCGAGGTATGAGGAAGTCTATGTAGCAGACAGGGCATCCAAACAGTAAAAACTCAACAATGACCGGGTAGTGAAATCCTTTGAAGAGGCGGACAGGGAAGGAGTGTTGTACCCACACGACGATGCTCTAGTAGTCACTCTTATCATAGCCAATTACGTGACCAGGCGGGTGCTGATTGACAATGGAAGCTCAGTCGACATACTATTTTGGAAAGCATTCAACAAAATGGGGATCGACGCTGACCAATTACGACCTTTTCCGACGCCGTTGAAGGGCTTCTCCAGTGAAATAATCCAACCTGTTGTGGCCATCACACTTCCAGTAACCGCCGAAACTGGAAGACAAACGGCGACTACCATGACCGACTTCTTGGTGGTTAAAGCTCCATCTTCCTATAATGTTATACTAGGGAAGCCAACACTCAACCATCTCAGGGCAGTAACCTCAACATATCGCCTCAAGATGAAGTTTCCAACCGACAGTGGGGTAGGAGAGTTAAGAGGCGAGCATGCATTGGCTCAAGAGTATTATGTGCAAGAACTGAGGAAGATCATGAATGAAGTTTGTACCGTGGAAGAGATGAAAAAGACGTCCATGCCACCTCTTCCACCACCCATGGTGGAAGCCCAGGAAAAAGACGTAGAGACCAGAGACGAACAAAGTCAGCAGTACGCTAAGGTCAATGAGTCTTTAGAGCTCATAACTTTATTCCCTATTTGCCCAGAAACAACCGTACAAATCGGCACGAATGCTCCCCCGGTAGATAGAGAAAGTCTGAAGCAACTATTAGTGGAACACAGAGACGTGTTTGCATGGAGCCATGAAGAGATGTCTGGCCTGGACTGTCGACGCCCCAACCCACGATTGGGATTACACGTGAATAGAAGCATCGGGGACGAACAATACAAGGAAGTTCACCCCTCGTCATATCATGCGTGTACTTTTTTTTTTTTTAACGTCAAAGAAAGGTTCTCGCAGCAGAATTAAAAGGTCAAGCCTTCTATAACATGCACCACATAGTTACGCTATGGATCCCAAACATAATATCATACATAGCCCAGATTTTTAAATTTACATAACTTTGTCCAAGTAATCAAAATAGTCATTCCCACAAGCGGGAAGACTTTGCCAAAAACATAAATACAGGGCATCACAAAATAATATGGGTCTTAACATTGCCCATAGAATTCAACCGATGGGTTCCTTCTTTACCTTCTTAAGGTTCGGGCCCCAGCGAAGCCGATCCAAGTCTATGCTAGGCCCTACCTCACATATCGCCCTAGAAGGCGGTCCAAAAATACGTCCCAAGTGAAGGGACTCGTCAACCCCTAATACTAAACAACACCTCGCAGGGTACAAACCGACTGAACTGTACATGGTCATCTTTAGTGACTCCACCTCCCACTGACCCGGGTGGTTCAGAGTCACTGGCCCCCTAAGGGCGGCCTCAATCGGATCCCTGAGGATCCGAGGTGTCATCACGGGGGTCGTACTCATCTGAGCCATCCTCACGTGCAATTACTTCTATCGTCTCCAAGAGGGAAGGATAGTAAGGACATAAAGAGGGGGTGAGATTTCGGGAGAAATCTCAGCAAGTACATCTAAACTTTAACGAAAGCATTTCAAGCATATAGTTAAGCGAATAACAGACAAATTTCATGCGTAAGCGATAACATGGGACTCATGCCTAGCCCGATGCGCATGCTCGTGACAGAAATTCATTCTTCTGATCTTTTTCTTAATTTTCAAAGCATACTTGTTCAAAATCTTGTAGCAAAACTTCTTTAATGCAGACTTTTTCAAAGAAACACTTCGTTCAAAAAAAACTTTTCGTTTTTTCTTCTCTTAGGCGCCACTTATCATATCATATATGGTCCGAGAGCCCTTTTTCTTTTCATCATGACTTCATATTTGGACAGCTCACGATTCCCCTATGCACCGTGTGCTCCCCGCTAGTTACAGTCACACCCGGCGACCAAGTCAACCTACGTGAATACGTTTCGCGCCCTTTCGTGCTTTTCGTCACTCGGGAATTTCTCTCCGAGCAACTACAAACTTATCAGATGGTGAGGCCTCGGCCAACACTGCTTTTATGGCACCCACTAGCATTAGGTGCGACCACACTTCGGACACCTTTTGGAGCCATACATGGTCCGCCGACTGTTCTTCGTCGACCCAGGGTTTCACTCAATTTAGGCACTCCTGAGTGAACAGAGAGTTCCACTGGGACAGTTCCCCGTCCCAGCCTTTGGGGTTCTTCTAAAACTTTAATTCATTTCTTTCGAAACATATTTAACTCAAAACATGGATTTTCGTGCTTATGCATGAGACATGCAACTTCTAACTTTGTGAATGTAAAACTCGAGGCGAACTCGAGTACACACATTTGGTCATTTTTCCTTCAAAACCTTGTTCTTCTTAACTCATACATGTGTAAAAACACTTAGACAAGTGCATTAGGGTGAATAGGGTGCTCAGCCTCCACTCCTAGGGTTTGGGCCGAGACCCACTTTGTCTCCCATTGAGGTTCTCTTCTTCCATTGTTCTTCCTAACACCATCTAGCCCTAGTTCAATGTTTGAAACAAATTTCCTAGCCTTACAAGTGGGCAACCCGAAACCTAATAACCACCAAATTTTGTGTTTCTTTTCTTAGCCCTTCAAAGCTAAGTCCTACTTGATTACTCTATATAAAACCGAATCCATACATGTCGTCCCTCCAATATATATATATATATATATATATATATATATATATATATATTTCTACTTCTCCAAGTATCCGAACATGCATATTGAATAAAGAGGAAATTTAAACTTCAAGATTTCCACTCCAAGAAAATCCTCCAAAACAAAACTCCACAAGCATGCATTTTTATTTCTTTGTAACCATCAAGCAACAATGTTGGCAATATCTTCCAATATCAATATAACTAGATTCCATCAATACTTTCTACATGTTCATCCTAGCATGGCATTTCAATAAGTAAGACATTTGTAACAAAACCAAGATGCTTCTTTAAATGACATATATGCATATACCCCATATTTTCCCAATACTCACTAATTCAACATCTTCATGCTTACATGCTTTTCCTCATCAAACCATCAAGATCATCAATCATCATATAACTCTTTAATAAAAAAGATCATAGGTTCTACACATGGATTCTAACCAAAATAGAATTTCTACCCACAAAATTTCATCATGGCAATACTAAGCAAGTAACCAAGCAATACAAGCATATATAAGCATATACACCCATTCAAGCACATTCACTAAAAAATATACTAAAAATGCTAAGGGCAAAGTAAAAATATACTTACCAATCTTCCTAGCTAGCTTATATAACTTCTGAAAATAAAAGAGAGACTTAGTTAGAACATGCTAACAATTTACCATTTTCAAAAGAAAGGGTTTTCTTTTTGAAAGCATGAACATAGATTTCTTCCTTAAGCATTCTAGGTTTTATCTTAAAGCAAGTAAGTTACTTACCTCTTTCTAGGTTTCTCCTCCTTCCACAAACACTATCTTCTTCTCCTTCTAAGCTTTGAGTGTTTAGGTGTCTAAGTGGTGAAAAGAAGTGAAGCAAAGTGGAGGGAATGAGGAGTGGTTGCCGTGAGGTGCAAAGTGAGGGATGTGCGTGTGTGTGTCGGAAATGAGCAAGCCAAAAGGATGAGGAAACTAGGCCATTCAGCCAAGGCACTTTGCTAGGCTTCTAGACCACTCATTCCCCTAGGTTTGAGTGACTTGTGATGGGCTTGAAAGACCCTTGAGTGACTCCCATCACTTGATCACGTCAACCCTAATCTATCCCATCTTAGGTTGGAGATTTGCTCCTTCTTTCTCTCCTCATGGCCGAATTCTCATTCAAGGGTTCCATTCATCATCTTACATCACCTCTTGTCTCCCCAACAATCTCCTCACATGTCAATCCAATGGATTTGAGGATCCATTTTTGGGAGAACTCACAAATGGAGTTCCGGATCCCATGGCCTCCATCTGAAACCCTCCCTTCATCTCACTCTCATTTCCATTTTGTCACATGCTCTTTCAATCAACCAATCACCTCACATCTCACACAAGCTTGTCATGTCACTTTTACACAAATCTATAACCTAGATTTGGTGGCAAAAAGGAAGTCAAACAAGGGGAGGAGGAGTTGGCTAACCCTCATTTCCTTTCCTCCCACTTTTTGATCCATCAAATCACATCTCATGCCACTCTTCTCTTACACCCTCTCATACATCAAATCTTATCTAATCTTACACAAATCTTACATGTCATTTCCATCTATATTTGGAAATGTTTTGGTGAGAAAACCCTAAGGCCATTCGGCCAAAGCCCCTACCGAAACCTCTCCCCTTTCTCATCTCCAAATCTTTTCAAATCCCACTTCATCATTTTACTAGATATGGTAGGATCCCATGTTGATCTTATTTGGCAAAATCATACACCTCACACACTTATCTAGGTAGGAAAAAATGGAAAGATTCCACTCTTGTCTTCTCTTTTCTTTCTCCAACAAAACAACTAGTCAACTATCTTACCTACTAGCATTTTTTTCTCTCAACTACTAGTCTTGATTCAACTTACTAAACTCTTCCTAACTTGGCATGTGTCATTAAGCATGGGCTTGGGTTGACTAGTGGGCTCCTTTTCATGGACCTATGGGCTCCTTTTCATGGACCTATGGGCTTGTATTTCCCCCACTTAGGCCCAAAGCTTTGGACTTAGCCTTAAGGCCTTGACTCCTAAGCCTACCCTTTTTAAGGCTTTATCCACCAAAATGTTTAAGTTGCTAAGCTCCTCATATTTAATTTAATAAAAGCAAAGTATGGGAAATTTGGGGTCGTCACATCCTCCCCCACTAAAAAGAAGATTTCGTCCTCGAAATCGCTAAGGCATGCACAAGAAGACAAATAAAGGATGTTTTTTTTTTTCACACATCTCTATATATATATACCTCTTGTGCTAGTCACAGTAGATTCCTCTGAAGAAGAATAGGTGGGTATGTCTTCCTCCTCTGTCACAGAGTCCTGGGAGTGGTAGAATACAACATCCACGTCTGGGTCATAATACATGTTTACTCTCAACTCGTTTATCCTACGAGTAATTTCTTCCTTTGTCTCTATTCGGGGCACTCCTTCCTCTCTCAATCTAATACCGTTCTCGGAAGTATCGGAAAAGTTCAGGGGCTCTAAATTTGATTCACTCGCCTCACCCCGAATCATTCTACGTAATTTTCTTCTCTCTGCTTTCAACCAACTCCTAGGTGGTTGTCGTTCTTCGTGAGGTAGAGCTCGACGAGGAACAAGTACTCCTCTACGAGTTGTGCTCATAACATGGGTACGATGCCACTCGTATTGTACCGAGCATGCTAATCCTTATACTCTCATCCTTTCACGCCTTCGGCACATTATCCTTTGCCTATTTTCCCTTCTTTCCCTCATTTGAGCTACAGTGGCTACAGACATACGAGGATTTCTTCTAGTTCGTGCCATCTCCTAATTAAAATTTACAAGTTACTGTAGTTCTAAGGAGTAGTCAAACAATTACAGACATAATCATCACAAAGCACTCATACATTCATACATGTACACACATATCATTGTCATCATTTTCCAAAAGACACAAAAGTTTAAGCGAAGACTATAGATACATCAATTATTTTCAAACAAATGGGGGTATTTAGCCCTCATGAGATCTTCACGTTCCCACGTCGCTTCTTAAAAAGCGGGGTTGTTCCATAACACTTTAACCATCAGAATCTTTTGATTCCTTAGCTCTTGTTCTTTGTAGTCTTCAATTCGAGTTGGCCATTCTTCATAAGTTAGGTTAGGACGCAGTTCGATACTTTCTGGGTCCATAATTGTTCTCGGTCCTCCACTTAGACTCTTCTTAAGTGACGACACATGAAATACATTGTGAACCCCTTGTAAACTCGTGGGTAAGTCCAAATGGTAAGCCACCAACCCGACTTTCTCAAGAATTTCATAAGGGCCTACGTAACGGGGACTCAATTTTCCCTTTTTGCCAAATCGAGTTACTCCTTTCATCGGTGAAATTTTTATATATACCCAGTCGCCAACTTCGAATTCCAAAGGTATTCGACGTCGATCCGTGTTGCTCTTTTGTCTGCTTTGTGCAGTCTTCATTCTTTCTTGTATCAATTCTACTTGGGCCCGGACTTTTTGTAAGTATTTCGGCCCTAATACTCGACTTTCGCCGACTTCGTCCCAGTATAGAGGCGATCGACATTTTCTTCCATACAAGGCTTCATAGGGTGCCATTTGGATAGTAGCTTGAAAGCTATTATTATAGGCAAACTCTATCAGAGGCAAAAGACCTTCCCAGTTGTCGTGCGAGTCTAGTACGCATGCTCGTAACATATCTTCCAATGTTTGAATTGTCCGTTCCGTTTGACCATCAGTTTGTGGGTGAAAGGCACTGTTGAACTTTAAATTCGATCCCATCATCTTTTGTAAACTTTGCCAGAAACGAGATGTGAATCTGGGGTCTCGATCCGAAACAATTGTCTTGGGCACGCCGTGCAGGCGCACTATTTCTTTCACATATAGCCGTGCCAACTTCTCCACGGAATCCGTATTGGCTATTGGCAAGAAGTGTGCACTCTTGGTCAATCTGTCAACTATCACCCAGATTGTATTATTTCCTGCCGACGTTCTCGAGAATCCCACTACAAAGTCCATAGACACGTCCTCCCATTTCCATTCTAGAATCGGCAAGGGCTGTAACATTCCAGCCGGACGTTGATGTTAGGCTTTAACTAGTTGGCATATCGAGCATTTGGCTACGAACATAGCCACATCCTTTTTAATGCCTTCCCACCAGAATTTCTTTTTTAAGTCCTGGTACATCTTGGTGCTCCCTGGGTGAGCTGTACAAGGGGTGCAATGTGCCTCCCTCATAAACTTTTCTCTGAATTTCGTATCGTCTGGTATTACTGTCCTTTTCTCAAAACACAGTGTTCCATCATCGGATATGGTAAAGTGAGGTGATCCCTACCCTTCTAGCAATTTCTGCCGAATCTTCTCCAATTTAGCATCCTTTCGTTGCCGTTCTCGTATCTCATCTTCAGTCAAAGATACAATTTCCTGTGTTGCCAGTAGTATCACCCCTTGGGGCAGGTCCTTAACTAGCATTTTCCGCATAGCTGTCAGTATTGGCGACTCTCCCATCTGCGTCTTCTGACTCAATGCATCAGCCACCACATTAGCTTTCCCTGGGTGGTACTTGATCTCACACTGAAAGTCACTGATCGTTTCAATCCATCTCCTTTGTCTCATATTCAAATTCTTTTGACTGAATAGGTACTTCAAGCTTTGGTGATCAGTGTATATCTCGCACCTTTCCCCATACAAGTAGTCTCTCCAAATCTTCAGTGCGAACACTACTACTGCCAATTCCAGGTCGTGTGTAGGGTAATTGCATTCGTGATCCTTAAGCTGTCGGGATGCGTAGGCAACTACTCGACCCTCCTGCATCAGGACACATCCCAAACCGCTCTTCGAAGCATCACTAAATATCACATACGGTTTGTGGGGTTATGGCAGAGATAGTATTGGTGTCGACGTCAGTCTTTTCTTGAGAACTTGGAAACTCTGTTCGCACTTATCGCTCCAGACATACTTGGCGTTTTTCTTAGTTAACGCCATCAAGGGACTAGACAGCTTAGAAAATCCTTCTACGAACCTCCTGTAGTATCCTACTAGACCGAGTAAGCTTCGTATCTCGTGAGCACTTGTCGATCTCTGCCATTCCGTCACTGTTTCTATTTTTGCTGGGTCCACCGCCACTCCTTTACTGGAAATAACATGGCCCAGAAACTTAACCTCTCGAAGCCAAAACTGGCATTTACTAAGCTTGGCATATAACTGATGCTACTGTAGAGTGTTTAGCACAGTCTTTAAATGTTTTTGGTGCTCTTCATCATTCCGGGAGTATATTAGAATGTCGTCGATGAACACTACGACGAAACTATCTAGATATTGTCGAAAAACCCTGTTCATCAGATCCATGAATGCTACTGGGGTATTGGTCAGTCCAAAAGACATAACTAAGAACTCGAAGTGTCCATAACAAGTTCGAAAGGCAGTTTTGGGTACATCCAGCTCGTTGATTTTCAGTTAATGGTACCCTGATCTGAGATCAATCTTTGAAAACACCGTTGCTCCTTGTAATTGGTCTAACAGATCATCTATCCGTGGTAACGGATATTTGTTCTTGATAGTAACCTTGTTAAGGTCTCTATAGTCTATGCACATCCTCATCGTTCCATCATTCTTCTTAACAAACAGAACTGGAGCTCCCCATGGTGACGAACTAGGTCGTATGAATCCCTTTGCTAGTAGTTCTACTATCTGCACCTTCAATTCCTTGAGTTCCGTTGGCGCCATTCGATATGGTGCTTTATGAACTGGAGCCGTAGCAGGTTCCAATTTGATGGTAAACTCTGTCTCACGATCCAGAGGTAGTCCAAGCAATTCCTCTAAGAATACTCGAGGGAAATCTCAGGCCACTGGAATTTCTTCAATACTCTTAGCTTCTTCTATCACATTGGAGGACATCAGCAAAAATGCCTTCGCCTCTCCTTTCAAACTCTTAACCGCTCTCCTTGCCGTCACAATGGAAGGAACTAAGCTAACCATCTCTCCCTTGTAACGCAGCTCTTGTTCTTCTGGCAGCTCAAAAGTTATCTCCTTCTTGCGACAGTCAATTTTGGCGACATACTTGGATAGCCAGTCCATCCCTAGTATTACGTCAAATCCCAATAAGTGAAAAACTATCAAGTTGGCATTCAATTGCACTCCGACAATCTCTAAAGGACAATTCCTTGCTATCCGCTGGCAGCCTATCGTCCTTCTGTTCGGGAGGGCTACTAGTACCTTCTGATCTAAAGGTTCTACCTCTAAGTTACACTTTCGCATGCCATTATAGGGGATGAAGGATCTCGTCACTCCAGAGTCAAACAATGCATACACTATATTACACATCAGAATGATCTCCCCTATAAAAATTTTCTACTATCATCAAGCTAGCAAAAATCATTTTGTATTTTTAAATTAAGACAGGGTCGAGTCTTTTACCAATAATGATGCCTGCATTAATGGCTTCCTCATCCTCCATGTCCACTTCTCCCAAGGCAAGGGCATATACTTTGGCCTTCCTGGGAGTCTTTGCTTTCTCTCCTGGTAGTGTAGTCCCGCTAGCGACCATCTGGGGACAGTCGCGGATTCTATGGCCTTTCTAACCACATCGGAAACAGGCTCCTGTCGCCACCCGACATTCACCCGGATACGGTCGTCCACATGTTCTGCAAGGCAATGAGGATGCTGGTACTCCTGGCCCACTCATCTTGCCTTTCCCTTTATTCGCAGGAAAAGCAACTCTTTTCTTGCCTGCGTCCTTCCCAGAAGAGTAGGAAAAATTTCTTTTTCTGTTCATTTGTACTTGATTGATCAAAATCTTTTGCTCTGCCTCAGCAATAGCCGCTACATTCACTAGCTCCTGGAAATTTTCAATTCGCAGGCAAGCCACTTGATTACAGATCCTTGGCTACAACTCGTCTTGAAATTTCTTCGCTCGCATTTTCTCGGTGGATACCAAGTGAGGAGCGAATCGCGCCATTTCCATGAATTTTGCAGCGTACTAGTTTACCGTCATGCCCCTTGTCCCAATGTGGCGAATTCCATAGCCTTCTGTTGTTTGATCGATTCAAGGAAGAAGCGGGCATCAAATTCTGTCTTGAAGCGTTCCCAGGTGGGATCCACATTCTCTCCCAATTCCTCCTTTAGTAGCTTCCTTTTTCTGTCCCACCACAATCTAGCTTCTCCCTATAGCAGGTGTCCCGCATATTGTACCTTCTGGGTCTCCGTACACCCGCTGATCTTGAAGGTACGTTCCAAATCCATGATCCATCTATCCGCTCTCATAGCTCCTTCCGTTCTCATGAAGTTCAGATACCGGTAGACTAGGAACTTCTCATAGGGACAACCCGACGTTCCTCCGCCGGTATGTGGATGGCATCTGCCTTGTTCCATCTGGGTTCTCACTAATTCTGTCATCTGACAGATCGCCTCAGCTATGGCTTGTCCTCCGTCCATTGGGGTATTCTGTGCTTCCCTTTCCCTAGTTCTCGGAGGAGTGATCTGTGGCGTCTCTCTTGCCGTAGGACTGTCGGGATTCAGATCGTCTCTTTCTGGGGGTGCCCTGGACCTTGGGGTGGGAGCACGACGTTTCCTCCCGCCATATCTCTCATGAAAGTACAAAATTTACACGTGAGTTAACCAAACTCCGGTATTCTATTCTGACCTTCACAGCACTATTTTCACTTTCAGCCAGTCCTCAAAATATTCCAAGCCTAACATTAAGAGATTAAATCCTATACCATGTGATTTCTTTCCTAGGACTTGTGGTTTTTATCCAGAGACTTAACTGCTCTGATACCACCGTTGTCGACGCCCCAACCCACGCTTGCGATCGCACGTGAATAAAAGCGTCGAGGACGAACAACACAAGGAAGTTCACCCCTCGTCATATCATGCGTGTACGTTTTTTTTTTTTTTTAAAACTTCAAAGAAAGGTTCTCGCAGTGGAATAAAAAGGTCAAGCCTTCTATAACATGCACCACATGGTTACGCTATGGATCCCAAACATAATATCATACATAGCCCAGATTTTTAAATTTATATAACTTTGTCCAAGTAATCAAAATAGTACTTCTCACAGGCGGGAAGACTTTACCAAAAACATAAATACAGGGCATCACAAAATAATATGGGTCTTAATATTGCCCATAGAATTCAACTGATGGGTTCCTTCTTTACCTTCTTAAGGTTCGGGCCCCAGCGAAGCCGATCCAAGTCTATGCTAGGCCCTACCTCACATATCGCCCTAGAAGGCGATCCAAAAATACGTCCTAAGTGAAGGGACTCGTCAACCCCTAATACTAAACAACACCCTGCAGAGTACAGACCGACTGAACTGTACATGGTCATCTTTAGTGACTCCACCTCCCACTGACCCGGGTGGTTCAGAGTCACTGGCCCCCTAAGGGCGGCCTCAATTGGATCCCTGAGGATCCGAGGTGTCATTACGGGGGTCGTACTCATCTGAGCCATCCTCACCTGCAATTACTTCTATCGTCCCCAAGAGGGAAGGATAGTAAGGACATAAAAAGGGGGTGAGATTTCGGGAGAAATCTCAACAAGTACATCTAAACTTTAACGAAAGCATTTCAGGCATATAGTTAAGTGAATAACAGACAAATTTCATACGTAAGCGATAACATGGGACTCATGCCTAGACCGATGCACATGCTCGTGACAGAAATTCATTCCTCTCATCTTTTTCTTAATTTTCAAAGCATACTTGTTCAAAATCATGTAGCAAAACTTCTTTAATGCAAACTTTTTCAAAGAAACACTTCGTTCAAAAAAAACTTTTCGTCTTTTCTTATCTTAGGCGCCACTTATCATATCATATATGACCCGAGAGCCCTTTTTCTTTTCGTCATGACTTCATATTTGGACAGCTCACGGTTCCCCTATGCACTGTGTGCTCCCCGCTAGTTACCGTCACACCCGGCGACCAAGTCAACCTAGGTGAATACGTTTCGCGCCCTTCCGCGCTTTTCATCACTCGGGGATTTCTCTCCGAGCAACTACAAACTTATCAGATGGTGAGGCCGAGGCCAACACCGCTTTTATGGCACCCACTAGCATTAGGTGCGACCACGCTTCAGACACCTTTTGGAGCCATACATGGTCCGCCGACTGTTCTTCGTCGACCCAGAGGTTTTCACTCAATTTAGGCACTCCTGAGTGAACAGAGAGTTCCATTGGGACATTTCCCCGTCCCAGCCTTTGGGGTTCTTCTAAAACTTTAATTCATTTCTTTCGAAACATATTTAACTCAAAACATGGATTTTCGTGCTTATGCATGGGACATGCAACTTCTAACTTTGTGAATGCAAAACTCGAGGCGAACTCGAGTACACACATTTGGTCATTTTTCCTTCAAAACCTTGTTCTTCTTAACTCATACATGTGTAAAAACACTTATACAAGTGCATTAGGGTGAATAGGGTGCTCGGCCTCCACCCCTAGGGTTTGGGCCGAGACCCACTTTGTCTCCCATTGAGGTTCTCTTATTCCGTTGTTCTTCCTAACACCATCTAACCCTAGTTCAATGTTTGAAACAAATTTCCTAGCCTTACAAGTGGGCAACCAGAAACCTAATAGCCATCAAGTTTTGTGTTTTATTTTCTTAGCCCTTCAAAGCTAGATCCTACTTGATTACTCTATATAAAACCGAATCCATACATGTCGTCCTTCCAATATATATATATATATATATATATATATTTCTACTTCTCCAAGTATCCGAACATGCATATTGAATAAAGAGGAAATTTAAACTTCAAGATTTCCACTCCAAGAAAATCCTCCAAAACAAAACTCCACAAGCATGCATTTTTATTTCTTTGTAACCATCAAGCAATAATGTTGCCAATATCTTCCAATATCAATATAACTAGATTCCATCAATACTTTCTACATGTTCATCCTAACATGGCATTTCAATAAGTGAGGCATTTGTAACAAAACCAAGATGCTTCTTCAAATGACATATATGCATATACCCCATATTTTCCCAATACTCACTAATTCAACATCTTCATGCTTACATGCTTTTCCTCATCAAACCATCAAGATCATCAATCATCATATAACTCTTTAATAAAAAAGATCATAGGTTCTACACATGGATTCTAACCAAAATAGCATTTCTACCCACAAAGTTTCATCATGGCAATACTAAGCAAGTAACCAAGCAATACAAGCATATATAAGCATATACACCCATTCAAGCACATTCACTCAAAAATATACTAAAAATGCTAAGGGCAAAGTAAAGATATACTTACCAATCTTCCTAGCTAGCTTATATAACTTCTGAAAATAAAAGAGATACTTAGTTAGAATATGCTAACAATTTACCATTTTCAAAAGAAAGGGTTTTCTTTTTGAAAGCATGAACATAGATTTCTTCCTTAAGCATTCTAGGTTTTATCTTAAAGCAAGTAAGTTACTTACCTCTTCTAGGTTTCTCCTCCTTCCACAAACACTATCTTCTTCTCCTTCTAAGCTTTGAGTGTTTAGGTGTCTAAGTGGTGAAAAGAAGTGAAGCAAAGTGGAGGGAATGAGGAGTGGTTGGCGTGAGGTGCAAAGTGAGGGATGTGCGTGTGTGTGTTAGAAATGAGCAAGTCAAAAGGGTGAGGAAACTAGGCCATTCAGCCAAGGCACTTTGCTAGGCTTCTAGACCACTCATTCCCCTAGGTTTGAGTGACTTGTGATGGGCTTGAAAGACCCTTGAGTGACTCCCATCACTTGATCACGTCAACCCTAATCTATCCCATCCTAGGTTGGAGAATTGCTCCTTCTTTCTCTCCTCATGGCCGACTTCTCATTCTAGGGTTCCATTCATCATCTTACATCACCTCTTGTCTCCCCAACAATCCCCTCACACGTCAATCCAATGGATTTGAGGATCCATTTTTGGGAGAACTCACAAATGGAGTTCCGGATCCCATGGCCTTCATCCGAAACACTCCCTTCATCTCACTTTCCATTTTGTCACATGCTCTTTCCATCAACCAATCACCTCACATCTCACACAAACTTTTCATGTCACTCTTACACAAATCTATAACCTAGATTTGGTGGCAAAAAGGAAGTCAAACAAGGGGAGGGGGAGTCGGCTAAGGCCATACCCGAAACCCTCATTTCCTTTCCTCCCACTTTTTGATCCATCAAATCACATCTCATGCCACTCTTCTCTTACACCCTCTCATACATCAAATCTTATCTAATCTTACACAAATCTTACATGTCCTTTCCATCTAGATTTGGAAATGTTTTGGTGAGAAAACCCTAAGGCCATTCGGCCAAAGCCCCCACCGAAACCTCTCCCCTTTCTCATCTCCAAATCTTTTCAAATCCCACTTCATCATTTTACTAGATATGGTAGGATCCCATGTTGATCTTATTTGGCAAAATCCCACACCTCACACACTTATCTAGGTAGGAAAAGATGCAAAGATTCCACTCTTGTCTTCTCTTTTCTTTCTCCAACAAAACAACTAGTCAACTATCTTACCTACTGGCATTTTCTTCTCTCAACTACTAGTCTTGATTCAACTTACTAAACTCCTCCTAGCTTGACATGTGTCATCAAGCATGGGCTTGGGTTGACTAGTGGGCTCCTTTTCATGGACCTATGGGCTTGTCTTTCCCCCACTCAAGCCCAAAGCTTTGGACTTAGCCTTAAGGCCTTAGACTCCTAAGCCGACCCTTTTTAAGGCCTTATCCACCAAAATGCCTAAGTTGCTAAGCACCTCATATTTAATTTAATAAAAGTAAAGTATGGGAAATTCGGGGTCGTCACATGAACAATGCCATCATTGAGCATCGCTTAGGGGTAGACCCTGCACACAAACCAGTACGCCAAAAAAGGAGGTCATTTAGCGCAGAAATATACGCCACCATCAGATTGGAAGTCGAGAGACTACTCGCCACCGGCTTTATCAAGGAAGCCCACTACTCGGAGTGGCTATCTAATATAGTTCTGGTAAAGAATGTGAATGGAAAGTGGAAGATGTGCGTAGACTTTACTGACCTCAACAAGGCTTGTCCAAATGATAGCTTCCCCCTGTCACGCATCGATCTTATCGTGGATGCAACAGCAGGATACCGAATACTGAGTTTCATGGACGCCTACTCAGGATACAACTAGATATGGATGCATGCGGCGGATAAGGAAAAGAATGCGTTCATAATAGATCGCGGGCTATATTGTTACCAAGTAATGCCGTGTCATTAAAAAATGTAGGGGCGACCTACC
The DNA here is from genome assembly GCA_036559045.1 of Platycarya longipes. Lineage (NCBI taxonomy): Eukaryota > Viridiplantae > Streptophyta > Magnoliopsida > Fagales > Juglandaceae > Platycarya > Platycarya longipes. The sequence goes on along the minus strand of CM071802.1, from coordinate 16,807,206 downwards.
AAATACTAGTCAACCGAATGTTACGGGACGAAAACCATGTTTTTGAGTCAAACATGTTTTCAAAAGAAAATAATTAAAGTTTTATAAGAACCCCAAAGTTTGAGACGGGAAAGTGTCACAGTAAAACTCTATGTTCACTCAAGAGTTGATAAAGTCAAGTAAAAGCCCCTGAGTCGACGAAAAACAATTGGCGGACCATGTATGGCTCCAAAACGTGTCCGGAGCGTGTCGCACCTAAAGCTAGTGGGTGCCCATGGGCGGTGTTGGCTTTTGCCTTACCGTAATAAGAATAAGGTTGTAGTCGCTCGATTTGAGTGGTCACTGAGTGATGAAGAGCAGATAACATAGTCGCCTCGACTCGAGTAGTTGTGATAGGGACCTCGGTCAAGTCCCGATCACCTAAGGGGTCCTCCTTGCCTCGGGTTGCTCCTCACTAACCAAGATGGACTCCAATGCTTGGTGGGGGATCATGTGGGTGATGGTAAGGGTAAAGTGAGGTTAGTATTTAGTGGAGCAAAAGGTTGAGTGTTTTTAGATGAAGGGTTCGACTAAGGGCAACAAGGGTGCACGACAATGGGGTTGATTGGCTTGGGCGAGATAGAGTCTTGCTAGGGTTTTGGGATGGCCGAATGTTTCTAAGGCAACACTAGGGTTTTAGCCAAGGGTAGGCTAGGTCATTTAGGCTAGGGTTGGTGATGATTTGGTAATTCCTAAAATTTAGAAGTGTGGGGGTGTTAGGGTTTCAGCAATGGCCTTAGGGTGGTGGCCGAATATGTGATGGCTAAAGGGCTATCTTTGACTGAGTCAATCCTTTGATTAATTGAACAATCAAATGAGGGAATTGAGATATGATTGTGTGATGTGGCAAGGAGAATTTTGGCTAGGGTTAGAGAGAGGTGACCGAATATGTTTGTTATGGAAAGTGGTTGGTGTTTTGAATTTGGAAAGTGCTTCAATTGGAGGGAGATGATGTGACCGGTTATGTGGAGGCTTGGTTGGGTGAGATTGGCTAATTAAGGAAGGGAAATATTTGATTTATTTGTAGATAAATATGGAAAGGGAAGAGAGGTTAGGTGGCCGGCTAGGATTAGAAGGTGTGAGGGGCTAAAATGTCAAAATGGCAACTAGGGTTTATGGGTGTTGTCATGGGGTTGGATTAGAGTAGATGGGGATGCCGTTTGGTGTATTTGGGACAAAGGAAAATGAAAGAAAATGAATGAACAACCAAACAATTGATTGATCACTCTAGGGCATGCCAATGACAATCACAAACAAGTGCTTCGGCTAGCACTTCTCCAACTTCTTCAACAATTCTGCCAAGTCACCAAGACAATCTTCACTCTTAACTCACTTGAGAATTTTGAAATTCACAAGGATTGTGGATTTCGAATTTCTTTATGGAACTCACTCACAATTTCTCAAATCCACTAGTGGGGTGAATTCGGCCTCACTCACTCCAATGCAATCAAGAACACAATTAACAGTCACCAAACTCAAGATCACTCACACAATGACTCACACTCAATTCTTAAATTCACAAGTGGTGAACTCTCACTACACACTCAACACAAATTGATAATTTTGAAATTCACAAGTGGTGTGAATTTTAGACTCCTCAAGACACTCAAATACTCACTCAAAATAATAGAACACAACTTCAAATCAAACTCACTAATTAACAAAAACACCAAACAAACAAGAACACAAAATGAAAGAAATATTTCAAATAACTTTATTAAAAAAAAGGATAGATGTGGATTACTCCTATTCATGAATTGCAAGGAGTAATCCTCTTCAAGGTGATTCACGAATTGCATTCCGAGAAGCCCAAGTGCAAAACACCGAAGATAAATCCAAGCCACATAGTGGCCGGCCTAGGCTACACGCCTCCCACACATATGGTGTCTTCAAAATGTCAAATAATCAAAAGATGTAAAAATGAAACCTACAAATCCTATTTATATTGTCTTACAACTTGGAAACCCCCAAATAAATAATGACTAACATATCCAAAGGTAATAAAATAAATAAATGACATAAAATAAAAGGTGGTAGGCGCCCATGCATAGTGAGGCCATGGCTTGCATGGCTCCCAAGGTGGGCTAGTGTGATGCAAGGTCCCCGCTCAGGCTTGCGTGCGTGCTGTCTGGCTGCATGGCGTCTGATGGTGCGCATGACATGGTATTGTGCAAGGCCAACTGATGGTGGTCATGGTAGTGTGCCATGCATGATCCCGGTTATAGGCACAGGGTCAAGCCACGCCACTCTACGGTGACCCAGTCAGGTTGCTTGGGTGGTGGTCCTGCAAGACACGAGCTGGGTGTCGGGGTGGTAAGCATGCATGGCCTAAGCTGGCGGCCTGGGCATGTGCTGGATGGCATGCCACTAGCCTGCTCTGCAAGGCACATGCTTGAATCACAGGACTAACCTCACTAGGTGGTGCTGGGGCGCACAGTGAAGCGCATATAATGGGGCGCAGGTGCACATGCACGCATGCGCATAGGTGGATGCTCTGTGGGGCGCGCCTATGTGCACGCAGGGCTGTGCACATGCATTGTGCATGGCCAGTAGCCTCCATGGTGGCCTGCTGCATGTCAGGGCCTGGGCCAAGGCATGCATGCAGGTTGGCCAAGTGACTGTCATGGCCCTCGAAGGCCTGGGTCCGGTCCTGATCCTGGGCAATCCTCCTTGGGGTTCTGACAAGTTTGTGGGTGTTGCGGTAACGCACAACGTAGTTACTTAAGCCTGAGTGGTCGCCGGGTGATACGGTAACTAACAAGGAACACACGGTGCATAAGGGAGGCGTGAGGTGTCCAATAAGAAGAAGTCATGACAAGATCGGCTTTCGAGCCCCAAGAATAATATGTATACATAAGTGGCGCCTAAGATAAGAAAGAATGAAATACATGAAAAGTTTTAAGAAAAGTGTTTTTAAAGCATGAGTCAAAATAATTTCGTTATACGATGAACCCTTTCATGTAAAGCAAGCATGTGAATCAAGATTGAAAGAAGTTGCGTTTTTATGAGAGTCTTCATGAGCATATGCATGTGTTAAGTCATTTGTTGCATATGCATTAAGTATGAATTGTTTGTTGTTCACTAGTCTGTATGCTTGAAATGCTTCAGTTAATAAGCATGTGTAATTATTGAGATTTCTTGAAATCTCATCCCTCTATATTTTTCACTATCATTCCGTATTGGGGCGATAGAAGTGGTTACAGGAGATGATGTCTACAAGACTGACCCTGGAGAGTCTCCAAGCCACTAACGGGTTGGTGACCTCTCCTGATTTTGATGTAGTGACCCCTAAGTTATATAAGCGATTTATTTATGACATGCGTGATATGGCGCTCATGGAGTCTGCCGATCATCAGTGTGTAGGGAGCTACCTTACTCTGAGGTCTTACAGGTCCTTGTTCATGGATCGCGTCTACTCCTCAAAGAAGGGAAACTATATCCTGCGCTGTAGAGATTGGGTTGACTAGGGCAATTTCTTTTTGGCCAGGGGTTAGGGCAGTAAAGGAAGAGCCCCTGAGTTAGTGGATGGTGGCGGGGTTAGCACATGTTTTATGTTATCTGCTTTACTTATGTATTTATCTTTTGATCAGTTCCCGTGTTTTGTGAAGATGCTACTTTATGGAACTTAAAACAATTGGCATCATTGTGAATATAAAGCTTATTTTGGGAATGTTAGTTTAATATACCATGTGACATGTGGCAAACTTTAAAAAAAAAATTAAGTTCTTGCCTAATTTAGAACGGCTTGACCTATTCCGCTACAAACTCTTGAAGTCCCAGATTTTATTTCAACGCATACCCAAATTTAAGTTAAGAATGAGGGGTGATGTCTTTGTGATGTTTATCCATGACGCCTCGATTTGCGTCTGATCCCCAACGTGAAGGGGGGGCGTCGACAGCTAGGCATGTAAGTAGAGAATGTGGAGAGAGGAAGTGAAGCTTTTCTTTCTAATTGCATGGAGTTGCTGATATTGAAGAAGTCAGATGGCTAATAAGAACTTGTTACCTAATCAAGTGATTGGTCATGCCCTTGCTGTACAAAATAACTATAAAGAGCTCAAAGTAGGCCACTGAAGATGAACAAGAGTTGTTTATGGGAGTGTCCACTATAAGAGGTTATGAAACTAAACATGGATGGTGCTATGTTTACTAATCAACATAGTTCAGGGGTAAGGATTATTCTCCTAGAGGATGAAATGGCAATGATTGTGGCAACAAGTAGAAAGGAGGATGAAATTGATGATCCAATAGAGATTTAACTGCTAGCAATGCTCAAGTGTTTACAACTAAGTGTTCATTTGGGAATGAAAGATAATATTTCATAGAGTGATTATCTGAAAATGGTGAAAAATTTTCAACACACAAAAAGTTATGTCCCTGCTGGGTAATATAATCAAAGATACTTGATGGTTGATATAGTGGTTTAGAAGTTGTAAAGCTCAAAATGTGGGGAGACTGGGAAATGAAGTCACATATAGGCTTGCCAGATTTGCATGGAATGTTACTAATATCAATATATGGTGGGGATCATTCCATGATGTTATTTATAGTGTGGTCTGCACTAATAAACATTTGTAAGTTGATTTTCAATAAAGATGAAGTTTGTTATAAAAAAAATGACTCTAATTAAAAATATTTATTGAAATATACAAAATCTAAAATCATAGATAGCATCAATATCATTCCTAAAGTTTGTAGCATCTACAATATCAAATGTCACAAAGATAATTTCCTATAGTCTGCAAAGCCTAAAACCTCATTTAAAAAAATAGAAAAGTTTGCAAAATCTAATGCCTAGACTAGGATACAAGCTATAATGTGAGGTGTTGGGTTTAAAATTTGTAGTTGTGATGAATGTGTTGGCATAGGGTTGGATAGAGTGTGGGGAATCGTGTGTAGTTTGGGAATTGTAAATTTGTTGAAATTGTGATAACTGCGATGTTTGTATGATATCGTTTGTTATATGTCTTGCCATCCAATAACTGTCTATCATGCATATGCATTTTGAATTGTTAATATTTGCTATGATTTTATAATTGTGCTTTGTTCTATGCTATGTTGTGGAATTTGGAAAAAACGTGTTTTAATGTCATCAAAAGCATATTTTGTGGGTATGTGCGTATTACGACCCCAAGCTAAAATGTGGAATTATCTTGGTGGAGATTTTATGGTCACTCAAGAGTATGCAAAACTAAGTGACATCCCTTGGGCTGTCGTTGAGCGATAGTTGTCTTGCCCAAGACAGTAACACTCTTAGTAGGACTCTGTGGCCTGTCTGCTGGTAGGGGCTAATGGATGTTTGGTATGTACACGGTGGGCGTGGAAATAGGCCTCACTTGTTACGAAGTCACATACACAGTCGTTACCTATGATATGACAAAGGGAGTCAGAGTGTGCGGATAGTCCTAAAGGGAGACCATGGTGCACACCATAGTAAATGGATTAGACTTTGATGCAAGGGGTGAGTTTGAGCAAGGGAGGTCTGACCCCACCGTAGGAGTGAAGACATGAAGACTTTCCCTTATGTAACTTTAACATTTACCTTTTATCTAGTTGGATGACTATATCAATTAATAGGTTATTTTGTTGGAGTTTTTAATTTGAATTTCAAATACTATTTGCAGTTCAGATTATCCTTTTTGTTTTTCCATTGTTTTATAAATTTTACACTTATTGCATGTTCACACACAATTTCACTTGGAGATGAGGTGTTTGACTCGAGTGGCCATCACCTCAATGTCGTAGGTTCTACCAAATCATATGTGGGGGTCGAGAGCGCCACATGGAGAGCAAAATAGAGAGAGAGATAGAGAGAGGGAAATCACTACCTAGTTGGTGAGGAATCGAGGCAGCATGGGGAGGGTGGTTGCTGCCACACTACGACATAGTAAGAATGGATGATGGACTTAAGAGCGAAAACTACAAAGTGTGAAGTAGATTGGGGGAGAGAAAAAATCAAACAGAGATGCAATCTCATCTTCATACACACCCATGAAACTTCTTAAATTATTATCCACGAAACACTCAAACTCCCATGGCAGGTGATAGAAAGACTTGCTCAAAACTTCTCAAATAATTACGCTCTTAACACTCAAACTTTCCCAATATTCTTCATGCCCTTTTCATATAGACTCATAAGATTTAAACACAAAAACAAATGACAGAGGATTTATTAGTCATTGCAGTAGCTTCCATCTCTGACCTGACTATGTCCTGACTATACTTTGAATGAATGTCTTTGTGGAACAACTCAAATGTCCCAAATCAATTCTTATGTAGCAATGACATATATAGTTGGTTATAAATGGAGGTCTAGGTGCAATGTCTTTGTGGTAATTCCCTAACAAAATATCTGCGTGCAAAAATATATAGTGGCTTATGAATTGAGGTTTGGTTACAAAACTAATCCTGTCGTCTCTCGTCCTAGGTTACTATATTTCCAAATAAACAACAAAAAATGGTTTCATTGGGGAAAATAAAACAAACTATAGATAAAATCCAAACCAAAAGGATGGAAAACAAGAGAGGGAAAAAAAATTAAAGATAACCAATAGATTTGAAAGTAAAAGGGGTTAATACAATGATTCAAAATTAGAGAGAGAGAGCCATGGTGATGACAATGAAGGAGTTAGGAACTTAGGATTTTGGCGACCCTCAGTTGGATTAAGATTAAATATTACATAACAATCCTATAGTTTCTTTAACAATAGTTGAAAGAAACCATGACAGATTAAAACCGAAATCACCGAGTTACTAGAAACCAAGAGACAATAACGTAAATCATACCTATGAACCTAGAGATATAAGGTTCTGCGATGGAACACACAAAGAAAGCAAGAAAGAGTGGTGGACCTCCATGGGAAATTGCTTGCTGCATAGTGGGTGAGGGTGATTACATGATGTATACAGGTTTTCAATGTTCAACCCTAAAAATAACAAGTGAAGACTTAAAAAGAATGAAGGCTTCTATTTGTTGGGATATGGGTATCCGGTATCCGCATCCTCAAGTTGCATCTGGTTAGGTTGTGGGCGGTTTAATAGTAGTTTCACCCACTCGTGTGTAATCTGGGTTGATAATCGTCTGCATTCACCTAGATTTTCGAATTTCAAATCGAACTAAAAAAAAAAAAAAAAAAAGCCAGTTCAAATGCACACCCCTGACAAACGGTGCGTTATTCAATGAAAAATATTAGATATAAATAAAGTGTGTAAGTGCCATATACGTTTAAAAAATAGATAAATATGGGCGAGACTCGTATAAAAAAAATTATCATTTTACGATGAAATCCACGTTTTTTCAAATAGAATGCAGGAAATTTTCACGCTCTATAACTATTTTTAGCATTACTATTATCCTATGCATCTCTGGTTGAGAAGACAAACCCAACAATTTGCAGCAACCAAGATGGAACAAATATCCAGAAAACATACAAAGTAATATTGAATGTAATGATCATCAGCGTTAATTAATGGTACATCTAGATTTGAGTTACATTTATGTAAAAACCCAGAGCATGTATTTGGAAAGTTAAAATATAGAGCAGAAGATCCATCATCAACCATCAGGTTATATGAAAAGTACTAGTCATTCAATAAACCAATACTTCTTACTTCTAATATATCACAAAAATAAACATTCACATTACCTTTATGTGATTGCAGTTGCTCTAATTTGGGGTGCGCAAAGTTTTCAAGCTCCGAATTTTGACCGAATTTTGATAAGGCTCCGACTTTGACAAAGTCGAAGTTTGGAAAATTTGGAGTTGGAGTTATTCTGAATCCAGTAGTCAGAGTTTAGAGTCAGAGCCCATGTATGACTCCAAAAACTGATGTTTTAAAAAAAAACACATGATCAAAAAAATGTCATTTCAGTTCAAGACGAACAATGTTGTTTCCCTGAAGAAAGGTTCATGGGACGTTTTGATCAGGTAAGTAAACGACATAATTTTGCTTTAAGCGGGATGCCAACGGGCACACCAGTATTAATAGCACATGATACAGGTTGCTAGTGGTATAACATACAGAAAGGGTCGCTAGAAACCAATCTAACGAAGCTAAGTTATGAGGCTTCTGAAGCCACTGATGGCACGAAGATTAAGAAGCTATCAATCCCTCAATACAGTGGGAAGATGTTGAGGGAAGTTCTTGCAGAGATGATCATCACTAGTTAGATGCCTTTTACCATGGTTGACTAGGTAGGCTTTTGCAAATTTGTGCACACTTTAGAGCTACGATTTCCTATGCCTTCATGGTATACCATGATGGGTGATTGTTTCAAGAGACATGCTAAGATGAAGGAAATGTTTGTCGTCATTGTTCAGAAAGTGTCATTTACGATAGATACATTGACATCCATAGAGAATGTGGGTTACATGTGTCTCACAATCCACTTTATTGACAATGAGTGGACAATGTACAAGCGAATTATTGGCTTTAAAGAAATTTTCGATCACAAGGGTTCATCCATTGGCAAGGAAATTAATGACTATAAAAGATTGGGAATTCAGAAAAGTACTTTGTATCACAATCCATTGGCGAGCAAATGATACCACCATTGATTAGTTCAGGCGGGATACGATTGTAAATGAGGATATCATTCATGAGAACTAGTTTATTCATGTTTGATGTAGTGCCCATAACATCAACCGCATAGTTTTTGAGGGGTTTCAAGAGGTTCATGATTCCATTATTAATGTTCAGAACCATGAGAGATATGTGAGGGCTTCCCCCAATAGCTTTGTCAATTTAAGGCAATATCCGAACAACTTGAGATCCTATCTTCGATTATGTTGCAATTGGACCTTTCGATTCGATTGAACCTATATATACATGATATTGGATGTAGTGCAGAAAAATCAAATAGCATTCGAGCGGATGGAGGTCGAGAATAGAGGCATGAGGTATGCTTTGTTAGGGTCAATTGGGTGGAGAAGGGGGCTCGGTGCATTAAGCACAGCTGATTAGGCTAATGTTAGGTATTTTTTTCCAAATTTAGAAGTTATTTTATGACATAACTATGTTGATATTTAGAAAAAAATATCCTACTACGAACTTACGAACATCTACTACGAGGAGCTTTCAATACTTTATGACCACTTGCAACAGAGTTGTGATGACAGTGTTTATTTGTTGAATTTAATAACTATAAGGATGAAATGCAATTATAATAAATATTGAGAAAGGATGTGGAGAAGATAAATATATTATTATTAGTAGCTACAATCCATGACTCCCGATATAGGTTGGCGATTGTAGATGATTGAGTTAGGGACGTCCTTGGTGATGAGGATGTTGATAAGTTTATTAGATAGCTTAAATGTGTATTGATGATTTATATAGCTATTACAACAACAATGGTCATTCTTCAACTAAAGGTGGTAGGTCCTCATGCCCAACCCACTCAACATCTTCCTAGGACGACACATGTATAAAGTTCAAATTTATTGTGACTATGGTTGTTTCACCAGAACTGTGCATTGAGAAATATTATACAATGTAAGTCTGAGGTTCAACATTACTTTATGAAAAATGTTGAGACACCTAGTAATACATTCCAAATATTAACTTGGTGGAAGGTAAATTCTACCAAGTTTAAGTCCTTTTTCGAATGGTCGTTGATGTACTATTTATTCATATCACTACGGTTGCTTCTAAATCGGCGTTTAGCACCAAAGGTCATGTCTTGGATGCTTACCGGATTTCAAGGTCTCTCACCACCATTAAGGCCCTTGTTTGCACACAGAGCTGGTTAAGTTCAACACCCATTAGAGTAAATACCATTGATGCCAAGAGCTTTAGGCTTGAATCACGTAAGTTTATAATTTTAAATTATTATTTACATATTTTTAGTATTTTTAGTATTTTTATTATTTAATTTATAATTTATATGATGTCGTAGACCTAGTTGTGAATCCAAGTCTAATAGTAGATGATTGAAATGGAAGCACCGTGGAATGACCCCTCGTTGGTGAGAAACTCAATACCATAATTACCATCATGCAAAGCTACTCAAAATTGGAGGTGGAGGTGAGTTCAGAATACTTGGTTGATGGTTTAAAAGTCCATAGTTAAATAATTGAAGAAAAGATTATGCATTTGACCAATAAAACATCATGTAGAAAAATATAAAATCACCATTGAGTCATCAACTTAAATGCACAGACTGTCAAGACTGATGTAGGGGATTGTGGCTATTTAGTATTTGAATGAAATATATGACTTTATTAATATTTGGTAATGTAAATTTAAATTTATTGCAAATTGTAGTTTTAAGTTTAAATTTATTATTTGCAATTTGTAGTTTGATTTAGTCATTGTACTTAAATTTTAGCTTTTTAACTTATATTTTACAGTATTTAAAACTTTTAATTATTTTTTTATATTATTTTGTTTTTATTTTTAGTATTTTAAATAGTAATGGGCCAATTTGGATTTCAGATTAAGCTGAATATTGGGTCATGGGCCCAAGCCCAATATGAGCAGAGCAACTGGGCCAACCCATCTTCTAGTCTGATAGGAGCTCCGAGATTCGAGCTACGATTGGATCTCAAGTGGAGTTGGTGGTTGGAGGTAGGCATTCTATCTTCAGGGGAGTTGGAACCAACCTCTAGCTCTATTCAATATTCCTAAAAGCATTTCTTTAAAATATGTGTGAATATTTTGTAAAATAAAAATTTCTACATGGACTCTAAGTTATGGCTTTTAAAAAGGTATTATAATGGAACCAAGCCCAAAAAAAAAATAAAAAATAAAACTTGAACAGCTGCGCTGCAAAGTTCCAACTAATCCAGGAGTGGGCAGACCCTCAATTCGGGTGGAGTTAAAGGTAGGCATTCTGACTCCATTAGAGTCGAAACCCCCCCTATTCTTCCTAAAAGTATTTCTTTAAAATGTGTGAATATCTTGTAAAATAAAACTTTCTACATGGACTCTTAAGTTATGGCTTTTAAAAAGTATTATAATGTAACCAAGCCCAAAAATAAATTAAAAAATCAAACTTGAACAGCTAATCTGCAAAATCCCAACTAATCCAAGGGTGTATAGACCCTCAAAATATAATTCTCGCAAGTGCACATGTGATAATCCAATTGACCCTAGATCATTTGTATCTAAGGTACCATTTTGAAGTGAGTTAAGATAAAAGTTGAATAAAATATTATTAGAATATTTTTTTTAATATTTTTATTGATTTTAAATTTGAAAAAGTTGAATTATTTATTATATTTTATATGAAAACTTGAAAAAATTATAATGACTATATGAGATTAAACACTTTCACTCTCCAAACAAGGCCTAAGAGGTTTCAAACCTTAGACCTAAAAGAAGCATACTACCAAGACCAAAGTCTTTACCACTTAAAACCAACCTCGTAAAGGTTGTGAATATAATAAACTTGGGTTTAAAATAAACTTGAGCCAAACCCATACTCTTGAAGAAAACTAACAATCTAGTTTGGATTTCAATATACATTCCAATGCAATCTAGCCAATTTTGAAATTCATATGTACAATTCTTTGTTCGTCATTTTGTTGAACTTGCAAATAGCAGATTTGCAAATGCATGTCTTGGTATGGTTGTAAGAGATACCCAAAGTGAACAACACCTTTTAGATGCTCCAGTTTGCGACAAAAAAAGGATAGAAATGAACATGTTCTAATTGTTTAGAGAAAATATAACACCCAGATTTGTGAGGAGTCTAACTACCTATTTTTATGACATAGTTTAATTGTGGGATTTTTTTTATTTCTTTTTAATCTTTGTCTAGTTCCAACTGTTTCTCTAATTTATTTATTTATTTATTTTCCTTGTTTAATTTTTTTTCCATTGATTTATTCTCACCACTTCTACTATATTCAGACTTTGCCTTTTTGGTTAGTTTCCTTTTTAACTCATCGCTGTCGTATTACTTAGAAGTTAGGCATCACGTGTAGCAAATCTCAGAACTTTCAGTATGAAGGGCACCCAATTTGTGTCCCCAATACTGAAATACTAACTCATATATTGGGTTTATTTTGATAGGATGTTGGCGCATCGATACTTTTCTTTTTAAACCAAGATTCTGCCTCCATCGCGTCCCCTTCTTCTGCACACACGTCTCTTCCTATTTACTTGTTCTTAGGGTTTTCAAACCTCCTTATATAGATAAGTGTACCCATGTCACATGAATAGAAACCTCTAGTCGCAGCCCTCTCCGTTCAGAGCTCGCCCAAAGACTTTGGTCCCTTCGCAGGACATCCAGCACTACTCAGCCAAGTGTAACTTAGCACTGTAGCCACTGCTTTCCTTTGCCTACCATCGTCTAGGCCACCGTGAGAGATTAGAAGAGAGTCCCCTATTTTCCCACCCCAAAACAGAGTAATGTTAGCTAAATTTTCAACCCATCTTCGGTGCCACTTGCCGCAACACAGTGAACCCAGCTTTGCGACCAGCCACCTTCCCTTCACCCACGTACCTCGCTGCAACCTTCCACAACGCCAACCACCCTGATGCCACCACTTGATACCTCTCATCACGCTGCCACCAGCATTCGCCAATTCTATTTTACACAAACCTCTCGGTAAGCACTTTCCTTCCAGTGAGTGCTTTTTCCTAGTGAGAACTTGAGCACGTGTTTTTGCATATTTTTTAAACTTCGGGAGAGTTATACGTTGGTACCTTTGGTCTTCTTTTCAAAATGGACTTGAACGACCACTTTTTGGCTTATTAAAAATGTTCTTTAAAAGTGGGTTCATTAATTTTTGTAATTCCACTTTAAGACCATAAGCTTTGATTTGTGATTTTCTCATTCACGTAGCACCTTTGCGAAGTTGGTAGGGAGGATGGGTTAAATTAATTACTATTTATTTGTTTTTTTTTATAATGTGCTATTTTAGTAAATGTTGATTTTAGTACATGAAAATTTGACAAAATTTCCAAAGAAATCGTCCTGTTTATGTGGCCTACTTTTCCTTGTATGTGTTAAACTCTTATTAAATTAACCTTCTCTTTTAAACACAAGTTTTGATAAAGAAACAACCGAGTTTAAATTGTCTTTGTTGGGTTTTAAAATGTCTATTGTTTGATTTTCTTTTTATCTGAGACGTTAAAGGAAATATAGAAGTGTTGAGAATTTACAATATTTTAGAGTTTGAGAGGTTTTTACTTTAGAGTGTTAAGGAGAACGGATTACTTTAGGGTTCTAGGCTTAAATATCGAAATACATGATTGATTTGAGAATTTACAGAAGCATGTGTCAATTTTATAGGTTAAGATTGATTTTGTTCAGTTTTGTGAGGATAATTCTAAAAAGCTAAAGAGTCCAGATAAGAGGGGTTTCTATACATATTTGCATTAAAATGAAAATGATTTGAGGTTTGGTTCGTAAAATGTGCATGATTTTTTGTTAAAAAAAAGATTGTAAAAATAACATCAGTATGTGTATTATGCATCCACTCATGAAAACCTTTATGAAAGAGAAAAATGATTTTTGACATAAAATGTGTAGATATGAGCATTATTTGACATGTTTTCGAAATGTACATAAGAGTGATTTTTATTATAGAGATGTTTGGACATGTGATATAAAATATTTTGATTTGTTATTGATTATCAGAAATTGATATAAAAGTGAACAAAACATGTTTTAATATGATATGAATATAAAAACCTTTGACATACTTATCTGTTTGATTCTGATTCTGAATATGGTTTTGATATAATGATATGGATTCACGTGATATGGTTGGTACCACCAGGAAATAATATGATAGGAGTGCAACCACTTTGAAACACAAAATGATCCTTTATGTGTTATTTCCTGTGTGGGAATTCAGGATTCCGAAAATGAATAAGGGAAAGTTTCACAATATGATATTATCTGGTTTGGCCACCGAGGATAGCACAACCCTACCACGGAAGTTAAACATGGTACATGATATGATATAAGACATAATATGATACGATATTATATGAAAGATGAAAATGCTCAGTTACGTATGCCAAAATAATTTTAAATATGAACAATATTTTGTTTTAAAAATATAAAAAGATTGAAATATCGTTCTATTTTCTTGAATATATGTTTTTGATATTTGCATATGAAAGATGAGACTTTTTTGTTCTTGCATTTGAAATGAAAAGACTAATGTTTACACACTAATATAGTTTTTTTCTGCTTACAGAGTGTGATAACTCATCCCTTATCTCTAAACATTTTTTAGATAATTGTGATGGTTCAATTGGAGATTAGCAATGGTAGCCACTTTTAGAGAGACTTGTAAATTATAGGAGAATAAGTGCTCGATGGTACAAGTTTTATTGGAGTCTTAGTAAAATTTATTAACGTTATTATTTTAGAATGTCAAATTCTAGAGTTTACAAATAAATGGAGATGTTATTTTATTAAGGTTTATGTTTAGTTTTCCTTGGAGAGTATCACGAATTTTGTTAAGAATTTATGGAACTTCTTTTTAATAATATTTAGATTATTGGAGAATTTGGGACATATGAATTAGTGTTAATTGAGATGATTTTGAGAAAGAAAAGATTTAGCTCTCTGGACCCTCGAGACTGGGGCGCTATAGAAAATATTGGCTACAATATCTTGACTCTGCCCCTCCGTTTTTTTTTTTTCTCTGAAGGCAAGTGATTTATAAAAAAAAATTAGTATTACATATTACAAACCAAATTATCGCAAAGAAGTAAACATAATCAAAAGTACAAGTGTCTCAACATCTGGAGGATCTTATCACTGTGAAATTTTAACAAGCACGGCGAAATAGAAATCAGCAGAAGACAGCCATATATTTTGGTAGAGGTTGCCCATTGTGCAACAGAAAGCACACATCGATTAAAATCTCGATGTATTTTTCTCAGCTTCCAACTTGCAAATGACTGTAGTAGGAAGTGAGTATCTCTGGTAATGGGTTGGATGGACCAATTCAGTGCTATCTTCTTCATTACAGCAAATTAATTGGAATCGGCAATATGTTTCATTTAATTTCACACCTTTGACCTTAATTTCTCAATGAGCTCTCTTCTGAGGATCTTTCCAGCAGCAGATTTGGGAACGTTGTTTATGAATGTCACTCTTCGTAATCTTTTGAAAGGTGCAACCTATGACAAAAATGATAATCGGATTAGAGATGCAAGGCAATGATTTTGGCATGTAGTCATTCACAAGTGTAATCTAATATCATGTAAAATTTGGCCCTAAATTTACATTTTCAAGGGGGGCCTTTTACCTGATTAGCAATAAATTTTATAATATCTTCTTCGGTAAGTGAATTGCTTGGGGAACGAACAACATATGCAATTGGGACTTCACCAGCTTCAGCATCAGGAAATCTACAAAATGGAAATGTCTTCAACTTTCAATGATTTAAACAAAGGACAATAATTCGTACAGTTCTACTGTGTGCAAGTTTCATGTAATTTTTTGATAAAAAAAAAGTGACTTACTTGGGACCCACATGAAAAATCCAACTTTTTCAATAGAATTCTAGGATCGTATATATCATTATTCTCAAAATAAGTATATACAATAGGCTTGGAAAGAGTTAATTCGTTGTGATGTTATACTGAATTCGCATGTGTTGAACTTACGGGATGACCACTGCATCCAATATCTCCGGATGAGAAATAAGCAGCCCTTCGAGTTCTGCCGGTGCAATCTAGTGAGAATGGAAGAAAGATGCAAAAATATTAAAACAATTACAGGTAAAATATGGAAACATTGAAAACTTAACGATGCGTCTCCCAAGAACAAGGAAAGGTTAGAATTAAACAATTAGTTACATATTCTCCATGAACTGCTTACGGCCTTGCTTTTATTTATTTTGGACAGACAAAAAAATGAGTGAAATCAACGGAATCCTACTCTTAAACAACGAAATAAGGATGCATTTAAGTGACATCATCACTTATATCAAAAGTTTAAGCTAATAGAAAGAGACACACAAAATGTTTTATTTTTAAATTAACGAATCAAATTAAAAGAAGTTTAGAGATGCAAGAAATTAATTTCCACGAGGGCCACATCATAGAAAATATATAGCATTAGAAATTGTAAATTTACCTCTTCTCGATGGTGTAAACTATTGAAAGAATTCGTAATTTAACAATGTTCAAATGGCAAAGGTTCGTGCCATCCTAACAGCGAGATGGGCAATGCAGTGATGGCTATCAGTACGGAGGTTTATTCCGTCAGGTGACTCTTTATGGGTGGTTGAAGCTTTAAAATTTGTCTCTCCCAACCTTTCAAGATAGAGACCCTTATTTGAGAAAAGAAAGTTCTTATTAAAATATGTGAGTATTTCTTTTAATATATTATATTTGTTACTTATTGATCATTTCATTTCATTGTAATTTTTATTTTATTCTTGTGTATTCACTAACAAAATGCATATTTTAGTGGCTACAATGAATTACATGTAAGGACGGACAAGAAAGCAGCTCATAACCCATGAATATATGCTTATGATGACATACAACATCAATTGGCAGAAGAACGTCCATTTTATCAATTTACCTGAAAACCTTTGTACTTGATGAGCTCTTTAATTCGGTCAACAACATAAAGGTGTCCATCTCCATCAAAATATCCAAGATCTCCTGTGTGTACCCAACCCTTATTATCAATGGTCAGTTTGGTGGCCTGTGGATTGTTGTAATAACCTGAAAGTTTTGCAGCAATGGCGTTACATATCTGATATAAACAGTAGGCAAATGAATGCCTAGAATGCAATTTCCTTTTACTATTCTATAGGGTATTTAAATTTATATTTTTTTATTATTTTCTTTTAAGTATTTTTTTAACAGCCTTGATCATTAAAAAAAAATTAAAAAAATATACAACTTCACTAATAGTAATTTCCTTAACCATTAACTAAAAAATAAAAAATAAAATAATAATAATAGTAAATGGGTAGCACGAAGTAGTGAGGCTATCATTATCCTATTCAGACACCCAATTTAGATATGCCTCCACATTTTATACAACATCGAATTTGACAGTGTACACCAACCAGAGAAAAAATTAAAAGAAAAATATGGAAACTAAAGCGGTAGGAGTCTTAGAAGTATATAAACTAGAATAAAACTAATAAACCTGCTAGAGTTTTCTCTCTCGATTTTTTCTGCATAACGCAGGCCCAACTAGATTCTCACCTGTATTCTTTCTATGTTAGTTAACCCACATTGAATGATATGACAGAATGTTTTACAAAGATCATATATCTCATCGTTGCAACATTCATAATGGGAGACGAATGGCTACTTAGCCCTATTGATGAGCAACCTGAATGCAATTCAATTATGGGATTAGAGCTCTAACCTCTTATCAAAGTGCATGAACTCTTTGAAGAAGATGGATGTAAAAACAGAACCGTACCTTGCATCATATTCTGCCCCCTAACCCATATCTCCCCCAGCTGATTGGGAGGGAGAGGCTTCAGTGTATCTACGCTGACTATTTGGGATTCAACTCCAGAAACAAGCTTTCCGGCTGAACCAGTATGTCGAATGCCTACTCTCGGATTCTCAACAGAAATAATTGAACAAGTTTCTGTCATCCCATACCCCTGAAATAAGAGAAAAAAATGTTCGAATTGAACAACATGCACAGAATGATCTTTAAAACCAAAAGCCAAGTTGGGCACTAAAATGAAAACAGTCCCAAGACCTAAACACGCCAGGAACTCTAATACCCCTTTGAATTATTATCAAGTTTTCATCTGCCTACTTAAGCACAAATCATATCAGAGCCATTCAGCAATTCCCAGTTTATAAATATTCCTCGTCCCCGAGATGGTCTTTCCTGCAACGATTCTGTGTTTCTTTAACACATTCATATGTTTGAAGTGGGTCAATTGAAAAACATGACATTCTAGAGACAAAACAGAGCCAAGTAAAACATGTGAACTCGAATTTACAAATAAAAAGTTATTACAATCAAGTATCCGCTATTGATTGTACTGAGTCCAAGCTAACAATATCCCTCGTTAATAACCCAAATCATTTTTCAGCTTGTATTATTTCATATCAATTATCTTCTAATATTATTGCTACTCTGGTCTTCCAAGCTTGGAAAATAGGGCTACGTTTGGGTATGGGAGGTTTGAATAGTAAGAGCATTAGCAATGATCTTGCTAAAATTTTCCTTCAAAAAGTACAATTTTGCACATTTTTCAATAAAAAAATGGTGATATTTGATTAATAGTAGGAAGAAAAAGGTAGAGAGAAGGGAATATTTTTTAACTTGTGAATAATAATCTTTCAAAACTCTCCAAATTAAAAGTTTGCAACATTGTACTTTTTGAAAAAAAAAATTAGTAAGACCATTGCTAATGCTCTGAGATAAGATAAAATGATATAAAAGTTAAAATGAATAAAATATTATTATAATATTTTTTTAATATTATTTTTATTTTGAAATTCAAAAAGGTTGAATTGTTTATTATATATTATTTGAAAATTTAAAAAAGTTATAATAATGAAAGGAAAATGCTATTCACCCCGATGGTTATTGTCCCGATCCCATCCCGTTCTTTTTTTTTTTTATATAATTTTTAAGTAAATATTTTTAAATAATATTGTGATTTTTTTATATTTTTAAAAAATATTTTAATATGTTAAAAAAATCATATAAAAAATTTAAAAAAAAAAAACATTTTTTTACATGATTTTTTTTACATTTTAAAATATTTTTTAAAAATATAAAAAAATCACAATATTATTTAAAAATATTTACTTAAAAATATTTACTAAAAAATTATATATAAAAAAAACTCAAAAAAAAAAGAACGGGATGAGATCGGGGTGAATAGCACTCCCCATAATGAAATGAAATGAATTAAGATCAACTCATTGTTTAAACAAGATTAAGTATCTTAGATGATTTTTAAATGATAATAAAATAATTTATAAATATGATAAAATAATAATACTATTATGAATTATTGGGGGCGGCTCCCGCACCCCTTAATTTTTTTGTGAATGACTCTACCACCATTATTTTAAATCTTGTACAGTAACTTACATATTAATTTTCAACGTCTATAAATATGAGATTCAGTTATTATGAAATTCATAAGAAAATATATAAAGGGAAGAAAGTTTTAAAAAGTTTTTTAAAAGTTTCTTTTATATTTCTCTTGCAATAGTAGTAGTTTTCTTTTTAGTTTTATAACAAATACTTAATTTTAAATAATAGTAATATCTGAAAATAATTCTCTTCCCAGATACAACCTGAGCAATGTTCGAAACTTATTAGGATGGAGTTTTTGGCTAGGGCTTCCTATGTTACATCTGTGGCAGAATGGTTTGGAATCTTGATTCCCCGAGCCAAGACCAAACAGACTAGGTCATGTTTTTGCTGCTTGGCTCTTCGAGCAGACTCTCTATCCATTTTTAAAAACCAGTTCTATATAAAATTATTCTTTATTTAAAAATAATTTTCCTTATTTTCATCATTATTTTTATGAATTTAATAAATTTTATAATTTATTTTTAGTGTAAGAATTAAAATCAAGATTAAAAATAAGAGAAATTTTTTTTTAAATCAAAATTGATTTCACATCTACTCTTTAAAAATCGATTCCACGTAAAATTATTCTATCTAAAATCACTATTCTTTCAGATAAAACAAACGAATACTCTTGCGCAATACAAATACAAAATTACTAATCCAAAAATTAGGAACATGTCAATCTACAAAGTACCTGAAAGATCACCGCATGTGGAAACTTCCTGGCAAACTCTTCCATTATATCCTTCCCCAGCGGCGCAGCGCCAGACCCGATATGCTTCAACGATGAAAGATCATACTTGTTGATCGCACTATGCTTCGCCAGCGCAAGTATCACCGGCGGCACCACCCACATATGGCTCACCCTGTACCTCTCCACCATACTCAGAAACTTCTCCGGCTCGAACCTCCTCATCGACACCACAGCATTCCCTATCTGCAACTGTGAGTACAACATCGCCGATAGCCCGAAGACGTGGAACATCGGCAGCACGCAGAGTAAGACGTTGTGCTTCTCCCCAGCAAGCTCCTGGTCCATTGTCACCATCAGTGATGCTGCAATGAAATTCCGGTGACTCAGAATCACCCCCTTGCTCGTGCCTGTCGTGCCGGAGGAGTATAGCAGCGCCGCCGCGTCGTTCTGCATCACATCGTTGAGCGGGAAATCGGATCCGCTCCCGGACCCAGCTAAAACCAAGTCGTCGAAATGGATCATGTTTGTAGAAGGAGAAGGATAATTGGGCCCCAGAAAAACGGCCGGGAGCTTAAAATCTTTGACTTTGTCCCACAATTCCGGCACGGTTATAATCAACTTAGGTTCAGAGTCTTTGATTTGCTTGGCGAGTTCGTTGACTGTGTAGACGGGGTTGACGGTGCTGGCGATGGCGCCGATTGCGACTACTCCGAAGAAGCAGACGGGAAACTGGATTGAATTTGGGGCAAAGATGAGGACAACGTCGCTCTTCTTGATGCCTAGACGGAGCAAACCGTGGGAGACTTTGATGACCGTGGATTTAAAATGAGAGAAGGACATGGTTTGGGAGGAATCGGCGTCGATGAGAGCCGATTTGTTCGGATAAAAAGAAGAGTTTCGGAAAAGGAATGAGACCATGGAGAGGTTGGGGTCACTGGGGAGCACCAGAGGTGGTCTGAGAGACCTGAAGATGCCAGCCTTGCCGTACCCAGATTTCTCCATCTTTATTGGATAGAATAGCTCGACTCCAGAGCGCCTATTAACAAGCTCTACACAGCACACACACACATATATATATATATATATATATAAATTAATCATCTAACGAAAAATTTTATTTTTCTATTAAAGTTATTAATTTTCATTCATTTTTGTTAAAATAAATATTATATTTAATGAGAAATATTATTTTAAATATAATCTATTAATTTCATTAATCATCGAAATAATGTTTTTAATTTTAAATTTAATTACACTACTTTAATTTTTTATAACGATAAATTTTTCATTTAAAACTTTTCTTTATGTAAAATAAATATAGAATAATAATAATATAGAATATATAACAATATATATAAAATGACATAAATAATATATATAGAATGACATAAAAGAATGTTATATTATAATATTTTTGACATTAAATTTAATAATATAAAATGACATAATAATAATATAGAATATATGACAATATATATAAATAAATCATTCATGACAATATAACAATGCAATCCTCACTTAGAGATATTAATTTATACGTTAAAGAGTTTAATTTTATTCATGAAAATTTATTCCTATTATATGAATAATAATTTCATTCTTTAAAAATTATTTTATAATTTTAAAATGAATATATTATTTATTTATTTTTTGAGATGATAAATATACGGTATTTACAATTAACTATAATTATATTAAATTAGTAATAATAGAAAATAAATATAATTAATATATTATATATGTTTGATATTTAATTGAAATATATATGATCTAATAAATTTACATATTTAAGATTAAAATTTTATGTTATAATTTATAATATAACATTCTTTTATATAAATTATAAACTATATAATTTATTTTTTTTTTAAATTATATTATTTCTTAAAAATAATCACATAACTAAAAAAATTATGGATGATTCAAATTTACGTAGATTTAGAAAAACTCACAGACTAAAAACATAGATATTTTAATGTCCTCTCTTTTGAGGCTGTGCAAAATGACGCAAATATTATATTATCGTCTTAGAATTATAAAAATATAATATTTTGAACGAATTTTTTATTAAAATTTCAATCAAAATTATCTTAAATAAATTTGATAAAACTATAGGTTATGTTTATTTATAAGACTATTTTATTATTTTTATTAATATTTTTTTTATAATATATAAAATGTATAATTATTTATTATTTATTTAATTATGAATAATTTTTTAATTTTTATTAAAAATTAAATTAGATAAATGTACCTACACGTTATTTTTATCTAATATATATAATATATGTAAGTATCTAGCGAGACTTGGACAATTAATAGCGTATAAAAATGGGAACTGATATTCTATCGGCTGAACGGACGCAACAAAGTCAAAAGTCTCTTGGTTCTTTGCTGCCGATCGAATTCCAATTCCGGATGAGGTTGGTGGATGCGTGCCAGACGAGTAACTTATTTTATATTATAACTTCATTATAGTTTTTAGCTTGGTGATTTGCTTGACAATGAAAACAAAAAACCGCCGAAAAGATACGTATAGACAGACAAAGACGTACAAAATAGACGATCGATGAGGTTCGACTATTGGGAGTATAGCCTGGTCTGTACGAACATTTTATTTCTTTTTTTTTTTTAAAAAACAAATTGATAGTGTTAAGTACATGTCTCGCTTCCTTCTTGCAACTATTCACTTGTAAGAAATTAAAAAAATTCAACAATTCCTGCCTGAAAAAGCTCCAATGCCTCAGTCATAATCTCGCTAATGATTTAAAAAATAGCCTGAGAACCAGAGAAAGAAGTTTCCTCTTCATGGAGGGTTACCTGATTTATATAGATCTCGTGATGATACTTATCCTCTGCAATGATTTTCGTTTACACGTTATCTTCTTATAACTGACGCGATCACGTATCTGCATGAGATCCCCCAAAAGGTGGCGAGAATTAAGTATTAGTTTATTTACGTGACTCTGTAGGGCTTTATACTTATTCATCCTCTTGGGTTAATAATTGGGTCCACTGTGTTATTTTCCTCTTATGTGGGTTCTCATTCTGATAGACTTCCAACCCTCTTGACTTAAATAAACTCTACAGTTATCCCGCGAATTTTCTTCGCCTCAAGGCGTAGAGAATTCAATTTGTTTTGGCTTTTAAGTGTTTCAAGTTCCCGCCATGTGATGCTTGGGAACTTGTTTCTTTCTGTGAACCATCAAATATCTGCCATCCTTCCATCTTCTCATCAGACGACGTGGCAGTGGGGGAAAGCTATCTATGACGGTTGCTTTCCATCTAACGGTTGTTCTTTTGCTTTCGTGTCAGGTCATAATACCCACGTCTGTAGGCGTTCCATCGTCACTTTTCCTTTAAATACTTCTTCTCTTGTTCTTTCTTCTTTCTGTTCATTTCTTTTTTTTTTCTTCACAGGGCGTTGACAACTTGGCGGCGCGAGTAGTGGCTGACTTTGTTCGACAGGAGGAAGAGATTAAAGTGAAGTGGCAGGCTGACAAGGCTAAGCTGGAAGCCCTGGTTGAGAAAAATAGTGAGCTCGAACTTTGCTTGGACCAGGTGAAAGGTTTCGTCAACTCTCTTCAATGAGAGCTAGAACTGTGCGATGGCGAGGTCCTTAAACTTCGAGATGCTATTCGCCTTGCTCAAGAGGTGAAGATCAGGGACAACTTTTCTCACGAAGTTCTACAGTCTGAGAGAGACATGGCGAAGGCACGACTTTCCAAAGCTCAACAGAATTTCACTGTTGAGTTGGCTCGCTTGGACTCCAAACTCCTTGCCCGGACTCCAAACTCCTCGCCCGCAGCGAAGAGTTAGGCTTAGTCCGAGAGGAACTCGCCAGTTCGCAAGAACTGTGCAGTGGGCTGACCAAGGACTTAGCAGACGCCTTGGAGAAGGCGCGCCTTACGGCTCAAGATCTTTCCGAAGCGCAAGGTTCTCTGGCTGAGCTTTAGGAGCGTCACCAGAGGTATAAGGCGAGCCGTGCCAGCATGGACGAGGAGCTTAGGAAATCCAACTTGGTTGCTTTGGCCAGGGACAAGCATTTGGCCAGGAAAACAAGCTAGTTGACTGCTGCTCAGGAGGAAATTGCCCACCTCCAGGCTAAATTGGCCTTGGTTCCTCAGGTCCGGGACACAGCTTTTACTTATGGTCATGGTTCGGCATCATGCGCCTTAGGAACCGTCTCCTGGCTGATCCTGCTACAGATGGCCGCTTGTCGTCATGCTGACATTTTCGAGCGCAAAGAAATACCTGACGCCTTTGTTGGCATGCCTCCATTGCCACCACCTGAAGAGGGCGATGTCCCCTAACTCGAACTCGTTATTCTTTACTTTTTTTTTTTTTTTTGGTGATAGCACATTGTAATCTTGATTTGTAACCAAATTCTTTTCCTTGTAAATAACATCAAGCATTAGCTTTGATATTGTACTCTTGATTTGTAACCAAATTCTTTTTCTTGTAAATAACATCAAGCATTAGCTTTGATATTGTACCCTTGATTTGTAGTTGATCAATCTCAAGTAGTTGCCCTAATTCCTGTTGCTGTTTATTTTTACTTTTGTCTTTGTTTTTGTTTGAATCGTTTTTCTCTTCTTTTCTTTTCTTTTGCTCACCGCCAACCATATGGACCACCCACAACGAGTGAAGAGGTGGTGTTTGTTGCTCTCTTGTAGGCAGCCTAAAGAGGTTATTTCCTTGAGGTGATGGAGTCCAATTTTCATTGTGCAATCACTCCTTTATAGGAGTCTAAGTCATCACACTTTATCTCTTAGCCAAAATCGTGGGGCTCAGGTACCCCCATCCAGTTACCTACCCCGCTAATTCTCGTCGCCCTAGGGCGTGGGGAACTAGATGCAGCATGTTTCTTTTGACCCTGTTGGTCGTGGGTGGTCATTAGTGTTTAAGGTTGGCGGGGTCATTTGCCTCTGCGCCCCTTTTTAATGTGGCAGCTGCGAGTGTTATAACTCGTTATTGGTGTTTAAGGTTGGCAGGGTCATTTGCCTCTACGCCTTTTTTTTTATATGGCACCTGCGAGTGTCATTACTCGTCATTGGTGTTTAAGGTTGGTGGGGTCTGCGCCCCTTTTTAATGTGGCACCTGCGAGTGTCATTACTCGTCATCGGTGTTTAAGGTTGGCGGGGTCTTTTGACTCTGCCCCCTTTTAATGTAGTACCTGCGAGTGTTATAACTCTTCATTAGTGTTTACGATTGGCGAGATCCTTTGCCTCTACGCCCTTTTTTTTAATTGGCACCTGCGAGTGTCATTACTCGTTATTGATGTTTAAGGTTGGCAATGTCATTTGCCTCTACGCCCATTTTTTATATGGCATCTGCGAGTGTCATTACTCGTCATTGATGTTTAAGGTTGGCAGGGTCATTTACCTCTGCGCCCCTTTCTTATATGACACCTGCGAGTGTTATTACTCGTCATTGGTGTTTAAGGTTGGTGGGGTTATTTGTGTCAGCGCCCCAGCTTGCGCTTGGGTTCGTACGCAAATTGCGACGCCGGGGACGAACGTCACAAGGAAGTCATCCCTCATCTTTACGTGTGAGAGCCTCGTTTTAAGTTATAAATTTTTTTTTTCTTGCAGCGGAAAAAGGTCAAGCCATAAACAATCGACGAAACGTTACGTTCGTCGCACATCACATGGTTAACGAAAAAAACCCAAATTGAACATCACATACATATACATATATCAAAGCCAAAGTCACCAATGTAAACAGTTTTATACAAAAGTACTTCCCAAAACAACGGGAAGATTTCTCCTCAAAATACATCGGCGAATACAAAATAAAGATACTGCCAATCCACTCCTCCTTCCGCCAACCATGCTAATAGGCGGGTTCTTCTTTTATCTTCTTAAAGTCTGAGCCATAACGAAGGCTGTCCAGACTCAGTCCTGGGCCTACATCACACATCATCCCAGAGGATGACGTAAACAGGCGTCCCATGTGGAGGAGCCCATCAACTCCTAGCACCAAACAGCACCCAGTAGGGCGGAGATCGTCAAAAAAATACGTCGCCATAGGAAGCGACTCTGCCGCCCACTGACCCAACAGGTCTAGGGTCACTGGCCCGGCAGTATCAGTCTTAGTCGGGCCCATGAGGGTCCGACCCATCTTCTCGAGAGTCGTAATCCGAAGATCCATCATGTCCTACAATAACTTCTATCGTTCCCAAGGGAGCGATAATAGAGATAATAAAAAGGGGGTGAGATTTCGGGAGAAATCTCAGCAAGTATACTAGCACTTAAACCAGAACATTTCCAATATACAGATAAGTGAACAAAACATTCGTAACTAATGCACATGTAATGAATGACTGACTCATGCACATGCTCATGAAAACTTTTAAATAAACTTGCTTCTTTCAGACTTCTTTTCATAAAACTTTCATACAGATTTCTACTTTCAAACTTCTTTTCATATCATTGCTTTTCAAATCATTTCTTTAAAACATTTCGTATCTTTTATTCTTTCTTAGGCGCCACTTATCTTAAACAGATCTTTCTTATGGCTCGAAAGCCCATCTTGTCATGACTTTTCACTTAACATGTATGAGACACAACACGGTTCCCCTAAGCACCGCGTGTTCCCTGCTAGTTACCGCATCACTTTAATGTGAGTGCATCTTATAACTTTAAAACGGCAGGTCCTTACACCATATCAGTCCTTGGCACCCACCAGCGTTAGGTGCTACCGCGCTCCGGACACCTTTTGGAGCCATACACGGTCCGCCGACTGTTCTTCGTCGACCCAGGGGCTTCCACTCGACTTTAGACACTCCTGAGTGGACAGGGAGTTCCACTGGGGCACTTCCCTGTCCCAGCCTTTGGGGTTCTTATAAAACTTTACTTCTTTTCTTTTCTTTCAAAAACGCAATCTTTTCTTTTCTTTTCTTTTTCTTAAAAACATGCTTGACTTTAAAAACCTTCTTTTCATGACTTATGCATGGGACATGCATGCTTACTTATTTTCATGCAAAACCCGAGACAAACTCGAGTGCATTCACATTTCATTTTCTTTTCTCCCTCATTGGGATAACTTCACAACTTCCTACTTAGTCATCATGTTCTATACCCAAAATTGGGCCTAGGATTGAAGTGGGGTACTTGGCCCATCTCCAACCCATCATGGCCAAACCCTCCTAGGGAATTCCTAGGGCTTTCCTTCATCATTTGACTCCAAATATCCTCCAATAACTTAAAAGTGTTAAATTATAACAAATACCATCCTTAGAAAATGGGGTAACCAAAACCCTCTAATCCACCAAGTAGACATTTTCATCTCCAAACTTAATTTATTCCAACTTCCTTCCTTCACCTTTCTAATTTGGAAAATTCCTTCCATTAATCTATTCAAAATTTCCTTTTCTATAAGTTTCTTCTATAAGCACAACTAAATAATTCCACCATAAAGAAATATAATTAAATCTTCTAATCTCAACCTTAAATATCATAAAATTCCAAGTAAACATTACTAGTCATCATGCACAAGTGGTTACTTCTTTCCATGTACAAGTATACACCAATTCAATTCATACTAATCATGTATTTTATTCCCATGTCCATTTTCATTTCCTCAAGATAATATTTTCCTTGAATAAATCAATTTCATTACTAATTTCCTCAAATAAACTTTATCTTAACAACATCAAATTTAATACTTAACACTAAGATCCATCATGCATCAACTTCATCATTTCACATAATAATCATGCTTTTTCTTCTTTTTGCAACTAATACTTGATCCATCATCTCTACTCACATTCTAAGCTTATTTCATCATAGAAGTTTACACAAGAATATTCATATCAAAGACAAGTAAAATCAATTCAATCCAAACATGGCAATACAATCATTAATCCAACAAGCATGATCACCTCACTATATACAAGAATTGTTAAGGAAAAGGTGAAAGTATACTTACCACACTCCTATTAGATTTTTGATCAAAATCTGAAAATATACATATGAAGTCTCTCATTAGACTAGCTATAAACACAAAATTTAAAGGAAACCCTATTTCCTTCTAACCAAAACAAAGTGTTACATGTGTGTGTGTGTTCTTCCTAAGCTTGCATGAATTTAGTCACTAACCTTCTCCAATGTATGGATCACCTCAGCACTCTTGATTTTTGGCTTCACTACTATAGGATTCTTCAAATTATGTGGTGAAAGGAGAAGAAGCAAAAGTAGAAGTGGCTTGAGTAGTTTTGGCCGAGAGGTGAAGAGAGAATGAGATAGGAGAGTGTTTGCATGTGTCCAAGTGAAATGAGCTAAGGGAATTGCATATGGGGTCACACGGCCAACTCTCTTTCCTAGGGTCTTTGGTACACTTTTTACTATACTTAGGTATGGCCAATGATAGATTGAGTGATTGACAACTCTAGGCCATTCCAAGATCAAATCTTGGCCATGCCTTGGTGGATTCTCCTTTCCTTTCTCCCTCTCACTTGCTATGGCCGGCGACTTCTTGGAGTGTCTAGCACCCATTTTCTTGCTTTTCACTCAATCATCATTCCCCCATCCTCTCATGTGTCCATCCAAGTGATCTCAAAGCCATGCTTTTTGGAATTTGAGCAAAGCATGATCCGGCCAAGCCAGGCTCCACCGAAACCCACTTTGTCCATTTTCCTAGTTTTTGTCATTTCCATCACCTACACCCACACCATACCTCTCTTCACATCACCATACTCTCTTACACATGTACCTTATTCACTTACACACTCTTCCCCTTTTGTCCTATCACTTGTTGGTGGCCATACCCCATGAGATTCTCCAAATATACCCCACGGGTTGCCTTCCACCGAAACCATCTTGCTCCTTTCCTCCATGCTTCTCTTCATGCCATTTGTCACTTCCCTACACACCATGATCTCAATTGGCAAGTCAAGGAATGGTGTCTTGTACCTCCAAGATTCCATGGTAGGAAAATCATTCCATTAGATTCTACACTCAATCCTACATGGCATGTATCCACTTACTAGTCAACCTCCACCAACTAGGATTTTCCTACAAGTATTTGGATAATTTTCTAGGATTTTTCTCCAAGTGACATGTGTCTCTACTATGGGCTTGATGGGCCATGGGCTCATTCTATGGGCTTTTGGGCTCACCATTGCTCTCTTGGCCCATTCACTTGATCCATTCCTTAAAAGTCTCATTCCAAAGCCCATCTCTTCAAAGCCTATTTTATTCTTTTACCAATTACCACTAATCTTGTTTATTAGCATTTAATTAACTAATTAAATTAAGATGAAGATTTTTAGGGCTATTACAATTTGCCTCTGCGCCTCTTTTTTATATGGCACCTACGAGTGTCATTACTCATCATTAGTATTTTGTAGTTTGGGCGGTCCGTGACCTTTCCCTTAACCCCATAAGCTGGATAGCTCGTCGTAGGTCTTTATTAGCAAGGCGGTCCTCGACCTTTCCCTTAATCCCGCAAGCTGGATAGCTTGTTGTGGGTCTTTTATTAGCAGAGCGGTCCCCGACCTTTCCCTTAACCCCGCAAGCTGGATAGATTGTTGTGGATCTTTATTAGTAAGGCATTGACCTTCGTGCACCCCCTCTTTTTTGTACATGGCGCCACAAGTAATTACGAATACTTTAAATAGGACATGAGAACTAGTGGAGTTGAAAATGGACGAACACCGGGATTCCCAAATTAATAAATATGAATGTGATAATTATGATCATTCAAGAATTCAACTGAAACAAAAATTACTGTGAGAACTTTCTTGACTCGACTCCAAAAGCACACTTGGCAGGATTCAACTTCATCTTGTACTGATGTAGCACATCAAATGTTTCTCTCAGGTCGTAGATGTGCTGGGTGGGCTCCTTGCTTTTTACCAAGAGATCATCCACATAGACTTCCATGGTTCTCCCTATCTGATTTGCGAACCATGGGACATGCAAACTCTTAACGCTAATCATGCGAAAACCCGAGACGAACCCAAGTGCACACTTAGCCATCTTCTTTCACAAGTCAAATATTACATCATTTAACTTACCACTCATGCATAAGCACATAATTGGGCCTAATGGGTTGAGTGGGTTGCTCGGCCTCCACCACTATGGTTGGGCCGAGACCCTCATTGGTTCTACCCAGAGTTTTCTTCCTTCTATTCCCTTCTGCATACTTACCAAGCCTTAATTAGTTTATTAAAATATTTTTTTTTTCTTTTAGCTTCATTAAAAAGGGTTGACCGAAATCCTATAGCCTTTTAGATGAGTGTTTTGCCCATTTTTCTCTTAACCAAAGTTAATATATTCAATCCTATAATTAAAATCTTGTCATTAGCTCCTTTAAATTTTCATACCGCCAATCCTTTCCAAAGGCCTAAGACTAAGTCATTACATAAAGAAAAGAAATATAACTTAATTATTAACTCAACCTTGGGTACCATAGAACCTGAAAATCCTATGTCATCATCCATTCATTTTCCAACTTTAAAACTTATGTTAATAAAAGCATGCATTTGTCACCACAAAATATATATTATTCATACTTCCATCTTTCTTTGCAACAAATGACTAAATCCACCGATTTAATATAAACATTAACCCTAGAATAATACATTAATCAAGCAAGGATCTTTGAGCTTAATATGCAAGGCATTTCCTCAAATAATCTATCCTAGCATCACCAATATCTGACAATATCATCTTAGTCATGCATGCCTTACCATCATAAATATATATATATATATATATATATATATATATATATATTGTATCCTCATACTTTCATTTCTCTTTACTACTACTTAGCTAAATCCATCAATCAAAATAGAATTTCAAGCCCAAGGTAACACATGTTCCAAGCATGGATTTTTCATTTAAGAACACAAAGCATTCTCATCAAGCAAACCTAATCTAGCATTTTTATACACCCAACAACCAATACAAGCACATTCACCCAAATATATACATGAAATGCTAAAGAGAAGATGAAAGTGCACTTACAATATTCTAAGTAGAGAAAGATGTTCTGAAAATATATAAAAATACTCCATTAAAATATTTTATAAGTATGAAGTTGGAAAGAAAATCTCAGAGATACAAGTTTTGGTATGTGTATGTGATTTAACCTAGAATATCTACACTTGAAATGGCTTAAAACTTATCTTACCTCTCCAAAGGTGTTCCCACTCAAGGATGCTTGTTTTAGCTTCACTAGACTTAGGATAATCTTGTATTTAGAAGGTAAAAGAAGGTGAAGCAAAATGAGAGTGGAGTGGGAGAGAGTATGGCCGCCAGGTATGGGTGTGTGTGCTTGTGAGAAAGTGAAACAAGCAAGGGAGATGGGACACACATAAGGCCATTCGGCCATGGGTGTCGACGCCCCAAACCCACGCTTGGGATCGCACGTGAAT
Organism: Platycarya longipes; assembly: GCA_036559045.1. Lineage (NCBI taxonomy): Eukaryota > Viridiplantae > Streptophyta > Magnoliopsida > Fagales > Juglandaceae > Platycarya > Platycarya longipes. The sequence continues at coordinate 16,776,105 of CM071802.1, read as the reverse complement.
AGAAGCGTCGGGGACGAACAACACAAGGAAGTTCACCCCTCGTCGTAACATGCATTTACGTATTTTGTTTTTGAAACGTCAAGTAAAGATTTTCGCAGCGGAATAAAGAGGCTAAGCCGTCTACAACATACATCACATGGTTAGACTACGGATCCCAAACATAATATTAAACATAGTCAGGATTTAATAATTACATAACTTGTTCAAGAAACCAAAATAGTGCTTCCCACAGGCGGGAAGACTTTTTCCAAAAGCAATAATACAGGGCATCAAAATACAATACGGGTCTTAACACTGCCCATATGTTCATCCGACGGGTTCCTTCTTCACTTTCTTAAGGTTCGGGCCCCAGCGAAGCCGGTCCAAATCCAGGCTAGGCCCTACCTCACATATCGCCCTAGAAGGCGTTCCAAAAACGCGCCCCAAGTGGAGGGACTCGTCCATCCCTAATACTAAACAACACCCTGAAGGGCGTAGCCCAACATAACTGTACATAGTCACCTTCAGTGACTCTATCTCCCACTGACCCGGGCGGTCTAGTGGTACTGGCCCCTTAAGGGCGGCCTCAATCGGACCCTCGAGGGTCCGACGCGTCATCTCCGGGGTCGTACCCTTCTGATCCATCCTCACCTGCAAGTACGTCTATTGTCCCCGAGAGGGCACAATAGTGGGGATACAAAGAGTGGGGTGAGATTTCGGGAGAAATCTCAGCAAGTACATCTATACTCTATCAGAAGCAAATTTTAGGCATATAGTAAGGTGAATAACAAACAAATCTTCCTACGTATGCATTAACATGGGACTTATGCCTAGACTGATGCACATGCTCATGGCGAAAATTCATCTTTCTTTTCTTATTCTCACTCTCCAAAATCATACTTGTTCAAAACGCATAGCAAAACTTCTTTGATGCATGTTCTTTCGAAAACAACAAAAAAAAACTCTTGTTCGAAAACTTTTCGTCTTTACTTATCTTAGGCGCCACTTATCATATCACATCATATATGGCCCGAAGGCCCTTTTCTTTTCGTCATGACTTCTTATTTTGGACACCTCACGGTTCCCCTATGCACCGTGTGCTCCCCGCTAGTTACCGTCACACCCGGCGACCAAGTCGACCAAAGTGAATACGTTTCGCGTCCTTTCACGCTATTCGTCGCTCAGGGATTTCTCTCCAAGCGACTACAAACTTATCAGATGGCGAGGCCGAGGCCAACACCGCTTATAGGGCACCCACTAGCATTAGGTGCGACCACGCTCCGGACACCTATGTGGAGCTATACATGGTCTGCCAACGTTTCTTTGTCGACCCAGGGGCTTTCACTCGACTTTAATCACTCCTGAGTGAACAGGGAGTTCCACTGGGACACTTCCCCGTCCCAGCCTTTGGGGTTCTTCTAAAACTTTATTTTTTTCTTCTTTCGAAAACATTCTTTACTAAAAACATAGGTTTTTCGTGCTTATGCATGTGACATGCAACATTTGACCTTGTAGATGCAAGAACTCGAGACGAACCCGAGTACACACGTATAGTCGTATTTCTTTCAAATCCTTATACCATAGACTCGTACTTATGGGAAAAATATCTAAACGAAAGCATTAGGGGGAGGTGGGGTGCTCGGCATTCACCCCTAGGGTTTGGGCCGAGACCCTACTTTGTTTCCTATTGATGTTTTCTTCTTCCTTTGATCTCCCTAACACCATTTCGCCTAAATTCGAAATTTTTAAAATAATTTCCTAGCCTTAATAGGGTCAAACCCGAAACTATAAGGTCCTCAAGCCTTACGTTTTCTTCTCTTAGCCTTTCCACTAAGGTACTACTTGAACGATCTAGGTGAACCCGAACCCATACATGTCATTCTCCCAATACACATACTTCTATTTCTCCAAAATATCCAAACATGAATATAAAGTAAACAAGAGATTAAAACTTCATAATTTTTCTCTTCTAGAAGTTCTCCAAAAATATAACTCCACAAGCATGCATTATCATACTCGTTAAGCAATAATAACACCAACATCTTCCAAAAATTATTACAACTATTTTTCCACCAATGCTTCATACACTTTTCATCCTAGCATGGCATTTCTATATGCACAATATTTACAAAGATGCTTCCCCAATATCATAATATGCATATATCCTATATTCACCAACATTCAACTAACTCGATATCCTCATGCATACATACTTTTTCTCATCGAACCATCAAAATCATCATCATCTCAAAATCGTTTACCCAATAAGACTATAGGTTTTACACATGAATCCTCATCAAGATAACATTTGTACTCTTAAATATTCATCATGGCATTTCTGAGCAAGTAACCAAACAATAAAACATATTCAAACATATTCTCACGCATTCAAGCACATTCACTTTAAAATATACGGAAATTGCTAAAGGTATAGTAAGGAGGTACTTACTTGTCTTCCTAGCTAGCTTATAAAACTTCTGAAAACAAAAGAAATGCTTAGTTAGGTTGTGCTAAAAGTTTATTATTTCTAAAAGAAAGGCCCCCTTTTTAAAAGGCATAATCTTAAGGCTCTCTTTCATGCTTCTAAGTTCTTGCTTTGAAATGGCTAAGTTACTTACCTCTTCTAGGCTTCTTCTTCTTCCACCCACCCTACTTCCTTCTCCTTCTTAGTTTGGTGTGTTTGGGTGTTTAGGTGGTGAGAACAAGTGAAACCAAGTGGAGAGAAATGGGAGAGTGCCGTGAGATGCCAAGAAGGGAGAGGTGTGTGTGTGTGTGTCCGAAAAGTGCAAGTCCAAAAGGTGAAGGAACTAGGCCATTCGGCCAAGGCATTTGGCTAGCTTCTAGGCCACTCATTTCCCTATGCTTGAGTGACTTGTGATGGACTTGAAAGACTCTTAAGTGACTCCCATCACTTGATCACATCAACCCTAATCCATCCTATCCTAGGTTTTGGAGATTATGCTCTCTCTTCTCCTTCTCATGGCCGGCCACATACCCTAGGGTTCCAACCCCTTTCCATCACTTCACATCCCCTCTTGTCTCCCCTACTATCCCCTCACAAGTCATTCAAATGGATTTGAGGATCCATTTTTGGGAGAACCCCCAAAGGAGGTTTCGGATCCCTCCATCCCTCATCTCATCCGAATCCTTCCCTCATCTCACTCCCCTTCTACTTTTGTCACATGCTTCCTCCATCAATCACTCACCTCACACCTCACACAAACTTGTCATGTCACTCTTACACAAATATTCATCTAGATTTGGTGGCAAGCAAGTCAAACAAGGAGGGGAGAGGTTCGGCTAAGGCATGACCGAAACCTTCACCCCTTTCTTTCCACTTTTGCTCCATCATTACCCATCTCATGTCACTTCTCTTACACACCAAGTCTAATCCTATTGTTCACTATCCCCTCATGTCCTTTCCCTTAGATTTGGAAAGGTTTTAGGCAAGCAAAACCCAAGGCCATTCGGCCAAGGCCTTCACCGAAACCCTTCCCCTCTCTTCCCATCTTCAAGTCTTTTCAAATCCTTTCCATATGATTTTGCTAGATATGGTAGGATCCTATGTTGACTAATTTAGCAAAATCCTACACTTCACACACTTACCTAGGTAGGACAAGATGGATTCCACTCATGGCTTTTCCTTTCTTCTTCCAACAAAACAACTAGTCAACTAGTCTCACCTACTAGAATTTCCTTCTCTCAACCACTAGTCTTGACTCAAATTACTAAACTCTTCCTAGCTTGACATGTGTCACCAAGCTTGGGCTTGAGTTGTCTTATGGACCTCCTCCTATGGACCCATGGGCTTTTTCTCTCCCCCACTTAGGCCCAAGCTGATGCCATGGCCTTAAGGCCCTTGAACTCTCAAGTCCATTTCTTAAGGCACTAGCTACCCATTTACCTAGATTACTAAGCCACCTTAGTATAATTAGGCACAGAAAAATACTCTAAAATTTTGGGGTCGTCACAATGGGTTTCCTAGGTGCCTTAGGCACTCATTTTCTAAGCTTGGAGTGACATTTGATGGGTTGAAAGACCCTTAGATTGACTTCTATCAATAGGGTATGATCATGCCTAAAACTAGGTTGCACTTTGAGTTGAAACCCTTCCCTCCTTCCTTCCTATGGCCGGCACCCCCCTTTGGTTTCTAACCACTCTTGCTCTTTCACATCACTCTTCACACCACACCATCACCACTCACTTTACATATCAATTCACTAGGATTTGGAAGTGCTCCTTAGGAGAATGAGCTATAGAGTAGTCGGCCAAGGCCTCCCCTTGCTTCCATCGAATACCCTTCTCTTCTCCCATAATTTTCTCTCTTCTCAAACATCTATCAATCAACTTGTCAAGTCACCACTCCTTCCTATACTCTTACACAAATTTCCTTTACACTCTTACACAAATCCCTTATGTCCCTTTACCTAGATTTGTCAAAACTCTAGGAAGACCAAAAATAAGGCCCACGACAATGCTTACCCGAATCCCCTTTGTTTTCTTTTCATCTTCTTTTTCTCTCTCTAATGATACCACATCCTTCCATCACTTGTCAACTCCTACTTACAAGATCTATCAATAGTCATTCATCTAGATTTAGAAAAGCTTGTACGAAAAAACCCAATGAAGGGTTTGGCCAAGGCTTCCACCGAAGCTCTCCTTCCTCCTCACTTCTATTTCCCATCACATGCCACATGTGTCACCCTCCTAGATATGATATGCTCATAGGAAGACTAAAATGGAAGATCACTTCGTCCTTCACACTTCCCAAGTTATCCAAATGATGAGAAAATCCCACCTTGATTCTCACACTTCATCTTTCAAGAAAACCACTAGTCAACTCTCCAACTACTAGCATTTTTCTCTTCTTATCTACTAGTCTTTGAAGATTCACTAGAGTTTTTCTAAGGATGACATGTGTCCCTCATGTGGGTTTGGTGGACTATGGGTCAATTCTATGGACTTGTGGGCTTGTCATTCTTTTCTTGGCCCACTAACTTAGGTTATGCTCTCAAAACTTCAATTCTAAACCCAACCTCAAGGGCTTACTAAATTTGACCACTAAGCTTACCCTTTTTAATAATCAATTAATCCATTTAAATTAAGGTAAGAAATTCTGGGTCATCACACTAGCAATCTCCACAAACCTCTTCATGAGAGTTAATTGATTGAAATATTACAGAAAAAGTTTTCTCTAGTTATCTTGCAACGTAGGATAATAATAAAGAGCTTATGGAGTATCTTCCATCGTACCGATACATAGCTAGTAGTTATCATCAGATAACGCCTTCCTCTTCTTCAGATTTTGTTACTGATAGCCTATCTTTACAAGCTCTCCAAGAAAACACTTCCACCTTATTTGAGATCTGCATATTTCAAATCTCTTTCCATATGTACTTCTGTCTCCTAGCATTTGGACTCTTCTTAAACAACCTTTCTATCTTTTTATATTTGAATAATCTATAAGCACTTCTGACGCTAAAATTTCATCCTTCTCTGGTGCCCATATTTAAGCATCTTCAAGTTCTCCTAAGCTTAGGATGATTTTCAAAGCCTCATTTGTAACTGATGGAGGTACCAACTTTCTCACTTAGTTCACATCCGACCATTTAGTATGATCACCTATAAGGCTATCCATTATTGCTGCACTGTCCCTGGTTTCTTCCTCCCTCAACTTCGTTATAAGCTTCTAATCTCCAATCATTCCATTTCTTAATTGATCTCCCATTTTTCACTATCCACCTACACCTCCCAAATGCCTCTCAAAACATAGGAACGATTGTGACCTAATCTTGAGTCTAAGAAACTCCTATCAGAAAAATATTTGGCTTTAAATATTCTAGGTAAAAGAGTGGATTTTTTTTTTTTTTATATTTCCATCCATGATTAGCCAGTATAGATTTATTGAATGTTCTACTATAATTTTTTTTTTCATATAGGTCCCATATTTACTCACTTTCTTTAAAAAGATTGCGTGGCCCTTGTGCATTTCATAACTATAAATATTATTTCTCATATGAAAAAACCTTTATTTTTGCTCAACAACCTAACAGGGCAATCCTAAATACTTATAATATTGTTGGAAACTATGGACATCCCAAAAAGACGAGCTCCTCCAGCTGCATGCTGCCCATTTTCTTTCTAAACATTATTGAGCCCTTTAGTTCTCCATTGATCAACACTAAGAAGAATATAGTTCTTACACACATCATGACAAGCTCTGCCCAGTTTGCCGCATCTTGACTTCTGTTCATGACCTCTGTTCACGTAAAGATATTTGTAAGTGTACAGAATCGTAATAAATTATAAAATATTTTTTTAAATAAAATAGATGTTGAACCTACAAAAATTAATTATGCTATTGAGTACTAAAATTTATTAAATTAATTACTATTTGAAAAAATGAAAAAATGAAAGGATTTTACTATCTAAATTAAATTGAAATACTTAATAAAAATAAATCTATGAATAAATAAGTATAAATCTTAAGATTGTAAATATAATAAGAATGGATCTGGAGTAATTGATTTCATCTAACAAATCTCACACAATTTATTCTTTGTAATCAGTAAAGTCTAATAATCCCATATTGATAATAAAAATTTCTTAATTATTCAATATTTTTTCTCGAAAAATATTAAAAATATTTCCAACTAAGGATTTCATATCTCTATATGAATTTAATTAATTGGAAACTCATTAAGTTTTTTGGATTTTTCTTAAAAAATCACATTGGTCGTGGTAAAGTATATTTACTTTCACTTTAACTAATGTTGTTTAATTCTAGAACTAAAATCACAAATCATCTCTCGGTCTTATTAGAATTCAATAAATCAAATAATAATTGGTCAAAAGATTGCAAGTATTAAGAATAAGAATTAAACACTCAATCATGAAAATATTAAAAATAAAATAACTTGGAATATAAATTTTGTGTTCAATGCTAGACTAAATCAAAATTTTAAAAAATAAAATTAGTTCATAATAAAATTGAAAAGAAAAAAAAAAGTTGTATTCTTCATTAGAGTCAGCTGATAAAGTATGCATTTCTCATCTTTACCCTCCATATCTCCCTCTTTAAAAAAACTATGAAAAAAATTCCAAATCTCTCTTTCACCTCTGGACTATTTTCTTATATTTTTTGTATTTTTTTTCTCTTTACCTTGGTTTTCATCTCGCAGCATTTAGGTCTCTCATAATATATATGAACTTATAACCCGCGTAATGCGCGAACCGTTATTTGTATTGAACTTTTATAACGAAATATATATATTAACGTAGAGGCTTGGTGAAAGTGAGAGTGAAAAAAAGTGAGAGAGTGCCAAAAAAATGGCAAAAAGAACACTAAATTTTCAAAGTATATACATTTTAGAGCAATTTTTTTTTCAATTGGTGCGCGTCATTAAATAACTTTTACTCTACGCGATTATTTTCAGTCGGTTATTTTTTTAAATACTTGGTAGGGGCGGACCCACGCCTTCAGTTGGGGGGACTACGGCCCCCCAAAATTTTTCCAAATTTGATATATAATAGAAATATATATATAATTAAAATTCTCTCTTAGATTATAAAAATAAAAATAAAAATTACCCCCCAAATTTTTTTTACGAAAATTATTCTTTTAAATTTCAATATACATCCATTTATTTTTTATTTTTTAACTTTACGTAAACCCAAATTTTAACTTACATAATCTTACAGTTATTCTAATAATCTAACTCTAGCAAAAAAATTAATTATAAATTTATAAGATCGTAAAATTTATTGATTATACTCATTTATTTAATTTCACTCTAACTTGTATGATTGTGAGATATAGTTTGTTAAAAATCTGATAGCGTTTCATCATTACTTAATAGAAAGTTTTCAAATTTATTCTTGATTTATAAATTTTTCTTAAATCATAAAAAAAATATGAACAAGTATTTAAGAATAAATAATTTTTTTTAAAAAAAAAAAGAAAAAAATGGAGGACAATTCGAAAAGTAATATACGTTTAGAGAGCTCGGTTCGGTAACAACAGAATATGATATTTCTATTACTGATGATTATTCTTCTAAAATTTACACGTACCGCACACTTTATTGATCGCTCCCCAAAACATAAAATCCTGATTCCGCCCCTGATACTTGGTGCCCACTCAGCCCACTGGTTAATTTTGTGAGCAACACATCTCCATCCAAGATGCTCAGAGCGCACTCTTTGAGATTACAAATAATCAAATATCTGCTTCGGACAGTGTGTTACCACATATATAATGTTGCTTTATCATCTGTGCAAATTTACAAGTGAGCCGAAAAGTAGTACAAGGCTTGCAGATTTGGATCATTGCCTATGACCTCTTGCAACAGCCTTTGAGGATTTGAAATCCAATCCAACCTTTTACAACAATTTTAATTCCAACATCAAGATACAACTGGGTTTTTAGTGTATTTATCGTACACCATGTAATTGGTACTAAGAAAAATCAAGTCTATTTTTTCTTCCCAGAACCCACACTTTCTCATAGAGCAAAACAAAGGAAAAATAGTTATTCAAAAATCAAGACTTTTTACCTCGGCGTTCCAAAATTTGAAAATTCTAATGATATCATATACAAAACAAAAAAAGTATTAATGACATCACCAATACTTACATCAAAATTACCATCGTTAATGAATATATACCATATTAAACATTCATCAATGAATATATTTTTTTCTTTTACGCCATTTTTTTCTCATCAATCAAACAAAGCATAAGACCAAATCTTTTCACACAAATAGCACCAGCCAATTGATGATCACACCGTAAAGTTTAAATTCATCAATTCCTAGTCATGTAAAACTCAAATTGATTTTTCAGACTACAATCACACCTGAAAATCTAAACTTCCCCCCATTCCCCGTAAACAGAGCAAAATCCAATTTCCCACATGCAAATAATTTCTTGATTTCAATTTCATGCTTCATTCCAAACTCCTCAAAAACTACATCACATCCCAACAACCAAATTAAATCTTGTAAAAAATTAAAAACATCAATAACCCAAACCCGTAAATCGCATCAAAACAAAAAAATATAAAGACCTGTTGAATGATTTTAATCTCAACAAAATACGAAAAATATGAAGACCAAACAGCAAAATTCCCCCAACTGTGGTTCGTTCTTGACTCGAAACCCTCAAGAGAATCTTAATCTCAACCATCTCTTCCTTTAGTTTCGATTTTCTATCCCTCTGTACATTTACACCATATCATCACACCATTGCAATGACAAAGGAAGAAACCATTTGCAAGCCAACCCAGGATGCAGAACATTTCTTGATATATAAACCATTTTACTTGTTGACTAAATTTTACTTCAAAGTAAGAACTATATATCTGAATATAAAATCAAGAACTCAAGATAAAATATATTTGAATATTCTTACATGAAAGTAAATTATGAACTATATAATCAAAATAAAAACTATTATAAATTGTCGTATCATCACTCTATTTTTGTGGGAATTATTCAAGGGAGTGACAAAAATTCCATGTGAGAAATATGGGGTATAATGAAGCTTTGAACAATAAGAATAGAATTGATTACAAATCACTAAAACGGCAGACAAATAAGGAGTTTCATTTGATAAACTGCCTAAGAACAATGCAAATGAGAAATTTGACCTCTGATTGATCAATCAAAATTTCAAAGATGCTTACCTTGTCTTTGTATAATCAGCAATGGAATCGTTGGCAAACTTTTACTGAAAATTAATAATGCTGCACTTGAGACTTCTTTCTTGAAGCTACTCACAAATAATCACCAGGAAAATTTATAAAGGAATTAAACCCTTGCATGCATTCAACAACTTTTGGAACCTATTTTTGATGCTATGGTTTTATATTTTGGGTGATGAAACCTGGGAACGTTTGAAGGGGTGTAGCTCATATTTAAACACAGTTTTAAATCCATGCATATGTACAATGTAATAAGTATCAAAATGGTACAGTTTTTAACATACCGAGGGTGCAAGCTTAGTACAGATCGACTTGATGAAAGTTGTGAGAAATGCCCCTCCAAGTGTAATTTTAGCTAATTTTATGTCCACCTAAAACAAACATGCAGTTGTGTCTAATAAGAATTCGCATTAGTTATTATGAACTACCTTAAAAAGGAGAAAATGATTGCACTTGAACCAGAGAACTATCATGAAAGATACAAAACTACTTCAAAAAAAAAAAAAGATATGAAACAGATTATATGATTATATAATAAAGAAACATAGATGAAAGAGCAACATAAGAAAAATTCTGGAAAATACACTATCATTACATTGGTTTGGTAAATCCCACTTTTACCAATAGAAATTTACCATTAGAAAAGGCCATAGAAACAGATTCCATTCCATAACAAATTTGGGCTTTTTTTTTCTATAGAACTAGAGAAACATCATCAAAGATACGAAACCTAAATGAAAGATCAATATAAGAAAAATAACGAACCAATCAGAATAGACTGCATGGATCAGTGGTGGAACTCAACTTGAATAAGTTGCTTTGCAACGCATGGGTTCCCATCTCAGAAGAAGCTACTGAGGTACTTTTGGAGGACTATAGGAGTAAGAGTTTTATATGCTGCTTTTGTGGGATGATAACTATCCCAAAAGATATAATTAGACGAATATGTACTGGTGGTAGACACTGGGTTACATAGAATAGATACCTCTATACTCCCTGTACCACAACATCCTTTATTCGCAAACTCAAAACCTGCATAATTATAATTATAGAAAAAATACTAATTGTGAAAGTGACTATGAATAATGAGTTATTTAGATTTATAAAATTCAGTATAAGTAATGGTCTGCGCAATGTGCAGGTTATAGGCTCGTTCATATAATTTGGTATCGACTTTTAGAACTGAATGAAATACATGCACAGCATAGTAGCAAGCTGATGTGTTGTACGATGTATCACCTGGGTTTACAAAATTGGTCATGACGTGCAGTTGTAAAGTAGGAATTTGGACAGAACCCAAATGTGAAAAGTAGAATTCATTTGCAACCATCTCAGCGCCTCATTAGAAATGGGAAAGAAAAAGTTGAGTCAAATACCCATTTCAAGTTCAAAAGGTCCCATACCCAGAAAGTCATTCTCCGTTCTTTCTCCTTGGCCACCCAAATCATCACCCTACATAAAGGCCATTGGCTTGTGAAAATGGAGATTCCAAAATTCAATATTTTCTCATGACCTTCCTTAATCCTGAAAACTCTATCCCACTTTCCTGTTTTAGCATAATTTTTTTTTTTTTTTCGATTCTAAAGTTTATCAACAACCATAGAACTATCATGGAAGATACACACTTGTGCTTCTGTAATATAGAACTTGGCATGTAACTAATTAACAGATCATAAAAATTAGTGTGTGTGTGTGTGTGTGTGTGTGTGTGTGTGTGTGAGAGAGAGAGAGAGAGAGAGAGAGAGAGAGAGAGAGAGAGAGAGAGAGAGAGAGAGAGAGAGAGAGAGAGAGAGAGAGAGAGAGAGAGAGAGAGAGAGAGAGAGAGAGAGAGAGAGAGAGAGAGAGAGCAAACAAAACAGGACAGCATCAAGAAATTATGGGCAGTTTCTTACCTTAAAAAAAAAGACGATTGGAACTGCTATTTGGAACTGTTTTTCACGGGCCTATATCGAAAGAGAAAACTGTGATAATATGATAAGGATAATGGTGGGTGGTGTAAGGGACCCCACATTACTTGGAAAGGAGAAGTTTTTTCTCTTTATAAGGTTCCGATGGGGTTTCAATTGTATCATTGACTAGTCATTTTGGAGTATAGGTCATGTGGTGTGGGCCTTTTATTGGAGCGTTACAAATAGTATCAAAACTTATCCCAATCAGAAATGTGGGATTTGAGTCGTGTCACCTACGAGGAACAAGCCCAACGAGAACGTCGAAAATTTAAGGGGAGTAGATTGTGATACCCCATATGATAAGGATAAACGTGTGTGGTGTATAGGATCCCACATTACTTGGGAAGGAGAAGTTCTTACTCTTTATAAGGTTCCAATGGGGCTCCAATCGTATCATTGACTAGTTTTTTTAGAGTATAGGTCATGTGATTTGGACATTCTATTGGGGCGTTACAAATGCTCTAATACCAATTGTTACACCTCATTCCCATAGGACTGAGATATCAATAGTATACATATTCAAATCCAGGTACAGAGATCCATCTATTGGAAGATACCTCATTTATTTTTATAAATAAAAGTGACTGAACACAAATGTCCTTGAATGGAATAAATAAGAAATGAATAAATAAAACTTAACAATGACTCAACATAACCTAATCCTAGAGAAAAACTCTTACTGACGCAACATAAAAGAAACTCAATACTTGTGAGAGGAAAACACTTATTTTAACTCATTGTGGAAATAACACTTATTCCTAACTAGGTCCTTGTCATAGAATTACTCTTGGCCATCCAACTTGGCATCCTCATAAAATTCATCTGTAACAAATAAACATAGAAGAAAACAAAGAAAAACAACAAAAAATGAGTTGAAGACTCAATAGATAGTACATCGCATTGTAAAACATGACATGCTTTAGACTTGGATTAGGAGACTCTACATGGCATACATATATCATACCGATGTCACATAGCTCATTTAATTATCAGAAACATGCAAAAAAAATCTATCAAGCTATAATGACATGCAATGTGCATGCGTAATGGCTTGCTATTTTATCTTGTTATCTCATGAGGTGAAACACACTTGAGTTCATGTTTCACCCGACTTACTTGTACATGGAGTGAAATATGCTTGGGTCCATATTTCATCGTGACATACACTTGAGTCCGTGTTTCACCTGACTTGCTTGCTTGTACATGGAGTAAAACATGCTTGGGTCCATATTTCACCGTGAAACATGATTGAGTTTGTATTTCACATGACTTGCTTGCTTGTACATGGAGTGAAACATGCTTGGGTCCATGTTTCACCATGAAACATGCTTGAGTCCGTGTTTCACTTAACTTGTTTACTTGTACATAGAGCAAAACACGTTTGAGTTCGTGTTTCACTTGACTTGCTTACTTGTACATGGAGCAAAACACGCTTGAGTCCGTGTTTCCATTAACATGTGGTGAGCACGCTTGAGTCCGTGTCACCTTAAGGTTTCTTGTTGTGTTCTTAAAGCATGATAATTTACTTGACTTCATGAACTTTACTAGCCTATCATAGCATATTCTTTCACATGATATAACATGGCATGACTCATTCATGAACATGACGTGGCATGGTATGAAATTGCCTTGTTCATGGCATGACATAGTGCATTATGTATATAGCCTAGCATGGTATAATCATTCTTGTTCACGATATTCATGGCATGGCATGGCATGACATGGCTTAATCCAACCTTGCATGATTTCTGCATGTTATACGTGATTTGAATGGTCCATGAATATGTCATATGTGGCATGATATCACTTGAGGATGATGTGTATGGACTAAATATTATGTGATCATGGCATGCGTAGGTTAACTATCACATGAGTAAGGTGTACGTGGATAATTTATCCTATGAGCATGGCATACGTGGGTGGCTGATTACGTGAACATGTCGTGCATGGGCAACTTGTTATATGAACATGGCATACGTGGCTAACTATTTTATCCATACGACATAGATGGTTTAACTCACATAAACATAGCATACTTGAATTAATTATCATGTGGTCATGTCATATATGAATTGAATATTCAATGGATACGATATGCATGATTATTTTCCTTCCTATTTTATCATATAGCACCCTTGAATGAACATTTTCTGACATTTATTAAATAATCAATACATACAAACTATTTACAAAGTTCATCCAATACTGTGAGAGAAATCTGACCTTGACTTGGTTTGTAGCATGGCGTACACGCATTGCATTTCCATACACGATTATATTATTAAAAATATATATGAATTTACGTGATCAAACTATTTACCTCTTATTACAATTTCTTGGTTTCCAATTTAAGGCTCATTACCTATACGAGTTGACCAATGTTACTATAACTCTAAAGATGGTATTTTTTTTACGTAATTAAACAGGAAGATAGACTTTAATATAATATTTATCTAGTTCCCCAGCGATTCAATACACTCTTGTGACATATATAATTAGTTTTTAATTACTTATTCGGTGGCGTAAAAGACTTGATATTAAATCTGCCTGTTAAAACTAACTAGTTTATTTAACTAGTTTATTTATTACATAAGGTATTAAAGTTTTGAGACTCGGTAATGCCTACCAAGCACAGGCCAAGTGGCCTTAGTCTGAGAAATTTGGGCTAAAAGCCCAAGCTGGTGTTCTAGCTTTACAGCAAGGCCAACCTTCACACAGCTTGCCTATCCCATGGTCAGATGGGCTTTTATGGCCCAAGGGCCCATCCTAGGCTCATGAGGGGGAAATCCTCACACTTGAAATGCATAGATGGACACTAACTGGGAGGAGGCGTCGTGCGACTCAACCAGAGGGGGAGGAAGGTGTGACGGTAGCTGGGGGCTATGGCGTCTGGCGATGCAGGTTGGGCTTCTCTGGTCAGCAATGTGGTTAAGAGAGGGAGAGAGAAACAGAGTTAGGGAGAGATGGGCAGAGACTGAACCGAATAAAGAGAGGGAGGAGGCCTACGCGGCAGTGAAGGCTTATCGAATGGGGTGGTTGCAACATGGGTAGGTCGTCCGGTGATTTCTAGTACCGCCGGTGGTGCTCCGATGTCCAGGGGTGGTCGGTGGCGTCTGGGTAGTGGTTTAGGCCGTGCGAATCTAGGTTTCCTTTCTCTTTTCTTGAGTATTCTTTTCTTCTCTCATCTTCTCAGGTTTTAATAGTTTATATAGAGGTGAGGAGAAGAGAATTTGTTCTCTGATTTTGGATAGAGTTTGAGTTCAAAATGTGAATTTTTGATTTGTAGATATGGCTCTTTTAGATTGACACTAGGTGATAACGTCGAAGTAGGCTTCCTTTTTGAAATTTGGTTTATGATTAATTTTCGAAAATTTTTAATAACAACCATAATTTATCTAATAGTCACTAAATTGAAACTAACAGAATGCTTAAAACAACTTTATCCTATTTATTTATTTATTTTTATTTTTTATTTTTGGGTTCGCATGTTACAATCTCCCCTCCTTAAGAAAATCCTCGTCCTCGAGATACATACCTTCATCAAATAAGTATGGATATGTCATCCTCATGTCTTCTTCTCGCTCCCAAGTGGCCTCTTTTTCTGTGTGGTTGCTCCAAAGCACCTTGAGCATCGGAATGGTCTCCTTACGAAGAACTTGAGCTTTTTGTGCAAGAATTCCTATTGGGAATTCTTTGTAGGTGAGGTCCTTGTGCACTTGGAGGGGCTTGTACTCAAGTACGTGTGCAGGGTCAGGAGCATACTCTCGAAGTAAGGAGATGTGAAATACGTTATGAATAGCCGATAATTCTGGAGGAAGGGCCAATTTGTATGCTACTACGCCTATCCTTTCCAGTATTTTGAATGGGCCCACATATCTCGGACTCAATTTGCCTTTCTTTCCGAATCTCATGATTCCCTTCATCGGTGCTACCTTAAGGAATACTTTGCCTCCTACTTCAAATTGCAACTCTCGATGCTTCAAATTTGCATACTTCTTTTGTCATTCTTGGGCTAGGGCAAGGTTTTTCAGAATGGTCACTATTTTCTCATGCATATCCTGTGTGATCTCTTGTCCAATGATTCCGCGCTCTCCCACTTCATCCCAATGGAGGGGAGAGCGGCACTTACGGCCGTAAAGGACTTCGTATGGTGCTGCCTGAATACTTTCCTGATAACTATTGTTGTATGTGAATTCAATCAATGCTAAGTATTTAGTCCAGTTGCCCTTAAAGTCCATCATGCACGCTCTAAGTATATCCTCCAATATCTGTACTGTTCTTTCTGATTGACCATCTGTCTGTGGGTGGAAGGCTGTACTGTAAGTCAACTCTGTACCCAACTCTTTCTGCAACTGCTCCAAAAAGCTGAAGTGAACTGACTGTCTCTATCTGACACAATTTTGGATGGAATTCCGTGCAATCTGATAATCTCATGAACATAAATTTCTGTTAGTCTATCTGTTGAATATGTCATCCGGATTGGAATGAAGTGAGCTGATTTTGACAATCTGTCGATGATCACCCAAACTGCATCCTGACCTCCTAGTGCCTTAGGAAATCCTGACACGAAATCTATCCCAATTTCCTCCCACGTCCAAATGGGTATAGGGAGTGGGTGTAATAGCCCGGCGGTCCTCTGATGCTCTGCCTTGACTTGTTGACAAGTCAAACACTAGGCGACATAGTTATCCACATCCTCCTTCAAACCACTCCACCAAAACAGTTGCTTCAAATCTCTATACATTTTAGTACTTCCTGGTGAACGGTGTAGAGAGAGCAATGAGCCTCTTTCAGAATTGAATCCCTAATTTCCTTAATATTCGGGACACATATTTTTCCTTTGAACCTTACAATGTCATCTTCGGATATAGAAAATTCAAGCCTCATGTCCTTTCGAACCTCTTCTCTAATCTTTGCTAAAACTGGATCACCGATCTGGGCAGTCTTTAAACGATCTATCAATGATGATCCTAAGGTCAAATTACACAATAAGGCTTGCGTGTCTCTGATCATCTCTATTCCTACTCACTCTATATCCAAGAGAATACGCTTCTGTGGGGTATACATGGTGGCAAGGGTTTCGAAAGATGATTTTCGACTTAGAGCATCTGCCACACATTAGCTTTCCCCAGGTGATAGTTGATGTTGCAATCATAATCTTTCAGGAGTTCCAAACATCTGCGCTGTCTCATATTTAAATCCTTCTGCATAAAGAAATACTTTAGACTTTTATGGTCTATATAAATCTCGTACTTTTCTCCATAAAGATAGTGTTTCCATATCTTCAAGGATAACACTATTGCTGCGAGCTCCAAATTAGGGGTTGGATAATTCTGCTCATAATCCTTAAGTTGTCGAAAGGCGTAGGCAATGACTTTCCCATGCTGCATTAGAACACAACCCAAACCCTTGAGAGATGCATCAAACAAATCATGCATTGCCCGAGTGAACGGTGAGCACTGGTGCTGTCACTAGCCTCTTTTACAATTCTTTGAAACTCCTGTCACAGTCTTCAGTCCATAGAAATTTCTCATTTTTCTTTGTCAGTTTGGTCATTGGGGCTGCAATACTAGAAACTCCTTTGATAAACCTTCTATAATACCCTGCTAGACCCAAAAAGCTTCTCAATTCATTCACATTGGTCAGCTTGCTACAGTTCATACCAGCTTCGATCTTTGTAGGGTTTACCGATATTCCTTCCTTGGACACAATATGTCCTAAGTAGGCGATCTTTTGCAACCAGAAATCGCATTTCTTAAACTTTGCGAACAAGTTTTGTTCTCTTAATTTATGTAGCACCAATTTCAAGTGTTCCTCAGGATCCGAGTGGCTCTTGGAGTAGATGAGAATATCATCGATAAAAACAATTACGAATTGGTCAATATACTCTTTGAACACTCTATTCATCATGTCCATAAAAACTGTTGGGGCATTCGTTAAACCAAAAGGCTAACTAAAAACTCGTAGTGCCTGTATCATGTTCTGTATGTCGTCTTTGAAATATCCTCAGTCTTGATTTTAAGCTGGTGATAGCCTGATCGTGATCAACCTTGGAGAAGACTTGAGCCCCTTGCCACTGGTTGAATAAATCATCAATTCTGGGTAAAGGGTATTTGTTTTTAATTGTTACCTGATTCAATTCATGGTAATCAATGCATAGTCGCATCGAACCATAATTCTTTTTCATCCAGAGGATTGGTGCACCCCATGGTGACACACCAAGACAGATGTAACCTTTCTCCAACAATTCCTGTAACTGTTCCTTAAGCACCTTTAGTTCCACTGGGGCCATGCGGTAGGGTGCTTTTGATATGGGTGCCGTCCCTGCCAGAAGTTCAATTGAAAGTCTGTCTCTCGATCCGGGGGTAGTTGTAATAGCCCAATTTTTTTAGATAAAGTATTTACTTGAAAATATTTTAAAGGGATTTATTGGAATGATATTTTTCCATGAAAATAGGATTTGAGACTTAGATGCATTCAAAGAAAACTTTTGGATTGACCTTTGGGAATTTTAGCAAGGTGTCAACTATAGAAATTCAATTTAGACCTAGAAAGAGATAAATTTTTAAAATTTGAGGAAGAAATTCAAAGGGAAGTGATAGAACAAAACATCAAACACTTGGTGTGCCAAAACGAATTATCGGGCTGGTCCGTCGAGTTTTGGTCTAATAAACATAACTCCTTCATATAAGGTTAGAACGAGGTGATTATAATTCTTATAGAACCTTAAGAGGTATATCTAGAATTTTTATGTTTTGGGTTTTCGAAGATAAGGAACGGATAAAGGACTATATCTGGTATGAAGTGGACGAACAAGAATAGCTGGTAACTGACTTAAGCAAAGTGCATTGATCTTGGCCATGTGACGAAAACTGTGATTGGATATCAATTTTTTTGAGGCCTTGACATGTGTGAAAACATGTGGCAAGTTTATAAGAATTCATCTAGAAGCCTTGGTGGGTAAGAAACAAAGGAAATCAAATGGAGAACTCGGATTGAATGTTCTCGGGTGAGTTTTGACATGTTTCGATGAAATAATCATTTCACTCTCATATGATATCGTAATGAAGTAATTCAAAATTATATAGAACCTTAAGAGGATTATCTTAAACTTTAATGTTTAGAGTTTTTGAAGAATATAATTTTGTCAAGGACGTATTGGGGCTAGAACGTGGCTGGCCTCTGGAGAAACCAAGTGGCCGATGCATGCATAGGTGGAGAATTTTCCAGATTTTGCTTCATCCTCTTTCCATGTGTTGGAATCATTTTCCATTGATCAAAAGGATTTTTAGGCATCCCAAAGATTAACCATTGGATCAAAACATGACTCACCAAGCCTAAGATTTAAGGGTGATCATGAAACTACAAACCTATAGGACACATCACCCAACCACCCAAGGGTGTGCTGAAGTGCTCAAGCCCTTTTCCCTTGCACCCCACTCCTCTCATGCCTATAAATAGATGCATGGACTTCTCTTCTTCTCCCATGAGAGATACCAGTCAGCCATAGTAAGAAATAGCCAAGAGAAATACACAAAAATCTACTCACATCACCTAAATATCAAAATAGAGCTAATTGAGGGCATTGGAGAAGAAGTAGTGCAAAACCTATCCTAAGCATCAAATCTAGATTTTGAAAAATTTTTAAGTACATATATTAACTTAATCTTGGCATATAATAAGTGGTTTGGTGATTGGATTATATTTGATATTTATTTGAGCTTAATCTTTGTTTATGTGTTAATATGAAAACTATTAAAACATATGGAATTTTGGAGTGGTTTTTGCTATGGAAAAATGTTAGGAAAATTATGAGACCTTAGAAATATATTCTATGATATTATATTAAGAGGATTATGTGAAAATATGAGATTTTTCTATGAAAATGAATGAAGAAACAACTCTAGTAACTTTCCAACTTCAAGGGAGATAAGTTGGCAGATTTAACATCCTACAGTAAAATGGTCATAACTTATTAGTGTGATGTCTAAATTGAGCGAATCAAAAGGATATAGAAAGATAAGACATAGATATACAACTTTTGTGTTTTAATATTTAAGAGATAAGAATGCTATGAAGGACGAAACTAGAAATAATGCACAAAATAGAGTAGGTAAACTCTTAAAAATGGATGTTTTCCTTCATTTTAAAACTTCTAGTGAATTATTTGAATAAGATTTTTAACAAGTATAATAAGTTTAGAAACCTTAATATATTAGGATAATTTTTAAGAATTATTATGCTAAAAAGATAAAATAAAATAAAAATATTTTATATATATATAAGAAAAGTTCAAGAAACACTTAAAAATATTTAAGCTATGAAATTATGCAAACTTATGAGTTTGAGTGGAATAAGTTAAAAGGGATAAATAATTAAGAATATTTTCCCATGAAGATTCGGCCAGCCCTTGATTAAATAAAATTTTAATATTTTATTTAATTGCATACGTATTATTTGTTAAGTTTTGACGTTATAAATTTATGTGACGTATGTGCATGTATATGTGAGATATGTTCTTGTGACATGTTTTTATATGTTATATGAATCATGAAGTCATGAAATATGCATGTCATAACTCTACGTTTATGTGCATGTTGCATTCCATCACATGTATGTGTCATCATAAGTCATGAAGTCTGTTTTAAGAAAATACATTAAGAAAATTTAACAAGTTGAAAGATTAATAAGTCAGTCACGTCATGACGGGGACCAGCAATATGCCCGTATGACTGACGTTCCGGCAGGGACTTAAGCCTATCGCGTATTTGAAAATTGGCAGGGACCTAAGCTTGTCGAGAATTTGAAAACTGGCAGGGACCTAAGCCTGTCGAGTATTTGAAAACTGGCAGGGACCTAATCCTGTCGAGTATTTGAAAACCGGTAGGGACCTAAACCTGTCGAGGATATGAAAACTGGCAGGGACCTAAGCCTGTCGAGGATATGAAAGCCGTCAGGGATCTAAGCCTGTCGATGATACGAAATAAGAAATATTCGATGGGGACGCATGTCGATGATATGAAACAAGTAAGACTCACAATGTTACGAAAGAAAAGAAAGAAGAGTTTAGGTATGATAGAGTAGATCTATGAAGAACATAAGTTTAAGTCATGCATGAATCACATGAAGTATGTCATAAATGCATACTCTGACTGTCTGGCTTGTATATGATTATTTCACGATGTCTATATTTTTATTAAGTTACGTATGTACTTACTGAGATTTTCCTGAAAATCGCATTCTTGTATGTCTTCTTTCTTTTGGAATTTGATTTTCGTTGTAGGGTTGGATAACGGTCATGGGTTAGGTCCCAGTTGCTAGAGAGACCCGGAGAAATTCTGAGGGGTCCCCGGAGTACTCTCTCTCTAGATGTTTTAACACAATTAGTAGTATGGACCAACATCGGCATGGAGAAAGAGTTTTCCGAAGTGAAAAAGGAGCCTAGACGGTCTTAAGTCAAAGTTCTGATAAGTTTGTATATGTATATTGGCTGAGAAAACTAACTGAGTTATGCATGTAAAGATAAAAATGTTATTTTTAAGAATGGATGATGTGGATATTGTGGTTTTATTTCACTATGTGATCATTAGTAAATATTTTAGTCAGACCTTTTTTGCTACAATTTGCATTAAATTTCGATAAGTACGGGGGTGAGTAGCCAAGTATTACTTATCCTGACACTCTGGTTTACGTTAAATATCAGACGTAAATTGGGGGCGTCACAATAGTCCTGGGAGATCCTTTGAAAAACCGTCTGGAAACTCTTTGACAATGGGAATGTCCTCAAGTTTAGGTTTTTCTACAGGCGGTGCTACGAGGCTAGCAAGGAATCCACAACATCCTTGTCTAAGCAATCTGGTCACTTGCAAGGCTAAGATCAAACAGGGTGGGCTATTACATCCTTCTGCGCAAAAGTTGAACTCTTCCTTGCCCGGGGGTTTGAAGGTAATCTCCTTCTTGAAACAATCAACACAGGCAAAATTTCGGGATAACCAGTCCATCCGTAGTATCAAATCAAATCCAAACATCTCCAATACTACTAGGTCTACTGGGAGATGCCTCCCACTAACAATTATGGGACAATCCCTAAGTATCAAATTGCAAATTATGTGCTCGCCCGTAGGCATTGCTACGGATAGAGAATATTCCAGAGTCTCTAGTTCTCTTAAACCAAAACGAGCATATGTATGAGCTATGAAAGAGTGTGTGGCACCCGAATCAAATAAAACAGTAGTATAGTGAAAGAATAATGGAAGGGTACCTGTAGACAAACCATTGGGTGTTTTCGCATCATTATAATGTGACAACCTAGAATTTTTATTTCTTATTATTTTATTTAATTTTTTATTATAATAATAATAATAATATTGATATTTTAAGTTGGTAAGGATAGAGGCTTGAGTTTAGAATTGAGCATTGGGAAGTATGGACTAGGGTATTAGCTCAAAGTAGTGTGTGTAAGCCCAAAGGCCCATAGGATGGATCCATTCAACCTAGCTCATGTGTGAAGACACATGTCACACTTAGAAGGATTCTAATGAGTCTTCAAAGATTGTTAGGTGAGTGTCAGTAAAGACTAGTGGTTGGAGGGTTGACTAGTGGCTTTCTTTGAGGATGAGGTGTGGTATCCAAAATGAGATCTTCTCATTATTTGGACACATGGGAGGCATGTAGAAAAAGAAGGAATTTTTTAATTTAGTCTTCCTAGGAGCATACCAAATCTAGTTGAGTGACATATGCTAGATTTGGTGGAAGAAAAGAGTAGTTAAAAGAAAGATGTGAGGAAGGAAGGGTTCGGGAATTGGGAAAAGATGAGAGTGCCAAACCCCTATTGGGTTCCCAAGGAGTAAATCCAAATGTGAGATCTTGAGAGGACATGTGGAAGCATGATGGATGATTGATTGAGTGAGGGAAGTATCATTGGAGAGAAGAAAAGTGGATGGAAGGAGGAGCATTGTTTCGGGTAAGGGAGTTAGCCACCCACTCCATTTGTGTATTCCTAGGGTTTTTGCAAAATCTAGGTGAGTGGACAAGTTGGATTGTGTAAGGGTGGATAAGACATGTGTCTGGAAGAGTGTATGAGTGAGTAGTGATTGATGGAACACATTAGAGGAAGAAAACCCATTAAAAAGAGAGATGAGTTTCGGTTTGTGCTAGGGGATGGCATGGCCGAGTATGGCATGTCTCTTTTTCCCAAATTTGATTCTCATATCTTAGGGATTGACTTGTGAGGTGATTGGTGAGTTTGTGAAGAGTGATGTGAAAGAAGGAGAGGGGCTTGGAACCGATGAGTGCCTAGGATGTCTAAAAACCTTCTTGGCCGAATGACCTTATGCTCCATTCCCATCTCATTTGATCTCACTTCCACCCCCCCACACACACACACACCCACTGCAACAAGCTCTCCCTCTCTACTCACACTTTTCTTTTGCTTTTTTTCACCTTCTAAATACTAAAATATCCTAAGTTTAGTGAAGCTTGAGACAAGTTTTCTTGAGGGGAAACACATTTGAAGAGGTAAGCAAGACCCTAAACTATTTCAAGAATAGAAACCTAAGTTAGGTTACATGTACACACCAAGGTCTTATGTCCCTAAGAATTTCTTCTAAACTATATGCTTATAAATTATTTTAATGGATTATTTTTATATATTTTCAGAGCTAATCTTTTCTACTTGGGAGTTTTGTAAGTGCATTCTTATCTTGACTCTACCATTTCTTGTATATATGTTTGAGTGAATGTGATTGTATTGTTTGTTGTATGCTTGATGATGCCATGCTTGGCTTTCTTAAAGGAAATGCTTTGTTTATTTAGTTACAAGTGCATGCTTAAGTCATATGTTATTTTAGGCTTGAATTTATATTATGTTGACGGATCTAGCAAATTTGATGTAAAAGAAAATGAAGCATATTGATATGGTATATAGCAATAAAATGCATGCATGATTAAGATTAAAGCTTGTTGGATGTTTGGTGATGCTTGGTTAGATTACTTGAAGAAATGCTTTGCATATTTAGTTATAAAATATATGCTTGTTGCAAAGAGCGAATGAAGTATGATTAATATGAAAAGTGGTGACAAAATGCATGCATATTAAGATAAAGTTGGAGTTTGAAAAAGGATTAAGTTGATGCATATATGGGCTTCGGATTTGGACATTTTTAGGGTTAAGTTTGCCAATAATCAAATATTCTTTTATGAGATGACTAAGTTTAAAGACTTGGAAAAGTTAGAAGCATGAAAACTAGGAGGATTCAATAACATAATATTTCGGTTTTCACATGTATGATTGAATGTGTTATTTCGATGGAAAGAAAAGTTACTAAAATATTAATCTTAAGGATTATAGGGTTCGGTCAACCCCTCTTAGTGGTGCTAAAAATATTTAGTTAACTTTATTAAGGCATAGAGAGTACATGGAGAAAATCAGATGAAGAAAACCTTAGGATGTGGCCTTGAAAGGGTCTCGGCCCAACCCTAGTGGTGGAGGCCAAGAGTTCCTCTTTGGGTACTAAGCCCATTTGTGTGCTTTTATATGAAGTGTAGATCAAATCATGTGGTGGTTGACTTGTCAATGATGCATGAGAAAGTATGTGTTTGAACTAGTCCCATGATTCACACGTTAAGCACTAAGGTTGCATGTTATATGCATGAAGCATGAAAATCATGTTTTTGAGTCAAACATGTTTTCAAAGAAAAAGAAAAAGAATTAACGTTTTTATAAGAACCCCAAATGCTGGGGTGGGGTAGTGTCCTAGTAAAACTCCATGTTCACTCAGGAGTGTTTAAAGTCGAGTGAAAGCCCCTGGATCGACGAAGAACAGTCGACGGACCATGTATGGCTCCAAAAGGTGTCCGGAGCATGTTCGCACCTAAGGCTAGTGGGTGCCCAAGGACGGTGTTGGCTTTTACCTTATCGTTATAAGAACAAGGATGTAGTCACTCGATTTGAGTGGTCACCGAGTGATGAAGAGCGGATAACGTAATCGCCCCGACTTGAGTAGTATGCGGGTGTTGCGGTAATGCATAACGTATTCACTTAGGCTTGAGTGGTCGCCGGGTGATACGGTAACTAGCAAAAAACACACGGTGCATAAGAGAACCGTGAGGTGTCCAATAAGAAGTCATGAAAAGAACGGCTTTCGAGCTCCAATAATGATATGGATGTGTAAATGGCGCCTAAGATAAGAAAAGATGCAAGAAACGAAAAGTTTTTACAAAAAGGGTTTTTAAGGCATGAGTCAAAAGAATTACGCTATATGATGAACCCTTTTTTATGAAAAAGCAAGTATATGCATCAAGATTGAAAGGAAGTCAAGTTTTTGTGAAAGTCTTCATGAGCATATGCATTTGTTAAGTGATGAGTTGCACATGCATGATATATGTTCTGTTTGTTATTCGCTTATATGTATGTCTGCAATGATTTTTTTGAGATAGTTGTGTAGTTACTGAGATTTCTCGAAATCTCATCCTTTTATATTTTCACTATCATTTTTTGTTGGAGTGATAGAAGTAGTTGTAGGAGGAGATGACGATGACGACCTTGACGCTCAGAGAGACTCTCCAAACTAGTGATGGTCTGGTGATCTCTCCACCTTTTGATGTGATGACCCATATTTTGAATACCCAATTTATAGCAGACATACGATGGAGGGTGCTCTACGAGACTGTCGGACGTCAATGCACCGGATGCTGTCTCTCTCTAGGGTCTGATGGGTCTCTATTTATGGACCGCGTTTATACCTCAGAGACAGGTACAGGTCTCCTACATTACAGTCGGATGGGCCTAGGGCAATTATTATATGGTCCCGGGGTTAAAAAGGTTAAGGACGAGCCCTAAGATAGCAATTGTTGTGGGGGTCAGCACGTGGTTTATGTTTCATATTTATATTGTTATTATATTTTGGATGGGTCCCGATGTTTTGGGACATGCTTATTTTGTGGAAACTAAGAAAATTGGCAATACTATTAATATGAAGTTTATTTTGGGATTTTAAATTTGTTATACCATGTGATGTAAGACAAAAATTTTAAGTCTTTGCCTAACATTAGAACGGTTTGACCTTTTCCACTGCAAGATTTTCTATTCATTGTTTTTAGTTTTAAATGCATGCTCGAACTAAAGATAAGAACGAGGGGTGAACTTCCTTGTGTTGTTTTTCCCCAACGTCTCGGTTTGCATCCAATCCCAAGCGTAAGTGGGGGTGTCGACATATAAAGTGTGTGTCACCCAAATGAAACGGTAGGGTAATGAGGGGGTAGTGGGAATTTACCTGAAACAACATCATTAGATGCCTTTGCGTCACCTGGAGTAAGCGCAAACAGTCTAGCTTGCATCGTGGCCCTTTGACCACCCTCTACAGCTGGGACCGGCATGTTCCTTCTTGGGTAGTCCCAAACCAAAT
The DNA here is from genome assembly GCA_036559045.1 of Platycarya longipes. NCBI lineage: Eukaryota > Viridiplantae > Streptophyta > Magnoliopsida > Fagales > Juglandaceae > Platycarya > Platycarya longipes. Next base: position 16,750,069 of record CM071802.1, on the reverse strand, counting down.
GATTTGGTTGTCCACACCTGAAGAAAGCATTTTGACCCACTAAACAATTTCCTGGATGCCTTTTTCCCTAGTTCTTGCAAATGGGGTTTGTAAGGTCACTCTAAGGTGGTTGTGAGTAATAGCTAGGAGCAGGTTTCTTGCTTCTGTTAGGCTCGGTTAGAGGTTGCTGGCGCTTCCTTTGAACGAACAATTCCACATTCGCCCTCATGTCCTCCTCTATCAGGGTGGCTCGAGTAGTCCTCGCTCAAACTTCTCACATTTCTTCTCCTCATCGAGAATAAGATAACTTGCAAATCATGATCGCACCACAAATGTCGCGGCGTAGCGCTCCACCATCATGGTTTCTTGAGTTAGGTCAAGGAATTGTTTGGCCTTTGTTTCTTGCAGTGTTGGGGAAAAGAAACGAATTAGGAATGCCTGTTTGAAGTGATCCCAAGTGATTGTTTCCTTTTCACCCAGCTCATGCTGTAGAAGGTCTCGTGTGGAAGTCCACCACTCATCCGCCTTGTTGGCTAGCACGTATGTGGCATACTCCACTTTTTGTTCGTTGGTGCAAAAAAAGAGCTCGAAAGATCTTCTACATCCTCTTAATCCAGCTTTCCGCATCGAGTGCCTCTATCTTGCCGTCAAAGGTTGGAGGATGTTGCTGCCTGAACTGGCTCAGGGTGCAGCCGACCCTAGGAGTCTTAGCTCCCAGCACCTGATCATCAGCAAGGTATTGGAGAATCCTGGTAGCAGCAGCGGCTACCACCTATGGCTCGTTCCGAGGCGGTTCAGAAGACCTTCCGTGCGCTTATTACGTCTCGTACCCGGCGCCATTTGCTGACAAAGTTGACCAAACCATAGCTTAATTAATAAACGACAACCAAATAATATAAATGCATAAATCCTAAGTATCACTAGATACCTATAAACCTTGAGCTAGCCAGGAGTCATCCTAGGTACTTATTATTCTAGATCTCCTACATAAACAGTCTACAGAATCTCTAAATCTGGGCTCTGATACTAATTGTAACGCCCTAATAGAAGGCCTGAACCACATAACCTATACTCCAAAAGGATTAGTTAATGATATAATTGGAGCCACATTGGAACCTTATAAAGAGTAAGAACTTCTTATTCCCAAGTAATGTGGGATCTCATACACCACCCACTCTTATCTTTATCATATGAGATATCACAAAAACATCTACATATATGCTTATAATCCCTAAGGCGACATGAATTAAAATTCATAATTTATCAGAAACAGAAATCGGTTTCATCAAATTTAATACATCAAATAAAAGGAAAGTTGCAACAAAATTTGTGATAATTGGATCAATAACTTCATTAAAAGTATGGAAATTGAACGAATCAGGAGAAGAATCCGATTTTACCGACGTTTGGGAGTTTAATAGGCAAAATTGATATGTGCAATTTTTACATGAATTTTATTATCTTTTTATCTATTAAAATTGCTAGTTTTATTTTATTTTCTTGATTTTATTTCACTTTTATTTATATTTCTTTCTTTATTTGTGTTTGAAGGAATGAGAAGAAAAGAAAAAAAAATTATAAAAGAGCTCAATCAAGGCACTCGGTGGCCGGTGCAGCATATATACGCACATGCATGTGATTTAAAAGCAAGAGAGAACTTCATTTATAATGGACATGGGCCCATGCAACTTTAGATTTCACTCAAGTAGCCGCACTCTTAGACTTAATAATTTAAATGGGGCGCTTCAATATCTCAATATGGGCCTGGCATATATGTAGTTTTAATGGAAGCCCATGCATTAAATTTGGGCTTCAACTTCTTAAGGCTTGAAACTTGGAAGCACGGCATCTTGATTTGAGCATCTAGGATCTGCATATTTCAAAGCCACACATTTGAAAGTAATTGAAGAAAAGCAACATATTTGGACTGGGTCAAAGCCGCATGCTTTGGAATTTCGTTACGGCACTTTATGGGAGAATTTGAAATTCACTTGGAAACAAACGAGCGCTGCACAATATAAAAGACGAGACCGGGAATGAAGTCAGGAGGTTCTATATTTTTAAGAGATTTTCTTCGAGTTTTTTTGAGGAGGAAGATTTGAAGGACAAAGGTGAGAGCTACATGTTCATCAATTGATTCCGATAAAAAACATAAGTTTTATTTATTTTTATTTCTTTTTTTAAAAATTTTATTATGAACTAAATTTTCTTTTTTAGAACATTAATGTAGTCTAGCATTGAACACATAATTTATATTCTGAATTATTTTATTTTTAATATTTTCATGATTGAGTGTTTAATTCTTATTCTTAATGCTTACAATTTTTTACGGATTATTATTTGATCAATTGAATTACAATGAGACCGAGAGGTGATTTGTGGCTTTAGTTCTAGAATTAAATACTATTAGTTGAGCGAAAGTAAAGATGTTTTACCACAACTAGTGTAATTTTTCAGAAAATTCAAAGTACGTAATGAGTCTCCAATTAGTTAAATTCACATAGAAATATGAAATTGTTACTTGGAGATAGTTTTGATATTATTCGAGAGAAGATATTGAATAGTTAAGGAATTTTTTATCATCAACGGATGATTATTGGAATTTAATAATTAGGAAGAATAAATTGTGTGTGATTTGCTAGGTGACATCAACCATTTTAGATCCATTCTTATTATATTTTTACACTTTTAGATTTTTAAGTTTTGTTATTTTGTATTCATAGATTTATTTTTGTTAAGTAGTTTAATTTAATTTAGATAGTAAAAACGTTAAATTTAATTTCGATTTTCTAAATAGTTATTTATTTAGTGAATTTCGGTATTCAATAACATAATTAATCCATGTGGGTTCGACATCCATTTTCTATAAAATACTTTACTACTTGTTATGATTCTATGCGCTTGAAGATTATTTTACGGAAACAAGTTTTTGGCGCCGTTGCCAAGGATTAATTATTTGTTATTAATATTGATACTAGCTAGATATTTACTACTTTGGATTTTATTTTAGATTTTAAAAAAATTAAAAATTAGGTGCATCTGAGTTTGTTTTCTTTCTTTTCAGGAATTAGAAGTGCATGCCCCGATCCAAACAATTAGAGCATACACTCTTTGATCCCGAGATTGAAAGAATCTTACGTCAGATCAAGAAAGAGAAGAAGAAAAGAGACTAACACATCTCTATCTAATATGACTGATCAGGAGCACAAGGCGTTACGAGACTATGCTATGCCCTCAGTCAATGAGGCTACATCGAGCATAAGCGGCCATACAAGCTAATAATTTTGAGATCAAGCCGGCCATCATTCAAATGATACAGCAAATTGTTCAGTTTGGGGGCTGTCACAAGAGAATCCTAATTTTCATATTGCAAATTTTTTAGAAATTTGTGATACTTTTAAACACAATAGAGTGACAGATGATGCGATTTGACTAAGACTTTTTCCCTTCTGACTTAGCGATAAAACAAAAGTTTGGTTGAATTCATTACCGCCTGGCATCATCACTACTTGGGAAGAGTTAACACAGAAATTCTTGGCAAAATATTTCCCTCCCGCAAAGACAGTAAAGCTAAGGAACGATATCACCACGTTCATCCAATTTGAGGGTGAATCGTTATACGAAGCATGGGAGAGGTATAAAGAATTATTGCGAAGATATCTTCATCATGACCTTCCAGGATGGCTTCAAGTGCAGACATTCTACAATGGTCTGGGAGCTACAAACAAGTCTATGGTTGATGCAGCAGTTGGTGGAGTTTTAATGAGTAAGACTCATGAAGCAGCTTATGAACTTCTAGAAGAATTGGCATCCAACAACTATCAGTGGCCTACGGAGAGAGCAACGCCAAGAAAAGCGGCTGGAGTTTTTGAACTTGATTCTGTTACCGCATTGACAGCACAAATGGCAACTTTGTCTCAACAACTAGGTAAGATGAATGTTAATGCTATTCAAACTAATGTTATTTATGATCATTGTGCAAGAAATCATTTAAGTGTCGACTGCCAAGTAGGGAATCCTTTTGCCCAACCGAGTTATGGACAAGCAAATTACGTGTCAAATTTTCAATATCAAAATAATCCATACTTGAACACATATAATCCTGGATGGAGGAGTCACCCCAACTTTTCTTGGAGCAATAATCAAGAGCCAGTTAGACCACCTCAACAACCTCCACAACAAGAGAAGAAGCTGGCACTTGAGGACATGTTCATGCAGTACATGCAGAAGACAGATATAGCAATCCAAAACAACACGACTTTAATCCGCAATCTTGAGGTACAGATTGGCCAGCTCTCAAACATGCTTATAGAGAGGACCGCAGGGACTTTGCTGAGCAACACTATCACCAATCTGAAAGAACATGTCAAGGCAATATTAATGAGAAGTGGGCGTACATATGAAGAGCCTAAAATAGAAAATGCCAAGCAAGATGAAGCTGTGGATAATCAGGAGTCAGAGATGAAAGAAGTTGAGCAAACTGAGAAGACTAAGGAGAATCAAAGAGTTTCAAGATCAAAAAAGTCTTGAGAAGTTACCTTTGAAACTTGTTCTCCTTCAATTTATGATCCACCAATTCCTTTTCCGTAAAGATTAAGAAAAAATAAGATAGATAATCAATTTTCTAAATTTTTGAGAATATTTAAGCAATTGCATATTAATATTCCTTTTATTGAAACTTTAGAGCAAATGCCTAATTATGTTAAATTTTTGAAGGATATTATATCAAAGAAGCGGAAGTTGGAGGAGTATGAGACAGTCATGCTGACAGAAGAGAGTAGTGCAAATTTGCAAAGGAAACTGCCGCCTAAATTGAAAGATCCAGGGAGATTCACTATCCCGTACACTATAGGAAAATCTTATTTTGATAGAGTTTTATGTGATTTAGGGGCAAGTGTTAATCTAATGCCTCTATCTGTTTTCAGGAAATTGGGTCTTGGAGAAGTAAAGCCGACCATCATCTCTCTACAATTGGCAGACAGATCAATTAAATACCCGAGAGGAGTCATATGGATGAAGATGAAGAGATCCCTTTGATACTGGGTCGACCTTTTCTTGCGATGGGGAGAACCTTAATTGATGAAAAACAAGGAAAACTCGTTATGAGAGTTGACAAGATCACTTTTAATGTATTTAAGCCTATAGATGTCCCTTCTGAGGTACATGTTGTTTTCAAATAAGTGATCAAGAAGTGGCCAACAAGACTTATGAAGCGAAATTTTCAAAGCTACCACCTGAGAAAGTAGAAGAGCTTACTTCACTTCGGCCTACATCTCCAAGTAAGGAACCACCCAAACTTGAGCTCAATCCGCTTCCATCAAATTTAAGGTACGCTCACTTAGGCCAAGACTCTATTCTTCCGGTTATTACTAAAAATTCTTTGAATGACGTAGAGAAGGAGAAGTTGCCAAGAGCTTTGCAGGAACACATGAGGACGCTAAATTTAGATTTACAAGCGACTGGGGAAAAGAGAATATTGCAACTCAACGAGATAGATGAGTTTCACAATGATGCTTATGAGAATGCTTGGATTTACAAAGATAAAACTAAAAAATGGCATGATAAGCATATTCTGATAGGAGAATTTGAAATCGGGCATAAAGTTTTATTATTTAACTCAGAAAAGTGTTCCGTCAATCTTGCCAATGATAAAGGATGAGATCATAACGTCTAGCTACGGACGTCAAATAAAGCGCTTTTAGGAGACAACCTAAGTTTTTTTTTTTTAATTTCTGTTTATGTTTTTTTTTCTTTATCTTACTGTTTTGCTTTCATTTTTTTTAGGAATAAAGAGACTGATGGGTACATAGCTACACCTCAAGGAAAAATATTAAGTTGGAAATCAGAGGAGCATCACTTATCCTCTCTAATTTTTTTCATTAGTTTTTCTTCCTTTTTCCCATTGAGGACGATGCGATATTTAAGTTTGGGGGAAGGGAGTTTATTCAATTTATTCGGCAAAAAAAAAAATGTTGCTTTTCATTATGTTGTGTTTTGTTAAAAAAAAACATATGATAAGAATATGGTTGAAATTCCTTATAATCTCTAGGAATCATTCTCATTGCTTAAGTCCAGCAGTTAATTCTTTACTTGATCTTATTTAATTTGATATGATCATTAATTATTGTGCATACCTAGAGAAGTTTTATGTGAATTTTGTAAATTTGGATGGTCTCTACTTATTCTAAAATTTATTTGATTACTCTCGAGACGAAATCTTATACAGAATATTACTTGGGAAGTGATTTAGACATTATTTGAATCGATTGAGCCTTTCTAACTTACCTCTTTATTATCTTTATCCCTAGTCACCCATTTGATCTATTCCAAAAAACAAAAACAAAAACAAAAGTTAAAGAAAAGAGAGTGATATACAAGTGAAAAAAAAAATGTTCAAAGTTCCATTTATTCTAATGTTTTGAGTTGCCTAGTAACTAGGGGTATTCATTACTAATGTTTACTCTTACGTCAAACTGTGACTTGAAATATGAGTATGCAAAAGCACTTTAAGTATCTAACTTGTTGAGTAACTGGGTGCATCGATCACAAATGCATGTATTCACGTCAAAAGACGAGTGACACATCAAAGTCAATAAAAAAAAGTACTTCAAGTTTGTGACTTATTAAGTAATTGGGTGCATTCATCACAAATGCATGAATTCACGTCAAAAGATAAGTGGCGACTTGAAGTAAGAAAAAAAAAATGGAACTTTGAAAGAATGATAAAGAGAGGTATTTTGAGATATTCAAAAGATTGAGAAGAGTGTATGTTGTATAAATAAGAGCACTCTACTTGCTTAAATCCTATCTTTTCTTTGTTACCCTTACCCTAGTCATACATCACAAGCCTAATAAAGACCTATTGATCCTTTGTAATATTTTGTTCTATATTATTAGATAGTGATTTGAAAAGCAAGCATTTGAAGTTTGTAGAGATTTATTTTTATTTACTTGTTTGCATGAAACCATCGAGGTAACTAATGATGAAGTGAGAAAAATAGGTATGCATGAATGTGGAGAGAGATAATGCAGCAGAGTTGAGTTTTGAATTAATGGTTGGACTTAATTAATTTGGAATGATTCTTCTGAATTATAAACTTTATGCAATTTTTGAGGCAATAAATTTTATGAAGCAAACCAAATGTTTGTTTGAGTGGTTTTATTTTTCTTTGCTCGAGGATTAGCAAAGCTTAAGTTTGGGGAAATTTGATATGTGTAATTTTTACATGAATTTTATTATTTTGTTATCTATTAAAATTGCTAGTTTTATTTTATTTTCTTGATTTTATTTCACTTTTATTTATATTTCTTTTTTTATTTGTGTTTGAAGGAATGAGAAGAAAAGAAAATTTTTTTATAGAAGAGCTCAATCAAGGCACTCGGTGGCTGGTGCAACATATATACGCACATGCATGTGATTTAAAAGCAAGAGAGAACTTCATTTATAATGGACATGGGCCCATGCAACTTTAGATTTCACTCAAGCAGCCGCACTCTTAGACTTAATAATTTAAATGGGGCGCTTCAATATCTCAATATGGGCCTGGCATATTTGTAGCGCATGCATTAAATTTGGGCTTCAACTTCTTAAGGCTTGAAACTTGGAAGCACGGCATCTTGATTTGAGCATCTAGGATCTGCATATTTCAAAGCCACACGTTTGAAAGTAATTGAAGAAAAGCAACATATTTGGACTGGGTCAAAGCGCATGCTTTGGAATTTCGTTACGACACTTGATGGGAGAATTCGAAATTCACTTGGAAACAAATGAGCGTTGCAAAATATAAAAGACGAGACCTGGAGTGAAGCCGGGAGGTTCTATATTTTGAGGAGATTTTCTTTGAATATTTTTGAGGGGGAAAATCTGAAAGATAGAGGCGAGAGATGTATGCTTATTAATTGATTTCGATGAAAAATATAAGCTTTATTTTTTTATTTTTTTTAAATTTTATTAAGAACTAAAATTTCTTTTCTAGAGTATTGATGTAGTCTAGCATTGAACACACAATTTATATTTTGAGTTATTTTATTTATAATATTTCCATGATTGAGTATTTAATTATTATTATTAATGTTTACAATTTTTTACGGATTATTGTTTGATCAATTGAATTACAATGAGACTGAGAGGTGATTTGTGGTTCTAGTTCTAGAATTAAATACCATTAGTTAAGCGAAAGTAGAGATGCTTTACCGCAACTAGTGTAATTTTTCGGAAAATTCAAAATACGTAATGAGTTTCCAATTAATTAAATTCACATAGAGATATGAAATTGTTAGTTTAAGATATTTTTGATATTATTCGGGAGAAGATATTGAATAGTTAATGAATTTTTAATCATTAATGAGAGATTATTGGAATTTAATAATTAGGAAGAATAAATTGTGTGGGATTTGTTAGGTGAAATCAACCACTCTAGATCCATTCTTATTATATTTTTACACTTTTAGATTTTTAAGCTTTGTTATTTTTGATTCGTAGATTTATTTTTATTAAGTAGTTTAATTTAATTTAGATAGTAGAAACGTTAGATTTAATTTTGATTTTCCAAATAGTTATTTATTTAGTGAATTTCGGTATTCAATAACATAGTTAATCCCTATGGGTTCGACATCCGTTTTCTATAAAACACTTTACTACTTGTTACGATTCTGTGCGCTTGCAGATTATTTTACGCGAACAAAGATGAATTAAAACTCATAATTTACCAGAAACAAAAATCAAATTCATCAAATCAATACACCAAATAAATGAAATTTCGTTACAAAATCAGTGATAATTGGATTAATAAAATTTATTAAAATTAGGGAATTTAAAGGAATCGAGAGAAGGATGTGATTTTACCAACATTTGGGAGTTTGATTCAGGGTTCGACTCCTAAATCTTGAAGATTATCGTTTGTAGACATTGATCGAAGACCTCTTTGCACAGATGACTCGCCCACATCGCATGCAGTTTGCTTTTTCTTCCTTTTCTTCTTCTCGCTTCGCTCATGCCGCACTGCGGTGCTACTCTTATTCGGCTGGAAAATAGAGAAAACATATGAAAAACGAAAAAGAAAAGTCAGGAGGAGAAAGACGCAGAAGAGAGAAAGAAGACGAAATGAAATAAGTGGGGGGACCAATGAAATATGCGAAATACCGATTTTGCGGGAGGACGCGGCCGAGCAAACTGTGCGAAGGCAAGAAGACGGTTTAGTACCATGGTATGAACGCCGGATTTTCTATTCCGTGGTATGAACGCCACATAGGAACCGATCGACGCATGAGTCCATTTAGCAGTTTAATTACCATATAACACAGTTTGAATGCCACGTAAGACAATTGTGATTCGACTTTTATATAATTAAATATATAATTAACTCGTGCGGGCCCCTCCTCTTTCAACTAAGAGAAATGCTTTAAGTATTGAATTCTTATACCATATTCAATTTTTGTGACTTATTGTTTAAGAAAGTTTTTTTTAATAATGATGTAAATTTTTTTTATTTTTAAAAATTATTTAAAAGCACCAAAAAAATAATTGAAAAAAAATCTTAAAAAAATACTCATTCGATACAAATTCAGATTACATTCCCTTTGAAAATATAGCACCACTTTTCAGCTAAAGTGGAGGTAAAAAAAAACTAATTTGTGGTTGAAATTGTGACTGTAGTCCAAGGGGTGCAGCCCAAATGCATTGAGTGAGGCCCAAGTGAATTATAGTGCAGCGTTGAATGTGCGGGCCCTTAAATACTAAACTGCGTGGCCCAATAAATTTAAATCCCAGCAGACGTGCGGTGAAGTCCAATTGAGAAGAAACCAATTACTAAATTGCGGCTCCTGAGTTTAAAGTGAAGTGGGTTTACGTGGGTGGGGCCCTTTCTTGAAACGCTGCAGCTCTCTCATATGTGTGCAATGTAAGTCGCTAGTGCCCTCTCATATGTTAAGCGAAATCCATATATGCGCGGCATTGCCCAATGGTAATGAATAAACTCAATGAAATTATGTACTGCCGTCGTTCTCCTGAAGTGAATTTTCGGCTTGAGGTAGAACAACCAACTTTCACTTCTATTCTTCTCATTTCTTTAAATATAAATAAATAAAGAATATAAATAAAAATAAAATAAAACTAACAATTTTAATAAATAAAAAGATAATAAAAACTATATAAAAATCACACTTATCAACTTTTGCCAAATAATCCCACTTTATTGGAACATAGGTATTATTCTTGCCCAACTTTAGAGACATATATATTGTCTTTCTCACTACCTTTTGTCTGAAAAAGTGAATCTTTTCATTGCCTACTAATGTGTTATTTGTAACATACATATATGGAGCAAGAATTTACAAACTTGAAGATTAAATTGAAATATATTTAATAGAGTAAAGCTATTCATCATCTCAATTCTCATAATTCTCTCATCATCTCATGATTGTCACATTAACTAATTAATAATTATTTATCATATTTTATTTGTGAATCAATCAACTAATATTACATCATGAAATGATAAAAAAGACGAAAAAAAAGGGATAATGATGATTAGATTTTCGCTATTAAATAATTCTAATATAATTATTTAGCCACATAGTTGTTGAGCTACAGTAACTTAGCCAATGATATTTCTGACATTGTATTCTTAATCTAATTTGATGAGGATGTTAATTTTATTTAATTTGATTTACTGTGATGCTTTGTATTTTGGTTTATAGATTGTTGTTGTTTTAAATAATGAAAATGAAGTTACTTTGATGGGTTTAATATATGCATTAAAAATAAATAAAAATAATAATATCATATTATTATGGAGAGAAGGATAACTATCCAATGTGGATTTGAATTTGAATATATTAGCTAACATGCAAAAAGTGACATTTTTAACTCAAAATTTCCTAGTCTAATGCCTAAATCGATGTCAATCTTCTGACTATTTTTATGCCGAGTGAGTTGAGCATGTGAGAAATTGACAGTATGGCTGAGCGCTGATTGAGTCAGAGTCGGTATCTAGAAAATTCGATTCTAACTTAGCTAGGCTCTTATTTGATTTTGACTCTAACTTCGATTTTAATTTTATTATTATTATTGGCTTTATATTTAGCATTTTTCAAATAAGACTTTACATATAATATATAAGTTTCTTTTTTTAATGTTTTCAAGTTTCAAATTTACTCAAAGAATTACTATAAAAAAAGAAAAAGAGCTCATATGTGTGAATAATAAGAACTTAAGAGCTTGCTTGTGATAACTCGAATTTTTAAATGTTATTTTTAATGTTTGATATGATTATATTTCTTTAAGATTATTTTAGTAAATTCTTGAAACTTTTGAAAATATATTTATTTCCTATGAATTTGTTTGATATTAAGCATATATGTATTGGAGGAAAAATGTTTGGGAAATACTTAGATGCTTTAGTATCATGATAAGAAGATACGGTTTTTAGAAGTTCAAGATAATATTTTAGAGAAATTGGAGTTAGAAGAATTTACAAAGGAAGACAAATGGCACAAATAAGAAATACACATGATGCACTCGGATTGGTTAATCTCGAACAGTTTCTATGTATTTTAGTAATTTGGGCATAAATTTCTCATATGATCTTCGAATTAGGTCATTCTAGATTCTATAGAAAATTAAGAGAAAGATTTACAACTTTCATGTTTTGAGTTTTAAGATATACAAACGCAATAAAGGGCGAAATCGGGTGTGAAGTGGACGCATCTGAATTGAATTTAGGTAGTAACCAACTTTGTCATGTCTCATCTTGAAAAATCTATACAATGAGCCTAGTAGTTTGACATGTGTATGAACACTTGGCAAAATGAAAAGTTTTGGTTTGAAAACTCAAAGAAATAATGCTTAGAAACAAGAGTTAGACAATATGGCAAAAGGAAGTTAAGGGAAGCAAGAAAAGAATATACCATATGATGAAATCGGATTGGACAACTCTCGGACAGTTTCGAAGTCCTTTGGTATTTTGGAAATAAATTTTTCATCTGATCTCAAAATGAGATGATTTAAAAGGCTATAGAACACTAAGAAAAATATCTACAACTTGTAGGTTTTGAAGTTTTAGAGATACGGAGTGGATCATGGACAAAATCGGGCGTGAAGTTGATAGAATCGGATTGGCCAAGTGATATGTTGTCTTATTCACCTCAAATGATTTAGATAAGCACATAGCTTTATCAAGAAAGCTAAGTCTAAAAAGAGAAAAATGATATAACCTAATTCTAGGAGGGACAGATGGCTGAATGATAAGAAAACATCCTAAGCTAAGATATGTAGGTGTCGTCCAAGGCAAAGAAAAAAAGAAAAACATTTTCTCCTCACCCCCCTTGAAGCTCTCGGCCAGACCACCCTTTTCTCCTCTATCTCCTTCTTTTCTTTCCTTCATCTTTCAAACATGTTTCCTTAGTGACTGGGTGAAGGTCAAGAAAATTCGGTGGACATCATACTATTACAAGGTTTTCCTAACATATTACTTAATTAGTGGTAAGTACTCCTTTCTCCCAACTTAGTATTCTTTGTGTAAATATGTGTTTGATCATTCGATTTGATTATATGATATACTTGTTGAATGGATAAACTTTGATTTTTTATGTTTTGATAAGATGGTATGCTAGGTGTTATCTTGAATTATATTTGATGATGTTGGGTGATGTTAAGAAGAATAAACCTTACTAGTAGGACTTGATGATTTCGGTTAAGATTAGATTAAACCATGCATGTTTTGGGATGATAGATGTTGAAATGTTATCTTTAAGGGTGGATATGATTCGACCATAGAGATTGGAGAATGAACAAATAAATATTTTAAAAGGATTATCTCTTGAGTATGAATAAAATGTTGATTTGAGCCCTTAAGTGATTTAAAGGTGGAATATTAATTTTAAGTTTGGAGTTCTAATGTGAAAGTGGAAAATAGATTGATGAAAGTATTCCTTAAGATTTATTTAGGTTTTGATGGTTGAATATTAATTTGATTATTTTAAGGATCTTAGGAATTAATAACAAGATATGAGGAGAAGAAAAGAATTAAATTTAAGACCCACAAGGTGTTCGGCCTAGGTCATTTAGGGTATGATTGTAGTGAATCAACTTTTGATAATTGAATGAATAAGATTTTCTTGAAATTTATTAGATTAAGAATTGAATAAATTGGAATTTGGGAACCCTAAGTTCCGGCCTACACATGTAAAGTTAGGATTACTGTATTTGCTTCTTTTGTTGGCTTGGATGAATTTATTACTTTTGGAAAAGTGATTAAATTTGTATGATAGAGTATGACCAAGATATGATTTAGATATGTTCATGACTGATTTGAAAAGGTTCATGTTTGCATGTTTGACAAATATGAGTCAAGATTTGGAATTGCATTCCTCATATGTCATATGGATATGTCTCATGAATCATGTACTATATATAAGTAAGTCCAAGTTGGCATGTATGTCCATTTATGTTACAAGTCTCATGTTTTGAAATATCATGGTTTTCAAAGAAATAAGATAAGAAATGTTTTTATAAGAACCCCAAAGGCTGGGATGGGATATTGTCTTAGTAGAACTCCTTTGTCCACTCTAGAGTGTTTAAAAATGGAGTAGTAATCCCTGGGTCGATGAAAAACAGTTGACGGGCTACGAATGGTTCCATTTTAAAGGTTCACGGAGCGTGATCGCACCTAACGCTGGTAGGTGCCAAGAACGGCAAATGTGTTATCACCTGCTGTGACGACCCGAGACTTTCTTTTCATATTATTTAATTAAATATTTACTTTGATTGAGTGGTTAATTGAGTAATTAGATTAATTATATTGAAAAATGAGAAAAAGGGGAATGGGCTTAAGATTAGGACTTTGAAACTTAGGATGAGCTATTGGGCCTAGGAAGGAATGACAAGCCCACAAGCCCATGAGGATGACCCATGACCCCACCAAACCCTACCCATGGGACACTTATCACCCATAGGAAAATCCTAGTAAGTCAACTACAACTAGTAGGTGGAAATGAGAAATTACCATTAGGTGAGACTTGACTATTGGGTGAATGGTGAGGTTGAGTGAAGAATCTTGTGAAAGAATTTTTCCTATCATTGGAATATTTTTGGAAAGTACTAAGGTATGGCCTATTTTACCTTGACTAGTGCATGTCATGCTTAGTGGAGTGACACTTGTGCAATGGAGTGAAAAGTGGAGGAGAAGGAATGGGGAGGGCATTCGGACTAGGTAGTTGCCGAAACCCTTAGGGGTTTTTCCCATGCCATTCTCTCCAATCTAAGCTAATGATCTTCATAGGATCAAGTAAGAGGGAAGTGACAAGATGATTGACAAGTGAAGAGAGGTGTCATGAGGAAAAGGAAAGGAAAAAGGAAGAAGAAAAGCAAGGAAGGATCCAGGTAGGTTGCCGTGTGCACCACTTGGGAGTTTCCTAGGATTGCTTGCAAATCTAGTGAAAAGAGTACCTTAGACTTGTGTAAGGGATAAAGTACATGATGTAAGATGTGTAAGAGGCATGGTGGTGTAAGAGGAATGAGTGGAGATTGCTTGAAATAGAAGCACTAGGAATGGAGGGAGGGAGCATTTCGGATGACAAGTGGAACCTAGGCATGGCCAGATCATGCAAGCTCATTTTCCCAAAGGTATGGCCATAGAATCTTGTAGATTGACTTGAGAGTGGATGGTTGAGTGTGTCATAGGGTTGAAATGACAAGAGAATGAGGCATGAGAGGGGAGGAGGTTTCGGTGGAAACCTTGGAAAGCAAAGGGGATCCGGTTGATCACTTTCCCCCATTTCCCATCATTGTTTTCTTTTCCCATGCAACCACCCGTGCCTAGTCTTGTATCTTTCAAATCAAGATATGGTGAGATGTCCTTGACCCCTAGAAAGAAGTGTATGGCCGAAACTCTTGAGGAGACCACCCCTCACTTAGCTAACTCACAAACACACACACTAGTCCCTTTCTCTCCACCTCTCGGCCAAGCCCCACTTCTCCCTCAACTCTCATTTGTTCTACTTTCTTCTAACTTCTAAATCTCACTATATCCTTAGAAGAAAAGAGCTAGAACAATTATTTTGAGGAGGAATTTCTTTTGAAGAGGTAAGTGCATTCTTATCCTATCTTTAGCAATCTTAGTATGCTTTTGAATGAATTTGGTTGCTTTGTTTGTTTCTTTTGTGTGTATGTTCAATATGAAACCTTTTAGAGGAAAAACTTGCCATGTTTAGTTTAGTAAGAATCCATGTTTAAGTTATGTTAATTTCCTAAGTTGAGAAGTTAAAATGATATGTGGTTTAGTTAGTTATTTAACATAAAGTGGAATGAAGGAAATGCATGCATGATTGAAGGTTTACTAGCATAAAGTTGGATAATGCCTTAGTGTTATTTATTTAGTAGTAAAAATCCATGTCTAAGTTTGAATACCTTGTTAAGATTAAAGATTATTTCATGAGGAGAATTTGAATATTTGATATGAAAGGAGAATATTGTATGATCAACAAGTTGAGTAAAGGTGAAAATATATTTGTTAGATTTTGACTTGGAGATGAAAATGTTGATTTATGCATGCATATATTTTGGATTTAAGAACTTATTGGGTGGAAATCATTGATTTAATTATTATACTATGTTATGGTGATATGTTTAAAATTTTGGAGACATTAAATGCATATGAATGAAATGGTTACCTTATCATGATTGAAGGTTTTCACTAAAATTATTGAGTGAATTATCTTACAAGAAAAAGTGACTAAAATAACACATTAAGAGACCTAGAACTTTTGGCCAAGCCTTGTTTTAGGATTAGGATAATACATTTAAAAGATTGGAGTTGAATTAGAGTGCTTGGAGAAATTTAGAAGACGAAAAGCTAGGAGAGTGTAAAGGGAGGGTCTCGGCCCAACCCTAGTGGGAAGGGGCCGAGTACCCCTAAGTGCATTGGAGGCCTATTATAGCATTTTGGGAAGAAAATGAGTAGGATTATGAGGTGCGAAAAGTTTAAAAGAGCTTAACGTAGGGTAAGCGTCATGATCGTCACCTATTGTATACGTTTTGTGACATGAGTCTCACGTCTCATGCATACAGCACGAAAATCATGTTTTCAACATGTTTTTAAAAGAAAAGAAACTAATTAAAGTTTTATAAGAACCCCAAATGCTGGGACGGGGTAGTGTCCCAGTAAAACTCCCTGTTCACTCAGGAGTGACTAAAGTCGAGTGAAAGCCCCTAAGTCGACAAAGAACCGTCGGCAGACCATGTATGGCTCCAAAAGGATGTCCGGAGCGTGGTCGTACCTAAAGCTAGTGGGTGCCTACAGAACGGTGTGGGCCTCAGCCTCATCGATACAGAAAAGTTTGTAGTCGCTCGGTGAGTGATCAATCACCGAGTGATAAAGAGCGCGAAAGGGCGCGAAACGTAGCTACTTAGGTTTGATACAGTCGCCGGGTGCTACAGTAACTAGCAGGAACACACGGTGCGTAGGGGAACCGTGAGGTGTCCAATAGAGGTCATGACAAAAGATGGGCTTTTGGGCCATATATGATATGATAAGTGGCGCCTAAGATAAGAAAAATGAAGAGTATTTGTGAAAAGAGGAATTTTGAAAGAAAACTCCATTGTTTTGTTTTCTGAGAGTATGAACAAGCATATGAAAAGAATACGAAAAGGAAAAAGAGAAATTTTAAGACATGAGCATGAGCATGAGCATGTGCATATCATGAAGTCATGAGTCTCATAATGTATTAAGTATGATTGACTGTCTGCTATTCCTTTAACTGTATGCTTAAATTGCTTTTGTTATGATATAAATGTGCTTACTGAGATTTTTCTCGAAATCTCACCTCCTGTTTATTTCTCCACTATCACCTTTTTAGGATAATAGAAGTAGTTGCAGGTGATGACGACCCTGAAGAGTATGACCCTAGAGACAGTACCTTGGACCCCCAAGGGCCCGACTGAGGCCGATACCTCCGAGCTAGTGACTCTAGACTATTTGAGCCGCTGGGCAGCGGAGTCACTACCTCTGGCTATTTATATATGTGGTGTACGCCCTATCGGGTGTTGTATAGTTCTGGGCGTGGACGATTCCCTCCACATGGATCGCCTTTAAGAGTCATCATTTGGGATGAGTTGTGAAGTGGGACCGGCCTTGGAGTTGAATCACCTCCGTTACGGCCCAAACTTTAAGAAGATTAAGAAGGAACTGTTGTACTAGGAAGTGATAGCTGGGGATCCGCCATGCAGCTTTTGTATTTACTTGCATGTATTTTGGTTTTCTGTTGTTTTGGAAGAATGAACACTTGAGAAGGATCCTTATGTTTATATTAATGGTAATGTGATATTTTGGGATATTATTGTATTAAGCCATGTGATACACGCATAGAAAGGTTTGACCTTTTCCCGCTGCGATAAAAAAAAAAAATTATCCAGTATATGATAAGACGAGGGGTGAACTTCCCTGTGAATGCTCATCCCCGACGTCACGGTTTGCGTACGATCCCAAGTGCAAGCTGGGGTGCCGACACCTGCCATACGAATTATGATTATGATTATAATTATGACGTACTCATTTCAGTGTGATGTAGTAACCAGCAGGGAACACACTTTGGATAGGGGAGCCATGATATATTCAATATGACAAATTATGATAAGAATGGATAGCCTAAAGAAATATATGAACAAGAAAAATGACACATAAAGCTATGAAGATTAAGAAAAGATGTGAAACATTTTCTGAAAAGTTTCAAGCTCATGTTAAGTTTTGAGTACGTGTCAGTGAAAGTCCAAGAAATGTGGAAGTCTCTTTTATGAAAAGTAATAAAATCTTTTATAAAATAGCATGATGCATAAGTCAAGCATAAGTCTCGTATAAGTGTCATGCATAAATCATGTCTCAAGTCTCATGATCATGGTGTATACATTTGTTTATCTGTGTGTGCTAACAATGCCTTTGTTTTAGTTAACTGAGTACTTACTGAGATTTCTCGAAATCTCACTTTTAATTTTATCTATCATTTCTTACAAAATGATAGGTATGATTGCAGGAGTAGAAAGCCCAGCATAAGACCCCGACGTCACAAGAAGTTCTGAAGTGCCTAAAGGGTCCTTCAGAACGTTCCTTTTATAATGATACGAACCATCCTCTATTGGGTAAAATTATGAAGGAATATTGCAACTAGGAAAAGAAAAGTAGTTGTATATTTATATTTAGGGAAATTCAACAATGATATATAATTTGTAAAGTTAAGGGTTTTTAAATTAGCTTACCATGTGATATTTGTAAAGATTTAGATTTCTTTGCTGATTTCTTGAAATTGACCTTATACTGTTGCTGTATTTTCTGCATACTTTAGTAAGTTAGGCACATGCATAAATTTTTTCGATGAGAACGAAGGGGTATGTGACCTTGCGTTATGTGTCCCGACGCTTCAATTTACGTTAAATCACAAACGTAGATTGGGGACGTCACATTGCTAGAACACAACCTAAGAAAATAAAAAGAAAGTCTATGAAAAAAAGAGGAACCATTGAAGGTTTGACAGTGGTGAGTTTGGGTTGCAAAGGCATATGGTAGCATCGTGTGATGATGGTTCATGGATGGAGGCGTTGGCAATATTGGTAACCCACAATAAAGGTATCGACGTAATGGAATAATGACGGGTGACTTACGGTTGTTCCTAGATCATCGATGGTTGATGACGCTCAATAAATAATGGGTAATTATAGCACAACTTTAGAGTGCCGATTTCTTAGAAAGACATATTAAAAAAGCACAAAAAGAACAAGAAAACTAAAACAAAATACTTAATGATTAATAAGAAAGAACCAGTTTTAAATGTAATTTAACAACTGAAACTACAATGATTAAAAGAAGGATTACTAACGACAAAGTGTCAGGAATTCCTTGCTCAAATAGGTATTTTTGTTTATTCTTAATTCATTGAATTGCATAAATGGGAATGCAACTCCAAAATCTCCAATTAAAATAGATAGAACTACAAACCATACTAATCTAGAGATAATTCTTTGAGTAATCATTCACCACTTCTAAACCCTGTGAATTATCATCCATATTGACAAAATCCAATGACGACAGTATTCCCAATATGCAATATTCCAGCAAGAAATTAAATTATTAAAGACAATAAATTAATCCTACTGAGGACGTATTCTGCAGACCAACCCTTCGATGGTCCTAGTCGACTAGTACCTGCAAATACGAATATAAGGGTGTTCAGGGTCTGAGACCGTTTCGATGATTAAGTTAGTATTTTGTAGATGAATCATAAAATTATGTGAAGAGATGTCTGGGGGGTCATTTTTCTTACTTACCCTATACCGGTTTGAATGAGTCCTATTTATAGATAGATACCTGTGCTTTTCCCGGGAAGAGGAGCCAGGAAAAAGTGCTACTGATTATGACACCATCCGATCGTCATCCCAGAGAATGATGGTCTGATCCTATTCGTCCCATCCCTGGCGTCAGATCTGTTCGACCAATGTTTGGTCAGGCCCTAATGATGGGTAATAATAAATGCGACACCATTTTTATCCAGTCCGATAATTAATGTGGCGTGTTCGGGCCGTCTTTGTATTTAAGTGAGGGGCTCTATCAAAACGACAGAGGTCTTGTCATTTGTTGATGCGAAGTTGATCTTGATGTGAGAGGGGACGATACGCTGCCTTCCCAGTCTGGTCTCTTCTCTGACTTTAGTGGACGGCCGAGACTGCCCCAGCCCTTTCCTCTTTAAATGTGGACGCTCGAGATCCATATTTCCTCTAGTCTCTGCATCTCCAGCTGGGCCTGGGCCTGTGCTGATCGGGCTGGGATCATGGGCTCTGTCACCAGTTCCTTTTGGGCTTGGGCCCACTGTGAACTTCCCCTTAAGTACCCTGCGAATCTTTATCGAATGAGCTTCGATGGGGACTTAGTACCGAGGGGTTGTCTCGGCTTTCCCAAGCCCGAGTGGAGGTGCCTAGCCAAATGGATCCCGGGGTCATAAATGTTTGCTTGTCGTTACCCCTGTTGGCTAGACTTCTGAGGGCAGTTCTACTCCCGAACTATTAATGTTGTGCAGCGTTCGGTTCGTATTCTATGTCGGGCATTTAATACCTTTTGGATTTAAGTTGTCTCGTTGCTTCGCCTTCCGGGCTGTTACCTATGTTTCCTGCTGTGTTGTTTAAACGATGATTGGCTCGTGATTTGTACGCGTTAGGCCATTATTACTTGGCCTGTCATTTCGGCGCATGCCTCTTGCTTTTGATCGGCTTGCCTCAAGCATGCCCCCTGTTTCCAAGGGTAACGTCAGATGATATGGCGACTATGTTGCTTTGTTTCCCGCGTGCCTTTAATTCGGTTTCTGGGTATAAATTACCCAGAACTTATACCTATCCTACCTAATCTCGATCCCTATCTCTTGTTGTCTCGTCGTTTTCATGTCCTTCTTCAACCTTTTCCTGTAATTTCCTGAACTTTCGTTTCCATGGCTTCTTTTGATCCTTGTCCTTTCTTTTCGGGCAATGGTTGGACTTCCTCTATGTAGGCCTCCGATGTCGATGCTCTGAGAAAAAAACATCAGATTTCATGGAGGCACACCCTAAAAGCTCCTAGGGATGGCGTTAGGGCTTGCGATTGTGAATGGAGGGCCTAGAAAGTTGTCCTCTTTTCCTTGATGTTCTCGAAGGGTTTCCGTCTCCCCTTCATCCGCCTTGTTTGAGAAGTCCTCCATTTCCTGGGCCTGGCCTCCGCCCAGGTTTTGTCGAACGAGTGGCGCATTCTTTTGGCCACTTCTGTGGCATTTCGGACGTTCTCTCTGGGAGGAATGATCCTTATCCCGACTTGACGGCTCAGGAGTTTTTCTGGATGTATCGACTCCTTCGTCGTGATGGAAATGTCGCAGGCTTCCAGATAAAGCCCAAGTGCTAATTAATTCGGATGGAAGAGAGACACTCGAGTGCGCGAGATTATCACCAGAGTTTTTTCTTTGTTTTGGGTAGGGACTGGGAGTTCCCTGAGGAAGAAGGGAGTGAATTCCTGATCCAGAAGCACTGGGGTTTTCTCCTTTCCCCAACACACATGGACATCGCCCTTACCGCCTTGGAGACCGAGAGGGTGAAGGCCGTTCTCGCCTGGGGAGCGGAAGATCCCGACTAGCTATGGCTGGATGCTCTCTTGACCGAAGAGAACATTGAGGAATATTTGACTCGGCCAGACCGATCTTACGTTGAAGGTTAGAATTTTTCTCATGTTCCCGAGGAGCCTCTTTGTTCGTCTCGTAAGCGGGTTCCCAACCATGAGGCTCAGAATGAGCAGTGGATAAAGAGTCATCATGGTGACGCATCACCAAGCTGAGGTGCCAAACAGAAAAGGAAGAAGAAAGGGAAGGATCTTCAAGGCGAGGATCATGATGCTAACGTGTCTCTGAGGAATTCTCCTGTTCGTAGTCCTGTTCGTGCTTCCTCGCAGACTTCCTCGGATGGGCTCCATTTTTTGGAAGCCAAGCGGATCAGGTCCGAGGCAAGAAGTATTGTCCTGGGTAGAAGTAATAGAAGCGGCCGAGGTAGAGTCTTCGGATGGAGAGGACATCGACCGGGCCTTCGAGGAGGCTTTAGATCGTGCTGCTGATCTCTCCTCGGGTGCCATGTCATTCGAGTAGATCTTCTACCAAGAGTCGGAGGAGCAGGCTGACAGGGCAGATCAATTTACCACTCCCCCATCTTCTTCCCTCGAGTGTCATACCGACGCCTCCGAGGGTGAGGATGAAAGTGAGGGAGGATTCGATCCTAAAGGTGATCAGGAAAATAACAACCAAGAAGAAATGCAGGGGCGTAAAGATGGCAAAGGCTGTCAAGGCGAGGTAGAGCTCGAGAGGACGGGTGAGGTAGATAGGGTCATCCCGGAGGAGGGGATGCATGTTGATGCCTCCTGCGGGGGCGAATGGCCCTTTGTCTTGGTCGACGAATCCCCCGAAGGTCCACCCCCGATTTTTGAGAGGGGGTTGACCTCGGGCACTTAAATTGAACCACCACCAATTTTTGAGATAGGGTCAGGCTCGGGGACTCAGCCCGAGTGTTGATAGCCACCTCCAAGTTCGGAAGCTCTTGTACCTCCCCCATCTCCTTTCCGGTTTCAAAGCGGAGTTGCCATGCTTTGGCAATTTTTTGAGTTGGAATCGGATGGAGGGGATCGGACCGGTGAGGCGACTTCGAGTGCTCCTTCTCGTTTCGAGTAGGCCAACGTGGATGCTGCTGTGCGGGTGGCAGGGATGTTGGAGCCTTTGTTGGCCCAGGTGCTACCCATGTATATATATATATATAGTCCTTTTCCTCCCAGGTGCTACCCATGTATATATATATATATAGTCCTTTTCCTTTGTCCGACTAATAGTCTTTTTTCATTATGTTTAGGTTGCCAAGAAAATATCCCAGGCTGTCACTTCCGAGCTAGCAGAGCTTGCCGAGTTTAATAGTGAGCTTGGGATAGTCTGCAAGTTTGGTTTTTACAAGTTACATAGGCAAGGGACCAGCTTGATTCTTCTCAGTGAACTTGTGGCAGCTTGATCAAGACAGTCGAAGAGCTAAGGGCCGACAGAGAGAGAATGGAGAAGGCCAATGTCTCCCTCCAGATCGAGCTGGAAGCGGTTCAGGATTCTTTGGCGACAGCTCATCGAAGGAACGCACGTCTTCTTGATGCCAGATCGGTCACCTAGCAAGGCAAAGCGTTTCTCCAGGCGGAGCTGACTGCTCGGTCGTCGGAATTGGCTGCCTCTGCTCAATCCCTTTCTTTGAGGGAAGAAGAGTTAGCAATTTTCGAACGTGCTCGAGTAGCTCGGGAGGAGGAGCTGGCAAACTCAAAGTGTGCAGGGAAGCTCTAGGGGAGGAGTTGGCCAAGTTGGAGTGTATTCGAGCGGCTCAAGACGTTGAGTTGGGGGAAGCCCGTAATGCTTTGGAGGATGCACACAGGATGATAGCTGACCTTGAGCATCGAACGTCTCGAGTCGTAGCCATTCGTAACTCAGCCTAGGGGTATGGTTATGCTGAGGGTTTGCGTCAGATAGGGGCCAAACTTTTGGTGAATCCTCAGCTCAACCCCAGTAATATTAGTCCGAGGTCCCTTCGTCCAAATCGGGTTGCGAAGAAGTTCGTAAAGAAGATCGGGAAGCGCGGCTATTTCCCCTTTGATGATCTGAATTTTCCTTTGCCTCCTGAGACCTAATCATTTGTAAATACACTTTTATTTTTTTGTAAGTGGTATTTCGAGATGAATAAAACTTATAACTTTGGCCGTTCTTCCATTTTGGTTTTATACATTTTGTGATTGCTGGCTCGGTCCTTTAATTCCACATTTGCTCTGTTGGATTATACCCCGTGAATTCGTGGTAAGTTCAAACTTACCCGAGAATTAAAGAATGATTATGCGTTTCGGTCAGAGTTAACATTTCTGCGTGGGTGGGTAGACCGACCTCGCGAGATTTGATCGACTTCGAGTGGGTGGGTAGACTGACCCCTCAGGATTTGACGGACTTCGCGTGGGTGGGTAGAACAACCCCGTGGATTTGATGGACTTTGCGTGGGTGGGTAGACCGACCCTGCGGGATTTGATTGACTTCGCATGGGTGGGTGAACCGACCCTATGCGATTCGATCAACTTCGAGTGGGTGGGTAGACCGACCCCACGGGATTCGATGGACTTCGCGTTGGTGGGTTGACCAACCCCGCGAGATTCGATGGACTTCGCGTGGGTGGGTAGGTCGACCCCGCAGGATTCGATTGACTTCGTGTGGGTGGGTAGACCGACCCCGCAGGATTCAATTGCTTCGTGTGGGTGGGTAGACTGACCCCGCGGGATTCAATCGACTTTGAGTGGGTGGATAGACCGACCCCTTGGGATTTGATGGACTTCGTGTAGGTGTATAGGCCGACCCCACGGGATTCGATGGACTTCACGTGGGTGGGTAGACCGACCCCGTGGGATTCGATGGAGTTCAAGTGGGTGGGTAGACCAACTCTTCAGGATTCGATGGACTTCGTGTGGGTGGGTAGACCGACCCTGCAAGATTCAATGGACTTCGCGTGGGTGGGTAGGCCGATCCTGCGGGATTCAATTGACTTCGCGTGGGTGGGTAGACTGACCTCATGGGATTTGATTAACTTCACGCGGATGGGCAGACCGACCCTGCGGGATTCGATTGATTTCTCGTGGGTGGGTAGACCGACCCCGTGGAATTTGATTGATTTCAATAAATATGATCTCACTGATAACATTCGAATTTTTATAAATTAAAAAAATGAAATACCTCAGGCATGTTATACATAATATTTCTTGAGTCGTTCGCTATTCCATGGGTGGGGTAGGTCGGTCCCAAGGCTATCTTTGAGTCGGTATGACCCAGGCCTGTTGGTTGCTGTTACTACGTAAGGACCTTCCCACTTTGGCCCTAGTTTTCCTTGTGCCGGGATTGTAATGCCTGTCTGTCTTAGTACTAAGTCTCCGATCCTGATGTTGGGTGGTTTTACTCGTTTATTGAAGTACTATTCTGTCTTGCGTTTGTTGTTGGCGACCTGGGTGAAGGCTTCTTATCTTTTATCCTCCAATAAGTCCAACCGTTCCGTGATTTTGGCATCATTTGTGGTTGCATCATAGTGCTGAACACGTAGTGTGGGTATCTCGACCTCGACAGGGATTACTGCTTCACAGTCGTAGGTGAGGGTGAACGGTGTTTCGCCTGTGGGAGTTCGGACCGTCGTGCGGTTGGCCCAAAGAACGCCAGGTAGTTCATCGGCCCACGCCCCTTTGTGAATTCCAAGTCTTTTCTTCTGTGTGGAGAGGATTGTTTGGTTGGTTGCTTTGGCCTATCCGTTAGCTTGTGGGTGCCCAGGCGAGGAGTATTTTACTTTGATTTTTAGCTCAGAGCACCACTCTCGGTAATGATTGCAATCGAACTGTCTCCCATTGTCGGATATGAAACTCTGAGCTATCCCGAATCGGCAAACGATAGATTTCCATAGGAATTTTGTGATGGCTTGGGAGGTGATGCTAGCGAGAGCTTCAGCTTCTACCCACTTTGTGAAGTAGTCCACTGCTACCACAATGGATTTGGTCCGCCCCTTCCGACTGGGAATGGTCCGACCAGATCCAACCCCCATTGAGCAAAGGGCTAAGGAGATGTTATTGATGTGAGTTCCTCTAGTGGGGAGTGTGATATTGGGCTGTGTTCCTGACACTTAGGGCATTTTTTGATGAACTCCTTCGCCTCTTGGAGTGAACACGACCAGTAATACCCCGCAAGAGTTATGCGGGTAGCTAAAACTTTTCCTCACGTGTGGGCCCCGCTCCCTTATGGATTTTGACAAGTACATACTGTCCTTCTTCTTTTGTCACACATCTAAGTAAGGGTTTGGAGAAGCCCTTTCTGTATAGCACTCCTTCGATTAAGGTGAACCTGGCCGACCTGTTCTAAATCTTGCGTGCCTGCTCTGGGTTTGAGGGGAGTCTGTTTTCTCTGAGGTATTCGACAATGTCAGTTGCCCAGTTGGGGACTACGACGACTATAGTTATAACTTCGCTGCTGATGGAGGGTGTGTCTGTTGACCTGACTTCAGTGTGTTCTGGAGGTGGCTGCTCATCCTTTCTTGACGCTATTTTCGCTAATCGATTCACCAACTGATTCTCTTTTCTTGGGATCCGCTGCAGATGGAAGTACCTGGATCGGTCCCTTTCGGTGCATACCAGCTCTAGATATCTCTTCAGCTTTTCCCTTTTTGTGATGTACTGATCGAGTACCTGGCTTACTACTATCTGGGAGTCAGTTCAGGCTTCTAGGTTAGTCGCCCTGAGAATCCGGGCGATCGTCATCCCGGCTATGAGCGCCTCATATTCTGCTTCATTGTTGGTTATTTTGAAGGCTAGACCTATAACGTAGTTGTGTTCAGAACCCTGGTCAGTGGTGATATGTACTCCCGCACCACCCCCTATTCGACATGACGACCTATCGACGTACAATTGCCACGGTTGTTCCTGAGGTTTGTTGGGGACGTCCTCAGGAAACCCCATGTATTCTACTATGAAATCGGCCCTTTTATCACCGTCCTTGGTTTGAATGTTAGATTGAACTCACTTAGCTCGATTGCCCATTTGGCCAATCGACCAGAGGTATTAGGTCTCAGGAGAATAGTCCTAAGGGGTTGATCGGTCAGGATCTTGATGGTGTGAGCTTGGAAGTAAGGGCATAGTCGGTGAGCCGTTACTAGTAGAGCGAATACCAGCATCTCAGTTCGAGGGTACCTGGCTTCGGCACCTTGAAAGGCTCAGGTAATATAGTAGACGGGCCTCCATCCCTGATCGATTTCCCTTACCAGGACCGCAGACATTGCATGGGGTGAGATCGCCAAGTAAGCCACAAGAGTTCTCCCGGAATGGTTTGGTTAAGCAGAGGAGGGCAGGTCAGGTAGTCTTTCAACTGTTTGAACGCTTGCTCACACAATGTGTCCCACTCGTGTGCTTTCCGAAGGACTTGAAAGAATGGGAGGCACCAATCCGTTGACCTTGTTATGAACCAGCTGAGGGCAGCGACCCGACCGGCCAAGCGTTGGACTTCCTGTAGGTTCTGAGGGGAAACCATCCCAAGGATAGCTTGGATCTTTTTGGGGTTGGTTTCAATTCCTTGCTCAGAGACCATGTAGCCTAAAAATTTCCCGGATTCGACTCCGAAGGTGCATTTGGCGGGATTTAGTTTCATCTGGTAGTGTCGAAGAACGGCGAAAACTTCCCTTAAGTTTGCCAAATGGTCTTCGGGGCTTCGGCTTTTGTCTAGGAGGTCTTTTACGTAAACCTCCATGTTCTTTCCAATTTGATTTTTGAACATGCGATTGACTAGTCATTGGTAGGTCACCCCTGCGTTCTTGAGTCCAAAGGGCATGACGGTGTAACAATAGAGTCCTCTATTCGTGATGAACGCCATCTTTTCCTCATCGTCCGAGCTCATCTTGATTTAATTGTAGCCTAAATATGCATCCATGAAACTGAGGAGGGAGTGTACAGCGGTTGAATCCATAATGAGGTCGATGCATGGCAGAGGGAAGTTATCCTTCGGGCAAGCTTTATTCAGATCGGTGAAGTCCATGCACATTTGCCATTTTCTGCTCGTCTTCTTCACAAGTACTACGTTGGATAGCCATTCTGGGTAATGAACTTCCCGAATGAGTCCTACGGCTAAGAGCCTGTCGACCTCCTCTGCTATGGCGACATATTTCTCGGCACAAAAACTTCTCATTTTTTGTTTAATTCTTCGAGTGGTTGGGTCGACACATAGTTGGTGCTCTATGACTGACTTGTCGATCCTGGGCATGTCGGTGTGTGTCCAAGCGAACACATCTTTGTGTTCGATGAGGAGGTTTTTGAGCTCCGCGTTTATTTTGGGGTCCATTCTGGTTCCTATTCGTACAGTTCGCTCTGGGTTGGCTTGATCAAGTGGTGTCAGTTCCAGCGGCTCGTTGGCCTCTGCTTGATGCAAGGTTCCTTCGTCCCTAACTTCATCGTCCCAAATTGCTTGGGGAGGAGCTGGTGGGAGCTCGGTGTTTTTGGGCCCTGGGGACATTGTGGTGACTAAATTGGTTTTGTGTTTCAGCTCTCGTGCATAGCATTCTCTGGACGTGACTTGCTCTCCTCTGACTTCGCCCAATCCTTTGTTTGTCGGAAACTTGATTTGAGGTGATAGGTCGAAGTGACTGCTTTGAAATTATTCAGGGTCAGTCTCCTTAAGATGGCATTGTAGGAGGAGGGGGCTCTCACCACTAGGAAGTTGGCCATGATTGATGTAGTTCTGGGTGCTGAACTTATTAAGATTGGAAGAGTTATGACTCCTTCGGGATGTATTACTTTGCCTGTGAAGCCTTTAAGGGGGGCTTGGATGTGCCGGAGTTGGCTACGATCGATTCCCATTTGTGTAAAGGCTTCCCAAAACAAATTTCGGCCAAGCTCCCATTGTCAACCAGTATCCTCTTGATTGTGAAATTAGCCACCAGCATGGATACAACCAACGCGCCATCGTGCGGAAAGATGATGCCCTTTTCATCCCACTCGTTGAAAACGATCGGCGCCCCCTTAGGGACCCGGTCTCCCCGTCCTGGGGTATTTCCCAAAGACTTCCTCGTATCTGGCTTTCCTAACGTGTGCTCTTTGAGAGGAGGAAGTAGATCCTCCTCTAGATGGTCCCCCGACGATGGTTTTGATCTCACCGAGCGTGTGGCCAGATGTAGGGGCGTTTTTGTGCTGGGTTGACTCTGGCTCCCGACATGGGGAGGGATCTGGATCGGGTCTCTCCCCTTTGATTGGCCCACCGCTCATCATCTTGCCTATTCTTGATGGCTTGGCAATCTTCCGTGTTATGCCCGGTCGTCCTGTGATACTCGCAGTACATGTTTCCCCATCTTCTCCTAATGGACTCCCGTCTCGACTCGGGTAGAATCTGGTTTTCAACTACCAGGTTGGAATGGGACCATGTTGGAGGTCTGTATTCCCATGGGGGACCTCTTCTCTTTGTTTCTTCTGGGAGTTTCCTCCTGGCTTGGTATTGATTAGAGTTTTCTTTGTCGTTGATCATTGCTCGGTCATGCTGTCGAAGTTCTCTGCATCGTGAGGCTATCAAAGCCTTTATTGTATATTCGGCGTTAATGAATCCATCGGCTTGATCCATGAACCCGCTCGGGGTAGTAGGGGTCTTTAGGGCTATTTCTGCCATAAAAGGGCTCTTGGGCCATATGCCGCCCAAGAGGGCTGCCAGTGTGATCTTTTCATCTTGGTCGTCGGTCATCATTCTTTCTCTGTTGAACCTGGCCAGGTATCCTTTTAGGCCTTCCTTCTCTCCTTGCTTGACGGTCAGGAGGTATGTTGCAGGGCGCCTCCTCTTCCTATTGGCCATGAACTGGGTGGTGAAAAGTTGGGCTAATCCTTCGAAGTTGTCGATCGATCCCGAAGGAATGGTTCCGAACCATGTTCGGGCCGTTCCTTTTAGTGTTAGAAGGAACGCTCGACACACCATTTCACCGGAATAGTCGTGCAAACTAACATGCGCTTTAAAGGCTTCTAGGTGCTCCACAGGATCCTGAGACCCATCGTATAGCCCCACCTGTGGGACTTTGAATCTTGACGAGAGAGGCACGGCCATGACGCCAGAACTGTAAGGTGTTCCCACGCTTCCCCGCGATGAGTCGAGCCCCTCGGTCGGGTTGATTAATTTATCCATTTCAGCATCCTTGTCTCCTAGTTCCTTTAACTCAGTGTGCATCCAGCGTTGTTCTTCCTCAGACGCGTCATTTTCGTCATGGTGTTGGGAGTTTGCATTCTCACTGAGGCTAATCTCATTGTGCGTCGAGATTTCTTCATTGGGTTGCCGCAGGGCAGCATTCTCCTCCCTCAGCTTCCTCACGATCTCTTCCAATGCTTTTAGTTTCTCCTCCATGGCTGAGTCTAAGTGTTGCTTGTACTTGGTCGTCTGGGGCTGCGATGTGGTTGGTATGCAAAAAAGTACGCTTCTATGGAATCAAACGAAATGTAAGATCCCACAGACAGCACCACTATTGAGAACGTATTCTGCAGACCAACCCTTCGATGGTCCTAGTCGACTAGTACCTGCAAATAAGAATATAAGGGTGGTCGGGGTTCGAGACCACTCTGATGATTAAGTTAGTATTTTGTAGATGAACCATAAAATTATGTGAAGAGATGTCTGGGGGGTCATTTTTCTTACTTACCCTATACCGGTTTGAATAAGTCCTATTTAGATATAGATACCTGTGCTTTTCCCAGGAAGAGGAGCATGGAAAAAGTGCTACTGATTGTGACACCATCCAGTCGTCATCCCAGAGAATGATGGTCTGATCCTATTCGTTCCATCCTTGGCGTCAGATCTCTTTAACCAATGTTTAGCCAGGCCTTAATGATGGGCAATAATAAATGCGACACCATTTCTGTCCAGTCCGATAATTAATGTGGCGTGTTCGGGGCCGTCTTTGTATTTAAGTGAGGGGCTCTGTCAGAACGACAGAGGTCTTGTCATTTGTTGATGCGAAGTTGATCCTGACGTAAGAGGGGACGATACGCTGCCTTCTTAGTCTGGTCTCTTCTCTGACTTTAGTGGACGGCCGAGACTGCCCTAGCCCTTTCCTCTTTAGATGTGGACGCTTGAGATCTATATTTCCTCTGGTCTCTGCATCTCCAGTTGAGCCTGGGCCTGTGCTGATCGGGCTTGGACCATAGGCTTTGTCACCAGTTCCTTTTGGGCTTGGGCCCACTGTGAACTTCCCCTTCAAATCCAAACATAAATTATGGGTCTAAACTATTCTATAGAAAAAACATGACTGAATCTATGAAGAAAATCAATTGCAAGATTATTTAGAGAAGAGAAAATACTATCGATAATTAGAGAATGATAAGTGTAATTTGATGATAAGTGTAATTTGAAATTTTATGCATATTCAATTTCATTTAATTGCAAATAATCACTATAATCATTAATGACAAATAAGCTTAATCTCGTGTGAATAAGTTCACCCTAACACTTAATCATGTCTAAAAATCTTTAGTAAACTAGTCCTTGAGCACACATGATATCTCTTAATTTTTTTTTTTTTTGTCAATAAAGGTTTCAAAATTTAGAAATGAAACATGCATTCCTCTTCTTATTCAAACCATAAGGTTTTCTAAATGTTCATAATTCAAGCCTAGGTGAAATAAGTTAAGCATAATTAATCAGATAGAGCATGCTTTTAGGTATTCCAACATGTCTCAATAAAATAATCAATTATTTATCAACACCTCAAAGAGGCCTTGACCGAACCCTAAAGCCTTTAGATTAAAATATTTTTAATCACTTGTCACCAAAATAATTATCACACTTGATCCCGCATAAAAATCCGAAACTTATGCCAATAGAATTTCCTAGTTTCATGTTTTTAAAACCCTTAAACATCCAATACAAAGTCATCTCATGATTAAATAATTGAGCATTGAAAATCTTAACCTTAAAATCTTCGAAACCAAAATATACATATACACTAAGTCAAACTTTTTCAACCTAAAAACCTTATCATAGTCATACACTTGTCACCAAATACTATATGGATATTCTTTATTTTTATTTTCCTTTGCAACAAAATGACTCCATTCTCCAACATGATACAAATTTCAAGCCTAAAATAACACTTTAGCTAAACGTGGATTTTTCAACCAAAAATACACCAAGCATTTCTTCAAATGACTAGCTTAGCATCACCAAGCATTCATCAATCATCACAAACATATACATGGAATGCTAGGGTAAGTTAAAGATCCACTTATCGAATTTACCTTGGCATATTCCTTACATTCTCCCAATAAAATAATTATTATATTCCAACAATCATGGCATAGATTAAAGCCTAAAGTATCCTCCCCACAATACTTAGAAAAATATCAACTCTCCAAACATACAAGTCAACCCATAGGTCAAAGCAACACCAACACAAGTTCATACTATCATTCCACATGCACTAACCCAATCCAAAATTACCATAGGACATTTCTTTTCATACTTCCAACAAATAACAACTATATTCCCACAATAACATCTTAGATTAAAAACCTATCACAATATCTTAACAATACTTCAAGAGTACATAATAAACTTACCAAATACACAAGTCAACAAAAGAGCAAAGCTTCACATAATAATCTCACTAATCAAACAAACCAAACAAGAGAGCAAAACTTAACAATCATGAGTTCACCTCACACATACAAGTGATGCTAAGGTTAAGGTAAGAATGTAATTACAAACACTCTAGGCATAAAGTAAGGAAAATCTAAAAATATATAAAGAACAACATGATTAAACTTAGAAAAATAGTTGCTTTATATAAACAAAAGGGCTTGCTTAGGAGGAAATTATTTTTGAGATTCAAAGAGAACTATTTTTTTTTACCAAAAAAATACTAGTTTTCATTTCCTTTTTAAAAGAGAACCAAAAAGTTTAGGTCTTTCATGCAAGCTCAAGAAAAATATTTAGGAACATGGTGATGAAATATTTTTAAAAAGAAAGCTCCTTTGATCTTTGTTTAGAAGAAAAGAAAGAGTTGAGAGAAAAGATCACTTACTTTCAAAGTAGTAGTTTTTATAAAACTTTTGAAGAAAACCATTGATCTTGTTAGGAAATGGTGTTTGGAAGGTAAGAAAATGTGAAGAAAAGTGGAGAGTGTGGAGAAGATAGAGTGGCCGTGAGTCTCCTTGAAAGAAATGAGAGAAAACCAAGTGAGATGAGAAAAGAAAGAAAGAAGAATGATGCGTGCATTGGCCAAAGGAGTTTGTCTCTAGGCTTAGAGCACTCTATTCCCTAGGTGATGGATTGACACATCAAAATGGATGATTGATACTTTGATAGACTTCTATCTCTAGGGACAAGTGATGCCTAAGATAGCATAACCTGGGGTGGGATTTGGTCTCCCAATCCAACCATAGCCGGCTCATCCAAGGGTGGAGATCACTCTACCCTTCTATCAAGTCACACTTCTTCCTATCACTCATCACCTCACATGTCACTCACAAGGATCTTGAAACTCAAACTTGGGAAATGCACCAAGCACTAGTCGGCCAAAATTTGGCCTTTCTCTACCGAAACATTTTTCTTCCTCCAAAGATTTCCTTCTCACTTGCAAGTCACCAATCCACTCACTTATGAATCACTCTTACACACTTGTCAATCACTCACTTACACAAATCTTGCATGTCACTCATCTGGATATGGAAAAACTCTTGGGAACTTAAAGTGATGTTTGGCTCTCACTTTTGCTCCCATCATCCGAAACTTCCTCTATCTTTCCCTAAAGATCTTTTACACAATCCTCATTTGTCAAACACTTTCTCCAAGTTTTCTTACACAAATATTCCTTCTAGATATGATGTGATCTTCTTGGGAAAAACAAAATGAGAATTGGCTCGCTCTTGCTTCCTCATCCATAGCCTACTTCCCCTCCAAAATTAGCCACTTCACTTGCCACCATCATGCCCTTACAAGTCAACACATATCCTTAAGGATTTTCTTACACTACGTCTACTTTTTGTCACATTAAAAGTGAGGAATGCATAGGGAAACTCAAAGTGAAGTTGGCTTGGCTTCCTCTTGCTTTTTCTCCTACGGATACTCACTTCCTCAAATCTCCAACAAGTCTTCCCATCTCATTGTCACACATTTTCTCAAAGATGCTCTTACACTCCATCTCCTTTTTGTCATGTCAAGGACTCCACATTGGGAAACTAAAAGTGGGCAAGTTGGCTTCCCTTCATACATATATCCCTTCTTTCTCAAGCCAACATTTCTCTTCCCAATGACACAACATCCCAACTTGTCACACATCCTTAAGGGATTTCCCTTACACACAAATCTTCCACTTCTTACACAATCTAGCACAAGTCAATCACTTAGATGTGATAGTCTCCTAGGGAAACTCAATTGGAATAGTTGGCTCCTTCCCCTTTTGCATCCCACGGCATCCATGCTCTCCAAGTGATGAGAAAGTCTTCTCTTGGTTCCAACACTTTTTTCTCCAAGAAACCCACTAGTTAACTCTTCAACTACTAATCTTTTCTCCTGTTACTTATTAGTCTTTGAAGACTCACTAGATTTCTTCTAAATGTGAAATGTGACTCTTATATGGGCTTGGTTGACTATGGATCAATCTTATGGGCTTAAGGCTTTACCACTCCACTTTGACCCAATTACCTAAGCCATGCTTCCAAAGCTCAACTTTAAGCCCAACTTCAAGTGCTTAATTAAATAAAATACATTCATCACTTTTATAATAATTAATTAATTAAATTAAATAAAGTCTAAAATTCTGGGTCGTCATACTTGAAATAAAATAAAACAAAATCACTAAACTACAGGCTGTGTTTTTAATGACGTGAACTCATTAGCCAATGTCTCGACCTTAAAACGCAAGGTCTCTACATCAATGGACAGCTATTCCATAGCCTGATCCACATGCATAGTGATCGCGACAGTTTGTGTAATCAGCTATCGGTCGATATGTGCCTGCAACTCTCCCAACATAGAGGCCACCCAAGTAGGTTGCATGTCCCCACCCGCAGCTTGTCCCGAGTGAGGCTGTCGACTGGTACTGACAATGTCAGAGGGATTAACATAACCGGTCTGTCGCTGGGGAGATGGAACTAGATCTACTACAGGAGTCTACCTCCTCTGCCCTTAACTCCAGTTATACGTGCTGATGTCAATGGGCCCGATCTACTGTCGCACTGCCTCCAAGACCCGAGCTGGCACTCCATATGCCAGGAGTAGCCAGGTGATGATGACTTCGTAGGGGAGGTTGTATGCCAAGATAGTGCACACCTTATAATGGACCCTCTCGAAGATCACCCATGGCATGCCGATCGGGTCTCCATATGCTAACCTGATCAGAAACTAGGCGCATGTCCAGTTGAATGTCATCGTGTGTGCCGAGGGATCGACATTTGTTGCAACGATAAGATGCAATATCTAGAAATCTTCATTCCGTTGAGGACCCTTATGCTCGGATCCAACATTGTCACCTGAGTCGAGGTCGAAGTAATGACTGCTCGTAGAGTGAACTGGGCCAGTCTGGGACTCCGCCATGCAAACATCTGGTGGCTGAGCCGGTGTAGCAACTATGTCCTCCACAGGGTCAGCAACTATTGGCTGAGGCTACTGACGCGAGATTTGCAACAAGTCGGCGATGACATCCGCTGAGACCATGATCTACACCCCGCGGATCACGATGACTTGGGAGTCTGCATCGTGCGGTAACGTTAACATTGCCATGTAGAACTCGTGGAGCATGCATGTGATAACCCGAATTTTTACTTATCCTTTTTAATTTTCATGCTTAGCATGATTATATTTTCTTTAGAATTATTTTAGTAAACCTTTGGAACTTTTTCAAAATATATGTATATATGTTTGAAGAACCAATGGATATATTTGGCACAAAGTGTCTTGTTGCACAAAGATAGCTATGGTTTAGAGAGAGAGAGAGAGTGGATTGAGATAATTTCATGATTCTTTTGAAGAAAAAGTGATCAAAAACAAGTGATGATTAGAGATAAACCTAAGGTTTCTAAATGATAGATACGGTTTGACATGTGTTTGTTTTGGATTAGAGGAACATGGAAACGTCTAAGTGTTTAGAAGAACATGAGGATAGCTAGTATTGGGAGGATTTTGGGACACTTGGAAAGTTAAGGATATGTTACCTTTTGGAATTTCAAAGGGTCAAATGCTTAGAAAAATGAGTTAGGTAAGTCTTAGCAAAAGAATTCAAAAGAATCAAGTAATGAATATTCTCTTGAGGAGTATTGGCTATTAAATGAATCTCAGTGGGGAGAACCGACTTATGCCTATTATTTTAGGTTGTCTATGTAAAAATTTTCTTAAGAAATAAGGAACAAGTGACAAGTGATGATAGGATGCACATAAAAGTGTTTAGTGCAAATAAAGATAATCAGGTAATTTTTGACAGTTTTGATGTCTTTTTGTAATCTAGGCATAACTATCTTATCAGATTTCCAAATGAGATGATTCAAGATTTTATGGAACACTAGGAGAAATATATACAATTTTAATGTTTTGAGTTTTAAAATATACTATCTTAATCAAGGACAAAATTGGGTTTGAAACTGACGCATCTGAAATTGATCCAAGTGGTGTCGGAATGCATGCTTCATATAGCTTAGCTAAATTCTTTCTTCTCTACTTGTGCTAAATCACTCCAAACTCTTCACTTAATGTATATTACATATTAACAAGGGACCCATAAGTTTCACAAGGAGGAAGCAAAGTGAACTAGGCACCTAAAAGTAAATTATTTGTTGAAGTGAAAACTCC
Source organism: Platycarya longipes (assembly GCA_036559045.1). NCBI lineage: Eukaryota > Viridiplantae > Streptophyta > Magnoliopsida > Fagales > Juglandaceae > Platycarya > Platycarya longipes. Next base: position 16,714,219 of record CM071802.1, on the reverse strand, counting down.
ATTAGCATGGTTGCATATTTTGACTAGGATGATTCAAGTGAAAGCAATTCAAATTGAACACTCAAGCCACCTTATTTGACTCAAGATCACATGTCATCATGTTGAAGGAAGCCAATAGTAAGGAGTTTTAGTTAAACAAGTAAGGAGTTTTGAAGAAATATCCTAACTCAACATGAACCAACTTTCTATGTTGTCTTTTGCTATTATACTTTAGTTTACTTCTTGGGCAAGAATCTTATCCATTCTTCTTCTCCTTACTTGGAAGACAAGAATTCATAGGTGGCAAGTGATGATTGGAAGAAGAGAAGAACCAAAACATTGGAAATATTCCTTGGATACATTTCGGCTAGGGTGATTTTGAATGGAATTTCTAAATGGTTCAAGGATAAAGGGGAAAAAAGGCATGAGGTAAACTAGCTTAGAACTAAGTGGTAGGTATAAAATAGATTTGTAATCTAGCTAGAAGTGGCCAACGAAAATGAAGGGGAAGAAACAAAGTGAAACCAACTTAGGTAATGGGAAGCACCAACTTTGACCCTTTGTAACCGACTTTGTGCTTTGTTCTTTTGAGATATTTTTCGATCACATATGAAACCTTGACATGTATAAAAACAAGTGGCACAATAAGCTTAAGATAAGCCCTAGGTCATTTTAAATGTCAACCAAACCTAATAGAAGTGAAATGATGATACTAAGGCCTAATAGGGTAAGGTGGCACGGCAAGGGAGTTTCCAAGTGGTTTTTGGACTTTTCTTCCAGTCTTTTGGCTTAGGAATGTCACCTACTATTTTGAAACCCACGGCTAATTCCACTTAGAAAAGGCCCCACCTTAGTTTCCATGCACATAATCCTACAACCACTTCTCAAGGTGTTTTGGTGATCTTTTAAGGGATATTCCAAGACAAACCATCCTAATTTCTTGGAAAAATTTGTAAGTGCACTTATAACTTACTTTTTGAATTTACTTGTATAGGTATAGAGTTATATGTTGAAAGTTATTTCATTTGAATGCCTAATATGTTAATAGGATATGTTATGTTGTGCTAAGTGGATTTTAAAAAAATGGAGTGTGATAGATGGAGAAAAAATTCTAAGAATTAAGGATTTATTTTATTAAAGTGTGGATTGAAGATTGGATAATGATATGTGAAATTGAAATGACAAAAGAGCCAAGTTGAGGACTTATATAGTTTTTGGCATTGATGGAACAACTTAGGGTATTATGATTTTATTTCTTTTTCGATAAATGATATGATGATCAAATTAAGTTAGTAAGTAATTGAGGAAAGTTTTATAGATTAATTCTCTTGAAGAGTTGTCGACGCCCCCGCCCACGCTTGGGATCAGACGCAAACCGAGGCGTCGAGGATAAACATCGAAGGGACATTTACCCTTCGTTCATATGTTCTTATTGAGTTATGAGTTCGCTTAAAAATACAGATTAGAAAATTTTCTTTCCTTTCGCAGCGGTTAAGGTCGAGCCATACTATGTTTGGCAAAAATTAGAAATTTTCGCCACGAGTCACATGGAATTTTTTTTTTAAACTATACAACCCAACATTAATACTTAGTCAACCACATATGCATTGTTTCGAGTTCTTAATAAAAGCATTTCCCCAAAACAACGGGGACCAAAATAGATAACCAAAAGATAAACATCTACTAGTGATAACCGCTGACGCCCGTCCTCAAGTTTGAGGTTCATCCATCACCTCCTTCACTCTTGGACCATACAAAAACCGCCCTAGACCCATTCTTCCAACACGTAGAAGGCCGGGTCCCAACTCGGGCGAAGTATAAACACGATCCAAAAACAAGGATCCGTCTATACCAACTGTTAGGCAATAGCCTGTACACTGGCGGTTTCCTATAAACTGGTGGCCCGTCGCCTCGACCACAATTGTGTGTCTCATATCGGCTATAAGCTGGGCGTATACCTCTGGGGTCACCACATCAAAAGGCGGGGCAGTCACCAGATTAGCAGAGATCTGGGGACTCGTCCCTAGCATCAAGCTCGTCGTCAAATCCATTACCTGCAACCACTTCTATTGCTCCAAACAAGGAACAATAGTGAGGAAGTAAAATGGGTGAGATTTCGGGAGAAATCTCAGTAAGTATACAAACATTTCAACTAAAAACATCTCAGGCATATAAGTAAATGAACCATAAACATCCATATGCACATGTAGACAACACTTGACTCATGTGCATGCTCATGTAAACCTTCTTTAAATCCAATTGTCATTTTGTTTATGTTCATATATTCACATTTTGGGAAAACGCCATTTCCGTCACAATTCGTAAAAAGCAACCCTTCTTCTTCTATTTGTATCTATTATTTCTTTTATCGTAGGCGCCACTTTCCATATACTGTTCTATTTCTTCGTGGCTCGAAAGCCCCTCTTGTCATGAATTTTCATATTTGGACACTTCACGGTTCCTCTACGCACCATGTGTTCCCTATTAGTTACCGCCTGGCGACCGTATCAACCCAAGCCGCTACGTTACGCGTTTCCACTTTTCGTCGCTCGGTGACTGTTTGCCCACTGAGTGACTACAATCCATATTCTTTTACCGGTGAGGCCGAGACCTACACCGCCCATATGCACTCACTAGCTTTAGGTATGACCACGCTCCGAAATCCCTAAGGGAGCTATACATAGTCTGCCGACAGTTCTTCGTCGACTCAGGGATTTCACTCGACTTTACTCACTCCTGAGTGAACAAGGAGTTTTACTGGGACACTACCCCGTCCAAGCCTTTGGGGTTCTTTTAAACTCATTTTCTTTTCTTTAAAAAAACATTTTGACTCAAAATAGAGTTTTCGTGACGTATGCATGGGTTATGCAACTATAATGCAAATTTCACGCCTAATACTTGAGATGAACTCGAGTGCACATCCAAACACTTTCGCTCACTAACCAAAAACCTCGATTGCTAGTCCCTCCCCACATGCCTTCACCCATGATGGGCTTGCATGTAGGGTAGGGTATTCGGCCCCTCCCCTCCCATTTAGGGTTTGGGCCGATCCCTATCCCCCCCCCCTCTTTTTTTCCACTCATTCTACCTCAACTACATTTTTTTTTCTTGATTCCTAATTAAATCCAATGATTTATTCTTTCCTTTACGTAGAAACCAAACCTTCCACTCTATTAATCAATTTCATATTTCTTTCTTCAATTTAATCTTTTATATTTAACTTTATATGTTAAATAATCATTGATTTAACCCTTTAAATTTTATAGCACCAAACCTATCTAAATCGAATCATCGTCTATCTAGACCTAATAATAACACTCAAATATTATATTTATTTATTTATTTATCGACTCAAAAGAATGTCCATAGATTTGATATCACAAAATAACACATTTCCTCAACATTATGATATTTCCACCAAACACGCATGCATCACCACCTCATTACATATTGCCTTTCTATATTCCATGCTTATTTATCTGAGTTAATCAGGTCCTTAATGTGACATGAAATTAGACCTAACGAATATAATCTTTCAAGCAATCACCACATGCTCAAGCTTTATCAACTTAAAAGAGAAAACCTTTCCAACATCACAACATACCTTAGTGATCATGCATACAATACTACACCTTTAATTATTCCCCTATCATGCTTTCGACTCTTCAATTTCTAATATCTTATTCACTTAATCATCTATTCCAAACTTTATCAAGTCTAAATACTATATTACTAAGTTTATCTACACAATCATTTCATGCCAAATAGTCTCTATCAAATCGACATACCATGATATAGCCATACAAGTAGCAACCAAACAACCATGATCATCCATTTATATTCAAGAAATGTAAGAGTAAAATGAAGGCACACTTACAACTTTCTTTTAGTAGTTTTAGAAATCTCCTTCTAAGAAATTTTCCTTCAAGGGTTGCTTGATCCTAGCTCCAATAGGCTTGATATTCTTTGATTTTAGGGGTAAAAAGAAGTGAAGCAAAGATGAGAGTGGTCAGAGCTGGAAGAATGCCGAGAGGTGCAAGTGTGGAGGGTGTGTTTATGTGCAAAATGGACGGGAGAGCAAGAGGCCATTCGGCCATGGTCTTTTCCCTAAGCCTTGTCACTCTATTCCCTATGCAATGGTGTGACTCTTGAGGGATTGAAAGGTGTGATTTGGACTTCCATCTCTAGGGCATGATTAGATCCTAATCTAAGCAACATTTGAGTAGGGGTTTTCTTTCCCCTTTCTTCTTGGATGGCCGGCGCCCCCTTTGGGTTTCTAAGGCCACTCATCACCTCACATCACTCCTCACACACTCCCACATCACCTCACATGTCACTCAATGGATCTCATGATCCAATTCTTGGAGGAAGAGCATGGAGGATGCCCTCCCATTGCATACCAAAACCTATCTTCCAAGGCATGCCTCATTCCTTTCTCCTATCCTCCAATCAATCGAGTCATCACTTGTCTCACTTCACCTTACACTTGTACTTGTTCTCAAGTGAGATCTCCTAGAGCCTTGAGCATGAATTTGCTAAAATCCCAAGAAATTCCCAAATGAAGCCCACAGCTTGTTCCTTAGCCGTGTCCCCCATTTGGTTGTTTTTTTTTTTCATCCACTTCCTCTTCCCAATGCCTTTACTTCCATCTATCAATTGTCCATCAACTTGTCACTCATCACACTTGACCCATTCACCTAAATCTTGAGAAGATCTCCTAGAACCCTCCACAAGGTGCACGACAATCCCACAAAACCGCCCACCACTTAGCTTCTTTTCTTTCCTCTTCCTTCTTCTCCTCTTCTGACTTGACCTTGATGTGATCAAGTGAAGACTTCCTTGAGAAATCCCTATTGCCTTACACGCCTACTTGCTCCTCAATGATGAGGAAATCTCATCCCAGATCCTCACTTCTTCTCCTTTCAAGAAACCACTAGTCAAAGTCTCAACTACTAGCAATTTCCAACTTTCTAACTACTAGTCTTGGAAGACTTCTTAAAACTCTCCTAACTTGACATGTGTCCAAGAGCATGGACTTGTTGGCTTGTGGGCTCAATCTATGGGCCTTTGGGGCTTTCCTAGTGTGCCCTTGGACCTCTTAACCATTCCTAAGTTAATTTTCCTAAGCCCAAGCCTTCCCTTACCCATTTGATTTATCCATATTATTATTATTACCATATAATTCAATTAAATATTAAGGACTCGAAATCTTGGGTTGTCACAAGAGTAGTAGAAGAATTAAGCTTATTTGATGATGGAATGATTATTTTGGAAAAGAAAGGAATTGAAGGAAAATAGGTCTACTATGTGAAGAGAGATTTTGGCTAGGGTTATTTTACCTAGTTTAGGAAATTTTCAATGTATGATAATAAGAGAGTAAGTTGATTCCAAGGAAATGGAGAGAAATTTGGAGTTTATTATATGGTGATATTCGGCCCTACACCTATTAGGGTTAAAGTTAAATAATTTTCCTCCAAACGAATTATTTATGTTTTAATTGATTAAGAATGTTCGCTATAAGATAATAAGTTTATGTCATGTGTTGATAATACATACTATATATGTTATATGACCCATAAAAACATGTAACATGCATGAATAAGTCTAATGGTACATGCATATCTAATTTCGTCACAAAATTTCATGTTTTGGATCATATCATTTTTCTAAGAAATAAGATTATGAAATTTTATAAGAATAAGAAAAGAATAAAATTATGAAAAGTCACGTCATAACGGTGAAGGCGATTCGATCTGCCGGATGACTGACATGTCAACGGTGAAGGTAATTCGATCTGCCCTCATAAAATGAAAGTCATGTCATGACAATGATGGCGATTTGATCTGCCATATGACTGACATGACTTGGCGGTGAAGGCGATTCAATCTACCGCCATGATAAGAAAAATCACGACATAACGGTGAAGGCGATTCGATCTGCTGTCATGCTAAGAAAGCTGACGATGAAGGCGACTCGATCTGTCATCATGGTAAATACTAAGATTTATATAAACAAAAATGAAAACATGAAATTAAGAATTTCACAAAATAGATATGTCACATCAGAAAAAATTGTGCACCTGTGTCAATTACATCATTTTTTTGGAAAAATGCAAGTTTTTGCAAAGAAGTGCACAAGTCATGTTTAATTCATGCATATATAATGCATAAGTCATGATCAATAAGTTCCATGTTCATATCATGTGCATTCACATATTATCTGTATTTAATGTTAATGCTTGTATTATGTTATTTGTGTACTTACTGAAATTTCTCGAAATCTCATTTTTTGAATTTTATCTATCATTCCTCTCGGAATAATAGACTTGGTTGCAGGAATAGATAAACCATCACAAGACCCAGACGTCACAAGAGATTCTAAAGTGCATTAAGGGTCCTACATAATACTCATCTTCTGATGAAATGATTCTTCCCATATGTGATCAATGGATGATAACAAAATTATAAACAAGCCGGGAAAGAACCCCTATGGTGCATATTCATTCTTGGAAATATCGAACAATGATATGTACTAATGAGAAACTAATACATTATGCTTTATGTTTTTACTATAGTTTATCATGTGATAATCGCAAAAAAAAAAAGATTTCTTTGCTGAATTTTGGAATTGACCTTATTTTATTGCGATATATTCTGCATATTGCTAGAAAGTTAGGCGCATGCACATATTTTTTTGGCATGAACAAATAGGAATGTAGCCTAATGTTACAAGTCACGACGCTTCAGTTTACGTGAAATCTCATACGTAAATTAGGGGCGTGACAATACTGGGGTAAATGATACCCCTTCATTGAGCATATCGGGGTCTAGCCCCTATCTACAAATACCGACCTCAGGCTCCTCTGCTGCTAAAAGAGCGAGTTGAACTTGTTTATCATGACCTTCTGCTCCTGTGTAACCATGCAGGCCTTGATACGGTGAGCCTCCCGGAAGGCTCCTTCCTAGCCCTTCTTTCTTGTAGTCCTTAATTATTGAGCCATATATATCTGCACAAATATAATAAAAATTAGAAGAAATAAAAAATAAGTTATGGAACAATATTTGGAAAGCAAAAATACGATATTTTAAAAGGGATATGTGAATACGTTCGAATGTTACCAACGTCACGTTCAAACATGACTTTAGTTTGCAATGTTACAAATAGTCATGTTTGCACATACCCTGGATACATTTGAATGTGACTGTTTGCAACGTTGACACATTTGAATGTGACTGTTTGCAACGTATTGGGTTGTCAACGTTGCAAACAGTCACGTTCGAACATACATACAGTACATTTGAATGTGACTTTTCATATTCCAACATCGACGAAGTAACGTTCCAACGTACAAAATGTACATTGAAACATAATTGTTGGCCTTCCAACATTGTCGAATCATGTTCCAATTTACATTTATCGTTGGCCTTCCAATATTGAAAAGTTCCATTCAAATGTACAAAATGTACGTTTGAACGTAATGTTTCATCTTCCTGATTTCAAATATTTATGTTTGAACGTTCCATGGGAACGTTTGCACAGGAATGACTGACTTAGCCATTCCCAAAACTCCATTTCATGGAGTTTTAGGGAAAAAAATCATCGTAGAAATGAAGTACACACTTTAAGAAATCTTTCTACGGCGGCGTTTTGGCCAATGGAGACTCGTTGTGGCCGGAAAATCAACATGAAGTTTCGGTCATCACATTTTTTAAAGTTTAAAAATTCTAACATTTTTTAATTAAAAATACATCAACATAGTGGGATTAGAGTTCCCCATCTTTTGGTGATGGTTGCGGTGGCTTTGAAGATGGTTACGGCGGTGCTCATGAAGAAGAGAATTAGAAAGAAACGGTTGTTTTTCGAGAAATGGAGTTCTTCCATCGAGGCCACTATATATGTACACGTAATGTTCGAATGTTCATTAAAGAATGTTTGGACATTACGTATAAACCGTTTGAAACGTTTGCTAAGAACCAAACGTTCGAATGTCATCTTGTTGACGTTCAAACGTAGAGTTAAGTATTTTGTTGTCTAGGTATACACTAAATTTGAACGTTACGAATGAACGTTCTAACGTTGAAAAAAAACGTTCGAATGTTCGAATGACACATTCAAACATAGTTTTGTATTTTTAAATTGAAATTGAAATTACATTATAATATATTATAATACAGTTAAATATATTATATTATATAGTCTAAAACATCACTAGAATATATTTTGCCAACACTATATAATACTATAGTGTTAATTATTATATAATGTATTATAGTATTACAATAGTCAAAATGCTATAATATTATAGCACTAAGTATTGTATAATGTTACTATACTAGATAAAATATATAAAGTGATGTTAAAATATGATTAGTTGATACTATATAATATTATAGTATTAAGTATTATATAGTGTTGATTATAGCATTACTATAGTATATAAAACATCACTAAAATATAATATGATGATGCTATAGTTAAATATAGCAATATAATTCTATTTTTTTTAACTATAATTTTAGTAAATATTTTTAATATATTTTAATAAATGTAGCATTATATAGATTTAATCATAAAAAAGTAAAAAACAAAAAACATTCGAATGTGACCTAATTATGTTCAAACGTTCGAAAAAAATGTGTGAAAAATTTTCCGCACTTTCTAGAACGTTCGAACATAAATTTAGGTCATTCAAATATTTGTTTACAATTTAGGAATTTTTGTAGCATTTTATAAACGTTTGAACGTTAAGTTGTGACATTCGAATGTCACAATATCACGTTCGAATGTTTCGAGGAAATTTAAGTATATTCGAACGTTAGTATTGTAATATTTGAATGTTATTAAAAATTCAAACAAATCTAAATGTAGGCACGTGATGGAGCCAGAATTCACATTTCTAGCTTCTCCTGTGCGTGTGTGTGTGTGTGTGAGTTAGAGAGAGAGAGAGAGAGAGAGAGAGAGCTTAAGGGGGTCTTTGAGCATCTATTTCCTTTCAAATGTAAACTTCACAAGTGCTATTTGTAGGAATTTTTATATAATGCTATTGATTTCTTAATAATCTTAATAATTCATTGTATATTTTTTGAAGGATTAGTGGTGTGAAAGTTGAAGTTCGAAAGGGTAGAATACTTGCAAAGAAATCTTATTGCTTTTACTAGGTATATTTTCTATTTGCTCATTGTATATTTTAGAATTTGTTTATAATTGTGTATGTTATATTTGTGCATTTTTTTAATTATAAAATTTGAGAAACATGTATTCTTAATTTTTTTTTTTTTTTTTGTGTTTTGTATATTTTGATTGTGTATATTGGGTTTTTTGAATTATTTTAGTAATAAGAGTTTGAAAACATGTTGCTCCATTATTTGAATGTGTTTTATGATTTTTTGAATGTGAGTATACTATTTTGTGTGAATTTTTCCAAACATATTAGGTGTGATAATTTGTGCCTCTTTTCCAATTGGAAGCATATATATTTTAGAATTTGTTTATTGTTGGATATGTTATATTTGTGCATTTTTTTAATTACTGAGTGATTATTGATTGGTTAAAAATATTAGGTGATTGTGCACATTTGGTCATTGTGCATATTTGGTCATTGTGCATTTTAGGTTATGTGAGAATGATTGTGCATGTTAGGTTACTTTGTTTATTTTTTTAGTAATGGAATTTTTCAAACATGTTGGGTGGTTCTTTGAATGTGTTTTATGGTAATTTGAATGTGGGTATATTATTTTGTGTGAATTTTTTCAAGCATATTCAGTGTGACCATTTGTGCCTCTTTTTCAAGTATGTACTAAATAACATTTTGCTAACTTTGTTTGAATGTTATGGTTATATTATTTTGTGCCTTTGTGCCTCTTTTGCAAACATGTATTAATTAGCACCAACACTTAGTGTGAATGTGGGTATGATATATTATGTGAAATTAGTAGTGGGAATGATACTTTGTTTAATTTTCCAGTATGTTTTAACTAAACCCCAAACCCCATGCACTAAATCTCAAACCTCAAATTCCAAACCTTAAACCCCAAACCTAAACCCTAAACCCCAAAATCCAAGCTTCAAACCCCAAACTCCAAACCCCAATCCTAAATCCTAAACCTCAATCCTGAGTCCTAAACCTTATACCCCATACCCCAGATCCTAAATCCTAAATTCCATCTCCCAAATCTTAAACCCTAAATCTTAAATTCGAAACCCCAGACCTAAATCCTAAACCCTAAATCCCAAATCACACACTCAAAACCTCAAATCCTAATTCCTAAACCTTAAAATCTAAACCCTAAATCCCAAACCCCGGACCCAAACCCTAAACCCCAAACCCAACCTTTATTCAGGTTGTGGACATTACATATATGAATAACGTTAGACCCGTTTGAGAATCAGTGTACACTCAGGTGTCCACTGATTCCTGAATTGTGCAGTGTAGACAGTTTGAGATTCTATTATCTATATTGCAAATTTTTGTTACTTCTACTAATTTTCACTTTGCGTATGAAGTTTCAGTGTCTTCCTCATTTGTTCTTCGTGTATACTGTTTGTAGGGTCACAATCCATTTTTACGAACATGTATACTTGGAGAACTATAGAGAGGTGTTATCAAAATTTCTACTGACGTGAGAAGTAGAAGTAACAAAAGTTGTGCAATATAGATAATACAATCTCGAATGTGATAGGACCAACTACCTTATCAAAGATGAAGTGAATTACTTTGGACCATAATTTGCATGTAGATTTTAATGCCTTAAACTAATAGATGGATTTTTTAGAAATAGATAAAAATTCGATGCGCCTGGGCGATAGACTTAGAAAGGACTATGTTCTCTATGCACGTGAAGTCAGGACCTTCATTGAATTTGCTCGGGCCTCTGTTGATAGTCGTAATTACATCAAGTGTTTATGTCGAGGTTGTAAAAATTTATGTGCTATAGGATTAGATGAAGCCGAGTATCATATCTTTGTCAATGGAATGGAACTGGGATATACACGATGGATACTCTATGGTGAGCCGTATGAACTAATACCAAATATATTGTTCAATCATTTAAATTATATGCGAGATATTGGTGATGAGAACGAACATGATGATGCTGTTGAACGGGATGAGATGGAGGAGATGTTGGGTGACATTGGTGATGAGATGTTTATGGATGAACCTGAGAATGGTGACCTAAGCAATCGAGGGAGTGATCCAAATAATTTTGCCGCAATGTGAGAAGATGCAAAGCATGAGCTTTATCTTGACTGCAAAAAGCACAGCAAAATGTTCTTTATTGTGCGGTTGCTTCACATTAAGTCATTGTGTTGAATTTCAACGAAATCAATAAATATGATATTGGACTTATTTAATGAGGTGCTTCCTGAAGGGTCTGCATTACTGAAGAATTTCTATGAAGCTAAACAATTGAGAAAGGGATTAGGATTTGAGTACAAGTTCATACATACATGCAAGAATGACTGTGTTTTGTTTTGGAAGGAGAACGAGAAAAAACAAACGTGTCCTGTATGCAAAGAGTCGAGGTAAAAAACTAAGAAGAATGTACCGGTCAAGGTGTTGCACTATTTTCCTTTGAGATCTCAACTGCAATGACATATATATCTAAAAAAATAATGGAAGATATGAGGTGGCACCAATAGAAAAAAGTTGAAGATAGCGCATATATAAGGCACCCAGTTGACTCACGGGCCTGGCAGTCATTTGATGAATAGCATCCTGAGTTTGGGAACAAAGCTCGCAACGTGCGCCTGAGACTCACAACTGATGGATTCAATGTCTTTGATAAACATGAGTACAAGTTATAGAACTTGGCCCGTTGTGTTGATACCGTACAATCTTCTCCCATGGAAGTGCATGAAAGCACCAAACTTTTTGTTAACTCTACTAATCCCTAGCCCGAGATCACCGAGAAATGACATTGATGTATTCATGCAGCCGATGACTAAGGAGCTCAAAGAGCTATGGGAAACGAGCGCTAGAACTTACAATGCATCAATTGGGATGTCTTTTTAGATGCATGCTACGGTGATGTAGACGATAAATAACTTTCCTGCATTTGAAAATCTGTCCGGTTGGAGTACTAAAAGGAGTTGATGTGCTTGACGTGTAATCAAGAAACTTCCAGTGAGTGGCTAAAACTTTTGCAGAAGATGTGTTTTATGGGTCATCACCGCTATCTCGTAGCAAATCATGTATGAAGAAGCGAAGACCTAAGTTTGATGAGAGAGTGGAGGAAAAATTTGCACCAAAGGAGTAATCTAGGGACGACATATTGGAACAACTGCAACATTTACCCGCGAACAACTTTAGTAAAGGTTGAGGAAAGAACAAGAGAAAATGAGGCACATTAGAGTTGAATTAGACGAAGCGCAGTATTTTTTGATTTGTCGTATTGGTTATCCTATATATTGCGACATAGCTTGGATATTATGCATATAGAGAAGACCATATGCAACAATATACTTGGAATAATGATGAGCATTAAACCCAAGACAAAGGATATGATCAAGACAATGAAAGAACTTGAGAGAACAAACATTAAACATAATCTACATCTACAGGTGGATAGAAATTGGGTGGTCATGCTGCATGCATATTTTACGATGAAGAAAGATGAGAGAATAAATTTTTGCAAATAGTTGCAAGGCATGAAACTTACAGATGGTTATGCTTCAAATATCAGCAAGTGTGTGAACCTGGTTGTCTGGAAAATCAATGGATTGAAAAGTCATGACTGTCGCATATTTATGCAGAAGTTATTTTCGATTGGAATTTGTGGCAAATTGACATCTAATGTACACGTGGCCATTACTGAGCTTTGTATGTTTTTCAGGGACTTGCACTCGGGCTGTAAATTGTGATATACTGCAGAAGATGGAAGACGACATTGCCGCTATCTTATGTAAATTCGAGTAGATATTTTCACCCTCATTTTTTTATGTGATGGTCCACTTAGCAATACATTTATTTCGAGAGGTATTGTTAGGTGGACCAGTACAATTCCGTTGGATGTATCCAAATGAAAGATATTTGGGTTGACTAAAGCGTATAGTTAAGAATAAAGCCAGAATTGAGGATTCAATAGCAGAGACCTATATACACGATGAATGGTTAATATTTTGCTCACTATACCTTTGCAGTATTGAGACACGATTTAATCGTGAAGATTGAAATGATGATCTTACTGTTCCACTTCCTCATGTACTATCAATGTTCTCCCAGAATGTATGATCCTTGGGTGCATAAACCGATTATAATCTCATTGATGAAGAGTTGAAAAGTTCGATGGTACGTGTTAAATAATTGCTAGGAGATTGACGACTATCTCATGTAGGGTACTTATCCAATTTCTCCTAAAATTATTAGATCTTGACAACACAATGGACGTATTATAATATTTTTTGCATTAATATATAGTGAGCACTTAGACAAATTAGCATAGAAGGCATAGATAATATGGAGGTAAGACATGAAAAAGAATTTCCTAGTTGGTTTGAAGAACGTGTATGAACTATGATTTTGAACATGTTTGATTTTGAAATTTTTAAATATTCTTGGTAACATATTAATTATATTTATTGTTTTATATTGTTAGATCTTGAAAAAATGTGTTCGTGATCCCGGGTCAATTTCTCCTGAAATGCATGCATTGGCCCTTGGTCCCTCAAAAAAAGCAAGACAATACACAATATGCACTGTTTGAGGATTATAGATTTCATACTTTGGATCATGAAAGAAATAGAAAGATACAAAATTGTAATGTGTTGGTTGATGGGAGTCATCAGGCAGATAATATTGACTATTACAGTGTTATACATGATATAATTAGACTAAAATATCTGGGTGGGTTTATAAAATATGTTTTTAAATGTGATTAGTGGGATCTATGTGGTGGTCGGGTTTCAATGCATAAGGATAAACACTTCATGAGCGTCAATATTGCATCAAAATGATATGAATATGATCCATTCATATTGGCTTGTCAAGCTAATTAGGTGTATTACTTAAATGATCCACTAAAAGGCGTTAATGAAGATAGTGGAGAGATAACTTGGTAAGTCGTAAAAAATTTGTTACTAGGAACATATATGAGGCATGAACAAATGCGGATCATGACTTCAACGGAACTGAAGATGATATTTCGATTGTAGAAGCATATCAAGAAGATGAAGATCAAGGTATTAACTTGTTTGTTAATCTCGGTGCATTTGAGATACTTCCCTTATCTAGAGATAATGTGGCACCTGTCCACTTTGACCCATCCGAACTAGATGCTCATCCAATTGAAGTGAGTGAGAAGGAAGAAGACGAGTTTGAAGAAGAAGAAGAAAACATGCACGATGACGATGAAGAGATTATTGAGCGAAATTCTAAAACAAGTATAAAAAATTCATTCGAATAGTAATGAAAATAGCGTTTTAATTACTTTTCTTTATTTTTTTATTCATTTTTAAGGATGCTGCCAAAAAGACAATGAAGAAATGTGCCACGTCTTCCAAGTCCCAAACCCATTCCAAACTCTCCAGCTGATGAATGCGCTCCTGAAGATATTAACATGCAGGAGACGGATAGCTAGTCGACATCTAATAATAATGAAATATCGTTGGTAATTAATTAATTATATTTTAATACTTAACATATATAACTAATATCATGTTATTATATATGTTAGTTGATGCAACGTCTTCTCGATATGGTTGTGACTTTACTCATGGAATCTCTTTAGAAAAAAGTAGACATCAAGAAAAAATCAAGGTCACAATTCCTGAAAATTCCTCTAGAGGAATGGATGATAGTACGATAACACTTTTCTCTTATATCGGTACAGTAGTTCGAGCTTATACTCCCTTTTATGTGCGATCATGGCAAAATATTCATAATGAAGTTAAGGATCACATTCGGAGACAATGCTAGTGAGATAACTTTACAACTATATTTTTTTCCTCTCAATAAGTATATTGGATTACTTATTTCATTCACTCATTAGGATGAGTTCGACCTTGATTTTATTCGTACTGAAGATTTGAGAACTGTGAATGGACTGATGTTTACATTAGTTTGACGTCATAAGGGCCGATGTCATGAGCACTTCAAGAAGTTTCAGATGTTAGAAGAGGCGGCGAAGTTTTCTTTCCAAAAGATGAAGTTAGATGATTGGGTAAAGTGTTGTGATATTTTCGTAAGTCCTGATTATTAAGTATTCTAAATTAGTTAGTTATTTACATTTGTATTCGTTCTAAATTAGCAATAGCATTATTAATTAATTTCGTAGAGTTTAAGTTAGACGAATGCACATAATAGATCCGCTCTCACTGTCTACTATCATGCTCATTCAAAGTCGTTCTACCGTCTTGCCGATAAGATGATAATTAATAACTTATAGAAATTCATTTACTTTCTTTATATACATTTATTTAATACTAATATTAAATTTCTCAATTACTAATATGTCTTTGTTAGAAATGTGATGATTCTGTCTCTCATTCATTTTTATGTTGTTGCTCACACTAATGAACGTAGTGAATGGATGGATCCTGTCATTGCAGGAAAATTATATAAGTGATATTAATTTTTTAAATAAATTATGCAGTATTTGAATAATTTATTTTTGTTTGTATTTTAATTAATTTTGTTACTTAATGTGTGTTTTATCTCTAATTACAGGACAGAATATTGGAGCTACATTCAACTTTTGGGGAATCATCTTTTAGTGATATAGACATATTTACGGAAGTGCTCGGGACCAAGTCTAGCATGGTCAGAAGATTGAGACGTTCAGTCGAGCATTCAGTTGGTTCATCCTTCACGAGCTCCTCGACTTCAAAAATTAATAATCTTACCAAAGATTTAGAAGCAACACAACGAGAAAACGAGTATATAAGGTCGAGACAGCAGGAGTTGGAGTCTCTCTTGGAGCGATAATCTGATTTTCAGACACGTATGCAAGAGTAGTAGAGAGATCAGAAGGAAAGAATGCGCACTGTTGTCCAAGAACAAATGCAGAGGAAGATGGCGGCCCAGATGGAACATGTTATGTCACTACAGCAGGATTACGATAGATGAGAAAAAGAAGAAATAAATCTTATTCTTTTTATTATTATTTGTAACTTTTAGTATCTAACTGTGATATGCTATAAGATATTGTAATCTAGTAAATTGATTGTGTAACTTGATACAATTTGTATGATTTTAAATTTTATTAAAATTTATCATTTCTAACTAGTACGTTCGAATATATACATTAAACGTTCGAACATTTGTTTCAACTGCATTCAAATGTACCACACAATGTTAGAATGAATTCTCCCATTGTCGACCAAATGTTTGAATGTTTAGTAAACTAACATTCGAATGTTTGACAAAACGTTCAAATGTTCATTAAATTAACGTTCGAACTTACTCAAATGTAACATTCGAACGTTTTGCAAGAAACGTCGAACGTCAAAATTATTTTCGGATGTGACCAACGTTCGAATGATAATACAAGCGTTCGAACGTTTGAGAAACGAACGAATTAGTATGTTGTTCAAATGTCAACTAGATGAGTTTACGTTTGATCGTGACTTTTAGCGACACATTTGAACCATCACTAACTAACGGCGGTTCTAACGTTCGAACATTACATCGAATGAAAAAGCACCAATCGGAGTAAACTATTACAAATATTTATCTATAACGCACTTACTGGGACAGTTGCATTGATGGTTTTTAACTGCCACCAAAAGTCTTTCATGACATTTTGATATTTTTTATAATGCTTTTATTTGTCATTAAAAGCTAAATGTGTTGTAGTGCATAGTCTAAAGTCTTATACCTATTCGAAGCCTTTATACCCAAAAGCTTGGGCCCTTATTAAACCACTTCTTGGGCCTTCTTTAATTCTATCAAATATGTAGTCTGATTACTTAATTTAGTAGTAATGGGCAACTCTTCAATATAACAAGGTCATTCTCTTGTGGGCCTCTTGGAGTTTTATTTTTAAAATTAATATAATACTAAAAATTATTTAAAATAATATTACTAAACTAATCAAACTTAAAAAAAAAATCATTTTTTTCAAAATGAATATTGCCCTAAAATTTTCTAATAATTCTACTAATTTACTCTTATTCCTAAATAGTTTTAACTCCTAATGTAATAATTTACTAGGGTTAAAGATTATTAGAGTCAAGACGTAAGAAGCTTTTAGATGGAACGTTACTTGAAGTCGAATATTCGAATTTTTGCACGTTCCATTAATGGATGCAACCTCCTATTTCGGACGGACTTGAGGTCCCACTGCCAGACTAGTTTTGTACCCCCATGACAATCAGACTGATGGAGATAATAATTGTTAAATACTTTACCATTTCAAGATTATATTCCTTTCCAATTTCAAACCCCGTCCAAATCCAATTCTCCAATCCTTTCCCATCCCACCTTCGACAAGAGTACTACACCACGTGGACGCACGGGCCATTGCAAGTGGAACGTCATATTTAAGACAAGTGGCACTCTTCCATTAGTGGGGACATCAAATCCCACGTGTTTTGTGGCTGTCCATCACGTGATCCAGGACCCCCTGGTTTGTGGCCATGATACAGGATACGAATGTACTATAATTTCTACTTTCGATAGGCAACAGTCGTCGTCAAATCCTTATCCAGCAATAACACCACACTTTTTAGTGGTTTTCTATCGTGCTCGGATTTTCTTTCATGCTGTTAATAACGCTTTTTTTCCCTTTTTTTCTCATTTGAAATATGGGAACCTGTGCGGTCTACACAGATCACGATCGAAGTCCGATCGGGTATCGGTCTAGTTCCTTCTTAACACTATAAATCCCCTTCTCAGTCTGGAAGTATTCCCAATGCTAACTTCTGAGACTTGTGGCCTGTGACAGCATTATATGCCAACCTGTTGCCTTTATCTGCATTTGCACCTGCACCTTTACTTCGCGCGCGAGCGCGCTCTCTCTCTCTCTCTCGTATAATAATTCTGAATATACATGGGAGATGAGCTGATTAGCATGAGGTGCAGGTACAGTTGCAGGTGAATGCCATGTTGGCTCCTTTTAAGGGATCCCAGAAAGTAGGGTTTTGAAAACTGATCAGATTTATTATTGTTTCTTAGTATTTTTTTTTTCTTCCAAAAGGGTTATCATGAACCAAAGAAGCATATACATGAAGGGATCTGCCAAGGTGATAAAGACTTCAAGGTTTTTGAGGATGATGAAATGATCTCAGCTCACAATATTTATGTTTGTTTTTGTGACTCAATAAGTGTTCTGTCCGTTGTTTTGACCCAAGATCTATCAAGATATGTGAGGGTACTCTCACAAACAGGCTTCTAGATAAGGTAACAATCTCTCTCTCTATATGAAAAATGCTAAGAATTTCTCTCGTTGAGATCCATAGAACCCGATGGATCTTATGAAAGATTTTGTTTTTGGTTTTTTTTATGAGTGATATTTAGGATCAGTTGGATTATTTCTAGCGTCAAAAGCAGTTAATTGTTTTTTGGATTATTTTTGTTATAAATATTAAAAAAATATAATAAAAAAATAAAATATAGGTAAATTTATCGGAATGTTTGGTAAAGTCCAGTCCTTATTGTTGACGGTGGTGGGTGATATCGCTGGTGTTATTGGGATTGGTGGGTTTCGATGATCTCACTCTTATCACGACGACTTCTAACGAAGTTCTGGCAGTTTTAAACTCAAAATGAGCTTGTTAGGACCGTCGGGGTTTCATTGAAGGTTACTGTAGTCGTCGTCGTATGTGTGAGGTCGTCAAAGCCCGCCGGTGTCGATGGCATCTATAGTGGACTGTTTTTACTAGGAGGTCGGCCCGACCAATCCCAGTTTTTCTCTTTTTTTTATATAATTTTTAAATAGATAGTTTTAAATAATATTGTATTTTTTTATATTTTTAAAAAATATTTTAAAATATGAAAAAAATCTTATAATTTTTTATCATTTTAAAATAATTTTTAAAAATAAAAAAAATTATAACATTATTTAAAATTTCTATTAAAAAAAAAAACCACCTCTCATAAATTTGGAATTTCGAGGGATGCCTAAAATTCTCCATAAATAATATATGGAAGTAAGCATCCACACAGAAACTCCCTCGTAATTTCTTACCTTGGGAGTTAGACTTGAATAGTTAATTTTATGGGCTATGTAAAATCATTGGTTCATCCTAGTTCGGGCTTTTAATAAGCTGTATCGATTTATAAAGAACAGCTGGCTATAGGAAGATCGATATAGCCTTTCAGAAACTTCCCTTTACGTCTATATCTTGTTTAATTCTCTCAGAACAGCAATAAGGGCAGGTAATAAAGTTCTTCACAGCCTTCTTTAGGAATTACTTTCTTTGTTTTAAAAGATAGAGATAAAAAATTTAAAATATTTTTAAAATTTTTATTATATAAAATATAATAAAAAATTAAATTTTTTGATATGCTCATATTAATTTTTTAAATTTTTCTATAAAATTATTATTAAAAAAATATTTTATAATAATATATATATTTTTAACTTTTGTCTAATAGATAGCAAACAGATCTGCCTAGTTCCGTGTACTTTTTGCAAGGTTTATAGGGCACATAGATCGATGTTGATAACTTATGCTTGCGTTGAAAGCTCTTGACAAAGATAAATAGATCGTACTTCCTACTGATGATGCTTGGGAAAAATATGATCAGACACAGGTGCTCTAGAGGAAATTTTTTGGTAAAACTGCTATATATGTATCAGTATTAATTGTTAAGTTTCGTTTAAATTTAGAGATCGAGATAAATTTAATTTAATTTAATTTTTAATATTATAATTATTTAAAAATTTAAAAATTTAAAAAAATTAAATTAAAATTTAAAAATTGTGTATCAAATTAAAAAAATGTGTATAAGAATTTATATTTTGTATAAAAAATTTAAAAAATGTAATAATAAAATGAAGATGAGTTGAAAAAAATTTGTTATTCAAACGGAACCTAAATCTCTCTTGCACTTAGGCATATAAATTCCTACCATTACTTAAAAGCTTCTTCTCCTCAAGTTAGGAAGGAAAGTTGGAAGTTTGTTCCAACATAAAAAGGAACTAACCTAGGCCTGATTATATATATCACAGTGATTCAAAATTATCCCCTTGTGAGTCCTCCTGATTATAAAGTAACATCTATTTTGACAATAGCTTGAATTGGTAAAAACTAAATGCATGAGTCCTTTTGCCACTAATTATAATGTAATTATAGTCTTGCCTCCAAACCATGATATCCCTAGCTTGTTTCTTTTCTCATTTGTTTTTCATGCTTTGATTCTCCTTTTCTCTTTTTTCTTTTTTAATTTATAGCATAATAAAATTTTTTCCTAACCCATCAGGGTATGGTTCATTAGAGTTCCATACAACTAGAATGTTGAACACCAAATTATGGTATAATAGTGTCAACTAAGGTATTCATAAATCGTCACAAAAAACTTCAAAATCGTCGCAAAAAGTTTCAAAATCACGACAAAAAGTCATTTGTCGCGTTTTTAAGATCGCGGGTTAACTACGGCTATTTGGGCGTGACAATAAGCCTAATTTCTTGCGGTAAATGCCTAATTTCTCGCAGCAATACTATTATTTACGGCGAGAAAACGCAGCAAATACTACTATTTGCAGCGAGAAAACGCAGCAAATGCTACTATTTGCGACAGAATTTAATTCTCAGTTAAACAAAACGCAATAAAAATTTTTATTTGTTGTAGTGGTAGTAACAGTTTGTAGTTTTTAGCAAAGCACCCTTGGCTTAATCAACTAAAAATTGAATAAACTTCTGTTTTGAGCTAATTAAAATCTGGATTCCTAGCAGCTAAGGTAACTCATAATTCCAACAAATCCTTTTACAGGCATAAAAGTTTGAAAATAGTAATTCTAAATCGTCTTGAATCTTGAAAAAAAATTCAAATCCTTTCAAATGGTCTTCGAAGGTGCAATAAAAAGTGTCTCAAACAAAGCATGATAGTGCTAGAAAATTACTTCTGCTCCCACCCCCCAACTGGGAAGGAGCATTGTCCTCGATGGTCCAGTAAAAAATACAAGAAGACAAGAAACAAAAATATAGAAAAATAAATATAAATACCTGAGCGAGGATGAAATGAGCGGCAAGAAAGGAACAAATAGGAAAACTAAAACAAAAATACAACCTCTAGAAAAGAAAAGCACAAGTCAAGACAAAACAAAATAAAGCAAAGGAAAGTAGGAGAAAGTACTGAAAATTAACTAGCTGGAATAGAAATAGGGCCAGTTAAGTGGAGAGTGTTGAATCCCCAGGTGACAAATTAGTAAGGAAGGTTTTAAATTTCTGACCATTAGCCTTGAAAATATTCCTATTTTGGGGGTTAAGGATTTTCACAGTACCATGAGGGAAAATGGTTTGGACAATGTAGGGACAATTTCACCGAGATCTCAACTTGCCAAGAAAAAGGTGAAATCTAGAATTGTAAAGAAGCCTTTGCTGATTAGGTTTAAAGGGTTTATGAGAATCTGCTTATCATGTACAAATTTTATGAGTTCCTGGACAGTTTAGAATTATTATAATCACCCATCCTAAGTTCATCTGTTTCAGAAAGGTGTAATTCACTCAAAGATTCAACCTGGACAATGTCAAAATTAAACTTTTTTCATGGCTTAAAAGGCGTAGTGTTCAAGTTCAACATGGAGATGACAAGTTTTTTCATAAACTAACCGATAGGCCCATAATGCATAGTCCAATAAGCCCATAATGCATTGGGTAATCTCAAAATCCAATCTTTACAGTTAGGATTTATAGTTTTTTCAAATGATCTTAATTTTTCTATTAATAAGTTTAGCTTGACCATTTATTTGAGAGTGATATAGGGTGAAAACTTCTTAGTGAATGCCATATTTGTGGAGGAGGATAGCAAAAGGTTTCTTGCAAAAATGAGTTCCATCACCACTTATGATAGCTTTAGGCATGCCAAGATGAGAGAAAATGCTTCCTTTCAAAAATTAACCACAATCGAATGGCCATTTAATTTGCAAGAAACGACTTTGATGCAATAAGACAAATAATCAATAGCAACTAAAATGTATAAATGACCAAAAGAAAGAGGGAGAGGTCCCATAAAGTCAATGTCCTAACAATAAAAAAACTTCTAGCTAGAACCAAAATAGGTTCTAGAGGAATTATGTTTCGTTTAATTATTACACCCAATTTTTGACATGGTTTGCAAGATTTACAAAAATTATAAGCATCTCGACACATGATAGCTAATACAAATCACATTGCAAAATTTTAGCTATCGTCTTATGAGTAGAAAAATGGCTCCCTCATGCTTTAGTATGACAAGCATTAAGAACAACGGATATGTTATCATTTTGGACACATTTTTGAATGATTTGATCTAAGTTGTATTTATACAAATAAGATCATCATAGAAGAAATACTTAAATCTTAATTTTGAATCGTTTTACGTCTTGAGTAGTCTAATGTGGTGGAGTTTGACCTGTCACTAAAAAATTCACAATGTTAGCATATCATGATCTAACATTAATAGGTAAGAGCTGATCATTAGGAAAAGAGTCAGATATAGAGGAAGATGATTCAATTTTCGTGAACTGGAGTCGGGGTAGATGATCAGCTACCACACTCTTCACATCTTTTTTGTACTTAATGGTGCTGTCAAATTCTTGAGGGAGAAGGATTCATCAGATGATGCGTGGTTTCATATCTTTCTTTGTCAAGAGAGATTTCAAAGTTGTATGGTTAATAAAAATTATCATAGGTTAGTCAAGTATGTAAGTCCAAAATTTGTCCAATGTAAAGATAATGGTAACTTTTTCAGTGATGGAGTAGTTCTTTTGAGTTCTATTTAAAGTTTTTAATATATAACAAAAGAACGATTATTTTGTTGCTGTCCAAGCAGCTCCTATGGCAAAATCACTAGTGTCACACATAATCTTAAAGAAGGGGATCAATCAAGGAGTTGAATGATAGAAGTTGTGGTGAGTAGATTTTTAAGTTCTAAAGAATTCTGGTGTTTAGCTATCCAGTTAAAAACAATGTCATGCACAAGTAAAAGACATAAAGGTTTGAAAATGGAACTACAACTTTTGATAAATTTGATATAAAAACCAGCATGATCTAAAAATGATCTACCATCCTTCATTATTTTAGGTGCAAGGAATTTAGAAATCAGGTCAATCTTGACCCTATCAACTTCAATTCCCTTGAAACGCTATGCCCAAGAACTATCCATTTTTTAATTATAAAGTGACATTTCTCTCAATTGAGGAGTAGATTTTTTTCTTTACACCTAGCCAAAATAGTTTGTAAGTGATAAGCTAAGCAATCATCAAAGGTATAGCTAAAAAAAGAGAGATAATCCATAAACATTCTCTAGGAATCAACTCATCATGAGTATTTTTTATAAATGCCAACTAGATTTTTTTAGAATTACTTGAGTTGGACTCACCCATTGGCTATTTGAGATAGGGCAGATGATATGTATTAGAGTTTATATATGTATGCATAAAATAGAGGAACAAAATTGAAGGAACCAACCACCACTTTTATTGATATTTGAAAAGAGCACCAAAAATAAAAACAATAGAATTTTATATTTTTGTTGGAGCTCTATCTCTCAATTGCTCTTCATTATATGTGATTTATTTCCTCTCAATCTATCGATCCATGCATGCGGCCTCTAACGTATTTATAGACAAACTTGAGAAGTAAAAAGTATGCAGCCACTTGAGAATACTAATTCAATTTGAACTCTTGTTATAGCTTTCGTCGTATAACATGATGTGATGCCTCCAATTTACGTCCATAATATAATACAAATTGAAGTGTCAGGGTAAATAAAGCTAGGCTACTCACCCCCGTACTTATCGAAATTTAATGTAAATCGTAGCGAAAAAGTTCTGAATAAAATTTTCTAATGATCACATGGTAAAATAAAATCACAATATCCACATCATCCATTTAAATAACATTGTATCCTTACATGCATAACCGAGTTAGCTTTCTCAGTCAATATACAAACTTATCAAAATTTCAACTTAGAGCCGCCTATGCTCCTTCTTTACTACGGGAAACTTTTTCTCCATGCCGATGCCGATTCCTATTATACTAACGGGATCAAAACTTCTACAGAGAGAGTACTCCGGGTACCTCTCAGGATTTCTTCGGGTCTCTTGAGCAACTGTGATCTAGCCCATGACTGTCATCAAACCCTGTAACGAAGTTAAAATCCCCAAAAGAAAAGAAAAATACAAGAATGAGATTTCCTTGGAATTCTCAGTAAGTACACACTTAACTTAATAAAAATATAGACATCATAATATAATCACATACAAGCTAGACAACCAGAGTGTGCATTTATGTCATATTTCATGTGACTCATGCATGCCTTAGACTGATCTCTTATGTGGACTTACTCTGAAAAACTTATTTCATGCATGGATTTTTCATTCTTATCTTAAAATTCTTGTTCTTATAAATCTTTACTTATATCCACTATTATTACTCGTAGTTGGGCCATGCCACTATTATTACTCATGGTCGGACTATGCTATTATTATTACTGGTGGTCGGGTCATACCACTATTATTACCCGTGATCAGGCCATATTATATCCACTATTATTACCCGTGGTGGGCTATATCATATTCACTATTATTACCCGTGGTTGTGCCATATCATATAAAGTTTCCTTATCTTATTTCTTAAGTGTTCGTTATGACCCGTGACAATACTTACATGACGACATGTAACATGAACTTTTCTTAGAAATGGACGTCATGACTTATGACGACATGTATGTGATAAAATGCAATATAAATATAAACTTAGACTTGTGACATGCATGTTTCATGTTTTCGTAAAGCATGTGACATAGAAAAGCATATCACAAAACCCTACATGCATATACGTCACTTAAATTCATAACGTCAAAGTTTAGCAAATAATATGTATGCAATTAAATAAAATATTAAATTTTTATTTAATCAGGGTTGGCCGAATTTTGATGTAAAATTTATTCTTAATTATTTGTTCATTTAACTTATTTAACTCAAGTCAAGATTTTTCATAATCACATAACTTATGCATGTTTTGTTTGTTTCTTGAACATTTCTCTTACATATATAATTTTATTATTTTATTTTATTTTATTCTATATTTTCAGCATAATAATTCTTAAAAATCCTCCTAATATATTGAGATTCCTATACTTACCATACTTATTAAAAATCTCATTCAAATTATTCACTAATAGTTTAAAATAGAAGAAAAACACCATTTTGAGATATTTATCTACTCTAGTTTTTCACTTATTCCTAATTCCGTCCTTTTTAGAGTTCTTATTTCTTAAAACTTAAAACACAAAAGTTGTAGATATTTGTCTTAGATTTTTATAGCCTCATTAATCATTCAATTCCGACGTCAAACTATTAAGATATGACCATTTTACTGTAAGATAATAAATATGCTAATTTAACCCCCTTGAAATCCGAATTTGCTAGGGTTGTTCTATCATTTTTTTCTAAATCATGACCTCATATTTTCACATAATTCTCTTATTATATGATAATAAAACATATTCATAAGATTCTAAAAATTTTTCTAGTATTTTTCCATAATAAAAACTACTCCATAAATCAAGAGTATTCAAGTTACTTCATAAATGATGCATAGGCTTAAATAAGCATCAAATAAGCATCAAATTAAATCTATAAATTAAGCCACTTATACTACATCAGGAATATGTTAAGTAGTGCACTTATAAATTTTTCCAAAGCTAAATTAGTAGTCTTGAATTGATCTTGCACCGCTCCTCCTTCAATGCCTCTAATTAGCTCTCCTTTGATGTTTGGGAGGTGAAAGGATTGAAGGAAGGGTTTTTAAACTCTTTTTGCTAAGTATGACCGTGTGTCTTAAAGGAAGAATAAGTGAAGAAGCCTTTTCCCTCAAGTGGTTGACTACTTATATAGCAAAGGAAGAAGAATAGCTTGAGTCACTTGTGTGATGACTGGTTTCTCTTCTATTGCCCCGTGTGTGTGTGTGTCTCACCTCCTTTAGCCCCATCATCATATCTAGGCTTAGAATTAGTTGGCTCTAATAACATCCAGTGGTCATCCTTGAGCCACCTAAAAGCAGGTCTTGATCAATGGCTTGAATCATTCCAGCGCATGGAGATAGAAACAAAATAATATCATAAGTAATCTCCAAGGGATGCAAGTTCGATTCTTTGGCCCCCTCTGAGTGTCCTCAACTTTCCTAAGGGATCTACCCCATTTATCTACCTGTTCCTTACACCTGTCTAAATGTCTATAAGCATCAAGAATCCAATTAGATTTTGTCTCTTATCTAAGGCGGTGGAGATAATCCAATTCGGGTTCCAATTTTGCCCTTTTTAGATCTTATCACTTCTTGGCCCAATAAGTCCTTGATCCATTGCGATTATACAAAAACTCAAAACATAAAAGTTTTAGATAATGCTCTTAGTGATTTATAGGATTTTGAATCACCTTATTCCGAGAACAAATGAGAGATATAAAATTAATTTACCAAAATATGTCAAAACTCACCCGAGAACATCCAATCCGAGTTCTCTATTTGTTTCCTTTATTTTCTTACCCACCAAGACATCTAGATCAATTCTTATAAACTTGCCAAATTTTTACACACATGTCAACAACTCAGAAAAATTGATAGTCAATCACAATTTTCATCACATGGCCGAACATAATACAACTCATCTAAGTCGGTTACCAGTTGACTCTCATTCCCATCTGTCCATTTCACACTAGATTTAATCCTTAATACATTCATTATCTTCGAAAACCAAAACATGAACGTTCTAGATCTACCTCTTAAGGTTCTATACAAATTGGAATAACCTCATTCTGATATTATATGCAGGCGTTATGATTATTACACAAAAACTCGACAGATTAGTCCGAGAACTCGTTTTGGCACACCAAGTGTTTGATTTTTTGTTCTATCACTTCAATTTAAATTTCTTTCTCAAATTTTAAAAATCTATCTCTTTCTAGATCCAAATTGAATTTCTCTAGTTGACACCTTGCTAAAATTCGCAAAGGTCAATCCAAAATTTTTCTTTGAATGCATCTAAGCCTCAAATCCTATTTTCATTGAAAAATATCATTCCCATAAATTCCTTTAAAATATTATCAAGTAAATGCTTTATCTTAAAAAAATTTGAGTTATTACACATGACGTTGGTTCATTCCATGCAAACTCAAACCGCTTTCTTCATATCAAAGTGTCTTCATGGCCAAGTAACTTTCATGCTAAGTGATAAATACGGCTAAATAGATATATGGCTGAGTCAAATTACTTCATGGCTATGAGAAATAACTTGAAGTTTGGAAAATATTCTTGAATCAAGTTTAATTCCCAACATCCCCCCTTAAGCTTGATTTACCAAAAACGGTAACTCCAAGCAGTTTACATAATTTGTAAAGCAACGTTTTGAGAGATTTTGTGAAAATGTCTGCAACATGATCTTCAAATTTTGTTTATATTCATTGAACTCTATTTTTCTTGTGAGATCTTAAATTTTGTGTACTTTTACATATCTTTTTTGTTTTTATTATTTTCTTTTATAATTGTTGTTGTTTTTATTTATTTATTATTTGGGTTATGTTATTTATTAATGTTATCAGTTGTTTGTATGATTCTCAATAAGATCTGATCATGCAACAAGCCAAATTCAGTATTGTTCTTTGTTTTTTTAAAACACCATTTTGTTGAGGCGTGTATGGAATAATATGTTGATGAACAATCCCATTTTCTTTACAAAATCTTTCAAACTCTTTTGAAGTGTATTCTCCACCACAATCAGATCTTATTGCTTTGATGTAGTATCTACTTTGTTTTTCAACTAAGGATTTGAATACCTTCAATTTTTGAAAAGTCTCACTTTTCTCTTTCAAGATGTAAACCCATATTTTTCCAGTAAAGTTGTCAGTGAAGGTAAGAAAACCTCTCAAGAGGTGGAGTTCTCTCTATTTCCACCGAGCATCATGGGTTGAATAGGACCACATATATCTGTGTGGACCAATTGGAGATGTTGGGTTGCCTTTTTTGTTCCTTGATTTTTAAAGCTTTTTCGACGTTTACTGAGGAAATATCCTTCACATTTTTTCAACGGAAGCTTGATATGTGGAATTCCTATCACCATGTTTCTTTTTTACATAATAATCAATCCTTGAAAGTTCAAATGACCTAATTTAAGATGCCATAGAGTAGTATCATCTTCGATTTTGGCTTTGTAATATTTGGATTGATTATTATGAGAAGCATGCAAATATAAAGGAAACATACGATTTTTCATCATACATATGTGTGTGATCAGCATGTTTTGTTGATCTATGATAGACAAACCCAACTTCTTTGTATGAATATTGTAGCCTTTCTCAAGTAACTCGCCTAAACTGAGAATGTTACTCTTCATATCTGGTACGTAATAGACATTGGAGATATATTGTTGTTTTCCATTCTTCAACTTAATGCCAATGATTCTTTTGCCTTTCATAGGCCTCTCTGTTGAATCTCTAAAAGTGACATCTCTTTGGCAGCTTTCATCAAGCGTCATGAACAACTCCTTTTTGCCGCACATATGGTTGCTAGCATTGGAATCAAGATACAATTGGCTGCTTTGATTGGCATCACCACTATAATAATATGATAAGAAAATTGTAGAATCTTGATTTACCTCTCCATAATTTACTTCCTTTTCCTCATTGTTGGTTTTTCAATACCAACACTCGGTAGCATAATGACCATATTTTTTGCAAGCATAACATTGAATCTGAGATTTGTTATACCTTGTATTTTGTCCTTGTCCTCTACCTCTTTGATTATTGTGCATTGGTGGTCGATAATTTTTCTCATATTGTTGTTGTTGAAAACGACTTGTGCCAGTATTCTAGAAATATCTTCCTCTTCCTCTTTCTATAACACCCGACCCTTCTTTTCTCCAAGGGCTTAGTGAATCCCGAGGAGATGGCGTTACAACTGGTTCCTTCCTCGTTCGACTAAGATGAACCTTGATGCACGTGCCCAACCTTGACAGCATGTCTTAAAAAGATAACGGTTGATTTCAAAATACGTCTAGTATTTTAATGCTATTGAATATTTTAAATATCTTGAAAATATTATATGAAGTGTTTTCAATATTATTGGACCCAAGCCTAATCTTTAAGAAAATACAACTATAATATTTTGAAGAGTTCTAAAATATTACAACTGTACAAAATCGTTTTCTTAGCCTGGTTTTATTTATTTAAAATATTATGGGATTTTAATTATACTTTAAATCTCTTATTTAAATATATGACTTTATCATTTTAAATAATTAGTAATTTTCATCATTTTAATTAATGATGAGGAATATTATATTATAAATTAAAGTTAAATTGAAATAATATTCTATCTTAATTCTTCTTAGTGTTTTTAAAGTTAAATTAATTTTAACTATTTTCAGATCAGTATTTTGAACGCATCGTTTGTCCGTTTGAAAACTCTAAAGCGTAGGACCTATAAATAGCCTAAGGAAGCCCAAGCCCCTCACTTTCCTCCCTCTCTCTTTCTCTCTCTTCTCTCTCCTCTCTTCCGCGCGTTGCAGCCCTTCCGTTGCCTGTTCGGCTTCTAGCCCATTCCAGTGCCACCATCGGTCACCCCTGGACCGCTAGCCGCCGATGAGCACACTCATGCTGACAGTATCACCCACGACAGCCCCACCTCCTGCCGGCGAGCCCAAACCCAAAATGGATTTTTGCTTGTTTGCTGGCCCTTTACATGGCCCTATCACCGCCGTAAGCCACCCCTTGGCCACCACTCCATGCCAGCGACTTTCCCCACCCTCTGGCAAGAAAAATCCCTCATGACAGCCCTTCACTTCTCCCTCACAAGCAACCCACGGATTGGGCAACCCAGCCACCGCACGCCATCGCCGTTGGCGTCACCACCGCCACCAAAGTGCTCCTCTACCTCACGTGACCTCACCCCTAGCTCCACTCCTCCATCCATAGCCCCACCTCCTTTGTACGAGCATAAACCCGAAAATGTGTTTCCACACTTCCAAGCTAGATTCGCCACCTTCTGGTGGTTGCACTGCCTCACCACCACCACTATGAGATTCTCCATCCTCCAATGAGTATTCCTTTAGCTTTCGGTGTCCAACTGAGCACCTTATCCCAAACTGCCACATTACGTGATTGATGTCACTGTACGCGGCTAACGCCACAACGTACGATCCTTTCATCGCGACCAACGAACTTCCCACCATATTGGCTACCCTCATACGACCTAGATCTAGTAACCAAAATCCTTGACCAGAATCCTGAGATATTCCCGTTCCAAAGTCATGACACTGACATTGACGGAATTGTTAACGCTCGAGTCAGTGGCTTCCGATGCCACTAGATGTGCTAGGAGGTGACTAATATACGGGTTTATCCCGCTATGGTACAACTCTCTCTTGTATTTATGTTTAATTGATTGATTGTGGACTGTGCTGTTAGGATTGTGGAGTTCGTTGTGTAGTTGAGATGAGAGTTGGTTGACTGTATTATAGTAGTTGTGGCGGTGTACTGAAGTGTTAGGAGTTATGCTGTAAAGTAGTGTTGTAGACTATGTTGTGTAGTACGAGGGTGCTCTGTGTAGTTATGGTGTTGTGGCAGGTGTTGTAAAGGGAGAACGCATAGAGTGTACTCCGTAGGGTGGAGTGATGCACTGTACGGTGTGTACCATACAGTGATGTGGAGCAATGTGTTTGAAAGGAGTACGCGTGGAGTGTACTTCATGGGAGTAAAACAATGCACCGTGTAATGTATATCGTATGGGTTGTGGTGTAGTATACTATAGAGAGAGTGTACGTGGAATGTACTCGACGTGGGGTGTATGTGCGGAATGGAGTGCGCAGCGAAAGTATGGAGGGTACTCCATATGCTATAGTCATAATGCACCATAAGGCGTGTTACGAAAACGGATAGTTGCATGATTGAGGAAGGTAAGGTGAGTGAGGTGTCGAGAACTGTGGAATAGTGTCCCAGAGTAGTAGTGATATGACCGGTTGTAACACCCACTCCCTCTTTTTCTTAATGCTTAGCGAATTCTAAGAAGGTGTTGCGACAGCTCGTTCCTCTCATTCGTTTGAGACTAGCCTTGATGCATGTGCCAGGCCTTGAAGCACGTGCCCAATTCCGATGGCTTGTTTTTAAAATGATAACGTTGATTTTAAAATACGCCTAGTGTTTTAATGCTATCGAATATTTTAAATGTCCTGAAAATATTATATGAGGTATTTTTAGTGTCATTAGACCCAAGCCAATTTTATAAGAAAATATAAGTATAATAGTTTGGAGCCCTACAAAATATTATAATTGTACAAATCATTTTATTACTCTAGTTTTAGTTATTTATTATATTGTGAAATTTTTATTATGCTTTAAATCTCTGATTTAAATATGATTTTATTCCTTTTAAATATTAGTAAGTTTCGTCATTTTAATTAATGATAGAGAATATTATGTTATAAATTAAAGTTAAAATAATATTCTAATTAATTATTTTGGGTGTTTTAAGTTTAATTTATTTTATGTGTTTTCAGATTAGTGTTTTAAGCGCATCGTTTGTCAGTTTGAAGATCCCGAAGTGTCGAGTCTATAAATAGCCCGAAGAGGCCCAAACTCCTCACTTTTTCCTTTTTCCTTTTTCTCTTTCTTTCTTTCTATCCCACGCGTGTTCTCCCCTCCATGGCCGTTCGGCTTTCAGCCCCAGCCTCCGACGAGTCCCCTCCGGCAACCCTAGCTACGGCCGACCCTTCACCTCCCCTACACGGCCTAATACCCGAAATGGGTATTGTGATAGCCATATGCACGGCCTGAGCCCACCGCCGGCCACCTAGCTGCACCGCCGACTTCCACCACCTCCTAGCAACCTCCGTCAGCAACCCCGACCGCTGGCACCACCCACGGTAGCCCCAATATGCCTTAACCCAAAATGGGTATTTCACACACCCATGTACATGGGTTTGCCACCCTTGAGCTGTCGTCCGCTACCAGCAGACCTCACTGCAAATACCAAAAATTCCCCTTAGTTTCAGCGACCCTCCACCTAGCCTAGCTCCTCAAACCACGGCCCCATCTCCCGGGTACAAGCCCAAACCTGAAAATAGGTTTTCACACCTTTTGAGCTAGATCCACCACCTTCCGGTGGTTGCACCGCCTCACCACCACTATCATGAAATTCTTTTCCCTTCAATGAGTATTTTCCTAACTTTCGGTGTCAAACCGAGCACCCTAGCCCAAACAGTCACATTACATGTTTGACGTCAACGTACGCGGCTAATGCCGTAACATACAACCCTTCCACCGCCACCAACGAACTCCCCACCATATTGGCCACCCTCTTACAATCAAAATTTAGTAACCCGAATCCCGAGAGATTCCAGTTTTGAGGTCACAACACTGATCTTGACAGAGAGGTTAACATTCGAGTTAGTGGCTTTCGACATCACTAACTGCGAGGAAGCGAACAACGTATAGGTTTTTCCCACTATGGTATAACCCTCTTTCTTTTATATTTTATGTTTAATTGATTGATTGTGAACTGTGCTGTTATTGTTGTGGAGTCCATGGGTAGTTGTGTGAAGTTAGTTGGCTATGTTTTGAAGTGTTGGGAACTGTGTTATGAAGTAGGATTGTAGACTGTGTTGTATAGTACGGGGGTGCTTTATGTGCAGGTATGGTGTTGTGACAGGTGTTTGAAAGGAGTACGCATGGAGTGTACTCCATGGTGGTAAAGCAATGCACCATATAACGTGCATCGTATGAGTTGTAGCGTAGAGTATTTTGGAGAGAGTATATGTAGAGTATACTCGACGTAGGGTGTTTGTGCGAAATAGAGTGCATAGTGGAACCATGGAGGGCACTTCACACGCTATAGTCGTGACTCATCGTAAGGCATGTCACGAAAATGTTAGTTGCACGACTAGGGTATATATAAGGTGCATGTAGTGTCAAAAACTGTGGAGCAGCATCCCAGGAGTAGTAACGTGACTGGCAGCCCTAGTGATGACTATCACTATGTAATTGTGTCATGTCTCGACGTACATGCAAAGCAACGGAGTTGCGTAGCAGTGAAGTATTAGGAGCATAATCAGGATACGTAAGGAGTCGTACTTGTGTCGAGTCAAAAGTTAATGTAAGTGTCACGTGGTGCAATGCCATGTGAAGTGGTGGATGATGAGATAGCTCGCTAGTAGTCTCGAACTATGTGGATGAGGGAGGTATATTGGAGGTGAACCTTATTGTGTTAAGTGTCGGGACGAACTCGTCAAGGGCCGAGAAGTGGGATTAGTCCTGCCAGCCAGTATAAAGAAGACTGCTATCGGTGTATGGTGCCTGTTGCACCAGCGGCTGATCAACGTATTCTATGTTGATCTTAGGTGACGTATAGGTAGGGTACATGTGTGCATTTGGTGACACATGTACTAGACAAGACTTCGAGGACATGGGGATATCGAGAGGTGTCCCAGTGTCCCCAGTGAGTTTCCGATAGTCTTAGCATAGAAAGGACTTCGAGGACATGAGGATATCGAGAAGTGTCCTAGTATCCGCAGTGAATCTCCGATGGTCTTAGCATAGAAAGGATTTCAAGAATATGGAGATATTGAAATGTGTCCTAATGCCCGCAGTGAGTCTCTGATGATCTTAGTATAGAGAGGACTTCAAGGACATGAGGATGTTGAGAGGTGTCCTAGTGTCCGCAGTGAGTCTCCGATGGGCTTAGCATAGTAAAGACCTCAAGGATGTGGGGATAGCAGGAGAGTGTCCTAAGTCTAGGTTTTCCCTAGTTAATTGTTTGTGTATTAAATATATATATTAATGCTATTAGTGTGTATGCTTGTAGGCTGATTATTATATGATGCTATTAGTGTGACTGGACTGCATGACATGAAAATAGCGTGGAGACTAGGTAAGTGTTATATTCATACACCTTAGTGTTTACCAGACTAGTAAAAAAAGATAATAGGATTGAAGATGCTAGTATATGTACATACAGCCATTCCTTGTAGCTCCTTTTATCGAACCCCAAAATACGTAAGTATATGCCTGTGATTGAATGCCTATACGTAATAATTATCGTATGTATTCTCTGAAAAATACGAAATGAATTTAGAAAGCATAGAAAATAGAAAATAGGAAAGTCTAAAGAAAATAAGGTAAAGGAAAAGAAGACATGAGAGGAAGTCTAAGGAAGTTAAGGAAAAGAAAAGGGAAGCACGAGTGAATGAATGCCACGATGTGTGAATTTATATTATAACATGATGTGTGAATTGATGTTATGCTATGATGTATAAGAATGCGAAAGGGGTACAAAGGATGACCCAAGGGTCTAAAGGAAGACTTAGGATCCAAAGGAAGATACGCTAACCTCAGCACACGGGAGTAACAATGTGCGATGGGATGTGTATGTCATGATGTGATTGTATGATCGGTTGCTAAATTTATATTAGTTGATTATAGTTGATGTCATTGCATTGTAGTTGATGGTTGTTATTCTTGTTTGCTGGTTGTGTGCTTGCTTATTGTGAATGATTTACTTGTTTGATATTTGTTTGGTATATCTCTGTGCTTGCTCGGTAGATGATTGCTTGCCTGTCGATAATTTTTTGTCTGTTAATGATTTTATGTAATTAAGTAGTTGCTAAGAACAAGAAGAGAATAAGAAGGATCACGAAGATCCATAAAAGATGAAAGGCATAACAGGAATATACTTATGAAAAAAGATGCATGTATTGTCTTGTACGTATGTACGTATATTTGTGTGTTGATTGTCTGATTGAAGAACCTGCTTTGTTATATATTAAAAACGGTATGAAGTAACGCTTACTGAGTATTCGACTCATTTTAGTTTTCTTTCTGTATTTTTCTTCCTCCACAGAGGAGTACGCAGCACGAAGCAGACAGTTCACGGGAAGAGTACGGTAGTCTAGGCATACAAGAAAAATCTTGTCTTATGAATTAAATATTTTTCTCGTAAATCTCTTTTATTGTAAGATTATATTTTATTTTATAACAAGGAGTCTGGCGCCCTGGGTATGAACTGAAGGGTTTTAAAAATAAACGAAACTAATCCTGTTTTCTAAAACTATTTTTGGGAAAAAGAAATGCCATATAAGTACGGTCTTACCCTCCCGAGGGTTGGGTCGTTACATCAGTAGCACTAGTGATGATTGTCATTGTGTAGCTGTGTCATGTCTTGAAATACGTGCGGAGCAACGGAGTCTCATAGCAGTGAAGTGGAGGGAATGTGACAAGAGTACATGAGGAACCACACTCATGTCGAGTCGGGAGTTGATGTGGAAGTCATGTGGCGTAATGCCATGTGAAGTGGTGGATAGTGACGGTGTAGCTTAATAGTAGTCTCGAACTACGTGACACAACTGGGGTACATGGTTATCGACCCTATCATGTTAAATGTTGGGATGAACTCATAAAAAGTCGGGAAGTAGGTTGAGTCCTACCAACCGACATGGAGAAGGTTGATATTGATCTATGATGTACTTGTTTTTCAAGCAAGTGATCAACGTATTCTATGTTGGTCTTAGGCGATGAGGAGGTAAAGTACATGTGTAACTAGGGAGACACGTGTACTGTATGAGTTAATCTATGTAATGGATACTCTGTTCTAAGTAAGGGTATGCGGCGTTAAGCCCCAAAGCTTTCCTAAAGTCGAATGGGGTGCATGGTTGTAGATGATGAGGATGACGATTACGCGTAGACTCAGATGAAGTAGTGTCGAGTGCATTGTTAAGTATTGGGATATGTTACTTAGTCGATCTAATTCATGCATTGATATGAAGTTAATTGGGTAGTAGTAGTGTTCGCAAGCTGATCCCCGAAGGTGAAGCATAGTAAGAGTTGTGTGAGCACACGAGGATGGATGGAAAGTGTCCGAGTGTCCGTGAGAAAGTCCTCGATGATCTTGAAATAGTGAGTATGGACTCTAAAGACATGAGGATAGTTAAGGACTGTCCTTAAGTAAGTAAGAATTTCAAGGGTATGGGGATATCAAGAGGCGTCCTAGTGTCTGCAGTGAGTCTTCGATATTTTTAGCATAGTGAGTGTGGACCCCAATGATATAGGGATAGCAGGAGAGCATCCTAGTGAAATGTATGTTCTTTCCAGTTTAATTGCTTGTTTTTTATATATACATATATATATTGATGCTAGTTGTATGTATGCTTATAGGTTGTTTTTTGTGATGCGCCCATGATTGAACTACATGGTATGAGAATAGTATGGAGACAAAGTAAGTGTTATATTCATACATATATAGTATTTACCGGATTAGTAAGAAAATATAATAGGATTGAAAATGCTATTATACATATGTGTGGCCATTCTTGGTAGCCCCTTTTATCAAACCCTAAATGCGTAATTATATGCATGTGATTAGATGCCTATATATAGTAATTATTGGATGTATTCTCTGAAAAATATAAGATAAAAAATAAAAAATAGGAAAGTCTAAGGAAAGGTAAAAAAAAAAAAGAAAAAAAATGAAAGGAAGTCTAAGGAGATTAAGGAAAAGAAAATGAAAGTACAAGTGAATGAATGCTATGATGTATAAATTGATGTTATGCCATGATGCGTGAAAATGCAGAAGGGATCCAAAGGAAGACCCAAGATCTAAAGGGAGATCTACCAACCCCAGCACACGAGGGTTATAGTGTGCGATGGCCCCAGTATGAATGTCATGTTATATAGGATGTGTATGGCATGTATGATATGTATGTATTGAATGAGTGATTGTTTATTAGATGCTATTGATGGCTTGTAGTTGTTGGTTGTTACTCTTATTTGTTAGTTGTGCGCTTTCTTATTGTAGATGGTTTTACTTGTTTAATATTTGTTTTGTATATTCCTGTGCTTGCTTGGTAGATAATTGATTGTCTGTCAATGATTGTTTATTTGTTAACAACTTTAAGTAGTTAAGTAATTTCTAAGAATAAAGAGAGAATAATAAGGATCACGAAGATCCATAAGAGATGACAGGCATAACAGGGTTATAGTTATAAAAAAAAAAATGCGTGCATTGTAATGCATGTATGTATATGTATGAGTGTTGATTGCATGATTGAAAAACCTACTTGTTATATTAAAAATGGTATGCAGTAATGCTTATTGAGTATTCGACTCATTTTAGTTTTCTTTCTATGTGTTTTCTCCCTCCGCACAGGAGTGCGCAACATGAATAAGAAAGTCCAAAGGAAGAGCAAGACAATCTAGGCATGTATGAGGGCCCTTTTGTTTTATAAATAAAATGTTTTTTGCTATAAAACCTCTTTTATTGTAAAAATATATTTTATTTTATAACGTGGAGTCTTGCACCTTGGGTATGAACTGAAGGGTTTTTAAACGAACGAACTCAGTCCCCTTTTTCTGAAACTAGTTTTTGTAAAAAGAAAAGCCACGAAGTATTGTTCCAACTCCTCAAGGGCTTGGTCGTTACACTTCCTCATTGATTTTGATTGCGATTTGATACATATCCTCTTCCTTTTACTGAAAGCTTTGTATGGAGCGCTTGATCAAGTGAACTTCTTGTTGCTGACCTTTATTGATTATTTGCTCATGACTTTTTTTAATGTTGCTTGCAACTCATTAACTATCAAGTTATTGAAATCTTTTGATTCTTCTATTGCGACGACCACATGCTCGAACTTCAAACTAAAAGATCAAAGTATCTTTTCCATGACTTGGATGTCTTTAATATTTCACCTAATCTTTTGATCCAGTTAACAATAGTCAAAATCCTTATAAAATACTCAGAAATTTATTCGTTCTCCTTCATATGTAATAACTCAAATTCGCCTCATAAGACTTGGAGTCGAATCCTCATAGTTTTATCAATTCCACGATTCGATTTTTGCAGAATTTCCCATGCTTCTTTTGAGATGCTGGCAGTGGAGATCTTCTCAAATGATGCTTCATATATGCCTTGATATATCATATACAAGGCTTTTTTATCTTTCTTCCTGGAATCTCTTAATGCTTTCTTCTGAGCTTTAGTTAGCCTTTCTTCATCTTCCTTTGATGTAGGTTCAACGTATTCAAGTTTCACCAAATCTCATAAATCCTGAGATGATATCAACCCCTTCATCTGTATGCTCCAATTCTCATAATTATCTTTATTCAATTTTGGAAATTGACTTTGAAGGAAATTACCCGTAGATGCCATCAAGAATTTAGAACACGGACTCTTTTTTTTTTTTCTTTGCATGCTCTGATACCACTGCTAGAGCTTATATATGTATGTATAAAGTAGAGGAACAAGAATGGAAGGAACCAACCAACAATTTCTTGATTTTTGAAAGAAGTACAAAAACAAAAAAACAAAATTTTATATTTCTATCGG
The DNA here is from genome assembly GCA_036559045.1 of Platycarya longipes. Taxonomy (NCBI): domain Eukaryota; kingdom Viridiplantae; phylum Streptophyta; class Magnoliopsida; order Fagales; family Juglandaceae; genus Platycarya; species Platycarya longipes. The sequence continues at coordinate 16,675,795 of CM071802.1, read as the reverse complement.
AGCTTTATCTCTCAATTTTTTCTTCACTATTTGATCTCTCTCTATCTGTTTTTTCTTCTCTTCAATCTATCGATGCATGCATGTGGCCTCTAGCGTATTTATAGGCAAACTTGAGAAAGTAAAAAGTATGCAATCCCTTGAGAATACAAATCCAATTTGAACTCTTGTTATAGCTTTTGCCATCTAACATGACGTGGGTTCATTCCATGCAAACTCAAGCTGCTTTCTTCATCTCTAGGTGTCTTTATGGCCAAGTAACTTCAAGGCTAAGTGATAAATACGGCTAAATAGATATACAGCTGAGTCAAATTACTTCATAGCCATGAAAAAAAAACTTGAGCTTGTAGAATATTCTTGAATCAAGTTTAATTTCCAACAATACCAACATCAAGCAGTCTCAAAAATTCATTTTTAACAACCTCTTTCATGGTAGGATTCAATTGTCTTTGAGTTTTCCTTGAAGTTTTTGCTTTTTCTCCTTTGTCAATCCTATGAGTACAAATAAGTGAGCTTATTCTTTTAATGTCTGCTATAGTCTAGCCAATAGCTCCCTTATGCTGTCGTAATACTTCAAGTAGCTTCTGCTCTTTTTCCTCACTGATCAGTAGGGAAGAAACCACTAGTGGAAAAGTGTTGTCAAGTCCTAAAAAGGCATATTTTATATCTACTGGCAATGATTTCAGATCTAACTTTGAGGTTTCTTTTGAAGAAGGCTTTAAAGTTGTTGTTGGTGGTGGAAGCTGCTAAACGTTCTGCCTCCAAAATGTTTGCTTTTAATCTCCTATGAAAGAAATGTAAAATTGGTCAGAGTTGTTACCAAAATTCCTCTAACTTTGTGTTGAGATTGTTTCTTGTGTGGATTGTTGTAATTGGTGGTTGGGTAAATTCTTGTTGTTTGATGTTAGCCTAGTGTATGGGACAACCTAGCTGAGTGCTATATAATCGATCTTGGTGGTTGCTGGAAATTAGTCTTTGTTTTATATGGTAGATTTGTAAAATATGTGAAGTCATGGTGGGTTGGTTTGTAGTAGTTCTCGTGATGTAATGTTGGCAACTGGGGAAGGAAGTGATTGTGGGCTGTTTGTGTTTAATTGATAGGTCAAAAGTAAGTGAAGGCAATTTGATTGCTTGATATGTCGGTTTGTGGGATGCTTGGTTGTTTGACATATAGGGACTCTTGGGTTCATAATGTTGTGGGCGGAGAAGACCTAATAGTGTCTATTTGGTTATTTGGACATGTCTAGGGTAAGTATTGTAGGTTTATTAGTTTGACGAGTCGAGTGTGAGTTCTTTTTGAATATGTGGATTGTTTCTATAACATGACAGTAATGAGTTTGTGAATAGTAGCGTGCTTGTGATAAATGGTTAAGCGAATACAAGGAGGATTAATTAATTTTCGAGAAGTAGTGAAATTCTTTGAATGTTGTGATGGATTTTTGCATGCTGAATCTGTAGTTCGGGTTATGGATTTTGTTATTTAAGCTAGGTTTGTGCTTATTTGAGCTTCGTTAGCAAAGTTAGTGTTATACTTGTTTGGGTTATTAGCACTTTCATAAATGAGTTTTGGTTTAGGTTTTGATGTTGTTAGAACTCAGACCAAAGGCTTAGATAATACACAACAAAAGTCAAGTAAGTGAGACTCTTATACTAGACTTTACATAAAAGAAAATAGAGTGATATTGATTTTATTAAAAATTGCATAGTTTGTTTTGAGACGAAACTTGAAACAACCTTAGTTATTTTATCTGCATCACTTATGAAATCTATATAAAAAGAAAAAAAAAATCGTGAGTAGTGCAGACTGTGCTATATATTTGGGCATTCGATTCTTAGTTGTATAAAAATTGTGAATATGAAATATGAAAATTTTGCATGATTAAAAAAAGATGATACTGAATCTTTTCAGTACTTTGCTATGATATGATGTAGCATTTGTAACCTCTACCATCGTATTATGTTTATGTTTTGCGTTAACCTTTCCACGGATGTAAAAATATGGTCTCTGTTTGGATTCGTATCAACTTCTCTGTTTTTCTTGCATCCACATTGGAAATAAAATGATTTTCTACGTGATCTTTCCAATGTACACAATTGGGATTCCAAAAATAATAGGGGAAAATTCACATTTTGTTTCTACTCGGTTGGCCATTGAGGTTTGCACAACTCTATCACGAGGATTAAACATAGAATTCAATCATGATATGATGATATTTCAGTTATGCTATGTCAGAGGGCTTTTGAATATGGATATTTCTGAATTGTCATCTTGATATCTTTGATGACATGTTTTGTTTTGTATTTTGTTACTAACTCATGTTTACAGAATTATATATGTTCACTATTTATTGAGTTTTTGATAATTTACCTTTTATTTTTACAATATTTTCAGTTGTCTTGGATGATATTTGCTAAGGATCAATAATAGGAAGCATGGACAAGACTCTGAGGGCATAACGGAATAAGTACAAAGAGAGTACTTTGATTTGGGAGAGTTTTATTCAGTTTTAATTTGATTTTGTTGAATGGGTATTTTGGAAGGCTGACACTTATTGAGACTTCGTGATATCTTAGGTTAATTATATTGAGGTAGTCGATTTTAAATGATGTATTTTATGTGTCACTGAGAATTCTGAGTATATATAATATATATTATGTCGATGGGAGATGATTTTACGTAGTAGGAAGTACTAGGAAATTTATGGGAGATGATTTTGAGTATACATATACATGAGTAGATGCAAAAACTACAGAGAACTTACATAACAAGTCTAGTAGAGGGCCGATTATTATGCCATTATTGGTGGTTCATTTCTATATTATATATATATATATATATATATATATATATTGTAAGTAAAAGATTTTCCTTGTGTTATAGCCGTAGAGTTGAAGGTTTCAATCGGATTGAACTTGACTATATATAGCACGAGGTTGAAGATCTTGTGGTCGATCGAATTGTCATTGGTTCATATTTCTTATCATATTGTATTAATGCTTAGAGGACTTAGAAGTTTGAATTGCAGTAAATGTGTTTTTTCAATCTATCGTATTGCAATATTTTAATTATTTGATTTATAGTTACTTTGACTAAACAATGGACGGGTTGCTGAGTAAGGTTTAATAATATTTTTCGTTTATAAATTGCTAGTCTGACATACCATAAAGACTTTTCATTGTATTATCTTTATCTCCATTAACTTTTCTATCATTTTATCGTTACTTTTCATTAAAAAAAAATAACGATTCATGATCTTATTATAGTTATTGACCCATCCATATTACTTGTTTTGTTAAATCATAAATTCGCATGCAGGTTGGAACGGAGAAAAAAGTAATTATTGGCCCTACGATGGTGATTTGGGCGTCGATGATGTGGTCTAAAGTTCAAGATAGTAGTTTGGAGCATCAGTACGGTGTCTGTACGAATGTTCATAACAGTAAATAGTAAAAAAATATAGGAAATATAAACACAGAATGGGATTGTTTGGAGAGCAAATGATCAACTATAGCGGGACATTTTATAATCTTTTATTATCTCTCATATCTCATAGGACAATAGATTTCATGATCCGCGTAGAGAAGATAATCTCTCTGGAATATCTCATGTTGAGGTTGAAGATCTCTTAGTGATTAAGCATGAGTTATCCAAAAGATCTCCTTTCTCTCATCTCCTTCTCTCTCTCTATTGAGGCATTAGGAGTGATTGGTAAGAAATGATAGCATTTTATCACTTCGATCATCTCCTTTGCGTGTTTGGAGTCTCTCTTAAATTCTGTTGATTTGTCGTATCTTGTTCATTCCTTATTTTTACGACTTACTTCCTGATGAAAGCTTTGTGATGGACCGGATCTGGTGCGTCTTGGGCCTGGGATTTTTATCCTAACATGCTCATTTATTTTCTGCACTTCTTAACTCTTCTATTTTTGAAATCTTTATATTCTCTCCAATTAATTGATGTATGGTGAACGATTTTCATGTTTTAGAATAATTGTTCCAATATTATTCTTTTAGCAGTTATTCTAGTGGACAAACTACTTTGTGTTTATGAAATTAATACTTTTTCACAACGTTGCGGAGGAATTAATGCTCCTCCTGATCTCATGCCGTTTGTGCACATCCCGATCGTGAGCATATCGTACACATCAATTTGCTTGTAAAACTTCTTCATTTCAAGCATGGCTGGCAATGATGAATCTCTCCTCAATTTTTTTTCCACTTTTTGAAAGCTTGACGTGGTAATATTCAACAAGGGTAGATTAGGCATGCAGCACCTTAGGCCAGGTTTGCTTTGAGAGAACTAAAAATCTTAAATTCTTCTCAAATTTATCATTATATTTTTTTAAATTTTCATACAAAATATAATAAAAAATTCAACTTTTTCAAATTCTAAAATTACTTTTTCAAATTTGAAAACAAAATTAATATTAAAAAAAATATATTACTATAATATTTTATTTTATTTTTTAACTTTTATCTTATCTCATCTCCAAAAACATTTTGTGTCAACTAGTGATCATCTGGCTGTCCTATCCATTGCAAGGAAAACCTAGCTAGTTGCTGCACTACTGTTAAGAAGCAAATAAGAATAATAATATATTTAGATTTAGTTTGTTTTCACATCTTATTTTATCTCATCTTATTTTATCTTATTTTATTATTATTAATTTATTAAATTTTCATACAAAATAAAATAAATAATTCAACTTTTTTAAATTCTAAAATAAAATTAATATTAAAAATATATAGAGAAATGGTCTTGACCGGATGCATCTTATAAGTGTAGAAAAACAGAAACCAATAGAGTAATGCCACATAACAATTATATCAAAAATTCTTGTGAGCCATGCTACAGAAAATGACTTCTTTCCAGACCCCTTCTCCTCTCTCTCTCTCTCTAGGCTCTCGCTCTCACCGAAAACTGCCATAGCCATAATATCTCTCTCTCTCCCCATCCAATGGACTACTATTTTCGCTACAGCTTATCAAGTTTATCAACAACCCAAAGAGATTCTTGCCCAAAATACAACAAAATTTGACAAACAGATCAACTATAATCCCCTCTAATCCAGTTAACACCACAAGTCCAATTCTAACATCCATAGAATTTGCTGGTAATTTGTCTACTCCATCTATCCAGTCAATTGCGCAATACTATGCGGGAGGTGGGTATTTGTCCTCTTTCGCAGCAATTCAATCATTGAATCAATCACATTCAGCTTTCAACACTCAAGTTTTCGACATTGGCGCTGATTCGGGGAGTTCTTCAAATTTGGATCTACTACAAGGGTTTGCAATCCCTTCATTTTGGGTAGGAGAAACGAGAAAGAAAGAGAAAATATCAATGGTAAAATCAGAGAGAGAGGGGATGGGGACTCGGGGCACTAGACAAAAACCAAATCCCATGCAGCGTGAGGATAAACTTCTTTTATGTAATTATTACGTGGCATTATTCTATTTGTTTCCGATCAAAACACTTTATAAGAGGCATCTGGTCAGAAGTTATTCTCAAAGATATATTATAATAATATTTTTTTTAATTTTTAATTTTTATTTCATCTTATTTCATCTTATTTACGAAAGCAAATCGGGCCATAAAGAATCTCCATTCAGTTTCCTATCAAATTTTCCAAATTTTAACTAAAATATATCATTCCCTAAATTTTAACTAAAGTCTTGGTTTCAATGACTCTCCAAGCCATAAGCCATGACCTATTTGATCCTTAAGAACCAACTTTAACATTACCCATCTTCAAAAAAGTCTTATATTTAATTCCCTATTTTTTTTCCTATTTTATTAAAATAATTTTTTCTTATTCTTTCTTTATTACTTTTTTCTCACTTCCATTTTCAATCTCAACTACTATAACACCTCATTTCCGTAGGTTAAGGAGTGTCACGAAATTTTCTACAACTTTTATTCCGGTACAAGATTTTTGATTTTTTTATAATAAAATAAATAACATTTATTCCAAAGAAATAGAGTTATAATAAAATGTCTTTGAAGAAAAACATTAACTGACATTAAACTTGTGTCATAAAAACATGTATTTCTAGAAAATGTCGAAAATACAATAACTGCTCAATCTACTCCTGGCCTGCTTGCTCGCACTGGTTATCTTCTTCACCAGGATGGTTTTAAAAATAGGAAAATAACTAAAATGAGTCGATAACTCAGTAAGAAAATCCATTATAACGTAAGATAATACTATAGGATATTTTTTATAAAACTTATGTTGAATTCTGAAATATGATTGTACATATTAATGTTGATGCCATGCATGACTGACTTGATTGACTAACTGACTTAAGTGATTGGTCTGAATTAACTGATAGGTTGGACTGAACTAAACTGACTAACTGAACTGATTTAAATGATCTGATTTGACTGTACTGATTTAGCTGAACTGATCTAATTGAGCTGATAGGCCAACACACTTAACCATGTATACAAGGTTGTGCACTAGTCCCACGTCCCGCTGCAGCAAGGGGAGCCGCTAATATTACTCTAGCGTACTATGGTGGACCACGCTTAGATCTGTGGTTTGCACATCCACCCTGATCTAATATGCATTGGTACCATGCATCTGAAATGGCTATCTGAAATAACTGATTTACTAAACTAATTTAACTGGATAACTGATTAACTACTTTTTTATCTGACTTAATCTTATACTTGAACTTAACTCAACTTATGAGACTTATGCGACATGAGATACATAATACATACTAATATAAATAACTAGCTGAATCTGAACGTGATGCTGAATGACATGATCGTGTGCTATATTGTGCTGAATGACATGCTTGCATGACGTGAGGGGTATTTGAAAATGGCTATCAAAAAACTGGCGTTACTAATAATATAAACTAATGTGAGGATCTTAGTTTTGTGATCAAATTCACTTACCTCGTAGCGCTGCTTCTTAAATTTTCCTTCATAGCTCGACGTTACCTATACGAAATATTAATTGTCACTAATGTTTCTATAATAACGTGCTAAAACATTCTACTGAATAGTACATATCACGGAGAATAATTTAATACATATTCTGCTTCCTGTAAAAGATAGTAAATACTAATATCACAAAACTAATAAATACTTAATAACATATCTCACTTAAAAAAATACCTTAGTAAAACACTCGAAACTATATTCAATAAGTTGTAAAAGCTTAAATTTATAAAATAGATTTTCTTTCTTATAATTAACATACTTATTCGATTTTATAATAAATCTAATAAATATAGATATCATATAATTATTTAAACAAAAATATAATACATAGCCTTTCAAGTAAAATCTAGTAAACAATATATTTTTTTATCTCATTCCATAAAACACTTGAGAATTTAGTTCATAAAATAAGTTAATAATACTTATTATAAAACTTCTTATGAACTATTATTATAACTTAAAAATAATTTAACACTAATAATGTACTATAATTTAGCAAGAAATCATATTTTATTTGAATCTTGTATATAACATTGAAATCTCGTTTCTTTTCATATAGCTAATAATACTTAATATTAACATACTATAATTAGTAGGAAATCAAATTTGATTCAAATCTATTAATCATACTGGAATTTTTTATAAAAAAAATACCTGATCAAATATATCATGTAAAATAAATTAGACTGTACTTACTATTCAAAATTTAATTATAGTAAAATAATACATAATAGTATATTAAAAATTATCTGGACAATCATATTTATTAAAACTTAAAACAATGCTCATAATGAATATAAGGTCAATTTGAAAAGAAATGTACATACGAAAAAGACAACACATATCTGATAGCTTTTAGGTTGAAAAGACATAATACTTACAAGCATTTCTAAAACTAACGTCTGAAACCCAAACACACGTTACATTGCTAATAGAGTGCTGTGCGAAGGGGTCAAGGGCTCACCGACGAAAATCTGAGGCCCACTGCGACGGAGGCTCTGGCTGAAGTTTACAGAGACTCTAAGATGGTTGGCGACGCACTGGCTCTTCTGGCGAAGTGGTGCAACTGAGAGAGAGTTTAGAGAAATTGGAAGCTGTCAAACCAAAAGAGAATGGAAGAGATGAGGAGATCCGATGGGTCACCAGAAATCACTCAGGTTCATCGACGTTGGACTGGTCGGACCTTCCTGGGTCTGAGGGTGGTGTTCCGACGTCCACAGGGTGGTCAGCTTGGTTGGGTAACCACATAGGGCTGCGCGAGATGGCTACCGGTTGCTCCGTTTTTCGTGGGCTAAAACAGAGGTGTTGGTGGCTGCTTATGGTGGTCTTCGGGCGTGGTGAATGGCGATGGCATGCAACGTGGGAATTGCAGTCCGACCATGAAGTCTTGTTTTCCGCCATCTTCTGCTGTCGACAAGGATGCCTGACGGTCGTGGGTTGTCGTGAGGTCCAAGGAGAAAGTGGGCCGTGGCTGCTTTGTTTTATGGAGGAAGCACAGGGGACTAATGCAGTGCCTTGGTGGCTGACCAGCGTTGGTTCTCTAAGGGAGGAGCAGCAGTGAGGTTGGCTTAGCTTCGGGGTGTAGGGCGGCCTTGGATGGTTTTCGTGTGCAGAGGTGGCTGGTGCACACGGTTAGGTCGCTGCACCCTCACAGAAGAGGAGCTCTCGATCAACGCGACAACTTGTGTTACGCCGAAACATTATAAACTGAATGGTGCGGTGCTGTGACTGGTTGTGTGGTGGTGACACCGGTGAAGTCTAGCGGCATCTTGGGTTTAATCAACAAAGGAGGTTGGCGGCTTGATGGTGCTCTGTTTTTGGTTTGCAGAGCAGGGTTTTATCGGTGACTTTGTGACAACCCGAGATTTTCATTTCGTATTATTTAATTGGATAATTATTTTGATTAAGTGATTAACTATTTAATTTAATAATATTGAGGAAAAACGGCATGGGCTTAAGATTGGAGCCTTGAAAATTTGAATGAGTTGTTGGGCCTAGGAAGGAATAGCAAGCCCACAAGCCCATGAGATTGATCCATGACCCACCAAGCCCACACATAGGACACTTGTCACCCAAAGAGAAACCCTAGTGAGTCACCTAAGACTAGTGGGTGAAAAGGAAAAAATACTAGTAGGTAGGAGTTGACTAGTGGGTGGATGGTAGGGTTGAGTGTGATATCTTGTGATAGGATTTTCCCATCATTGGGATATCTTTGGAAAAATATTAAGATAATGTCTATTTTAGTTTATCTAGTACATGCCATGTTTAGTAGAGTGACACTTGTAGATTGGAATAGGAAGTGGAAGAGAAGAGAAGAGAGGGCATTCGGTTAGCTTGTAGCCAAAACCCCTTAGGGGTTTTTCCTATGCAATTCTCTCCAATCTAAGCCAATGATCACTATAGGATCATGTAAGAGAGAAGTGACAAGGTAATTGACAGATGAAGAGAGGTGTCATGAGGAAGAGGAAAGGAAAAGGAAGAAGAAAAAGCTAGGAGGGATCCGGATGAGGTGCCGTGTGCATCCTTTGAGACTTCCTAAGAGTACTTGAAAATCTAGTGGAAGGAACATCTTAGACTTGTGTGAGAAGATAAAGTACATGGTGTAAGGTGTAAGACGTATGGTGGTGTAAGGAAATGATTGGGGATTGCTTGAAATGGAAGGAAACTAGGAATGGAGGGGGGAGAGTTTCGGATGACACATGGATCCAAGGCATGGCCGGATCATGCAAGCTCTCTTTCCCAAAAGCATGGCCATAGAATCTTGTGGATTGACATAAGAGGGGTTAGATGAGTGTGTGATAGGGTTGAAATGACAAGAGAATGAGGAAGGAGGGGAGGGATGTTTCGGTGGAGACCTTGGGGAGGCAAGAAACCCAGATTCTCACTTCCTCCCATTTCTCATCATTTGTTTTCGTGAGGATGATATGAGAGCAAAATACCCCCATCTATTTGTAAATTAGTGATGTGCTTGTTGTTTTCTTGTTTGAACTTGGCTATGATGTGTGGATATATATATATATATAAATATTATATGTGGGTGTTTTAATTGTTTTATGTTTGCTATTGTTTGACTATCCTAGTAATTTGTGGAACTTTAAACAGGACATGGCACGAAATAGGAGGAACCCACGCATGTCGGTAGCCACAGTAGCCCAATTAAGAGAGAGAAGAGAAAATAGGCAAATGATATTACGTAGAAAGCGTGAAAGGATGAGGGTACAAAGTCTAAAAATTTTAGCCCATTTTGAGAGACATCGCACCCACCTTATGGATATAAATCGTGAGGGAGCGCCCGTCTTTCGTCGCGCTAGACCACATGAAGAGCGACAACCACCTAGAAAATGGATTAGAGCAGAAAGAAAACAGTTAAAGAAATTGATCCGAGGTGAGATAAGCGAGCTTAATGGAGAGCCACTGGATTTTTTCAACACCTCAAATGATTGTATAAGACAATGGGAAGAAGGAATACCCCGGATAGATACCGAGGAGGAGATTACGCATAAGTTGAATGAAATGAGGACAAACATGTACTATGACCCTAATGTAGATGCCATATGTTATTTCTCTCAAGATTTTGTGACAGAAGAGGAAGATGTACCATCTTATTTGTCGTTAGAAGAGTCCACCGTCGCGAGTGCTAGAGGTATATTAATTTTATTAACATCCATATCATAAACCGATTTCGAGGACGAAATCTTCTTTTTAGTGGGGGAGGATGTGACAACCCGATATTTTCATTTCATATTATTTAATTGGATAATTATTTTGATTAAGTGATTAACTAATTAATTTAATAATATTGAGAGGTGAGGAAAAAGGGCATGGGCTTAAGATTGGAGCCTTGAAATTTTGAATGAGTTATTGGGCTTAGGAAGGAATAGCAAGCCCACAAGCCCATGAGATTGATCCACGACCCACCAAGCCCACACATAGGACACTTGTCACCCATAGAGAAACCCTATTGAGTCACCTAAGACTAGTGGGTGAAAAGGAAAAAATACTAGTAGGTAGGAGTTGACTAGTGGGTGGATGGTAGGGTTGAGTGTGAGATCTTGTGATAGGATTTTCCCATCATTGGGATATCTGGGATATCTTTGAAAAAATACTAAGATAATGTCTATTTTAGTTTATCTAGTACATGCCATGTTTAGTAGAGTGACACTTGTAGATTGGAATAGGAAGTGGAAGAGAAGAGATGGCATTCGGTTAGCTTGTAGCCGAAACCCCTTAGGGGTTTTTCCTATGCAATTCTCTCCAATCTAAGCCAATGATCACCTTAGGATCATGTAAGAGAGAAGTGAGAAGGTGATTGACAAGTGAAGAGAGGTGTCATGAGGAAGAGGAAAGGAAAAGGAAGAAGAAAAAGCAAGGAGGGATCCGGATGAGGTGCCGTGTGCATCCTTTAAGACTTCCTAAAAGTACTTGCAAATCTAGTGGAAGGAACATCTTAGACTTGTGTGAGAAGATGAAGTACATGGTGTTAGGTGTAAGAGGTATGGTGGTGTAAGGAAATGATTGGGGATTACTTGAAATGGAAGGAAACTAGGAATGGAGGGGGGAGAGTTTCGGATGACACATGAATCCAAGGCATGGCCAGATCATGCAAGCTCTCTTTCCCAAAAGCATGGCCATAGAATCTTATGGATTGACATGAGAGGGGTTAGATGAGTGTGTGATAGGGTTGAAATGACAAGAGAATGAGGAAGGAGGGGAGGGATGTTTCGGTGGAGACCTTGGGGAGGCAAGAAACCCGGAGTCCCACTTCCTCCCATTTCTCATCATTTGCTTTCTTTTCCCATGCAACCACCATTGCCTAGTCTTATGTCTTTCAAATCAAGGTATGGTGAAGTGTCCTTGAGCCCTAGGGAAAATAGCATGGCCGAATACCCTTGAGGAGACTCACACCTCACTTGACTATCTCACAAACACACAAGCTCTCTTTCACTCTACCTCTCGGCCAACTCCACTTCTCCCTCAACTCTCTTTTGTTTTACTTTCTTCTAACCTCTAAACATCACCTTATCTTTAGAAGAAAAGAACTAGAACAAATATTTTGAGGAAGAGTTGCTCTTGAAGAGGTAAGTGCATTCTTATCCTACCTTTAACAATCTTAGTATACTTTTGAATGAATTTGGGTGTTTGCTTGAATCTTTGTGTATGTATATTGAAAATGAAACCCTTTAGAGAAAAGTTTGCCATGTTTAGTTTAGTAGAAATTCATGCTTAAGTTATAATATTTTCTAATTTGAGAATTTAAAATGGTATGTGGTTTAGTAGTTACTCAACATGAGGTGGAATGAAGGAAATGCATGCATGATTGAAGGTCTACTAGTATGATGTTGGATGATGCCTCTAGTGTTGTTTATTTAGTGGTAAAAATCCATGTCTAAGTTTAAATATCTTGCTAAGAGTAAAAATTATTTCATGTGGTGAAATTGAATATTTGATATGAAGAAAGAATATGGTCTGATCAACATGACGAGTAAAGATGAAAATATGTTTGCTAGATTTTGACTTGGAGATGAAAATGTTGGGTTTATGCATGCATATATTTCGGACTTAAGGTTTTCTTTGGATGGAATTATTGATTTGATTATTGTGCTATGTTATGATGATATGCTTAAATATTTGGAGACATTAGATGCATATGAATAAAATGGTTGCACTAGCATGATTGGTGGTTTTCACTTAAATCGTTGGGTGAGTCATCTTGGAAAAAAAAAAGTGTGAACAAAATAATAAATTAAAGGACATTGAGTTTTGGCCAGACTATGTTTTTAGGGTTAGAAAAATATATTTGAGTAGTTGAAGTTGAATTGGAGTGCTTGGAGAAGAATTGGAGACGAAAAGCTAGGAATTTACAAAGGGAGGGTCTCGGCCCAACCCTAGTGGGAAGGGGCCGAGCACCCCTAAGTGTATAAGAGGCCCATTAAGTGTTTTTGGGTAGGAAATGAATGGAATTATGGAGTACGAAAATTGTGAAAGAGCCTGACGTAGAATAAGCGTTATGTTCGTCACACATTTGATATGTTCAGTGACACGAGTCTCACGTCTCATGCATACAACACGAAAATAATGTTTTAAACATGTTTTTAAAAAGAAAATGAATTAATTAAAGTTTTATAAGAACCCCAAAGGCTGGGACGGGATAGTGTCTCAGTGGAACTCCCTGTTCACTTAGGAGTAATTAAAGTCGAGTGAAAGCCCCTAGGTCGACAAAGAACCGTCGGCAGACCATGTATGGATCCAAAAGGTGTCTGAAGCGTGGTTGTACCTAAAGCTAGTGGGTGCATACAGGACGGTGTTAGCCTCGGCCTCACCGATATAGAAAAGTTTGTAGTCGTTCGGTGAGTGATCAATCGCCGAGTGATGAAGTGCACGAAAGGGCACGAAATGTAGCTACTTAGGTTTGATATGGTCGCCGGATGCTACGGTAACTAGCAGGAACACACGGTGCGTAGGGGAACCGTGAGGTGTCCAACAGAGGTCTTGACAAAAGATGAGATTTCGGGCCATATATGATATGATAAGTGGCGCCTAAAATAAGAAAAATGAAAAGTAATTGCAAAAAGATGAATTTTGAAAGAAAACCCCATTGTGTTGTTTTATGAGATTACGAACAAGCATATAAAAAGAATACGAAAAGAAAAAGAGAAATTTCAGGGCATGAGCATGAGCATGAACATGTGCCCACCATAAAGTCATGAGTCTCATAATGCATATAGTATGACTGATTGTTTGCTCTTCATTTATCGGTATGCTTAAATTGTTTTTGTTATGATATAAATGTGCTTACTGAGATTTCTCCCGAAATCTCACCCCTGTTTATCTCTCTACTATCTCTTTTTTGGGATGATAGAAGTAGTTGCAGGTAATGATGACTTTGAAGAGTATGACCCCAGGGACGGTGCCTCGGACCCCCACGAGCCCGACTGAGTCTGTCACCTTCGAGCTAGTGACTCTTGACTACCTAAGCCATTGGGTGGCGGAGTCACTACCCCTAGCTGCGTACGTTTGGGAAATATACGCCCTACCGGATGTTGTATAATTCTCGACATAAACGATTCCCTCTATATGGGTCGCCTTTATGAGTCATCCTTTGGAATGAGTTGTGAGGTGGGACTGACCTTGGATTTGGACCGTCTCCATTACGGCCTAAACTTCAAGGAGATCAAGAAGGAACCGTTGATTTAGGAAGTGATGGCTAGGGATCCTCTATTCAGCTTTTGTATTTATATGCATATATTTTGGTTTTCCGTTGTTTTGAAAGAATGAACACTTATGAAGGATCCTTGTGTTTATATTAATGATAACATAATATTTGGGATGTTATTGTATTAAGCCATGTGATCTACGCATAGAAAAGTTTGACCTTTTTCCGCTGCGACGACAAAAAAAAAAAATCCAGTACACGATAAGACGAGGGGTGAACTTCCCTGTGACACTCATCTCCGACGTCACGGTTTGCGTACGATCCTAAGCGCAAGCTAGGGCGCCAACAGACTTGCTTAAGCATGTTGTGTTAAAGAAAATACACGTGTATTTATAGATAGAAGAGAGGCTATTGAAAAACCTAGAGAGGAGAGGGAGAGACGTGCATGCAAAGTGAAATTTGTGTTTGCATTTGAATTGAATTTTGAAATATTTGAGATCGAATCTAAAATATGAGAAGATACGGTTTGGTTCGATTTTAAGAACCTTTATTGAAAAAAATAACTACCTAGGAGAGTTGATAAGAAAGGGAACTAAAAACAAAAACAATCTTATCTTATAAATATTTTTCAAAATGATACTAATAACACTAATAATAATAATAGTATGAAAATTTGTAAAGATCAAACTATTCGCATCTAAATACTAATTATTTGGGTCGGGATGTTACAACTACTATTTTTTTGTTTGGCCTTTTTCCTTTTCTTCTCAAAATCACATTCTACTATATTATGTAAACACTATAAAATATTTTAAACAAATACAATATATTTTTTTAAAATCATTACAGTGCTAATAATAATAATATTGTAATTAGTACGTGTGCATTTGAGGAAGATTATATTTTTGAATATATTTTTTCTCCGCATATGCAATGGTAATATTTTCTTTCTGAAATGTCATAGTAACAACTTTTGCACTTCAGCTAATGTTTAATTTTTTTAGCCTTGCGCATAATGTATCATTTGTTGTACTAATGCAACAGTAATATTTTTCTCAATTTTCTAACAGTTACATTTACAGTTGTTTGGACGCCAACGGTAAGATTTTTTGTCTTCTATGACAGTAACTTTTCTTGTTTTCTCTATAACTGTAACATTTTTTTTCTTCTCCTAAATGGTAACATTTGTTTTGTTTTATTCTAATAGTCATTTGGGTTCCAGTCACATTCTGGCATTCTGGTGAACCTAAGACCTAATTCATCCTACAAATTTCTAATTTCCGACCACATCTCCAACAGTCCAACTCATTTCATTAGATGGCTTGTTCGTTCTTTTGTAAGTTGTTGATTAACTTATCCTCTAAAGATGAGTTGGAGGTTGTTCTTAATGACGATGATGGGTCAGCATCCCGGTGAAGTCACAATCGCTAGCATTGTAAGTATATTCAGTGTGATCATCTTTAAGGGCAAGAATAGCTATCTCGCGATTATTTTGCCGAACCACTAGTATATCTCACGAATCTTTTTTGACAAAGATTTTATATGAGTTGTCCACTATTTCTTCTTATTCTTAATGAGATTAAGGCTTGTGAACTCTACTTCATCCAAAAAAGAGATAATGTCAGGAGTTGGTTTATCTTTTATGCAAAAGATAATTGTTGCCATTAGAATGCTTGTGTATGGAGTGACTGATGATGAATACATAGGAATTGGAAAAAGAACCTCAATTGAGAGCCTGAAAAGATTCCTCGAAGGCAATCATAACTGCTTTTTCTAATGAATATTTGAGGTCTCCAAATGTGAATGACATTGCTCGATTGCTCATGGTTAGTGAACAACATGGTTTCCCTGAGATGCCTAGAAGCATTGATTGCATACATTGAAAGTGGAAAAATTGTCCCATTACATGGAAAGGTATGTACTCTAGCTACTATCCTAAACCAACAATTATTTTAAAAGCAGTTGCTTCATATGATCTTTTGATAGGACATGCATTTTTTGGTTTGCTTGGTTCGCATAACGATATCTATGTGCTAAAGAGATCTTTTATTTTCACAGAATTGACGCAAGGCTGTGCACCTTTAGTGAATTACGTTGTCAATGGTAATAAGCACACAATGAAATACTACTTTGCCAATGGCATTTATTCGGAGTGGTCAACTTTTGTGAAGACGATTCCATCTCCGCAAGGAAATAAGAAGAAATATTTTGCTACAACACAAGAATCAATACGAAAGGATGTAGAACGTGCATTTGGGGTCCTTCAACAACGATTTGCTATCGTTTATGAATCTTCACGAAGGTCTAAGATCAAATATCTTACAGATATTATGAAAGCATGTGTGATGACCCAGAATTTTCGTTTCTTATTATTTTATTTATTTATTTATTATAATAATAATATTGATATTTTAGGTTGTAATGATTGGCTGCATGAGTTTAGAATTGAGTTTTGGGAAGTATGGACTAGGATATTGGCCCAAAGTAGTGTATCAAAGCCCATAAGCCCATGAGAGTGATCCATGAGTCAACCAAACCCATGCATGAAGACACATGTCACCCTAAGAGAGCTTTAGTAAGTCTCCAAAGACTAGTAGGTATGAGAGGAAAATACTAGTAGCTGGAGGGTTGACTAGTTGTTTTCTTGGAGGAAGGTGTGTGAAAGCCAAGATGAGATTTTTTCATCATTGGGACACATGGCAGGCATGTGGAAGAAGAGGAGAGTTTCCAATTTAGTCTTCCTAGAAGCATACCAAATATAGTTGAATGACACATGCTAGATTTGGTGAAGATGAGAGTAGTTGAGAGGAAGATGTGAAGAAGCAAGGGTTTGGATATTGTGAAGGATGAGGGTGCCAAACCCCTATTGGGTTTCCCAAGGAGCAAAATCCAAATGTGAGATCTTGAAGGGACATGTGGAAGTATGGTGGATGATTGATTGAGTGAGGGAAGCATCTTTAGAGAGAAGTGTGACCAAAGGAATGCAAGAATGAGGGGATTCAGGTGAGGTATAGCCGAATGCCCTATTTTGATCTTCCTAGGTGTTTTGCCAAATATAGGTGAGTGGACAAGTGGGATTGTGGAAGAATAAGGAGATTTGTGTGTGTGGAAGAGTGTATGATTGAGTGGTGATTGATGGAACACATAAGAGAAAAGAAAACCCATGGTAGTAGGAGTAGTTTCGGTGTGTGCTAGGAGGGGTATAGCCGAAT
The DNA here is from genome assembly GCA_036559045.1 of Platycarya longipes. Classification (NCBI taxonomy): domain Eukaryota; kingdom Viridiplantae; phylum Streptophyta; class Magnoliopsida; order Fagales; family Juglandaceae; genus Platycarya; species Platycarya longipes. The sequence goes on along the minus strand of CM071802.1, from coordinate 16,658,475 downwards.
GTTACAAGAACTTTTTCCCAAAAATGGATTCTAAAATCTTGGAGAATGATTAGTGAGGTGATTGGTGAGTGTGTGAGGAGTGATGTGAAAGAAAAGAAAGGGGTTTCTACCCTTGATATGCGCTGGCCATAGATGGAAAATGGGGGAGTTTTCAACCTAAGTACGTGCTAGTTTTAGGCATGATTGTACTCTAGTGATGGGAGTCAATCAAAGGGGTCTTTCAACCCATCAAAAGTCAATCCTAAACTAGAGAAATGAGTGCCTAGGATATCTAAAAACCTTCTTGGACGAATGGCCTTATGCGCCCTTCCCATTTCATTTGGTCTCACTTCCACCCACACACACACACCCACGGCAACAAGATCTCCATTTCACTCTCATTTTGCTTTACTTTCTTCCACCTTCTAAAGACTAAAATATCCTAAATTTAGTGGAGCTTGAAGCAAGTTTTCTTGAGGGGAAGCACGTTTGAAGAGAGCTAATCTTTTCTACTTGGGAGTTTTGTAAGCACATTCTTATATTGACTCTACCATTTCTTGTATATATATTTGAGTGAATGTGGTTGTATTGTTTGTTGTATGTTTAATGATGATAGATTAGGTTTTCGTAAAGGAAATGCCTTGGTTATTTAGTTGCAAGTCCATGCTTAATCCTTATATTATTTTAGGCTTAAATTTATATTATGATGGTGGATCTAACAACTTTGATGCAAAGGAAAAATGAAGCATGTTGATATGATATATAGTGCTAAAATGCATGCATAACTAAGATTAAGCTTGTTAGATGTTGGATGATGCTAGGTTAGATTACTTGAAGAAATTCTTTGTTTATTTAGTAACAAAATCCATGCTTGGTTACTGTATCATTTTAGGTTAAATACTTATATTATATTGGTGGATGTAGATACCTTGTTGGAAAGAATGAATAAAGCAAGATTGATATGACAAAGGGTGATAAAATGCATGCATATTAAGATAAAGCTTGGAGTTTGGAAAAAATGGATTGAGTGATGCATATAAGGGTTTTGGATTTGGAGACTTTTAGGGTTAAGTTTTTCAATAATCAAATATTCTTTCATGAGATGACTAAGTTTAAATACTTGAATAGTTTAGAAGCATGAAAACTAGGAGGATTCTATAGCATGATATTTCGGTTTCACATGTAGGATTGAGTGTGTTATTTTGGTGGAAAGAAAAATTATTAAAATATTAATCCTAAGGACTAAAGGGTTCCGTCAACCCCTCTTACTGGTGCTAAAAATATTTAGTTAACTTTATTAAGGCTTGGAGAGTACATGGAGAAGGATAGAGGAAGAAAACTTTAGGAAGTGGCCTTGGAGGGGTCTTGGCCCAACCCTAGTGGTGGAGGCCGAGAGCTTCTCTTTGTGTAGTAAGCCCATTTGTGGGCTTTCATATGAAGTATAGATGAAATCATATGGTGGTTGACTTGTCAATGATGTATGACAAAGTGTGCGTTTGAAACTAGTCCTATGATTCACACGTTAAGCACTAAGGTTGCATATCAAATGCATGAAGCATGAAAATCATGTTTTGAGTCAAAAGTGTTTTCCAACAAAAAGAGAAAAAATTGAAGTTTTATAAGAATCCCAAAGGCTGGGACGGGGTAATGTCCTTGTAAAACTCCATGTTCACTCAAGAGTGTCTAAAATTGAGTGAAACCCCCTAGGTCAACGAAGAACAGTCGAAGGACCATGTATGAGTGAAACCCCCAAGGTGTCCGGAGCGTGGTCGCACCTAAAGTTAGTGGGTCTCCAAGGACGGTGTTAGCTTTTGCCTTACCGTTATAAGAACAATGATGTATTTGCTCAGTTTGAGTAGTCACCGAGTGATAAAGAACGAATAACGTAGTCGCCCCGACTTGAGTAGTCTGCGAGTGTTGTGATAACGCATAACGTAGTCACTTAGGCTTGAGTGGTCACCGGGCGATACGGTAACTAGTAAGGAACACACGGTACATAGGAGAACCCTGATGTGTCCAATAAGAAATCATGACAAGAACGGCTTTTGAGCTTCAAAGATGATATGAATAATGTAAATGGCGCCTAAGATAAGAAATAATGAACGAAACAAAAAGGTTTTACGAAAAAGGGTTTTTAAAGCATGAGTCAAAAGAATTACGTTATATGATGAACTATTTTTATGTAAAGCAAGTATATGCACTAAGATTGAAAGAAAGTCAAGTTTTTATGAGAGTCTTCATGAGCATATGCATTTGTTAAGTCATGAGTTGCACATGCATGATACATGTTCTGTTTGTTATTTGCTTATATGTATGCCTGCAATGATTTTGTTGAGATAGTTGTGTACTTACTGAGATTTCTTGAAATCTCATCCTTTTATATTTTCACTTTCATTCCTTGTTAGGGCGATAGAAGTAGTTGCAGGAGGAGATGACGATGATGACTCTGACCCTCAGAGAGACTCTCCAAACCACTAATGGTCTGGTGATCTCTCCACCTTTTGATGTGGTGACCACTATTTTGTATGACCAGTTTATAGCAGGCATGCGATGGAGGGTGCTCTACGAGACTGCCGGATGTCAATGCACCAGATGCTGTCTCTCTCTGGGGTCCAACGGGTCTCTATTTATGGACTGCATTTACACCTCATAGGTAGGGACAAGCCTCCTGCATTACGGTTGGATGGGCCTAGGGCAATTCCTATATGTTCCTGGGGTTAAAAAGGTTAAGGACGAGCCCTCAGATAGTGGATGGCGATGGGGGGTCAGCATGTGGTTTATATAGCATGTTTATATTTAGTTATCTTTTGTTAATTCCCGATATTTTGGGAAGAAGCTTATTTTGTGGAACCTAAGACAATGGTATCTTTATAAATATGGAGTTTATTTTGGGATCTTAAATTTGTTATATCATGTGACATGCGGCAAAAATTTTAAGTCTTGCCTAACATTAGTACGGCTTGGCCTTTTCTGCTGTGAAATTTTCTATTCACTGCTTTTAATTTTAAATGCATGCTTAAGTTAAGAATGAAGGGTGAACTTCCTTGTGTTGTTTATCCCCGACGTCTCGGTTTGCATCCAATTCCAAGCATAAGCAGGGGCGTCGATAGCGGTGGTATCAGAGCAGTTAAGTCTCTGGGTAAACCCACAAGTTCTAGGAAAAGAATCACATGGTATTAATCTAGGCTATGATCTTTTAGAGATAGGCTTGAACCTTGGAAGGGTTTACCCAGAGACTTAACTGCGGGTAGAGCCTTAGGCAGTAAAAGTCAGTGTCGCCAGAGTTAGGGTAACTCATGTAAGGATTCTATGTGTTTTAGAAAGAACATGGCGGGAGGACGACGCAGCGCACCTACTCCAAGGCCTGGAGCACCACTAGTAGGAAACATTTCGAACCCTGTCATGCCTACAACAGGGAATGCCCCATTAATTACTCCTCCTAGACCTGAGGCAAGGGAAGCACCGAATGCCCCAATGGATGGAGGACAGGAAATAGCGGAGGCTATCTGCCAAATGACGGAGCTTATAAGAAATCAGATGGAGTAGGGCAGATGTCATCAGAACACCGGAGGAGGAACGTCAGGCTGCCCCTACGAGAAATTTCTGGTCTATCGATACCCGAACTTCATGGGCACGGAAGGAGCCATGAAGGCGAACCGATGGATTATAGACTTAGAAAGCACCTTTGAGATCAATGGGTGCACGGAAACGCAGAAAGTGCAGTATGCTGAACACCTACTGTAAGGGGAAGCCGGATTATGATGGGATACCAAGAGGAAGCTGTTGAAACATAAGCTGGGAGAAAACATGGTTCCCACCTAGAAACGATTCAAGAAGGAGTTTGACGATCACTTCTTCCCCGAGTCTGTCAAGTAACGTAAAGCAATGGAATTCGCCACGTTAGTGCAAGGAAGCATGACCATGGAACAATACGCTGCAAAATTCATGGAGCTGGCCCGATTCGCCCCTCATTTGGTCATTACCGAGAAGATGCAAGCGCAAAAATTCCAAAATGGACTACAACCAAGAATTCGCAACCAGGTGGCATGCTTGCGAATCGAAAACTTTCAGGAGCTGGTGAACGTAGCTTCTATCGCTGAGGCGAAACAGAGGAGTCTTATTACACAGACCTAGATGCATAAGAAGAGAAGCTTTCCCTATCCCTCAGGGAAAGACACGGGCAAGAGAAGGAATGCTCACCCTACGGATAAAGGGAAGGGCAAGATGAGCGGTCCAAGAGCGCCGATTTCGTCACCTCCATGCAGAAGTTGTGGGCAACCACATAAAGGTGAGTGTCGAGTGGCGACAATAGCTTGCTTTTGATGTGGTCAAATGGGCCATATGATTCATGACTGTCCCCAAATGGACTCTGGTGGAACTGCAGTATCTGGAGGAAAGGCGAAAATCCCCATGAAGGCAAAGGTCTACACAATTACACTAGAAGAGGTGGACGTGGATGACGAGGAAGCAATCAACGTTGGCATCATCACTGGTAACTTGTCTAACCCTACATTGATTTAAAGTATATGATGGTTTTCCTCAAAGTAACGGTAGGAAAATTTTATAGGTGAGATTATTTTGATGCGTAATGTGGTGTATGCATTGTTTGACTCTGGAGCAACGGAATCTTTTATTTCTTATAATTGCGTATGGAGATGTAAGTTAGGCGTAGAGCTGCTAGCTCAAAAGGTGGTAGTATCACTCCTTGACGGAAGGTGATCGGATGCCATCGAATGGTAAAGAATTGTCCATTAGAAGTTGCTGGCTTAAGGCTAAATGCCAACTTGGTAGTTTTCCACCTGTTAGGATTTGACGTAATATTGGGCATGGATTGGTTATCCGAGCACTACGCCAAGGTCGACTGTTGCAAGAAGGAGATAATATTCGACCTACCTGCAGAGGAGAAACTGTGTTATGAAGGGGAAATAGTTAACTCTGTTTCCTCCATTGTGACGACAAAACGAATGATGAAAAGTCTAAGAGCAAGAGTGGAGGTGTTCCTAATAGTATCATTGAATGTACTGGAGGAAGATAAGGGCATTAAAGGGATCCCTGTAATGGAAGGTTTTCCTCGAGTATTCTTCGATGATTTACCTGGTTTACCACCATATCGAGAAACTGAATTCTTGATTGAATTAGAACCTGCCACAGCTCCAGTTCACAAAGCATCCTATAGAATGGCACTGACTGAGCTGAAGGAGTTGAAGACGCAGATCGAGGAGTTACTGGAGAAGGGGTTTATACGGCCTAGTTCGTCGTCGTGGGGAGCCCCAGTCCTGTTCGTGAAGAGGAAGGATGGGACAATGCGTATGTGCATCGACTACCGAGAGCTTAATAATATCACCATCAAGAACAAGTATCTGTTACCTCGGATAGACGATCTGCTAGATCAACTACGAGGAGCGACTGTGTTCTCAAAGATAGATCTCAGGTTAGGGTTATCATCAGCTCAAGATTAAGGAGCAAGATGTACCCAAGATTGCTTTTTGAACTCGATATGGACACTTCGAGTTCCTGGTTATGCCGTTTGGACTGACTAATGCCCCAGTAGCGTTTATGGATTTGATGAATCGAATTTTCATACAATATCTAGATAGTTTTGTGGTAGTCTTCATCAACGACATTCTAATTTACTCTTGAAATGACGAAGAGCATAGAGAGCATCTGAGGATTGTGCTGGGTATTTTGCAGGAGCATCAACTATATGCCAAACTTAGCAAATGTTGGCTTCAAGAAGTTAAGTTTTTGAGTCACTTCATTTCAAGCGAAGGAGTGGCCATGGATTCAGCCAAGATAGAGGCAGTGACGGAATGGCAAAGACCGACAAACGCTCATGAAATACGCAGTTTCCTTGGATTAGCAGGATATTACAAGAGATTCATGGAAGGATTCTCTAAGTTGTTTGGTCCCCTGACTGCCTTGACGAAGAAAAATGTCAAGTACGTCTGGAGTAATCAGTGTGAGCAGAGCTTCCAAGAACTCAAGAAGAGACTAACGTTGGCACCAATAGTGCGTCTAACCAATAGTGCGCATTTCTTATGGTGATAGTGGCATCAATTATGGTGGGATACCAAGAGGAAGCTGTTGAAAGAACACTATTTGGGTGATAGTTGATAAACTAACCAATAGTGCGCATTTCTTACCAATAGCCAATAAAGATTCAATGGAGAAACTGGCACGAATTTATGTGAAGGAGATAGTCCGTCTGTGCGGTGTACTCAAGACGATTGTTTCAGATCGAGACCCTAGATTTACGTCACGCTTCTAGCAAAGTCTACAAAAGATGTTGAATACTAGTTTAAAGTCCAACAGTGCCTATCATCCACAGACTGATGGCCAGACAGAATGGATTATTCAAACCCTAGAAGATATGTTGTGGGCTTGTGTACTAGATTCAAGTGGTGATTAGGAAGGTCTTTTACCTTTGATTGAGTTTGCCTATAACAACAACTTCCAAGCTACTATTCATATGGCATCTTACGAAGTCTTGTATGGGAGAAAGTGTATGTCACCTCTATACTGGGACGAGATTGGTGAAAGTAGGGTGCTAGGACCTGAATATCTACAAGAAGTTCGAACACAAGTGGAAATGATACGAGAAAGGATGAAAACTGCTCAGAGAAGACAAAAGAGTTATGCGGATCGATGCAGAAGATCCTTGGAATTCGCTATAGGCGACTGGGTGTACCTTAAAATCTCACCCATGAAAGGAGTGGCTCGGTTCGGCAAGAAGGGAAAATTGAGTCCCCGTTATGTGGGACCCTAAGAAATCCTTGAGAAGGTCGGACTAGTAGCATACCACTTGGACTTACCGGTGAGCCTGTAAAGAGTTCACAAAGTATTTCACGTGTCGTCATTAAAGAAGGGCCTTGGTGAAGGACCAACGACGGTAATGGACCCGAGTAGTATTAAGTTATGCCCCAACCTCACTTATGAGGAGTGGCCAACACGAATTGAAGATCGCAAAGAGCAGGAACTAAGAAATCGAAGAATTTCCTTGGTGAAAGTGCTTTGGAACAACCCTGCCCTTCAAGAGGCAACATGAGAGCGTGAAGACGTCATGAGGGCTAATTACCCTCATTTGTTTGTAAATTAGTAGCACGTTTGTTATCTCCTTGTTTGAACCTTGTTGTGATTGTATGGACCCTTGCGTATATCAATAAATGGGTAAAATATTGAATTATGTTTGCATTGGCTATTTTTCTTTGACGGTTCCTTAGAACCATAGTGACTTTGTGCGAACTTTCATCATGATATAGCTCGAACTAGGAGAAACCCTCTGATGAGTGCACAAAAATGCACTCTAAATACTCTATTTAAATACTAAAAGAAATGAGAAAAACAATGGATATAACTCATGTTATTAAAATTAATGGTCATTTATCTTGAGATAGATATAAGCATGATTTAATATATTGATGAGAATATAAAATGTCATATTTTCCTCTCTTAATGTTTAATACTTTATTCTTATTTGATGCCTAAATATACTCATTATTCTTATATTTTGATTTAGGACACAAATAGAGGCATTAGGAGCAAATGAAGATAATTGCGGAATTTTAGACAGTTATGACGTCTTTTCGTAATATGGGCATAACTCTCTCATCCAATCTCCGATTGAGCTGATTCAAGATGATATAGAACCGCAAGAGAAATATCTATAACTTTTATGTTTTATGTTTGAAGAGATATCCACTCAATCTAAGACAAAATTGACCATCAAGTGGACGCACCTGCACTTGACGTTCCTGGATATTTTTCAGCCACTTGCATCAAATCCAAATGTCATCATAATATTTTCCAGCAAGCACTCCTACACCAACTTGGAAATTCAATGATAAATTCAGATTCAAGATGAAGTGCACTCAAGTTTCTTCAAGACAAATTATTTGACTACAAGATATTAAGTCATACAAGACAACTAATAGATAGAGAAGCAAAATTGAAACACTCAACCTACAAGCAAAATCCAGCTCATGCATAGTGGGAAAACAAATGATCAAAATGACAACTCACAAATCACTTGGATTCAAGAATGGCACATGGCAAAACAAGTTGTAATTGTGATGATTTTGTCATGACAACTTGCATGAAGGATGCTTATAAATAGAAGGGAGGTGTGTGTGTTCTAAGACCATGCTTAGGGGGAGGATGCTTTGGAAGAGCCATTATTTTGAGAGCTTGAGAAAAGAAAAGAAAAACTAAAGAAGAGAGAAGAAAATAATGGTTGGCTCTTCCATATTATCCCTTGAAGAATTTTTGTTGCATATTTTCAATATGTGTAACTAAATTCTCAAGGAGGGCTAGGGATGAACTTGTGTGTGTGATGGTATTTGTAATTTATTTTTGATTCATGTATTTGGTCTTTAAATATTAAAACTCTTTTGTTCTATTATTCTCAATTTATTTGTGATGTTTTTCGTCTTCAAATAATTATAGAATCTATTTCGTTTATGGATTCAGTCATGCTTTTTCTATTGAGTGAATTAGTTCTATAATTATGTTTGGAGCAATTGATTATCTATATTGATTTAATTCTCTGCTGCAATATCGCCTCTTGGGTATATTGTCGTCATTGGATTTTCTCAATATCGATAACAATTTATGAGAGTTAAGCGCGAAGAATGATTTTTCAAAGAGTTACATGTGATTTAAATTTTGGTTATTAATGTTATATCTTCCGATTAAGAATTTGGACATAGAATTCTTAATTGAGTTATCAATGAATTAAGAATAAATTTGAATACCACAAATACACAAGGAATTCCCTACGCTCTACTTTTCGTCTCATTTTTATATTTTTCAAATTACTCATTTAGTTTTAATTTACATCACACTCTAAAATTTACTTATCACACTCATTTAATCTTTTTGTTAATTTCGTTACTGTTCTTCAATTTCTCAATCCATCTCCCTGTGGAGTCGACACCCCAAAGCTATACTGCAAACGACCGCGTTATTCTTTGGGCGTAATCAAATTTTGGCGCCGTTGCCGGGGAGACGGTAGAAGAATTTGTAGATTTTTTTTAGTAGTTTGTAAAAAAAAAAAAAAAAAAAAAAAAAAAAGAGAGCGGTAACTTCCTTCATTTTCTTTTTAGCTTTCTGCATCTTTATTTTATTTTACTTTTCTTTTCGTAATTATTTTTTTTTTGTATTACGCTTTTCTTTACTTTGCATGCGCAGGTACAGAGACGCTTTTGGACGGTTTGCTAGTAGACCCGTGCTAGAATCAGATTCAGAATCTAATTTTTCTAATCGCTTGTTTGATAATTCTTCCAATTCTGACGCGATGAGTGAACACGTGGACCAACCTGTTAGAACCCTCCAAGATTATCTTCATCCCGCACGAACAGCCACACCATCCTGTATTATGTTCTCACCTAATGTTCGTCATGTAGATTTCAAAACAGGAATGATACAATTACTTCCGACTTTCCATGGTCTAGAAAATGAAAACCCCTATGTTCATAGTAGGGAATTTGAGGAAGTAGTTGCAACATTCCACAGTCAAAATACCACTGACGACACGGTAAGGCTAAAGTTCTTTCCTTTTTCTTTGAAAGATAAAGCTAAAAGTTGGTTGTACTCACTAAGACCACGGTCTATTGGAACATGGAGTGAGATGACTCAAGTGTTTTTCAATAAATACTTTCCCCAACATAAGACCAATGATTTAAAAAGACAAATCTCTACCTTTGCACAAAAGGATAGTGAGACTTTGTACCAGTCTTGGGAAAGATTTAAAGAATTACTGAGTATGTGTCCCCACCATGGATATGAGAATTGGCGCTTAGTGAGTTATTTTTATGAAGGGCTTACGCCCAGGGAACGTCAATTCGTGGAAATGATGTGCAATGGAGAATTTTTACAGAAAAATCCTGTTGAGGCCATAGAGTACCTCAATGAACTTGCTGAAAAAGCTCATACTTGGACTGGACCTAGTGCTACTGATAGCACAAACAGGTCACGACCTACAGGAAACCCGAGTGGTGGTATTTACCATCTAAGGGAAGAGGATAACCTTAAGGCTAAGGTTAAAATGCTCACCAAAGAATTAGAGTTATTGAAAACCAAAAACTCAAAACCAACACACATGGCTAATCATGCAGAATCTTTTGGACCATGTGTTGTCTGTGTTGGGGTAGATCATCATGCCCAAGACTGTTCTACACATGCTAACATGAGAGGATGGCGTAATCACCCCAACTTTAGCTGGAAGTCTGAAAACCAACAGCCTGCACAGCCTGCACAACCTTCTAGATCATATCCTGCACCATACCATGCACCTCAATCTTCTAGAAATTCTTTAGAAGACACTTTGCATGCATTTATTGAAGTACAGGGTAAGACTAACCAAAAATTTGAGTCTTTAATTATGCAGGTTGTTGAAGAACAAAAGGAGATAAAGAGCCAGGTATCTAAAATAACGAGTTTCTTGAGTGTAAATGAGCAAGGTAAGTTCCCTTCTCAAGCTCAGTCTGTACCTCATGGTCAACATATGGCACAAGAAACTGTGAAGAATCACGAGTGCCAGCAGATATATATGATTGACTCACTCATAGACAGGGAAGTTTTCACAACTCATGATTCCGATCCCCTTGAGAATTTTATTGTTGATTTTGAGTATAATCCTATCAGTGATTCATTTGATGTAGCTAATATTTGTGCAATTTTTGACAATACTCAAGATTATAGCACACGGGCTTGGCAACCGAAGTTTGAGGAGTTTCTTGAGAAAAATGAAAAACAGATTCCTTCAAGTGGGCAAGTAACCAAAGTTAATCTTAAACCTTGCCACCTACCTGTGAAGTTCGAGCACAGAGTTTATTGGGCAAATAAGCGTTTCGTTTTTGACCCAGGAGGAATAGTTCAAGAAGTGGAAGATAGTCCGGTTGTAAACTTGGTCTACCAACTTTGACTACAGCATGCAACAATAATTATTATTATTATTATAATTATTATCATCATTATTATTATTATTATTATCATCTTATTTGTTTTGTTTTGTTTTTATTTACTACTGTTTTCTTTATTTTTGTTTGCAGGATAGTATCATTTTGTCATTTCAGATCACTACTTTTGACGCTTAGCGAGCTATCTACATCACACATCAGGTGTATCCTACCCTTTTTAGTTACTCCCCATCCAATTTAGATTATTAAACATTGAGGACAATGTTTCATTTAAGTTGGGGGGTGGGAATACAAATCTGTTATTTAAACTCTGTGGCATATTTCAATCAATATATAAAAAATTGCCAAATTTTTTCACACAGGCATCTTTTCACACATGATACTCATGCTCATTCATAACCATCTTGGTGAATTCAACAAACCCATTTTAAATCATTTTGCTAAAACATCCACAGAGCCATTTATGCACTTCTCCAAACTTTGTGGTAATATGGTGATTTGACACATGTAACTAAAGAATTATTTTGCTCAAGTATTCATGTGAATTTTGTGAGAATTGAGAGCTTACAAATACAGAAATTGTGATAAGTATCCATTGATCTATTGAATTTGACACTTCTTTTGAGAATATCATTACATGGTTTGTGGTAAGATGGTGGATATACTTGGGATATGACGAAAGTCAACTTAGGATTAACGTTTGAGCCTTTCAAGCTGAGCCTTTTCATCATAGATCCCTAGCAGCCAATTTTGAGCCAATATACACATATGGCCTTTTCTTTTCATATCTACATCATCCATACCTCTCCACATTGGAGTATAGCTTATACACTATATTTTCCTACCATTTTACTTCCAAGTGTGTACTAGGTGTGAAATTATCATTTGAAAAAAAAAAAAAAACCATGACAAAAATGGCATGGTGCTAGATGTGTCCATCAAATTATTCATGAAAGAGTTCATCAAATTGCGAAGACACTAGTGGCAAAAGAAGATGGAAAAGTATACTTAGTCAAAAATCTACAAAATTGAAAAGTACATCAAAAGGAAAGTATAGTCTACTGAAAAATTTAACAAATTCCATTTTGTGTATACTTGGAAGTTTTTGAAACCTCTTTACCTTTTCTTCTTATGAACCCCAAACATAAGCCACATTACAACCCTTTGTATTGATTTTTCCGATCCTAAGTATACTTGTGGAAAGAATGGTGGAAATCTCATTTGTTAGTATTCCTATCATAAGATCAATGTTTACTTGTTACTTATATATAATTGGCTGAATTTCCATGAGAGTAAATGTACACCTTTGTCAACTCCATAGAGAGAATCCTTACATGAAACACTTCTATACCCGTGAGTTATGGAGTTGAACCTTTTTGCTTAAGATATTCTAATGTTGCATGTGTCGAAACCTCTGATTTGATAAAAATAGTTTGGAACACATACACATTCTGTGGATTGCTATATTTGAATTACTTGTGAAAGGGTTATTGAATTTCTAAGATTGTTTTGATATGTAAATTTGAAAAATGTGTCTTGATGGCCCCTATGTGTGATTTTCTTTGGTCTTTCTCATCATTTTGCATGAAAATTGCTAGGGACTAGCAATGAGTAAGTTGGGGGGTGTGATGAGTGCACAAAAATGCACTCTAAATACTCTATTTAAATACTAAAAGAAATGAGAAAAACAATGGATATAACTCATGTTATTAAAATTAATGGTCATTTATCTTGAGATAGATATAAGCATGATTTAATATATTGATGAGAATATAAAATGTCATATTTTCCTCTCTTAATGTTTAATACTTTATTCTTATTTGATGCCTAAATATACTCATTATTCTTATATTTTGATTTAGGACACAAATAGAGGCATTAGGAGCAAATGAAGATAATTGCGGAATTTTAGACAGTTATGACGTCTTTTCGTAATATGGGCATAACTCTCTCATCCAATCTCCGATTGAGCTGATTCAAGATGATATAGAACCGCAAGAGAAATATCTATAACTTTTATGTTTTATGTTTGAAGAGATATCCACTCAATCTAAGACAAAATTGACCATCAAGTGGACGCACCTGCACTTGACGTTCCTGGATATTTTTCAGCCACTTGCATCAAATCCAAATGTCATCATAATATTTTCCAGCAAGCACTCCTACACCAACTTGGAAATTCAATGATAAATTCAGATACAAGATGAAGTGCACTCAAGTTTCTTCAAGACAAATTATTTGACTACAAGATATTAAGTCATACAAGACAACTAATAGATAGAGAAGCAAAATTGAAACACTCAACCTACAAGCAAAATCCAGCTCATGCATAGTGGGAAAACAAATGATCAAAATGACAACTCACAAATCACTTGGATTCAAGAATGGCACATGGCAAAACAAGTTGTAATTGTGATGATTTTGTCATGACAACTTGCATGAAGGATGCTTATAAATAGAAGGGAGGTGTGTGTGTTCTAAGACCATGCTTAGGGGAGGATGCTTTGGAAGAGCCATTATTTTGAGAGCTTGAGAAAAGAAAAGAAAAACTAAAGAAGAGAGAAGAAAATAATGGTTGGCTCTTCCATATTATCCCTTGAAGAATTTTTGTTGCATATTTTCAATATGTGTAACTAAATTCTCAAGGAGGGCTAGGGATGAACTTGTGTGTGTGATGGTATTTGTAATTTATTTTTGATTCATGTATTTGGTCTTTAAATATTAAAACTCTTTTGTTCTATTATTCTCAATTTATTTGTGATGTTTTTCGTCTTCAAATAATTATAGAATCTATTTCGTTTATGGATTCAGTCATGCTTTTTCTATTGAGTGAATTAGTTCTATAATTATGTTTGGAGCAATTGATTATCTATATTGATTTAATTCTCTGCTGCAATATCGCCTCTTGGGTATATTGTCGTCATTGGATTTTCTCAATATCGATAACAATTTATGAGAGTTAAGCGCGAAGAATGATTTTTCAAAGAGTTACATGTGATTTAAATTTTGGTTATTAATGTTATATCTTCCGATTAAGAATTTGGACATAGAATTCTTAATTGAGTTATCAATGAATTAAGAATAAATTTGAATACCACAAATACACAAGGAATTCCCTACGCTCTACTTTTCGTCTCATTTTTATATTTTTCAAATTACTCATTTAGTTTTAATTTACATCACACTCTAAAATTTACTTATCACACTCATTTAATCTTTTTGTTAATTTCGTTACTGTTCTTCAATTTCTCAATCCATCTCCCTGTGGAGTCGACACCCCAAAGCTATACTGCAAACGACCGCGTTATTCTTTGGGCGTAATCACCCTCACATGTCCGTATCTTCTATGACTCAATTAAGAGAGAGGAGAGAGAATAGGCGAAGAATATTACGTAGAAGATGAGAAAGAGTGAGAGTGCAGAGGCTTAACCTTTTGGATCGATATGAGAGACACCGTACCCACCGTATGGACATAGATCATAAAGGAGCGCCTGTTTTTCGCCATGCTATGCCACGCGAGGAACGGCAACCCCCTAGCAGATGGTTGAGAGCAGAGAGAGAACATCTGCGCGAACTAATTTAGGGAGAGGCGAGTGAGTCGAGTGTAGAGCCCCAAAGTACATCAGATACCTCTGATGATCATGTTAGGCAGAGAGTAGAGGGTATACCCCTTATGGATACAGAAGAGGAGATTATGCATATATTGAATAAAATGATAGCAAATATTTACTATGATCCGGATGTGGACGTTATGTTTTATTTCTCTCAGAATTGCGTATCAGTGAAGAGCGATATACCATCCTATTCGTCATTGGAAGAATCCACCGCCACTAGTGCTAGAGGTATACGAATTTTATTTGATTAATGCTCATTTTATCACTTAAACGATTTCGAGAACAAAATCTTCTTTTTAGTAGGAGAGGATGTGACGACCCTGAATTTTCATTTCTTATTATTTTATTTATTTATTTATTATAATAGTAATATTGGTATTTTAGGTTGGTAAGGATTTGAGGCATGGACTTAGAGTTGAGCTTTGGGAAGTATGGACTAAGATATTGGCCCAAACTAGTGTATCAAAGCACATAAGCCCATGAGAGTGATCCATGAGTTAACCAAGCCCATGCATGGAGATACATGTCACCCTAGGAGAGCTTTAGTAAGTTTCCTAAGACTAGGAGGTATGAGGAGAAAATACTAGTAGTTGAAGGGTTGACTAGTTGTTTTCTTGAAGGAATGAGTGTGAAAGCCAATATGAGATTTTCTCATCATTGGGACACATGGCAGGCGTGTGGAAGAAGAGGGGAGTTTCCAATTTAGTCTTCCTAGGAGTATACCAAATCTAGTTGAATGACACATGCTGGATTTGATGAAGATGAGAGTAGTTGAAAGGAAGATGTGAAGAAGCAAGGGTTTGGGTATCGTGAAGGATGAGGGTGCTGAACCCCTATTGGGTTTCCCAAGGAGCAAAATCCAAATGTGAGATCTTGAAGGGACATGTGGAAGTATGGTGGATGATTGATTGAATGAGGGAAGCATCATTAGAGAGAAGTGTGACCAAAGGAATGCAAGAGGGATTCGGGTGAGGTATAGCCGAATGCCCTATTTTGATCTTCCTAGGTGTTTTGCAAAATCTAGGTGAGTGGAAAAGTGGGATTGTGTAAGAATAAGGAGGCTTGTGTGTGTGGAAGAGTGTATGATTGAGTGGTGATTGATGGAACACATAAGAGGAAAGAAAACTCATGGAAGAAGGAGTGAGTTTCGGTGTGTGCTAGGAGGGGTATAGCCGAATGCAAGCCCTTTTTCCCAAAAATAAATTCTAAAATCTTGGAGAATGATTAGTGAGGTGATTGGTGAGTGTGTGAGGAGTGATGTGAAATAAAAGGAAGGGGTTTCTACCCTTGATATGCGCCGGCTATAGATGAAAAATGGGGGAGGAGTTTTCAACCTAAGTACATGCTAGTTTTAGGCATGATTGTACTCTAGTGATAGGAGTCAATCAAATGGGTCTTTCAACTCATCAACTGTCAATCCTAAACTAGAGAAATAAGTGCCTAGGATGTCTAAAAACCTTCTTGGCCGAATGGCCTTATGCTCCATTCCCATTTCATTTGGTCTCACTTCCACCCACACACACACCCACGGCAACAAGCTCTTCATTTCACTCTCATTTTGCTTTGCTTTCTTCCACGTTCTAAACACTAAAATATCCTAAGTTTAGTAGAGCTTGAAGCAAGTTTTCTTGAGGGGAATCACATTTGAAGAGAGCTAATCTTTTCTACTTGGGAGTTTTGTAAGTGCATTCTTATCTTGACTCTACCATTTCTTGTATATATATTTGAGTGAGTGTGGTTGTATTGTTTGTTGTATGTTTGATGATGATAGATTAGGTTTTCTTATGCCTTGGTTATTTAGTTGCAAGTCCATGCTTAATCCTTATATTATTTTAGGCTTAAATTTATATTATGATGGTGGCTCTAACAACTTTGATGCAAAAGAAAAATGAAGCATGTTGATATGATATATAGTGCTAAAATGTATGCATAACAAAGATTAAGCTTGTTGGATGTTGGATGATGCTAGGTTAGATTACTTGAAGAAATGCTTTATTTATTTAGTAACAAAATCCATGCTTGGTTACTGTATCATTTTAGGTTAAATACTTATATTATATTGGTGGATGGAGATACCTTATTGCAAAGAATGAATAAAGCATGATTGATATGACAAAGGGTGATAAAATGCATTCATATTAAGATAAAGCTTGGAGTTTGGAAAAAAGGATTGAGTGATGCATATAAGGGTTTCAGATTTGGAGACTTTTAGGGTTAAGTTTTTCAATAATCAAATATTCTTTCATGAGATGACTAAGTTTAAATACTTGAAAAGTTTAGAAGCATGAAAACTAGGAGGATTCAATAGCATGATATTTCAGTTTTCATATGTAGGATTGAGTGTGTTATATTGGTGAAAAGAAAAATCATTAAAATATTAATCCTAAGGACTATAGGGTTCGATCAACCCCTCTTAGTAGTGCTAAAAATGTTTAGTTAACTTTATTAAGACTTGGAGAGTATATGGAGAAGGATAGAGGAAGAAAATGGTAGAAGCTAGTTGCCTTAAAGGGGTCTCGACCCAACCCTAGTGGGGGAGGCTGAGAACTCCTCTTTGTGTACTAAGCCCATTTGTGTACTTTTATATGAAGTATAGATGAAATCATGTGGTGGTTGACTTGTCAATGATGCATGACAAAGTGTGCGTTTGGAACTAGTCCCATGATTCACACATTAAGCACTAAGGTTGCATATCACATGCATGAAGCACGAAAATCGTGTTTTGAGTCAAACGTGTTTTCCAAGAAAAAGAAAAAAAAGAATTAAGATTTTATAAGAATCTCAAAGGCTGAGACGGGGTAGTGTCCTACTAAAACTCTTTATTCACTCAGGATTGTCTAAAGTTAAGTGACACCCCCTAGGTCGACGAAGAATGGTCGGCAGACCATGTATAGCTCCAAAAGGTGTTTAGAGCGTGGTCGCACCTAAAGTTAGGGGGTGCCCAAGCACGGTGTTGGATTTTGCCTTACCGTTATAAGAATAAGGATGTAGTCGCTCGGTTTAAGGAGTCACCGAGTGATGAAGAGCGGATAACATAGTCGCCCTAACTTGAGTAGTCTGCGGGTGTTACGATAACGTATAACGTAGTCACTTAGGCTCGAGTGGTCGCCGGGTGATACGGTAACTAGCAAGGAACAAATGGTGCATAGGGAAACCGTGAGGTGTCCAATAAGAAGTCATGATAAGAACAGTTTTCGAGCCTCAAAGATGATATGAATATGTAAATGAAGCCTAAGATAAACAATGATGAACGAAAAGAAAAGTTTTTACGAAAAAAAATTGTTAAAGCATGAGTCAAAAGAATTACGTTATATGATAAACCATTTTTATGAAAAGCAAGTATATGCACTAAGATTGAAAGGAAGTCAAGTTTTTATAAAAGTCTTCATGAGCATATGCATTTGTCAAATCATGAGTTGCACATGCATAATACATGTTCTGTTTGTTATTCACTTATATATATGCATGCAATGATTTTGTTGAGATAGTTGTGTACTTACTGAGATTTTTCGAAATCTTATCCTTTTATATTTTCACTATCGTTCATTGTTAGGGCAATAGAAGTAGTTGCAGGAGGAGATGACGGCGACGACCCTGACACTCAGAGAGACTCTCCAAACCACTGATGGTCTGGTGATCTCTTCACCTTTTGATGTGGTGACCCCTATTTTGTACGACCAGTTTATGGCAGACATGCGATGGAGGGTGCTCTATGAGGGTGCAGGACATCATTGCACCGGATGCTGTCTCTCTCAAAGGTTCGACAGGTCTCTATTTATGGACTGTGTTTACACCTCAGAGGCAGGGACAGGCCTCCTGCGTTCGGTCGGATGGGCCTAGGGCAATTCCTATATGGTTCTAGGGCTAAAGAGGTTAAGGACGAGCCTTGAGATAGTGGATGGTGATGGGGGGTCAGCACGTGGTTTATATGGCATGTTTATATTTAGTTATCTTTTGTTAATTCCTGATATTTTGGGAAGACGCTTATTTTGTGGAACCTAAGAGAATGGTATCTTTATGAATATGGAGTTTATTTTGGGATCTTAAATTTGTTATACCATGTGACATATGGCAAAAATTTTAAGTCTTGCCTAACATTAGTACGGCTTGGCCTTTTCCATTGAGAAATTTTCTATTCACTGCTTTTAATTTTAAATGCATGTTCGAACTTAAGTTAAGAATGAGGAGTGAACTTCCTCATGTTGTTTATCTCTGACGTCTCGATTTGCGTCCGATCCCAAGCGTAAGCAGGAACATCGACAACATGTGTTATTCTACATAACATGATCATCGAAAACGAGTGTGATGATAATTTGGTTTTGAACATTGAGTATGACTAACTTGATGATGAAGTCCTAAAACTGTCGCATAAGCGTCCAACCGAGCTTATGGACTTCATCCAGCATGATTATTGAATTAGACAGCTTGGCACAAGGAGTGGCAATATATGGCACGACACGTTAATACAAAACAAATACGATACAAAAAAGTGGGTTAGTGTTTAGTCTTAACGGGTTTTGTGTCAAATTGTGTCGGCATGCTAAGACAAGATTTGATAGCGGGTCATAACGGATGAAACCCGTTAAGACATGGTTTCATATATAACCTATTTTTAATTTTTTTTTACCAATTTTCAAAAATCCCTAGTCTGTAACTGTTGTAAGGCCATTAGCCCATTAGCAATTTACCATACGCCGCACCCTCCCCCCCCTCCCCCCCCCCCCCCCCCCCCCCCCCCCCCCCAATCTCATTTTCGATTTCCCTTCCAAGTCCCAAGTCCCAAGTCCCAAGTCCCAAGTCCCAAGTCCCAAGTCTCCTCTGAATCTCTTATCTTCTTCGGCGAATCGGCATTGGCTTCCATAGGTCCATTTGGCAGTTTGGCTTCTAGACTCCCAGAGTTCAAAGTATTTCAGCTCCTTCCTTCTCACCTCTCGGCTGCTTCTCTCATCTCTTTGTTTTTTGGTTTAAAATTTGCATTTTTTTGGATGATTCTAAAAGGTGGTGGATATTGATGATGGTTTAAAGTTTGCATTTTTTGGGAGGATTCGAAAAGGAAGAAGCTTTGGTTCTCGGCATTCTATTTTGTGGGTTTTTGGTGGGTCTTTTCGTTTGTTTGCTCAGGGGCTGAGAAGTTTTCATCGTGCGATGGAACTTGTGAACTTGGATATTGGTTCTCGGCATTCTATTTTGTGGGTTTTTGGTGGGTCTTTCCGTTTGATCTTTGAGATTTCGAATTTTTTTTTATTTGTTGTGATTGTTTTCTGTGGGTGGCAATTTTATTACTCTTGCTTTAAGCGTTGAATATTTAAGTTTATTTCTTCTCAGCCCGTGGTCGATGATGTACTTTTTTTTAATAGAAATATCTGGATTACCGTTTCGTTTGTGTGGTGTTTGTGGATTTGTTTTACTTTTTGGTGGTGTATTTCAATCTTGGTTTAAAGTTTGCATATTTTGTTTTTCGCTCCGAAAGTGTTGTTTCAGAATACTAATTTTGTGTATTGCCTTATTGATTTATCGCCTCATTTCGCATTTTCTTATCATTTCTTCTGGGCTAGCTTATGCTGTGTCATTGTCCTAGCAGTACTATGGCCTTTAAACAAAACTAAGCTTTATGAGACCAAATGAAAGTATCTTTGTAATAAAGTCTTGTTAGTACTTAAAAGATAAGAATAAGGTACTGTCATTTTCTCTCCATGCACTTTCTCTATTTGTTATTAATATAGAAAAATAAAATAAAAAACAAAACAAAAACAAAGCAAACCAACATAATTAATATACCAACACTACTCTTCATCTTAAATTTGTCATTTCTAGATACATTAGGTAAAGCGGCGACAAGGCATAAATCATTTTCTATGTCATCCACTTGAATAGAAAATTACTAATTAAATATGTTACATCAACTAGTGCGATTAAGGATGATAAGATTAATAAGGAAGAATATCATTTCCCTCGGAGAAAATATTTAGACCAAAAATCAAATACTTTAACAAACAGATCGATTTTGCTACACAGCCTCTTACACTAGAAACCACAGTACATGTTTTATTTAAATTAATGAAGCTCTTCTACTTATCATCTCTACATTATATACTTATTTAGTGATAGTTGATAGTTTGAAACAAAAGATCACAGAACGTCCACCTTGTTGATTCCAAAAAACAGAATCAAATTTGAGCTTAGTCTGCACCAGAGATTGGTTATATGGTGATGAACAATGTAAGATTTTGAAATTTTATGTCACTGGATTGGTTGAATAATGTTGGTTGAATAATTTAGTTACCTATACATTTTTTTTGCATTGTCAACTTGTAGAAGAAATGCTTAATCATTTTGTTTACTAATATATATATATATATATATATATATATATAAATATATATATATTTGATAGAAATACAAGAAAATCTTGAGTTGGATGAGATAACCAAAGATGTAATGGAGTTGAACATCAACAAGGATAATGACGATGCTCCAGAAGCTCCACCTCCTTCTACAAGTTCTAAACGTGTTTAACTTTGTGTTTTTATCATAATTGGGATTGTAAAATTAATTTGTTTACATGTTGTTTATTATTATTTATATTTGAGAAGTAATTTTAATATTTTATAATGTCTAGACTGTGGTGGTGTAACTGTAGATCATATTGATTAGTTGTGGTGTATTTTAATATTTTATGTTTTATAGCTACCAGCCTATCATTTATAGTTTAATACTTGTATAAAATAATAAGATAAATTATTCAGCAAATGTGTCAAACATGTCAATGGGTCTAAACGTGTCAAACGTGTCAACGGGTTGAGATGTGTAGGATCGTGTCGTGTCGTATAAATTTATTGTATTGACTAACGTGTCATGTCGCATCAACACGTTATCTTAAATGGTCGTGTTAGTGTTGAGATTTTTGACACAAAACTTTTAACGGGTCATGTTTGTGTTGATCCTTTAAGTATAATGTATATGTCCAGACAAGACACGAACATAACACGATGACACGTTTTGACACCTCTACTTGGCACATCATTAGCTTCAAGCAGATCTAATTGAACATCAATGGAAACTCTAGTCCCAACAATAGACTAGTAGTATAATTTATGTATTCTCTCCATGTTAGTAGTTACTATATGTCTGTTTGTCAAATTTCCATTCCCTACCAAATAAATTAGAAAAAGATATTATCAAATTAATAATATTTTATTACTATTTTGACTAGTAAATAGCTAATCTAATGTGGAATCAAGTTTTAAATAGAATAGCTAAATGCAAAATTATGAGATATTATGCAAATTATGATTTGGCATTTTTATAATCAAATGAGGATGCTCTTACAATCTTTCCTTAATTAATTTAACCCATGATTTTTAATTTTTGAAATTTTAAAGAACATTAAACATTTTTTAAATTTTCCTTGGTTTTACAATTTTATCAATTAGGCTTTTTCCTCACATATATGACATACGTTATCTCAAGGAAATGCTTACGCACGTGGCTAATTAAAAGTAAAACAACAACAAAAAAATCAAAAAATGAAGTAAAAAAAAAATATATATATATATATATATATATTAATTTAAAATATAAATAAATGTGTAAAGCATGACAACTTTGAAAACAAATGCAACACAATGTCGCCAAGAAAAAAAAAATGCAACACAATGTCAAAACAACGAAAATAAAACCTAAAAAGCTTTACAAACGGTAAGTAATGTGTCAATGGCAGTGGCAGAGCCACGTTGTGGCAGGGGGGCCATGGATGGGCCCCCCTCCCCACGGGCCCCACCCCTACTCTTAAAAAAATTGAAAATAAAAAAATATAATATTTGTTTTTTAAAGAAAAAAATAAAATATGTTTATTTTTTTTTTTATAATTTTGTAGGATAATATTAATTTTATTTTGTGTTGACCCCCTCTAAAAATTATATCGGTTTCCCTCTAATGTATTTTTAATATATGTTTATTATGATGTCATGTTCTTATCGTATTATATATTTTTTTAATAAAAAAGTTGCATTAAACGTATTTTATTTTTATTATAGATCTTATTATCAAATTATTTTATACTGCATAACAAATTGTATACAAATAAAATAAAAATTATTTTATATATTTTATTTTAACCTTGCTTGGCCCCCCTTAACTTAAATTTCTGGTTCTACCACTGGCCAGTAGTACCCAATGACCCATGTAGTATTTAGATGCGTGAGGAGTAACAAGCAGTTAATTAACTACCAACGATAGTTCATTAACTTCCCACTACTACTAGTTAATTAGCTTTTAGGAAAAGTTATTAACTCCCACGTCAGGAAACTTTAGTAGTAGCCTTCTAAGTGATGTAGAGGTACAATCACAATAATTGACATGGGATGCAAGATGAGCAAAGATTTGGGCTCAAGAGAATTTTGTTCCACTTGAAGTAATTCAAGCTAACCTTGTCTAACATTGGTATTAAAGCCCATGCTACTTGTTTTCACCCATATGAATCTTTAGATGTTGTTGATGCTTTGGCTTGAGTTTAAAAGAATGTAATTGATGATATGTCATGTTTTTGAGTTTCATATTTTTTTATTAGAGACTATGTTATGACATGTTTAAGATTAAATTCTCAACTTGAAAACATTTCTTAAATGTCATAAGCATTTTCCTTAAATTTGATGAAATTTCGTCACATGTAGGAGGAGAAATCTAAAACCCTAATTTTAAACTTCATGTTCGTACCACTACTTCGAGTCAAGTTTTAACCAACCAAATGTTATAAACTAGTTTTATAAGCTTTAAATTGACATATGAAATGCTTGATTTGGACTTAATTTGAGAGTAAGTTATGGCCAAATAGAAATGATTGGTCAAATTCGGCAAAAACCAAAAAAAGAATTAATTAAAGAAGAAGACGATCAACTGTAAGAATTTTTTACCTGTGTTCTTCATCCATAGTATAGGGATGAAGAAATTGTGTTTTGACAACTAAAAATGCTAAAAACGAAAGAGGTGATATACACATACTATGTTGTGAATGTAAAAGGAACAATATTGTTAATTAGTGAAAAACAAACCCACATGCATAGGTAGGCCGAGCTAAAAAATCCAACTCCAAATCTGACTCTGTACTGACTCCAACAATATAGAGTCAGAGTTGGATTTTCTTTTAGTTTTTTAGTCAGAGCCAAAGATATCTCTAGACTGATTTCGACTTTATGCTCCAACCCCGACTTTGTCCTTCAATTTCAATATTATACATACGTTAGAAAAATACGTATTTATCTATATATTGATCATATATACTAGTATGATTATATAATTATATAACTAGAACTTATATAGTTACATTCAATAATATAAGTCTACTATAATATAAATACCAATATTAGTTTAGTAGATTTAAACATCATATTATTACTACGATAAATAATCAAGTATGGAACTAAGTTAGGGACTAGTGATAAAATAGGTATAGTATAATAAGTTAATAACACATAGTACTAGTTTATTAGAATATAATAATATGTAATTTAGACACTAGAAAGTTTGAGTGTATAATTAAGTTAAAAATAAGTTAGACACTAGTATAATAACCTATAGCATTAATGTCTAATAACATGTAATTAGACACTGTAATATAAGTATAATATATAAATACTTAGACAATAATATAGAAGTCAATTATGAGTCTAGTATAATAAATTGATAGCCCGTAATTTTTTTCTTACACGCTTCCCTAAGGAGAAATTGTTTCCTTCATCCTTGAGTGGAAGGTATCTTTATGAAAGTTTGTCAGTTTGTTTTCTGTTATAAATCCTTGAGTCTAGTATATAAATACTTATTGTGTTCTGTTATATATTTTTGTCAGTTTGTTTTCCTATAATTAAATATTCTTTGACGGTTTAATGGCTGAAGATATTACGAAGTTGTGGAGCAAACTTTGTCTAGCCGAAACTGAGAAGGATGGATTCTGTTTGTTGATGATGATATTCAGCCCACCCTGTTGAAGGGCCAATTTTGTCTGATTGGCAAGGTTGTGGCTGAAAAGAGGATCAATCGAGATGTTTTAAAACACACCATGCTAAAAGTCTGGAATTACTTAATCTGCCTTTTGGCAGATGAACCCATTGGTTTTGGAATTGATGCTATGATTGGTAAGGTTTTACATGTTGCTGTGTATGCCAATGAGGATGTTTGGGGTAAATTTTTTAGGCTTTTGGTTGAGATTGATCTCTTGAAACCACTGGCACGAGGTACAATGCTGTTTCTACAAGGCCAACATATATTTGTGCCTTTGGAATATGAGCGTCTACCACAATTGTGTTTCTCTTGTGGTGAAATTCTGCATGATGCTTCTGGCCCTTTTTCTAATAATGGTCATCACTCAAATTTAAGATGATTGGTACAAGATCCGAATGTGTTGTTTTGCCATGTACTACTTTTAACCACGAGAAGAAATTTGTAGAATTTAAAGTTTCAAATCTTATATCTACGTATACATTTTGATGATAACAAATAAATTCAAGACTCAAAATTAAGTTGTCTACGCATGAAGAGAGCTAAGTACATCAAGAAATCAAGCATAAGCAAAAAGAAGAATAAGTCTACAAATAAAGTTCATAGAGTAATTTTGTATATCTCTTAAAATTTGAAATTGGATTAAGGCTCAAAATTAATATTTTCTCATAAAGTATCAAATTGCATTTTTTACATTTTTATAACTTTATTAAAATATTTAATTTCGAAAATTATTTTTTTTTCCACATATGCATAAATATTTGAATTTGTAAGATGATTGATTGTGATCTTTAATATGTGCATGTGTTGTTCGAAAATCTTGAAGGGTGGTTGTATGTTTTTTTAACAAATACAAAATATAGATGATTTTGTTTGAAAATCTTGAACGGTAGGTGTTTGTTTTTTTGACATATACAAAGACAAATGATTTGGTTTGAAAAATCAATCATACTCATTTTGTCATGTATGAAAAGTAAAAAATTATGTTTGATTTCTTTGAAAAATGAATGGAGTTGTTTTTGACAAATATAAAAAGGAGATGTTTTTATTTGAATCTTTTGAAAAATGAATAGTGCTCTTATTTGACATGTGAATATTTTCAAATTTGAATATGAAGATTCATTTACCTATAAATAGCTGACTTGAGTTTTGCAAAACGCACAAGAAGAGCTTACACATTAAATGCTAAGTTTTGCATCATTCTTTCAAAGCCCTCATTCTCTATTCTCTAAGTTTTGTGCCTTAATCCTTATTCATTTTGAGAGAGATATAAGTTATGTTGTATTGTTCTTATTTCACTCATTGAGGAGTGTATACTAATAATCTACTCACTATCAGCTCTTGTATTTGTAAGAGGGTGCGTATAACCCTTATGTGTGTAAAAGGTATTTTACACAAGAATAGTTGAATCACCAAGTATGAGATGATTGCAAGTATAAAAGATGTTCTACACAGATTCTTTGTAGCAGTGTTGCTCAAAGGTATAATAGGTTTTTATCTCCACCTGAAGAAGATTGAATAGTGAATTTGAGATCCTCAAAGGGTAGCTTGAGGCGAGGACGTAAGCAACGAGGCTGAATCTCGTTAAAATACTGAATTTGTTTCTTCTTAACCTTACTCTTTATATTTTCTGTTGCTTCGTATATTGTTTATATTTTATATTGTATATTTGGTTTATAAGTGTTAATTTTTTAATATAACCCAATTCACCAACTCTCTTGATTAGTCATCTAGACAACAAAATTAAATCACTTTAAGTTTGCCAAAAATCTATCAAGTTTTTCGCTAATATTATCCTCATCTCCTCTTCTATTGCACCAAGTATATTTTACTCCATTGAAGCCCATATCTTGCAATTCACAACCATCCAATTGTGATCTTAAAATCAGTCATCGGTCCTTAGGTCTTAGTCTTCCTCCTTTCTTCTTGTGCCCCCTAAAGATTTCGTTGAAATCTCCAAACACTAGCCACGCCTGAGCCACACATCTTTTAAAGATCGTATGGCCTCCAAGTTTCATGTCTGCTTGTAGTTTTAGGTTGCCCACGTATGAGCCACACTTCAATTTCTTCACCAAGTCTAATAAGGTTACCTTCAAGGCCCATTTGCGTGTAAGGAAGGACATCTTGTTCGTATATTATTTGTAAATCACCTTTTAACTCCTTCATTAGTAGTAAGTGTTTATCAAAAGACTATGTTCCATCCATTTTTACACAACCCTTATCTCTTTGATATTCAAACTCCACCAGAATTATCCTTGGACCCAAATCATTAAACGATATTTTCTTGACAAGTTGCCTTACTCTGGAGCACTTCCCTGTTATAATGACGATCTGTTAATAGTTTTGACGAGCAAACACTGCTCATTTGGTCAATGGTTATGGTATCCTCTATCAAAAATTTCTCGACATGGATCTCCTCTTTTTCTTGCTCTGAGAAGGATAACTTCCTGTACAGATTCTTCTAACAATTATCATCGTTACGCCAGGTTGAAAATATAACGTCTTGCTCATCACTTCTAGTAAACGGAGGTGGATACTATATTTACTGGTATGGAAGGCGTGTGCCTCCTCTGGGACAACTAGACTCAATCAGGGCAGTAAATTACCTCAGAAGGAAGATGACTATGAAGCATATCTTTATTCTCAGTAATAATACCTCAGATGACTTCATGAGTCTGCCACAGAGGTAACCAGAATCCAGAGTAACTAGACTGTCTTCAGATAGTAAATAGAACCAAAAGAAAAAATTTGAAAAGACGAGTAAAATCATAAAAATCTCTTCCATAAATTATAAGGGGAGAACCTGGAGAAGGACGGAACATATCAGTAATTTGACCTAGTATCGTCATCCTTATCATCCAGAACAAGTTTGATCCCATTGCTTTTAAGAGCATTGACAATGGCCCATATCTTGGTACGGTTTTTAAAGCCTTTCTTTTCTACTTCCTTGTTAACATCAACATGAATCCCTCTTCCCTGACCCTCTTCAAGACCCTCCACCCTGAGTCGCATAGCCAACACCTCTCCAACAACTGCTGCTGCTGCCTTGGCATTGCAAGACCGGCCACACTCAAGTGATCCCTTGATATCGTGTTCCACTGTTGATGCTGTTGCAACAATCCGTCCATTATTTCTGTCCACGACATTCGCTGTGATGTACTTTATTGATATGAACAATCGGAGCACATACTGCTTTAAAACCGTCATCCTTCAAAAGTCCAGAGTCCTGATTCATTGTTAACAATGAGCCAATTAGATTTCAGATTGCATGTCAGAAGATTCTAACCAAGCCATGAACATGGTCCACTGAGGAACTTTAACAAATTAATAAATTAATCATGTAACTATTGTGGCCAATCTAAAAAAAAACCAAAAGTTTCAGGATGTAAAAGAACTCAAGTGGCTCCAAAAAAGAACTAAAATAATACGAATATAGAATGAAGAAAAAGTCTTCAAAACAGAAATTACATTTGTGGCAACGGTTTGATACATGAGCCCACACACCAACCCAAAACAAGAGCCCAAAAAAATTAAAGTACAGAGGACAGAATTTCAATGTAGAAAATCAGAAAATATACGCATGGTTAACATGTACATTTCCCTAGAGCAACTCACATTTGCCAACAACCTAGAGGTATGAGAATAAATTTAATTGCACCAACCTTGGCAATTTTTTTTTGGGGGCGTAATATTTGATTACTAGAACTGAGATTTCGGAAATAATAATGGAAGAAGAGATACCAAAACAATCTGGCCAAACCAAGATCGATAAGGAGGAAATTAAATAAAGCTAAAAGATATTTACTGGATCAGATGATGTTTGTCCTCAAAGGCTCTTATAAAGAATGCTACCTTAACAAAAAATCGCGTAAGCATCAGGGTGCAATAGCAACATATTAAGCTTGTCTTGGATCCACCAAATAACATTAGAGGCAGGATATAGAAGAACTTGAGAGAGAGATCCAGCTACTCTCGCACTAGGGCTTAGGTTGCTGTATCTTCCTTTTTTTCTTTTGATCAGTAGGTTGCTGTGTCTTCCAAGTGATAATGTAATATATTCACTTCCTAAGTCCCAACCAACTGGATCAAGCTAAAGAAAACAGATTAATGATCAAACCAGATTATTGGCAGACCATTAAAGAACTTGACAGCTCCATGTTCACAAATCAAGTACAAATGCTTGGCCGAGAAATACCACATCAACTAATTCACTGATTTGCTCCTAACCACAAACAATGATAAGGCTTTTGAATTGTGTATCACTACACTCATATGCGGCAACAACAGAGGTACAAAACAAGAAGAGTTGTGGACAGTAACAAATATTTCAGAAGGTAGAATAAACAGAACAAGCAATCAAATCAAGTCAATGGATTCATATCTAAAAGTAAAAGCAAACAAAAAACAAACAGAATGATAGCTGGAAGATATATCTTATCATATAAAGGATAATAAAACATGTAAAGGGAAAAAAGAAAGATTGTACCACAGATGTTTGATGGGCTTAGATTTTTCCTTAATTCACTCGGGCTTCTGAAACTGAAGCTGTCAGAAACTGCAGCAAGCTAACCAAGCTACCCTTCAAAACCTATACAAATGAGGCCAATATAACTGGTGTTTAATTAAAAAACACAAATAAAAATACAGAATTCCAATATGGGTTTTAATAAAGGATCCCAGTCAGTTTGACCTTTCAGATTAATAATTCCAAACCCTTCTGCATCGAAAGAATATGAGGACTGTGCGTATAAACATATAGCGTATTCCAAAACAGATAACTCTTTAAATCATTAAAATACTCATTTTTTGGAAATGGGCTAACCTATGTATTTCTTAAATGAGAGCTTAACCACTCTTTCTCAGAAATTCTGGAACTCATACTAACAGGAAATTAAAACTCTTAGATTCCATATAAAAGCCCATAGTAAGAAACAAATTTAGAATCACATTGATTTGACAGATGAATCATGAAAGGAAGAACAGGAAATAGATGTAACGCCCCGGTCCCGAAGGTCCAGAGAGTTAGGTCATTTTCCTCAAATCATCTCAAATAACACCAATTCATATATTCCAAATTCTCCAATAACCAACTGATATAAAAAGGGCACTCCATAATTGATTAACAAATATTTATGAAACTCTCTCCAAGAAAACTAAACATAAACCTTAATAAATTCAAATGACTTCAAAATACTTGCAACAAACCAAAACTTGACATACTAAAATAATCAACAAAGATAAATTTTTTATTAAGACTCAAGAAGACTTGTATCCACGAGCACTTATTCTCCTATGATCACCAAGCCTCTCTAGTAATGGCTACCCTTGCTGATATTGCACTGAACCATCTCAACTATCTGAAAAATGTTATTAGAGGAGGGGGTGAGTTATCCACAACTCAGTAAGCAAAGAATATATACTAGTGTGCAAACATGAGCATTTACCAAAATTCAGAATGCAGAACGAAATATTTCTTACTTTTCAGAAAATGCAGAAGCAGGTTACATTATCAAAAATCAGAGCGAAAGTTTAATATAAACAGAAACAGAAAATCATTTTTGGCATAGCATAACTGAAACGTCTCATCAGGATGGGAATACCATGTTTAACCCCCGTGGTAGGGTTGTGCAAACCTCGGCGGCCAGCCGAGCAGAAACAGAATGTGAATCTTCTCCTTATTATTCTCGGAAGCCCCGAGTGTGCACACAGGAAAAACCACGCAGAAAACCACTTTGCAACCAAAGTGGGTACACCGGAAACAGAATAGTTGGTACCAACCCATGACTAAACAAAGCGAAACAGAACCAGAATGTCATGCCAGAGGTTTCAGAAATCATATCATATCATACCCGAGTACAGAATTTTCCCAAAACAAGAACAGAATCAGATCATAAATATCATTTATACAGAAATTTTCATATTCGCTCTTTTTCAGTTTGAAAAATAGAATGCAACAAAATAGCTCATGTCTACACCAGTTCATACCAGAAAATATTTTATTCTTATACGATTTCTTATGCATATGCGAAACAAAATTGAGGTGATTTCAAAATTTTTTTTCGTAACTAAAACATGCATATTTTCCAAAATAAATCTCAGTTCATATTTTTAATGTAAAGTCTAGTATCGCTTACCTGAACTTCTTAGCTTTTCGGAATTATCCTCACAAAGCTGAACAAAAATCAATTTTCACCTATAAAATTGACACTTACTCTCGTAAGAAATTAATCAATCAAAAGTTCGATACTAACTAACCTATTTCAATTCCTCCAAATTTAAAATCCTAGTAATCCTAATGTACCATAATTCTTCCAAAATTCTAAAATATTAAGCTTTCTCTAATACCTTGATTTCTCTTAATAAAATACTTAACCCAACAATTCTCTTAATAAAATACTTAACCCAACAAGTCTCTTACAAAAAAATCACGAGTCGATCTATTTAATAGAATGCAACACCACTTATCCCGGTCCAAAATTATTAAAAACCCGAATCCAAAGCAATTTTTGAATATGAGAAGAAAGGACACAAAAACATTTAGTTTCAAAACAATTTTACAAACGCTCAGATAAATAAATAAATCCGAAATATAGAAATAAGGTTTTTCGTAGAACAAAACTAGGTTTAATAAAACATATGCAGATTATTTTAGTAGCTTAGAACAACTTCCATAAACCTTGAGGTCAACTGAAAACAAAAGGAATTGATTAAAGCAAAAGCTCGTGTGACAGAGACTCACCAACAGGAGAGGTATTGAACGGATAAACCAGAGACAAAGTGGTGGTCTAGTGTGATCGGCGAGGTGGACCAAGACTGGGAAAAAGAAGTAAGAGAACTGTCACTCACGGGAGAGAGAGAGTGATGAGCGAGAGGCAATAAAATGAGATAGAACAATGGGAGGTATTGCAGAGGAGGTTGTGGGTACGGCCTGAACTTACGAAAAAAAGGAGCGGTGGCTTGGGGTGGTGGGAGGCACCCGAAGTTCCTCTCTATGCAGTGAGAGTGAGGTGTTTCGCGGCGGACCGTGCGGCGAGAACCACTTGATATGCAATGGCTTGGATGCTCTGTTTCGGGTTGTTTAAAACAGGGGCACAAATATGAGTTTCGGTGGTGGTCACGGGTGTAATTGCAGTGGTTGGCGAAAATAATGGAGAGTGCTTTGTCTTCGAGGAACAAAAACAGGGGATGCTCGGCGAGGCTAAGAGTGGGGCACGGTTGGGGCAGTGCCTAGAATGCACGACGGGATTTTGTGCATGAAGAAGGAGCTACTATGGGTTGCACTGAGCAGTGCGGGGAGGATGTTAATGGTGGCTACGCAAGGTTGTGTTTCCGTGATGAAGATAGCGCATTGGAGTTGTTCCCGCATGAGGTTAGCGGCGGCAAAAGGTTTTTCCTATGCATGAGGGGTAACTGCAACTATAGATATATAAGGTTAACTGAGAACCCTAAACGAAAACGTGAAAGCGGAAGAAACGGACTCGTGGGGGCAGACTTTGCTTGAAAAGGAAGTTGATGCACCAAAAATACCTATCTACAAAGATATTGCTCGGTTGCCAAAATTAGTGGAGGAAGATACGTGCATGGTGATGTGAAAGTGAGGGCCGTGATCGCGGAAGAGGCTGGGATCGCTACACGTGATGCCTGATTCTATGGGATACGGCCACAGTGAGTTAAAAAGAAACTAACGGAAAGGGCAATAATCCGAGTATAGAAGGAAATGTGAGACTGAATTCAACGGAAAAGGAAGGAAATTTTAAAAAAAAAAAATTTGAATATATAATCAGAGGAACCGCTGGAAATAAATAAACAAACAATTAAAAAAATAAATAATAAAAATCACACATTAAAACTATGTCGGATGAAAATCTGGCTCCTCAAGGTTGTGGGTGTTACAATAGAAATGAACATTCTAAAATTTGGACTGCTAGATCATCTGTGACCAAATTCCTATGTTCAAACTACTATATGCAGAATCTTATTGTTGCCAACCACATATACGATTTATGAAGCGTTTATACATTTACATATACATATTTATATAAAATTCATACTTGATTGATAAATTACAGCATAATTCATCATTGAATTAATCATCTATCAACTCAAAAAATAATTAGTCACTAGTGAACATAAAATTCTAATTTTTCAAAATTAATAAGAACACAGCAATTACTTTATATGAGTTTGAAGCAGAACCAAACATTTATGACTTGAGAGGCTACATGGTTGTTGTTTTTTTTTTTTTCTTTTGATAAGTAAAAGGGGAAAGCAATATTAAAGAGGCTACATGCTTGTTTACATCGTGTTTACTTGTCACAATCAGATTAGCCCCAATTAGATATTAAATTAAACAGATTTATCTAACAAATGAACTATGAAGGGCTGCTGTAAAATGCTCTCAGATGGGTGTTAAGACCAGAAGGACAGAAGCAAGATGGATGAAGCCTGTTGGGGATGTAGCCAAAGTTAATTGGGATGCTGCAGTAGATGCCAATTTGAAGAAAGTTGGAATAGGGGTGGTTGAGAGAGATGCTCAAGGGGAGATATTGGCTTGCTTGTGTTCTGGGGTGGAAAATCAGGAGGTAGCTTGTATTGCGGAGGCTATGGCACTTTGAAGAGCTGTGGTGCTTTGTTTAGAATTGGGGCTGGGGAAGGCAGTGTTGGAAGGGGATTCACAAGTTGTTGTCAAAGCTGTAAATTGTAATGAGGAAGTGTTGTCTGAGTATGGGGTTTTGATAGAGGATTCGAAGAAGATACTTGTTGATAAAATAGACTGGAAGATTCAATTTGTATATAGAGAGGCTAACAGTGTAGCTCATATACTTGCAAAGTTAGCTTTAAAAAGTTTAGAGGAGGGGGTTTGGATGGAAGAAGGCCCTGTTGAGGTGATGAATACTGTGTTGAGGGAGAAATATTGTAATGATTGATTTTGATATTCAATAAAGAAATACATGTTTACTTCAAAAAAAAGAAAAAAACCCATGAATGTTTTACCAATTCTTTTGAAATATCTGGCTTTAAAGGAAACCTGATAGAAGATAGATTCATATTGAAAAACAAATCTACCCATGAGAATTACAATGCACACCTGAGTTCCACCATATGTGGAATGGAAGTTCATCATCCAAAGCAGAGAACAGGACATTTGGCTATAACACATTGCTATTACATAATGAAATTCCTAGAAAAAGATACCGAAGAGGATTGACATTGAACTGTTCTCCATAATGGTAATCTTTTCTGAAATTAACAGAAAAATCCAAGTAATCAATAGATATGAAGAATAGCTAACTCTCATTTGCAACAACAATTTTTCCCTTATTTTTCACTGTCATCCTTCACTGAAGAATAGTTAAAATATGTAATATCTTAGGAGCATGATTTGATAAAATTCTCATATTTCTTGATTATCATTAAATAAACAAAGGACTAGCGTAAATAAATCCCATTACAACCGGTAATCCTAAATTAAACTACATGTCAGTTTAGTGATCGTAACACTCCATAAAAAAATCATGGTACAGATGTATTCAACCTTGCACCAAATTTATATCAGCAACCGAGAGAAGCCAAACATGGTCGAATCTTGGAGAGCGACAGACATTAAAAGCCCATATAATTAATATCCCAAAACGGTACCGGTACCTAGATGACACTTGAACCTCGTGACTCCGGCACTTCTAAATGTCTTGCTACAATAGACACATTGAATACTATTTTTTGCCCCTGGCACTACGCTAGCATGGGCCCAAGCTGGATCCTCTGATCTAGCAAGAGCAAGTGCCATAGATGCAGTACTATTTGATTGACAACTAGACATTTATATAATCCTACATAATTATAAAAAATAGATCAAGTCAAGAAAAGTAACAAAAAACAGAACAGACAAATATTAAAAGTTGATCCCTTAACTTGTTATCAATTCAAGCTGAAACTTGAGTCGGCTGAATTGAACCATCACTTCGTACCTTGATTTTGAAAAAAGAACTCTCTAAGTCTAACTATTCAAAACTTATTTAATCATGGCCATGTGTTAGTCACTTCTAATTTTATTTTGAATAAGTATTATTAGGAATTAATTCTCTGGAATGCTCTACCGGGCAGGTTTCGCTAGAGGAAAATTGATTAATGGTTTCTAAGGCGTTTTGATTTGCTGATATGGCTACAGATTGGTTAGAGAAAAAAAACCGTTTCCAAAAATACCTATCAACCGTTTCCAATATATATGATCTTGTAGAGAAGGATTAGTGTTTTACCCAAAAGATTTTACCAAACAAGAAAAAAAGTCATGTTAAATTTCAGGTTCAACATTACAAGCACAATGTTCTTGTTTGAACTTTGAACTCAAAGACAAATATTAAAGTAATTATAAAGGAGATTGAGATTGACACCTTAATTTAAGTAAATCCTCTAACATTTACCACTCTCTAATCAGAAACCCCAACCAGTCCTAAGTTCCTAACTCCTAATACAACCTGAGATTCTGAGATTCTAAAAACCATTTATGTTGAATTGGAAAAAAATAAAAGAAGAGAAAAACAAAAAAGTGGTGAAATGAAAACTGAAAACCATCGGATGCGGGACTAGAGTAGATACCCAGTGGAGATCGACTGGCTCCGCTGCTGTGGAGATCGACTGCCGTGGACTCGAGGTGGCTGGTGGCGTCGCGACGAGAGTGAGAGGGTTGATTTCGGGAAATGGAAGTCTGGAAGGAAGGCAAGCTGAAACTTGAGGAGATCCGAGATAGTGCTCTGAAGTCTGAACTGCTGAAGACCGAAGCTGCAACTCGCCAGGGCAAGGTGTTGGATCCCACGAAGGACCAACCTGAGTTCGAATTACACACAAATTCCTTAAATTTAGGAGATGGGGCAAATTAGATGAGTTTGAAATGTTTTAAGGGTGTCTTCCGTTAGAGGCGTGCTTGACTGCAGTTAGCTGCAGCCTCTAATATTAATAGTGAAATTATTATTTATATAAGCAGTAAAATAAATAATGAAATTATTGTTCACATGAATAGTAATTTTACTATTTATGTAAGAGGCTGCCGCCAATATTTTTTGAGGACTGCTACATACAAGCCAGACTTGTACAGTCCACTCTCATATGAACAGTATGTTCACTGTTCACATGAATAGTAAAAATACAGTTTATATGAGAGTGGACTGTACAAGCCTGGCTTGCAAGTATATTTATTCATATTTTTTCTTTCCTTTATAGGAGTTTCATATGTTTTAGGATTTTGAGTCTTAAAAAAGTTATTATTGGGAGAGAACTAGCCAAATCCTATAATCTTGAGATTTTTTAATGTTGATGGTTTTATACAAGAACATTTTTTTGATCGTGTACATGTTAAAAATACATTAGCATTAACTCTGAAGAATGATATCTACAGTTCTTTCTCATTATTGTATTGATATTCAAAATATTCATGAGCAAAAATATGATGGTGTTAGTAATATGCGTGGTGAATAGAATGGATTGCAAGCATTATTTCTTCAAGATTGCCCATATGCATACTATGTTCATTATTTTGCTCGTCGATTACAGTTAGCATTAGTTGTTGTATCTAGAAAGGTGGTTTATGTTCATGATTTTTTCTTAAATTTGAATTTCATTATCAATGTGGTGAGCGCTTGTGACGCCCCCAATTTACGTCAGGGAAATAATGTAAACTGAAGGGTCATGATAGGTAACGCAAGGTTATCTACCCTTCGTACTTATCTTACATATCTTGCATGCACCTAACTAACTAATCGTGCATTATGAGTACTATAACGAAAAAAATGTTAATTCCAAAAATGCAAAGAAATATGACATTGCACGTAGATATATATAATAAAATATGACTAAAGCCTTGGAATATATGCATATGCAAAAATATGACTAAAGCCTTGGAATATATATATATATATATATATATATATAATAAAATCACATCTCCATTGTTCAGAAGTTAAAGATTCAAAATACATAAACATCGTTTCTCATTGCTTCTCTAGGCCTCTTCATCAAACAAGCTCATTTTTAGCTTCTTTCCATATAATTGCCTGATATCCTTTATCACATGCTCAAAATAGACGAGACATAACTATCAAAAATAGATCTACAAAGTGAGAGAATTCGATGGGCCCCTCAAGGCTCACTAGAATCTCTCGGGGAATCCGGTCCTGTAGGTGGGTCATATTTACCTGCAACTAAATCTATCATTTCGAAATGAATGATAGGAAAACATTTTAAAAAATGAGATTTCAAGGAAATCTCAGTAAGTGCACAAATAACATAATAAAACAATAACAATATATTTTTAGATAACCTGCATATGCACATCGTATGCCCATAAGACCTATTAATCATGACTCGTATATGACTTTACATTTAAATTGTGCACTTTTATACAAAGACTTAATAAACGTAGGTGTACACTTTCGTGTTGTAACATATCTATTCATGAACAGTCTTATTTCATACTTCCACTTTTGTTCTTATAGATCATAGCCTTAAACACGATGGTAGATTGAATCGCTTTCACCGTCGGGTGTTTTAACATGACGGCAGTTACATATCATCTTCACCATCTTGACGAATCTTATCATATTATGGCGGCAGTTACGTATCGCCTTCATCGCCAATCATATTCGTTATATAGGCATTACGTATCGCCGTTCCCATTATAATATAAATGTACTTATTGTAGCGGGTATTACGAACCGCCATCCCCACTATGACATAAACATTCTTAATATAGCGGGAGTTATGTACCACCATCCCCACTATGACGTAACTTCTTATCATATGGCAAGCATTACGTAATGTCGTCTCTGTCAACATAACTTTTCATAGTCTTATTTTTTGTCCTTTTTGTGAAACATTTTGGCTTAACTTTTAAGTTTTCTTATTCTTAGTTGTTCCTATCTTATTCTCATAAATATTTCTCGTCTTTCTTAAACTACATGCCATGTCCCTTCCCTTTGTTGTAAAACTAGTGACATAATGGGACATGCATGTAGTCTTAAACTCTTTTCATATATGCTATAAATCTCATGGGAGTCATAACATATATATCATACATTTGCATTCAACATATAGTTCTTATATTAAATCTCATGTATTGGATACAAGAAAATCTTAGATTCAGGTAATAGGAGAATCTCACTCGAGCAAGACGTCGAGCTAAGTTTCTGCTTAAATCTTGTTCTGCCAATTTCATCATTTATTGAGTCCTTATTTCTTAAAACTTTAAACATAAAAGTTATAGATCATTCTCTTAGCTTTCCATGGCCTCTTGAATCATCAAATCCAACATCAAATGAATAAGTTATGTCCAATTTACCAAAAGTCAAGCGAGAGTTGAGCCAAAAGTCAAGCGAGAGTCGAGCGAAATCTTGGGTTAGGTATTTTTCCAACCTAAAACAAGCCACCTTTGTACATAAACCTTATTCCTAACTTTCTAACATACACTTATAAATTATTTTCTTATAGTTTAATCCAAGGAACTAATCCAAGGGCTTAGCTTAATCTACCTAAGAGATGGTCAAATATCAGATTTAACAAAATCACATCTCCTACAAGCATTCCATACTCAATTGACACATGTACTAGGTTTCTTGCAACTTAGAGAAATCTGAAGATCTTCTAAAAGTAAGTCCCCCTTTGGCCACTTGTTTTCATTCATAAAATGACACGTAAGTAGCTTAGAAATGGTTTCAAGACATGGCAAAGTCGGTGGCCATGTTTCTCAATTGGTCTCCTCATGGTCAAAGTTGGTGCTAGTATTTTTCTCGCACTCCAGTTGTTCTATCAACTTCCAAACAGATTTTGTACTTGATCCCGTCAATATCTACAAAAATACAAAACATAAAAGTTGTAAATATATCTCTTAAGGTTATATAGGAACTAGAATTACCTTATTTGAAGATCAGATGAAGGAGTTATGATCAATTTACCGGAAGACGTTAGAACTGTCTAAAATAGACCAATCCAATTTCACCAAGTGCTGTCCTTTGACTTCTTCCCCCATCTTCCATTTCGAATTTTTCCTTGATTTTTCAAAGACCAAATCATATAAATATCTTATTTTATTTAATAAAATAAAATAAAATAATAATAATACCATAAAAATAATTTCTTATAGTTTTTTTTCTTTTCTTTTCCAACACTAAAGAAAACCCAATTATGAATGCCAAATACATTTCTAAGAAATCCTCACAATTAAGCTAAAACAGTTTTTCAAAATAAATAATATAACCATTTTCTAATAATAAAATAAATAAAATAAATCAAGTTATCACATCCTCCCCCCCTTAAAAAAATTTCGTCCTCAAAATTATTAAGGCATTCTTCTAAACCTAATAGTTTAATTAAGAGGGAATTTCTTATACCTGAGTAACTGGTAGCAGTAGACTCGTCAGAGGAGGGCATATCTTCTTCTAGTGTGAAAGAGTCTTGTGAAAAATAAAATACTGCATCTACGTCTGGGTCATAGTACATATTAACACTTATCTCATTAAGCTGTCTCATTATCTCCCGTTTTGTTTCAATTATAGGCTGACCCTCTACATTTTGACACATACGATTCTCTGATGTGTCTGACAATTCTAGCAGCACTGATTTTCCTTTATGTCTTCTCTCTCGATTCATCTTAA
This sequence comes from Platycarya longipes, assembly GCA_036559045.1. NCBI lineage: Eukaryota > Viridiplantae > Streptophyta > Magnoliopsida > Fagales > Juglandaceae > Platycarya > Platycarya longipes. The sequence continues at coordinate 16,619,331 of CM071802.1, read as the reverse complement.
GCAAAAATTCTTTTTCAGCTTTTAGCCATTTACGAGCAGGTTGTCTTTCTTCCTGAGATAAGGCTCGTCTGAAAACAGGATTTTCATCTCTATCTATATCCATAACGTGTGTGCGATGCCATTCATTCTTATTTAATCTTTTTAACCTCTCCATTCTTATTTGCTTTTGCTTTTCAAGCTATATTCTATCTCTAAGCCTTTTTTTTTATCTTTCTTTTAACTGTTCTACTGACATTACAAAAATTTGTGCTGTCCTTTCGTGCGAACCATTTTCCTATTTAATATCAAGTAGCAAGTCACAACAAATTCTACATAGAATATACACAAAGGATCTAAGAAAATAAAATATGCATTCATACAAGCATCCATGCATACATAGTAAAACAAAACATTAATATAACTAGTTTTCAAACAAATGAGGGTAATTAGCTCTCATCACATCTTCACACTCCCAAGTGGCATCTTGAAAAATGGGATTATTCCATAATACTTCTACTAAGGAAATCGTACTATTCCGTAATGTCTGTTCTTTTTTATCTTCAATCTGAGTTGGCCATTCCTCATAGGTGAGGTTGGGACGTAAATCGATACTACCTGGATCCATTGCCACTGCGATTCCATCACCTAGGCTTTTCTTTAAGGAGGATATATAAAAGACATTGTGAATTCCTTGTAAATTGTCTGGTAGTGCAAGGCGATAGGCTATTGGTCCTACTTTTTCCACAATTTCATATGGTTCAACATATTGAGGTTTTAACTTTCCCTTTTTATCAAATCATATAACTCCCTTCATAGGTGATATTTTAAGATACAACCAATCTCCTACCGAAAATTCCAAAGCCCTTCTTTGCTTGTCTGCATAATTTTTTTTGTCTACTTTGGGCTGTTTTCATTCTTTCATGAATCATTTCAACTTGTCCTCTCACCTTCTGTAAATATTCAGGTCCCAAAATTCTACTTTCGCCAACTTCATCCCAATATACAAGTGATTTACGTTTTCTTTCATATAATGCTTCATAAGGTGCCATCTGAATGGTAGCCTGGAAACTATTATTATAAGCGAATTCAATTAGTGGTAAAAGACTCTCCTAGTCGCCACCAAAATCTAGCACATAAGCCGATAACATATCTTCTAAAGTTTGAATGGTTCATTCCGTTTGCCCATCTGTTTGTGGATGATAAGCACTACTGAATTTCAGATGAGTATCTTACATCTTTTGCAGACTTTGCCAAAAGCGAGATGTAAACCTAGGATCTCGAATTGAAATAATTGTTTTGGGCACTCCATGCAACCAAACTATTTCTTTAACATAAATCTGAGCTAACTTCTCCATTGAGTTTGTATTAGCTATTGGGAGGAAATGAACACTCTTTGTTAATCAATCAATCATCACCCAAATTGAATTCTAACCAGCTGATGTCCTTGGTAATCCTACTACGAAATCCAACGATATATCTTCACATTTCCACTCAAGGATTGATAAAGGTTGCAATTCCCCAGCTTGTTTCTAATTTTTTGCTTTTACTAATTGACATACTGAGCATTTAGTTACAAGGACCGCAACATCCTTTTTTATTCCTTCCCACCAAAACTTTTCATTTAAGTCTCGATATATTTTTGTACTTCTAGGATGAGCAGTGTAAGGTGTACAATGAGCTTCTCGCATAAGCTTTTCTTTTAATTCTGGGTCATCAAGAATTACCTTTCTCTTTCTATAGTATAGCATCCCATCACTAGAGATTGTAAAATCCGAAGATTTTTTTCCTTCCAGCAATTGTTGCCGGATTATTTCTAATTTGGAGCCTCCTTCCCGAATTTCTTCATCAGTTAATGGAATAATTTCCTATACTGCCATAAATCTGATTCCTCTTGGCATTTTACCAACAAGTAATTCCCTTAGTGCTGACAACATTGATGGTTCTTCTACTTAAGTCTTTCTACTTAATGCATTAGCTACTACATTTGCCTTTCTAGGGTGATACTTGATTTTATACTGGAAATCACTTAGAGTTTCAATCCACCTTCTCTGCCTCATGTTTAAGGTTTTCTGACTGAATATGTGCTTAAGGTTTTTATGGTCGGTGAAAATCTCACACTTTTTTCCATATAAGTAATGTCTCCGGATCTTCAGTACAAACACCACTTGCTAATTCTAAGTCATGGGTAGGATAATTTTGCTTATGATTTTTGCGTTTTCGGGATGCATAGGCAACCACCCATCCTTCTTGCATTAGCACACATCTCAAACACATGTTCAACATCACTGTAAATTATATATGGCTTATGAGGTTCTAGCGAAGCCATAATTGGTGCCATAGTCAGTCTCCTCTTAAGCTTCTGGAAACTCTATTCGCATTGATCATTCCAAATATATTGAACATTCTTTCTCGTCAATGTCATCAAGGGTGTAGAAAGCCTAGAAAATCCTTCCACAAAACTTCTATCATAGCCCGAATTTTTAAATATCCGTTTAATTTTCATATGTGGTATGATCATTGAAGGTTGATCAAATAAGGAATAAGTATAATAAAGAAAAGACTTATAATTGTATGTTGGAAGGTAAGGAGTAGGATTGGGTACAATGGTGGCTTGTTTTATGTGGAAAAAGTGCCTAACCCAAGATCTCGCTCGACTCTCGCTTGATATTTGGTTTGAGCGAGATACAGGGAGAGATTTAACGTATTTTAGTAGAAAGTCCATAACTTACTCATTTGATATAGGATTTGAGTGATTTAAGAGGTTATGGAAAGCTAAGAGGAATATCTACAACTTTTATGTTTTAAGTTTTAAGATATGTGGACTTAATCAAATACGAAATGAAGATGGAAGTGGCAGATTTGAATTGGAGATAGATAGGCATTGACTTTGAAGTTGACTATAGACTTTGAATAAGATTAAGTCTTTGGATTATTTTTTCAATTAGTCTAAGATCTGGACGAGTGTTATATATGTGGAAAAGGAGGAGATTTTATCTAGGAAATTTCGTGTGAAATAAGAAGGAATATCTACCAAATACTTGGTGTGCCCGGATTGGTATTCTTGGGCTTATCTGTTGACTTTTAGTAGAAAAATCATATCTTGATGATATGAGCTCAGAATAAAGTGATTCTAGTTCCTATAGAACCTTAAGAAGTAGGTATAGAACTTTTATGTTTTGGGTTTTCGAAGATAAAGAACGGATCAATGACTAAATCGGGTGTGAAGTGGACGGCCTTGGGTTGAGTCCAATTGATTACCGACTTAGATGAATTGTCCTATATTCGGCCATGTAAAGAAAATTGTAATTGACTATCAATTTTTTTGAGGTCTTGACATGTTTAGGAATATGTGTCATGAAAATATGAATTGATCTAGAAGCCTTGATGGGTAAGAAAATAAAGGAAAACAAATGGAGAACTCGGATTGGGTTTCTCGGGTGGTTTTGACATGTTTCGGTGTATTAAGAATATCTCTCTCATTTGATCTCTAAATAAGGTGATTCAAAATCCTATAGAATTTTAAGAGGATAATCTAAAACTTTCATGTTTTGCATTTTCAAAGCATCGAACTAGATCAATGACTTATTTGGGATTAAAGTGGACGGATACATCCCATGGGAAGAAAATATCATACTACTTTGTCTTTTCCTTTCATGTGCTAGAATGATGCTAACCATTGATCAAGATATGCATATAAGTGGTACAAACATGACCCTTAGATGGAAATAGGACTAACTAAGCCTAAGCTCTAGGGGTGATGATGAGCCTAAAGAGCTTGGAAGCTCATACACGACTCTAAGGGTGGAAACCGGTTACCTTGAGGAAAATCTATCCCCTTATGCCTAAGATTTCGCCCCTCCCTCATCTATAAATATATATATATATATATATTTATATGTAGTGGTTCTATTATTTCCCTAGAGTAAGAACACATGGCTAGCTTGAGAAGAAACAAAGAAAAGCCTTCCTAAAAACCCTTGAATCTCCAAACACTACCATAGTGTGCTATTGAGTAAGTTTGAAGAGAAATTTGTAGGAACTTGGTTCAATCACCCCTTCAAGTTTTGGAGAATAAGTAAATTGATGATGAAATCATGTTTGTTGTTAATTGAAGCTTAAACCTTGCTTATATGATGTAATTGAAATCCATGGTGTTTTGGATGAGATTTTGTTGTGGTAAAATGCTAAGAAAATTTTAAGAACATAGATTTATGTTTTAAGTCGAAAAACCCTAAGAGCAGTTATCTCACTCGACCCATGGATCGAGCGAATAACAAAATAAACTTTCGCTAGACTCTCGCTCAATATTCCGCTCGAGCGAAGTGCAACTCGAGATTTCGCTCGACTCTCGCTCGATATCTGGCTCAAGCAAGATACCCTGATTGCTTCTAGCTTGACCCTTGCTCATTGTTTGGCTCGAGCGAAGTGCAACCCGAGACATCGTTCGACTCTCGCTCGATATCTGGCTCGAGCGAGATACCTTTATGTTTAAATTCAGTGCTTTTCTTTATATAAACATGGATGATCCAAATAAGAAAAGTTATCTGTAAAAAATAAGTATCGTCTATATGATATATGATGTATTGGATGTGCATATAGCATAAAGTTTAAAAACATGCATGTCCTAGTATGTGATGGGTTTGAACAAAGAATGACATTGCATGTATTTGAGAAACATTCATAAGAATAAGAAAAGAACAACTAAGAATAAGATCTATGAATAAGTTAGACACGTCATGACTGTGACCAGCGATATGCCCGTATGACTGATATGCCGACAGGGACCTAAGCCTGTCGAGGATATTAAAACCGGCATGGACCTAAGCCTTTTGAGTATTTGAAAATCGGCAGGGACCTAAGCCTGTCAAGTATTTGAAAACCAACAGAGACTTAAGCCTGTCGAGGAAATGAAAACCGGTAGGGACCTAAGCCTGTCGAGAATGTGAAAATCGACAGGGACCTAAACCTGTCGAGGATATGAAAGCCGACTGGGACTTAAGCCTATCGATAATACGAAATAAGAAATATTCGATGGGGACGCTTGTCGATGATACGAAACAAGTAAGACACACAATATTACAAATAAGTTTAAGTATGATAGAATGAGTCCGTGAAGAATATAAGTTTAAGTCATGCATGAGTCTCATAAAGCATTTTTATAAGATATATGTCTCTGAGCATTGACATGTTTGATAAGTTCTTATGTCATCTATGCCATATTTCGTTGACTATGTACTCACTGAGATTTCTTGGAAATCTCACTCTTTCTCTTTTATATTTTTATCTATCATTCCTTATACCATGTGATCTATTTATGCAAGAGTTAAATCTCTTTGCATGTATTGAAGATTTACCTCTTTCCATTGCGTTTTGTATACACTTAATTAGTAAGTTTAGGTGCATGCATAGTTTTAAAAAAAAAAAAAATCGGGGCGTTACACCTTCTATAAAATCTTGCTAATCTGAGGAAACTACGCACTTCATGTGCATTCGTTAGCCTTTGCCAATCCGTCACTGCCTCTATTTTTGCTGGGTCCATCGAAACGCCTTCACTTGAAATCACATGACCCAAAAATTTAACTTCTCGTAGCAAAAATTCACACTTACTGAGTTTAGCATAGAGCTGGTGCTTTTGCAGTGTTTCCAGTACAATTCTCAAATGTTTCTTATGCTCCTCATCACTTCAGGAATAAATTAAAATATCATCAATGAAGACTACCACAAAATCATCCAGATACGGTCTGAATATTCGATTCATTAGGTCCATTAACACTGCGGGTGCATTAGTCAATCCAAACGGCATGACTAAAAATTTGTAATTTCCATATCGAGTTCAGAAGGCAGTCTTAGGTACATCCTACTCCTTGATCCTAAGTTGATGATAGCCAGATCTAAGACCTATTTTGGAAAACACTATTGCTCATCGTAGCTGATCCAACAAATCATCTATTCAAGGTAGCGGATATTTATTCTTAATAGTAACTTTATTCAGATCTTGATAATCTATGTACATACGCATCGTTCCATTTTTCTTCTTTACAAATAACATTGGTGCTCCCCATGGCGATGTGCTCGAACGAATAAATCCCTTCTTCAAAAGTTCTTCAATTTGTGCCTTCAATCCTTTTAGTTCCATAGGTGCCGTTCTGTAGGGTGCCTTATGAACTGGAGTCGTTGTTGGTTCTAATTCAATGGTAAATTTTGTTTCTTGGTCTGGGGGTAGTCCTGGCAAACCATCCAAAAAAACTTGGGGAAAGTCCTCTACTATCGAGATTCCTTTAACACTTTTAGCTTCTTCTAGTGTACTCAGTACTACCAATAAAAACACCTTTTCCTTTATCTGTCGGGTGAAGATTTCTTTTCCCCACACCTCTTCCTGAAGTATAGGGTGTCCTCGTTTTTGTGGTGACTAAGCTTGCATAATCAAATTTCTTTGTTCCATCTCAGCAATGGTTGCCACATTCACCAATTCTTGAAAGTTCTCAATTCGTAAGCAAGCTACTTGATTACAGATTCTAGATTGTAATCCTAATTGAAACTTCTACGCCTTCATCTTTTCACTGGAAATCAGATGAGGGGCGAATCTTCCCAATTCTATAAACGCGCCGCATAATGTTCAATGGTCATATCACCCTGCACTAATGTGGCGAATTCCAACGCCTTCTGCTGCTTTATCGTCTCCGAAAAGAAACGGTCATCAAATTCCCTTTTGAATCTTTCCCAGGATATCGCCACATTATGGTGGGATACAAAGAAGAAATTATTGAAGCAGGAATTAGGGGATAATGTGGCATCCTTGCGTTTCTCCTCTAACTTCATTAGAGTGCTGATTTTGACTTGATTTCATTTGAGTCCTTACTACTTCTGTCATTTGGCAGATAACTTCTGCAATCGCCTGTCCTCTTTCGAGTGGGCGGTTTCAGCGTTCTTCTCTCCACTCCTTAAAGGATTTACATTACGTCGACCTTCCGCCATCTTATCCCCCTGAAACACCAAACTCATCATAAGTCACTTATATCATAACATTTACAATTTCTGAAATCCGAGACATCCCTACTTCTTCCATATAAATTTCACTTTATCGCCATCCTGTCAAATATTCAAACCTATCTTAATACCATGTGATCATTTTCCTAGGACAATGTGAATTTACCCATAGAAGTAATTGCTCTGCTACCACTCTGTGAAGCCCCCAATTTACGTCTAGAAAATAACGTAAAGTAAAGGTTAATTGCCATAGAAATGGTTAATTTCTAGAAATGCAAAGAAATCTAACTTTGCATGTAAATCACATGGCATGACATAACTAAAGCCTTAGAAAACATATATATAATAACATCACATCTCCATTGTTCATAAGTTAATGATTCAAAATACATAAACATAGTTTCACATTGCTTCTCTAGGCCTCTTCATCAAACAGGCTCATTCTTAGCTTCTTTCCAAATAATTGCCTGATATCCTTCATCACATGCTCAAAATAGACGAGGCATAACTATAAAAATGGATCTACAAAGTGAGAGAATTCGATGGGCCCCTCAAGGCTCACCGGAATCTCTCGGGGAGTCCGGTTCAGTGGGTGGGTCGTATTTACCTGCAACCAAATCTATCATTCCGAAAGGAAAGATAGGAAAACATTCAAAGAATGAGATTTCAAGGAAATCTCAGTAAGTACACAAATGACATAATAAAACAATAGCAATATTCTCAGATAATCTGCATATGCACATCCTATACCCATAAGACTTATTAATCATGACTCGTACATGACTTACATTCAAATTGTGCACTTTTATACAAAAACTTAATAAATGTAGGTGTACACTTTTTGTGTCGTAACGTATCTGTTTGTGAACAGTCTTATTTCATACTTCCACTTTTGTTCTTATAAATCGTAACCTTAACCATGACAGCAGATCAAATCGCCTTTACCATCGGGTGTCTTAGCATGACGGTAGTTACGTATCGCTATTACCGTCTTGACGATTCTTATCATATTATAATCGCAGTTACGTACCACCTTAACCGCCAATCATATTCGTTATATGGGCATTACGTATCGCTACCCTCATTATGACATAAACATACTTATTGTAGCGAGCATTACGAACCGTCATCCCCGCTATGACGTAAATATTCTTAATATAGTGGGCATTACGTACCGCCTTCCCCACTATGACGTAACTTCTTATCATATGATAGGCGTTACATAACGTCGTCCCTGTCAACATAACTTTTCATAATCTTATTTCTTTCTCATTTTTGTGAAACATCTTGACTTAACTTTTAAGTTTTCTTATTCTTAGTTGTTCATTTCTTATTCTCATAAATATTTCTCATCTTTCTTAAACTACATGCCATGTCACTTCCTTTTGATGTAAAACTAGTGACATAATGGGATATACATGTATTCTTAAACTATGCTATATATCTCATGGGATTCATAACATATAAATCATACATTTTCATTCAACATATAATCCTTATATTAAATCTCAAGCATTGGACACAAGAAAATATCGAATTCAGGTAACAGGAAAATCTCGCTCGAGTCAGATGTCGAGCAAGGGTTGAGCCAAGTTTCTGCTTAAATCTCGCTCTGCTAATTCAATCCCAATTTCATCCTTTATTGAGTTCTTATCTCTTACAACTTTAAACATAAACGTTATAGATCTTTATCTTATCTTTCCATAGACTCTTGAATCATTTAAATTTGATATCAAATGAATAAGTTATGTTTGATTTACCAAAAGATGTCAAATCTTAGTCTGTATCTCGCTCGAGCCTGAAGTCAAGCAAGAGTCGAGCGAAGTCTCGGGTTATGTGTTTTTCCAACCTAAAACAAGCCACCTTTCTACATAAATCTTGATCCTAACTTTCTAACATACACTTATAAATTCTTTTCTTATCTTAGTGTCACTTATTCCTTATTTGATAAAATTCAAAAATCATACACCAATTTTCAATCATTCAAATCAAGACATATGGATACCTATTTCCTTTCCACAATTTCAATGTGTTCTCTATATTCAAGTCTTATACCTCATAATCTTATTCATGACTAAGTCCTTATTTCTACTAGAATTCATATCCAAATTTAGTATTCCATAAATCTAACAAAACCATGGCTTAAGTAAACAACACTTTCAATCATTCCAATCCATACCATATTAAGGCCAAACCCTCTAGCTTCAACTTCCAATCTCTTTTGCCCTTCAAACTTTACATATTTTTATCTATTCTTTCCATCATAGATATCCAATATAAAGTCTTAATTCTTAATAAAATCTCTCTCCCTTATCTTACAAAAATTCATAGTTCAAGCGTACTTAAATTAACAATCACTTGTCACTTTAAGGAGGAAAAGAACGTCTATAATTACAAAGCTATCATCCAAGTAATTTAACATCAAACTTAAGATATTTATACACTTACCAAGTTCTCCAAATCTTCTTGCTAGAGAGTGAGCTTGGTTTTTGATAAACTTCCCATCTATGTCTCCAAAATGTTCTTGGTGAAGGCTTTTTGGGGAGTATGTGACTTAAGTAAGGTTTGGGGTCTTTTATCCTTAGAGTGCTGTGAGTTATGTCGGCCCCCCCGCTTGGGCTTGAGATCGTACGCAAACCGAGACATCAGGGATGAGCATCGCAGGAAAGTTCACCCCTCGTCTTATCGTGTATGTATTTTTTTTTCTAAATAAAAGCAGTGAATTAAGGTTTTCACAGCGGAAAAGGTCAAACCTTCCTAAGCGTACATCACATGGCTCAACAAAATTAATATCCCAAAATACTTCATTACTATTAACATAAACATAATGATCATTCATAATTGTTTATTCTTCCAAAACAACGGAAGCTCAAAATATAAACGATAAATACAAAAGTCGAGTAGACGACTCCCATTGCCCTCCCTTTTTAATCCAAGGGCTCTTTCTTTACCTCATTGAAGTCAGGACCATAACAAAGACGGTCCTGATCCAAGGTCGGCCCTACCTCATAACTCATCTCGAAAGGTAACTCATACAAGCATCCCAAGTGGAGGGAATTATCTACGCCAAGGACCAAATAACACTCTGTAGGGCGTAGGTCCGCCAAAATATAAGTAGCTAAGCGTAGTGACTCCGCCGCCCATCGGCCTAGTAAGTCAAGAGTCACTGGCTCAAAAGTAACGGACTAGTCGGGCCCTTGGGGGTCAGAGACGTCGTCCCTGGAATCATACTCGACGGGGTCGTCATCACCTGCAACTACTACTATCGTCCCGAAAGAGGGGCGATAATGGAGAGATAAAGAGGGGGTGAGATTTTGGGAGAAATCTCAGTAAGTACATTTATATCTCAACAAAAGCATTTAAAGCATACAGTTAAATGAATAACAAACAATTATCTATACATTATGCATTATGGGACTCATGACTATACTTATGCACATGCTCATGCTCATGCTATTTCTTTTTCAATTTGTTTTCTTTATTTCTTTCATGTGTTTGCTTATAACCTCATTAAACAAAACGTTTGAACTTTTTTTCAAAATTCATCTTTTCGTTATTGGACACCTCACGGTTCCCCTACGCACCGTGTGTTCCTGCTAGTTACCGTATCACCCGACGACCGTATCAAACCTAAGTAGCTACGTTTCGCGCCCTATCGCGCTCTTCATCACTCGGCAATTGATTACTCACCAAGAAACTACAAACTTTTCTGTATCGGTAAGGTAAAAGCCAACACTGTCCTGTATGCACCCACTAGCTTTAAGTGAGACCACGCTCTAGACACTTTTTGGAGCCATACATAGTCTGCTGACGATTCTTTGTCGACCCAGGGACTTTCACTTGACTTTAGACACTCCTTAGTGAACATGGAATTGCACTGGGGCACTATCCCGTCCTAGCCTTTGGGGTTCTATTAAAACTTTAACCGTTTTCTTTTCTTTTAAAAACATATTTGACGTAAAACATGGTTTTCGTGCTTCAAGCATGAGACAAGAGACTCATATCACTGAACATGTGAAACGTGCGACCAACACACGTGTATTCTACATCAAGCTCTTACACAATTTAAGCACCATATAATTTTACTTGTTTTCTATCTCAGAACACTTATTGGACCTTACCCACATCTAGGGGTGCTCGGCCCCTTCCCTCTAGGGTTGGACTGAGACCCTCCCTTAGTATTTCCTAGCATTTTCTTCTCCTATTCTTCTCCAAACACTCCAATTTAGCTTCAATAAAATAATGATATATTTCTAACACCAAAAACATGTCTTGGCCGAAACCCTAGGACCTTTAGATTATTATTTTAATCACTTCTCTTTTCATCAAGATAGCTCACTCAATTATTTAGGTGAAAACCACATATCATGCTAGTATATTCCTTTAGTTCTTATACCTCTAATTTCTCCAAGTATTCAAAATTTAATTATAACATAAAAGTATAGTTGAAAAGATAGCTCAACCCAAAATCCTTAAATCCGAAATACATATATACACAAACCCAACCTTTTTCACCTCCGAGTCCAATTTTAACACGCATATATTACATCATCACCTATCACGTTGATCATACCACATTTTTCGTTTGTATCTAATATTTAAATCCTCAACGTGAAAAAATCTTTAATCTGGCAAGATACTTAGATTTAAACATGGATTTTGCCACCAAATAACCAACATTAATAACATCATCCAATATCCTACTAGTTAACCTAAGGTCATGCATGCATTTTCTCCATTCCACCTCATGTTGAATAAATTAACTAAATCCACACATCAATTTATATTTTCAAACTTAAAGAAATCATAAAGTTAAACATGGGTTTAAACCTAACTAAGCATGGCATTTTTTTACTAAGGAGTTTTATTTTAGCATACACAAGTAAGGATTCAAATAATACAACCAAATTCATTCAAAAGTATACTAAGATTGCTAAGGGTAAGGTAAGAATATACTTCCAATACTCCTAGCTAGCTTAGATAAAATTTGAAATCATCTTAGGCATTTCATTAGATTAATCTAAGAACATAACATTTTTAAAAGAAAAACTCTACACAAGAACATGGATGTGGTGTGTGTTTTTCTCTAGGTTTTTGTGCTTGAACTACTTAGAGATTCTACTTACCTCTTCAAAAGCAATTTCCTTTCCAAGAACACTTGCTCCTAGCTCCACTAGACTTAGAATACTTTGATTTAGGAGGTAGAAGAAAGTGAAACAATGGTGTGGGTGTAGAGAATTGCTTAAGGCTGAGCGGTGTGGGGTGGAAGGATAGGTGTATGTGTGTGAGCAAGAAAGGAAAAGATCAAGGCAAATAGGCCACTTGACCATGGGGTTCCTCCATAGGTCTAGCCACTCATTTTCCTATGCTTTGGTGTGACATTTTGAAAGGTTGATTGACTCTCATCACAAGGCCACTCTAAGATCAAATCTAGCCCATGCCTAGGTAGATTTTGTTTTCCACCCATTTTCCATCTATGGTTGGCGCCCTCCATGGGGTTTTTGGGTTTCCATTTTCCCTCACATAACTCATCCATCTACTCACCATCACTTCATGTGTCAATCCAAGGGATTGGAAGATCATCCTTTTGGGGAAAAGGGCAAGCATGGTTCGGCTAGTCCCACTTTGATTTCAACCGAAACCTCCTTTCCCTTCCTATGGTTTCCTCTCTTCCCATGCATCTATCCATCAACTCGTCAAGTCACCACTCTTCCCTAAACTCTTACACATGTGTCCTATCTCTTCTCACACCAATCTCAAGTGTCCTCTCAACTAGATTTGGAAATGCTCTAGAAAGTCTCCAAATGAGGCTCAAGGCATGCTTCACCCGAACCCCTCTTGGTTTTGCTTTCCCTTTTTCCTTTTCTCTCTTTCATGATACTACTCCTCACATGTCAATCATCTTGTCAACTCATTCTCACATGATCTACTTTTGATCAATTGCTTGGATTGTGAAAGATTACATAGAAAATGCCCCAAAGGGTTTTGGCTACAAGCCTCCACCGAATCCCTTCTTCTCTTCTCTTCCACTTTCTATTTCAACTACAAGTATCACCTATTTAGATATGGTGTATCCTAGAAAGACTAAAATAGAAAATATCTTTGCTCTTCCCAAGAAATCCCAATGATGGGAAAATCTCATCATGAGATTTCACAATCTATCTTACGAGGCAACCCACTAGTCAACTCCCAACTACTAACAATTTTCTACTTTTATCTGCTGGTCTTGGATGACTCACTAGGGTTTCTCTAGAGATGACATGTGTCTCTTGTGTGGGCTTGATGGGTCATGGGCCAATCTCATGGGCTTGTGGGCTTGTGGTTCCTCTCTTGGCCCACTAACTTAAGTTGGGCTCTCAAGGCTTCAATCTTAAACCCAAGCCTTCATCCTCACTTCTCAATATTATTATTAATCAAATCAATTACTTAATTAAAATAATAGGAAACGAAAATCTTGGGTCGTCACATCCTCCCCCACTAAAAAGAAGATTTTGTCCTCGAAATCAGTTTATGCCATGATATGGATACTAATAAAATTAATATACCTTTAGCACTCGTGGTGGTGGATTCTTTTGACGACGAATAGGATGGTACATTCTCCTCCTCTGTCACAGAGTCCTGAGAGAAATAAAATATGGCATCCACGTCGGGGTCGTAGTACATGTTTGTCCTTAATTCATTCAACTTATGCATAATCTCCTCCTCTGTGTCTATTTAGGGTATTCCTTCTTCTCTCTATCTCATACAGTCATTCGAGGCATCGAAAAAATTTAGTGGCTTTCCACTAGGCTCACTCATCTCACCTCAAATCAACCTTCGTAATTGTTATCTTTCTGCCCTTATCCATTTTATAGGTGGTTGTCGCTCTTCATATGGCCTAGCACAATGGAAAATAGGCGTTCCCTCACGATCTACATCCATAAGATGGTGCGACGTCTCTCAAAATGGTCTAAAAGTCTCAGTCTTTGCACTATCATCCTTTCACACCTTCTACGTAATATTCTTTGCCTATTTTCTCTTCTCTCTCTTAACTGAGCCACTGTAGCTACCAAAATGCGTGGGTTCCTCCTATTTCGAGCCATATCCTGATTAAAGTTTCACAAGTCACTACGATAGTCGGGTAGTATCAAACATGAAACAGCTATAACACCCATATATATTAACATATATACAATCATCCACACAATATAACAAAGTTCAAACAAGAAGACAACAAGCACATCACTAGTTTACAAACAGATGAGGGTAATTGACTCTCATAACATCCTCACGTTCCCACGTTGCTTCTTGAAAAGCTGGGTTGTTCCACAACACTTTAACCATTGAAATTTTACGATTCCGCAATTCCTGTTCCTTGCGGTCGTCAATCCGTGTTGGCCATTCTTCAGAGGTCAAGTTGGGTCGTAGCTCAATATTGCTTGGGCCCATCACCGTCACTGGTCCTTCACCAAGACTTTTCTTTCACGTTGACACATGAAATACATTGTGAACTCCTTGCAAGCTCACAGGTAACTCCAATCGGTAAGCTACTGCTCCGACCTTCTCAAGAATCTCATAAGGCCCAACATAACGGAGACTCAACTTTCTTTTTCTGCCGAACCGAGCTACTCCCTTCATTGGTGAAATCTTGATATATACCCAATCACCAATCGCAAAATCCAATGGTCTTCTTCGTCGATCCGTGTAGCTCTTCTGTCTACTTTGGGTAGTTTTCATTCTATCCCGTCACTTGAGTTTTGACCTCCTATAAATATTCGAGCCCTAACACCCTGCTTTCACCTACTTCATCTCAGTACAGGGGTGACCTACACTTCCTCCCATACAGGGCTTCATATGGTGCCATCTGAATAGTAGCTTGAAAGCTATTGTTGTAGGTAAATTCAATTAAGGGTAAAAGACTTTCCCAATCACCCCTCGAGTCCAATACTCGCCCCCGCAACATGTCTTCTAAGGTCTAAATAGTCCGTTCTGTCTGACCATCCGTCTGTGGATGATGGGCACTGCTAAAATTCAAGTCAGATCCGATCATTTTCTGTAAACTTTGCTTGAAGCGAGACGTAAATCTAAGGTCTCGATCTGAAACAATTGTCTTGGGTACACCATGTAGACGAACTATTTCCTTTACATAAATCTTTGCCAGCTTCTCCATCGAATCCGTGTTAGCTATCGGTAAGAAATGTGCACTTTTGGTCACTCTATCCACTATTACCCAGATTGTGTTCTTTCTTGCCGATGTTTTCAGAAATCCTACTATGACGTCCATAGACACATCGTCCCATTTCCATTCTGGGATCGGCAAAGGTTGCAACATTTTTGTTGGGCATTGATGCTCTGCTTTAACTAGTTGACATACTGAATATTTAGCTACAAACATAGCCACGTCCTTCTTGATACCTTCCCACCAAAATCTTCTTTTCAGGTCTTGATATATTTTGGTGCTTCCAGGATGAGCTATATAAGGGGTGCAGTGCGCTTCCCTCATAAGTCTTTCCTTCAATTCTGGATGGTCCGGTATCACTGTTCTTTTTCCAAAATACTGTGTTCCATCATCCGATATAGTGAAGTGGGGCGATCCTTGCCCTTCCAACAATTTCTGTTGGATCTTTTCCAACTTGGCATCCTTTCGCTGTCCTTCTCGAATTTCATCTTCAATCAGCGAGGCAATTTCTTGTGCCGCTGCCAACATCGCTTCTCTAGGCAGGTTTTTGATCAGCATGTCTCGCATAGCTGTTATTATAGGCGGTTCGTCCGCACGAGTCTTTCGACTTAGAGCATCTGCCACAATGTTAGCCTTTCCTGGGTGATACTTGATCTCGCACTAGAAATCAATTATGGTCTCAATCCACCTCCTTTGCCTCATATTTAGATTCTTCCGACTAAATAGGTGCTACAGGCTCTTGTGATTCGTATATATCTCGCTTTCTTCCCCATACAAGTAGTGTCTCCAAATCTTCAATGCAAACACTATTGTTGCTAGTTCTAGATCATGAGTGGGGTAATTTCACTCATGGTCTTTAAGTTGTCGGGATGCGTAGGCAACTACTTGTCCTTCCTGCATTAAAATGCATCCTAAGCCCATTTTCGAGGCATCACTATATACTACATAAGGCTTGTGGGGTTTTGGCAATGCTAATACTGGTGCCGAAGTTAACCTCTTCTTGAGTTCTTGGAAACTTTGCTCACACTGCTCAGTCCAGATATACTTGGCCTTTTTCTTAGTCAAGACTGTCAGAGGGCCAAATAGCTTAGAAAATCCTTCTACAAACCTTCTGTAGTATCCTGCCAATCCAAGGAAACTATGTATCTCATGAGCACTTGTCGATCTCTGCCATTCCATCACCGCCTCAATCTTAGCTAGATCTATGGCTACTCCTTTGCTTGAGATTACGTGTCCCAAGAATTTGACCTCTCTAAGCTAAAACTCGCACTTGCTAAGTTTGGCGTATAAATGGTGCTCTTGTAAAATACTCAACACAGTCTTTAAATGATCTTTGTGCTCTTCGTCATTCTGGGAATATATTAAAATATCGTCGATGAAGACTACGACGAAATTATCTAGATACTGTTGGAATATATTAAGGGCGGCCTCAATCGGGTCCCTGAGGATCCGAGGTGTCATCATGGGGGTCGTACTCATCTGAACCATCCTCACCTGCAATTACTTCTATCATTCCCAAGAGGGAAGGATAGTAAGGACATAAAGAGGGGGTGAGATTTCGGGAGAAATCTCAGCAAGTACATCTAAACTTTAACGAAAGCATTTCAGGCATATAGTTAAGTGAATAACAAACAAATTTCATATGTATGCGACATCATGGGACTCATGCTTAGACCGATGCACATGCTTGTGACAAAAATTCATCTTTCTCATCATTTTCTAAATTTCCAATGAATACTTGTTCAAAATCACGTAGCAAAACTTCTTTAATACAGATTCTTTCAAAGAAACACTTTGCTCAAAAACTTTCGTCTTTTCTTATCTTAGGCGCCACTTATCATATCATATATGGCCCGAAAGCCCTTTTCTTTTCGTCATGACTTCATATTTTGGATACCTCACGGTTCCCCTATGCACCGTGTGCTCCCCGCTAGTTACCGTCACATCCGGCGATCAAGTCAACCTAGGTGAATACGTTTCACGCCCTTTCGCGCTTTTCATCACTCGGAGATTTCTCTCCGAGTAACTACAAACTTATCAGATGGTGAGGCCGAGGCCAACACCACTTTTATGGCACCCACTAGCATTAGGTGCGACCACGCTCCGGACACCTTTTGGAGCCATATATGGTCCGCCGACTGTTCTTCGTCGACCTAGGGATTTTCACTCAATTTAGGCACTCCTGAGTGAACAGAGAGTTCCACTGGGACACTTCCCCGTCCCAGCCTTTGGGGTTCTTCTAAAACTTTAATTCATTTATTTCGAAACATATTTAACTCAAAACATAGGTTTTCGTGCTTATGCATGGGACATGCAACTTCTAACTTTGTGAATGCAAAACTCGAGGCGAACTCGAGTACACACATTTGGTCATTTTTCCTTCAAAACCTTATTCTTCTTAACTCATACTTATGTAAAAACACTTAAACAAGTGCATTAGGGTGAATAAGGTGCTCGGCCTCCACCCCTAGGGTTTGGGCCGAGACCCACTTTGTCTCCCATTGATGTTCTCTTCTTCCATTGTTCTTCCTAACACCATCTAGCCCTAGTTCGATGTTTAAAACAAATTTCCTAGCCTTACAAGTGGGCAACCCGAAACCTATAGCTCTCAAGTTTTGTGTTTTCTTTTCTTAGCCCTTCAAAACTAGGGTCCTACTTGATTACTCTATATGAAACCGAATCCATACATGTCATCCTCCCAATATATATATATTTCTACTTCTCCAAATATCCGAACATGAATATCGAATAAAGAGGAAAATTAAACTTCAAGATCTCCACTCCAAGAAAATCCTCCAAAACATAACTCCACAAGCATGCATTTTTATTTCTTTGTAACCATTAAGCAACAATGTTAGCAATATCTTCCAAGATCAAGATAACTAGATTCCATCAATACTTTCTACATGTTCATCCTAACATGGCATTTCAATAAGTGAGACATTTGCAACAAAAACCAAGATGCTTCTTCAAATGACATATATGCATATACCCCATATTTCCCCAATACCCACTCATTCAACATCTTCATGCTTACATGCTTTTTCCTCATCAAACCATCAAGATAATCAATCATTATATAACTCTTTAATAAAAAAGATCATAGGTTCTACACATGGATTCTAACCAAAATAGCATTTCTACCCACAAAGTTTCCTCATGGCAATACTAAGCAAGTAACCAAGCAATACAAGCATATATAAGCATATACACCCATGCAAGCACATTTACTCAAAAATATACTAAAAATGCTAAAGGCAAAGTAAGGATATATTTACCAATCTTCCTAGCTAGCTTATAAGAGTTCTGAAAATAAATGAATTACTTAGTTAGAACATGCTAAGAATTTACCATTTTCAAAAGAAAAAGGTTTTCTTTTTGAAAGCATGAACATAGGTTTCTTCCTTAAGCTCCTAGGTTTCATCTTAAAGCAAGTAAGTTACTTACCTCTTCTAGGTTTCTCCTCCTGCCACAAACACTATCTTCTTCCCCTTCTAAGCTTGGAGTGTTTAGGTGTCTAAGTGGTGAAAAGAAGTGAAGCAAAGTGGAGGGAATGAGGAGTGGTTGCCGTGAGGTGTAAAGTGAGGGATGTGTGTGTGTGTGTCCGAAATGAGCAAACCAAAAGAAAGGGAAAGCAAGGCCATTCGGCCAAGATGCTCCACTAGGCTCCTAGGCCACTCATTCCCTTAGGTTTGAGTGACTTGTGATGGGCTTGAAAGACCCTTGAGTGACTCCCATCACTTGATCACATCAACCCTAATCTATCCCATCCTAGGTTGGAGATTTGCTCTTTCTCTTCTCCTTATGGCTGGCTTCTCATTCTAGGGTTCTAACCCCTTTTCATCATCTTACATCACCTCTTGTCTCCCCAACAATCCCCTCACATGTCAATCCAATGGATTTGAGGATCCATTTTTGGGAGAACTCACAAGTGGAGTTCCGGATCCCATGGCCTCCATCCGAAACCCTCCCTTCATCTCACTCTCATTTCCATTTTGTCACATGCTCTTTCCATCAACCAATCACCTCACATCTCACACAAGCTTGTCATGTCACTCTTACACAAATCTATAACCTAGATTTGGTGGCAAAAAAGGAAGTCAAACAAGGGGAGGGGGAGTCGGCTAAGGCCATACCCAAAACCCTCATTTCCTCTCCTCCCACTTTTTGATCCATCAAATCACATCTCATGCCACCCTTTTCTTACACCCTCTCATACATCAAATCTTGTCTAATCTTACACAAATCTTACATGTCCTTTCCATCTAGATTTGGAAATGTTTTGGGTGAGAAAACCCTAAGGCCATTCGGCCATAGCCCCTACCGAAATCTCTCCCCTTTCTCATCCCCAAATCTTTTCAAATCCCATTTCATCATTTTACTAGATATGGTAGGATTCCATATTGATCTTATTTGGCAAAATCCTACACCTCACATACTTATCTAGGTAGGAAAAGATGGAAAGATTCCACTCTTGTCTTTTCTTTTCTTTCCCCAACAAAACAACTAGTCAACTATTTTACCTACTAGCATTTTCTTCTCTCAACTACTAGTCTTGATTCAACTTACTAAACTCCTCCTAGCTTGACATGTGTCATCAAGCATGGGCTTGGGTTGACTAGTGGGCTCCTTTTCATGGACCTATGGGCTTGTCTTTTCCCCACTTAGGCCCAAAGCTTTGGATTTGGCCTTAAGGCCTTGGACTCCTAAGCCTACCCTTTTTAAGGCCTTATCACCAAAATGCCTAAGTTGCTAAGCTCCTCATATTTAATTTAATAAAATCAAATTATGGGAAACTCGAGGTCGTCACAGTCCCGTCCTTCTTTTTCACTAACAGGACTGGGGCTCCCCACGACGACGAACTAGGCTGTATAAACCCCTTCTCCAGCAGTTATTTGATCTGTGTCTTTAATTCTTTCATCTCTGTTGGGGCCATTCGGTAGGGGGCTTTATGAACTGGAGCCGTGGCAGGTTCCAATTCAATGGCGAACTCAGTTTCACGATTTGGGGGTAATCCAGGCAGATCATTAGAGAATACTCGAGGAAAATTTTTCACTATCGGGATGTCTTCAATGTTCTTGGCCTCCAATGCGTTCAAGGATATTAACAGGAACACCTGCTTTTCCCTTTAGACTTTTCGTCATTCTTTTTGCCGTCACGATAGAGGAAACAGAACTAACTATCTCCCCTTCATAATGCAGCTTCTCTTCTTCAGGCAGCTCAAAAGTGATCTCCTTCTTTTGACAATTGATTTTGGCATAATGCTCGGACAACCAATCCATGTCCAATATTACGTCAAACCCCAACAAGTGACAAGCTATCAAGTTGGCATTTAACTTTACGCCAGCAATATCCAGCGGGCAGTTCCTCACTATCCATTGACATCCAATCACTTTCCCGTCAGGGAGTGACACCAACATCTTCTGAACTAGCGGTTCTACATCTAACTTACACCTCCAAACGCAATCATATGAGATGAAGGACCTCGTCGCGCTAGAGTCAAATAAAGCATATACCACATTAAGCATCCAAATAATTTCACTAGTAATGATACCAGCATTGATGGCCTCCTCATCCTCCACATCTACCTCTCCAGGGGCAATGGCATACACTTTTGCCTTTGTGGGGGTATTCGCCTTTCCTCCAGGCATTGCAACTCTGCTAGAAGCCATTTGAGGGTAGTCGCGCATCATGTGGCCCACTTGACCACACCGAAGCAAGCTTCCGTTGCCATTCGACATTCGCCTTTGTGCGGTTGTCCACAAGTTCTGCGTGGTGGCGATGATGTCAGCACTCCAGGTCCGCCTACTTTGCCCTTTCCTTTATCAGTAGGAAAAATATTCATTCTCTTTCCCGCATCCCTTCCCGAAGAGTAGGGAAAAGTCCTCTTCTTATGCATCTGAGCTTGACTAATCAGGCTTCTTTACTCCGTTTCAGCAACAGCCGCCACATTTACCAGCTCTTGAAAGTTTTCAATTCTCAGACAGGCCACTTGGTTGCGAATTCTTGGTTGCAAGCCATCTTGGAATTTTTTTGCCCTCATCTTCTCCATTAACACCAGATGCGGAGCGAATTGCGTCAATTCCATAAATTTCGCAGCATACTTATCCATTGTCATACTCCCTTGCGTCAGTGTGGTGAACTCCATAGCTTTCCTCTATTTAACCGACTCAGGAAAGAAGTGGTCATCGAACTCCATTTTAAATCATTCCCAGGTAGGGGTTACGTACTCTCCAAGCTCTTGTCTTAGCAGCTTCCTCTTCGTATCCCACCATAAACCAGCTTCCCCTTGCAGTAGGTGACTGGCATATTGTACTTTCTGCGTTTCCATGCACCTGTTAATTTCAAATGTTCTCTCTCAGTCCATAATCTAGCGGTCCGCTTTCATGGCTCCTTCGGTCCCTATAAAGTTTGGGTACCGATCGATTATGAATTTCTCATAAGGGCATCCTGACGTTCCTCCTCCAGTATTTGGATGACATCGGCTTTGTTCCATCTGGTTCTTCACCAATTCTGTCATCTGGCGGATAGCCTCCGTTATCGCCTGTCCACCATCTGACGGAGCATTTGGAATTCCTTCTAGTGGTGCTTCAGGTCTCGAGGTAAGAGCACGACGTTTTCCTCCTACCATGATTTCCTAAAAAGCACAGAATCCCCACATGAGTTACCCTAACTCTTGTGCCTTCGCTTCTGGGCAATATCGGGTCGCCTCTCCCATCAAAAGACTTACGATACAACTTGTTGAAATATTTCACTGTGCAACCCCTTTCATTCGTGTTGCGGTGACGGCAGGGCGGATTTTGCACAAGATCATCTATTAACTGATGCGCCGTTGCTCGGAGTACTTCAGAAGCTCTTGTATTTGCTTCCCCTTCATTCCTAGCCGCATTCAAATTCGATACACTTCGTTCACAACGAGGCAGCATCCTGAGGAAACTTGGACTATTAAACAAATTGTTCATTAAAACATATACATTATTAACTATATAAACATCTATGAGTAGTCTTAGTAGTCAGAACAATAGTATATAATACTCCCAAAAATAATCCTTCAATCTCCAACAACACGAATTCAGCTCACAAGCCTATATGACATTTTTTGAAGAACTCGTGCGGATCATGGAAAAGAAAACACACACGTTACGGACCCATAGCATTCCTATGGTTAAGGTGTTGTGGAGTAATCACACAAGCAATGAAGCTTCCTGGGAACTCGAGGAAGAAATGTGAGAGAAATACCCACACCTCTTCGATGAGGGTTATGAACACTTGTAACAATTTTCGAGGACAGAAATATTTTTTAGGGGGGGAGGATGTAACACCTGGGCCTAAAAGACCCAAGCTAGGCCCAGGCTTAGGCCCGTTTTCGTTTCAACATAGCCTTCAGAGCTCATAAACGGCGCCGTTTGCTTCACAGGTCTGCTCCTTTCCTTTTTTTTCTTTCTTCTCCCTTCTCCCAATGGTTAGTTCCCCTATTTTACAATCTTCCGCTTTTCTCTCGCCCAGCGCCACGTCCCAATGGTTTTCGCATCAAGATGGAAGTTATCTTCTCCCTCTCACGTTATTTTTGGTGTTGTAGTTTTACCCTCATCAGATACTCTCTCTCTCTCTCTATGGTAGTTGTTCTCTGTTTGGGTCTCCTTTTCCGCCAATCCCCTATGTTTTCATTCATCTACAACTTTCACTGGTAAGCCTTCTAAATTTCTCTTTTCTCTCACCCTTTCAATCATTCAAGGGTTGCGTTTTGGGGCTTTTCATTGCTAAATATTTGTTTATGTATGTATCGATGGGTGTAGGCAGCCATAACTGAAACAAGAATTTAAATTCTCATCCTCCTCCTCTTCGAGTCGTTCTCCATTTCTTTCAGGTAAGATTCAGGGATTTCGAATAGATGTTCCTCTTGCTTGAATTATTTTGAAGATTCCCCTAATTACTAGATATAATTTCGAAAGGAATATGGAAGGATTTCTAGGGTTACATTGTCCTTTTCTTTGCTATCTCGTATTGTTGTAATTGTTGAATGGAGGAGGTTTGGGGTTGATTCATGATAGATGGAACTGATGAGTAGTTGCTGGATTTTTTTGTGGGTGTAAAAGTTTTTTTGAACGTAAATGACTACCTTTGTTGGGTGTTTCTTATTAATTCAGAAATAATGGATATTTATTTGGAAGTGGTGAATGATGTATAATGTCCAGCTTGGATTTGTTGAATTAGTATTTTTTAGTATGGAAATCGTGTGATTGTTGGAGTGTGTTGGTCTACTCCTTGGGAGTTGTTTGTTCAGGTTGTTGTATATGAAGATATTTTGGATCTTTTGTTGAGAAAACTTTTACAAGTTGTGACGACCCCAAAATTATCATGCCTTGCTTTTATTTATATATGTATATATATATGGCTTAGTGACTTAGGCAAATTGGTAACTAAAGCCTTAAGAAGATAGACTTAGGAGTTTAAGGGCTTTAAGGCCATGGCAAGAGCTTTGGGCCTAAGTAGGGGAAAGACAAGCCCATAGGTCCATGAGAGGAAGTCCACTAGTCAACCCAAGCCTATGCTTGAGAGAGGAAAATGCTAGTAGGTGAGCTAGTTGATTAGTTGTTTTGTTGGAGAAAGAAAAGAGAAGATATGAGTGGAATCTTCCATCTTTTCCTACCTAGATAAGTGTGTGAGGTGTAGGATTTTGCCAAATAAGTCAACATGGGATCCTACCATATCTAGTAAAATGATAAAAATGGGATTTGAGAAGATTTGGAGATGAGAAAAGAGAGAGGGGTTTTGGTGTGGGCTTTGGCCGAATGGCCTTAGTGCTTTCTCACCTAAACACTTCCAAATCTAGATGGAAAAGACATGTAGGATTTGTGTAAGATTGGATGAGACATGATGTGTAAGAGGGTATAAGAAGAAGTGACATGAGATGAGTGGATGAATCAAAAAAGTGGGAGGAAAGGAGATGAGGGTTTCGGGTATGCCTTAGCCGACTCCCCCTCCCCTTGTTTGACTTCCATTTTGCCACCAAATCTACATAAGGATTTGTGTAAGAGTGACATGACAAACTTGTGTGAGATGTGAGGTGATTGGTTGATGGAAAGAGCATGTGACAAAATGGAAATGAGAGTGAGATGAAGAGAGGTTTCGGATGGAGGCAATGGGACCCGAAACCCATTTGTGTGTTTTCCCAAAAATGGATTCTCAAATCCTTTGGAATAACATGTGAGAGGATTGTTGGGGAGACAAGAGATGATGTGAGATGATAAAAAGGGGTTGGAACCCTAGAATGAGTGGCCGGCCATGAGAGGAGAAAGAAGGAGCACAATCTCCAACCTAGGATGGGATAGATTGGGGTTGATGTAATCAAGTGATGGGAGTCACTCAAGGGTCTTTCAAGCCCATCACAAGTCACCCAAACCTAGGGGAATGAGTGGCCTAGATTCCTAGCAAAGTGCCTTGGCCGAATGGCCTAGTTTCCTCACCCTTTTGGCTTGCTCATTTCGGACACACACACACACACCCCTCACTTTGCACCTCACGGAAACACTCCTCATTTCCCTCCACTTTGCTTCACTTCTTTTCACCACTTATATACCTAAACACTCTAAGCTAAGAAGGAGAAGGAGATAGTGTTTGTGGAAGGAGGAGAAACCTAGACGAGGTAAGTAACTTAGTTACTTTGAAATGAAACCTAGAAACGTGAGAAAGAACCCTATGTTCATGCTTTCCAAAAGGAAAAACCTTCTCTTTTGAAAATGGTAAATTTTCATCATGTTCTAACTAAGTATTTCTTTTATTTTCAGAAGTTATATAAGCTAGTTAGGAAGATTGGTAAGTATATCTTTACTTTGCCTTTAGCATTCTTTGTATATTTTGGGGTGAATGTGTTTGAATGTGTGTATATGCTTGTATATGCTAGTATTGTTTGGTTACTTGCTTAGTATTGTCATGATAAAAAATTTGAGAGTAGAAATGTTATTTTGATTAGGATCCATGTGTAGAACCTATGATCTTTCTGGTTAAAGAATAATGAGGTGATTGAGGATCTTGATGGTTTGATGAGAAAAAGCATGTAAGCATGAAGATGTTGAGTTAGTTGAGTATTGATAAATATGGGATATATGCATATATGTTATTTGAAGAAGCATCTTGATTTTAGTTGTAAATATCTTGCCTATAGAAATGCCATGCTAGGATGAATATGTATAAAGCATTGAAGGAAATTAGTTATATTGACCTTGGAAGATATTGATGTTATTGTTGTTTGATGGTTACAAAAAAAAAAAATGCATGCTTATGGAGTTATGTTTTGGAGGATTTTTGTGAAGTGGAAACCTTGAAGTTTTAATTCCTATTTATTTAACATTCATGTTTGGATGTTTTGGAGAAGTAGAAATATATATATATATATATATATATATATATATATATATTGGAAGGATGACATGTATGGATTCGGTTTCACATAGAATATTCAAGTAGGACCATAGCTTTAAAGGGCTAAGAAAGAAAACACCAAATTGAGAGCTATAGGTTTCGGGTTTGACCCTTTATGAGGATTGGAAATTGTTTTAAATATTGAACTAAGGCTAGATGGTGTTAGGGAGATCAATAGAAGAAGAGAACATCAATAGAAGACAAAGTAGGGTCTCGGCCCAAACCCTAGGGGTGGAGGCCGAGCACCCCACTCACCCTAATGCACTTGTTTAAGTGTTTTCACATAAGTATGAGTCTAGAGAATAAGGATGTGAAGGAAGAACGACCAAATGTGTGTACTCGAGTTCGCCTCGAGTTTTGCATTCACAAAGTTGAAAGTTGCATGTCCCATGCATAAGCACGAAAACCCATGTTTTGAGTAAAGTATATTTTCGAAAGAAATGAACTTACGTTTTATAAGAACCCCAAAGGCTGGGACAGGGAAGTGTCCCAGTAAAGTATATTTTCGGCGGACCATGTATGGCTCCAAAAGGTGTCTGGAGCATGGTCGCACCTAATGCTAGTGGGTGCCATATAAGCGGTGTTGGCTTAGGCCTCGCCATCTGATAAGGTTGTAGTCGCTCGAAGAGAAATCCCCGAGTGATGAATAATGCGAAAGGGCGTGAAACGTATTCACCTAGGTCGACTTGGTCGCCAGGTGTGACGGTAACTAGCGGAAAGCACACGGTGCAAGGGGAACCGTGAGGTGTCCACAATAAGAAGTCATGACGAAATGAAAAGGGCTTTCGAGCCATATATGATATGATATGATAAGTGGCGCCTAAGATAAGAAAAGATGAAAGTTTTTGAACAAAGTATCTTTTAAATGATTATGCATTAAAGAAGCTTTGTTATGAAATTTGAACAAGTATGTTTTGGAAAATGGGAAAATGATGAGAAAGATGAATTTTATCACGAGCATGTGCATCGGTCTAAGCATGAGTCCCATGTAAATGCATACGTAAGAAATTGTTTGTGATTCACTTAACTATCTGCTTAAAATGCTTCCGTTAAAGTATAGATGTACTTGCTGAGATTTCCCCTGAAATCTCATCCCACTCTTTATGTCCCTATTATCCTTCCCTCTTGGGAACGATAGAAGTACTTGCAGGTGAGGATGACTCAGATGAGTACGACCCTCGAGATGACACCTCGGATCCTCAGGGACCTGATTGAGGCCGCCCTTCGGGGGCCAGTGACTCTGAACCACTCAGGTCAGTGGGAGGTGGAGTCATTAAAGATGACCATGTACAGTTCTGTTGGTTTATACCCTGCGGGGTTTTGCTTGGTATTAGGGGTTGACGAGTCACTTCACTTGGGACGTATTTTTGGACCGCCTTTTAGGGAAATTTGTGAGGTAGGGCCTAGCATTGACTTGGATCGGCTTCTCTGGGGCCCGAATCTTAAGAAAGTGAAGAAGGAACCCGTTAGTTGACTTTATGGGCAATGTTAAGACCCATATTATTTTGTGATGCCCTGTATTTTTGCAAAGTCTTCCCGCCTGTGGGAAGCACTATTTTGATTACTTGGACAAGTTGTGTAAACTTTTAAATCCGGGCTATGTATGATGTTATGTTTGGGATCCATAGCTAACCATGTGATGCATACTCATGTAGAAGGCTTGACCTTTTTATTCCGCTGCGATAATCTTTACTTGACGTTAAAAAAAAAAAAACGTAAACGTATGATATGACGAGGGGTGAACTTCCTTGCGTTGTTCCTCCTCGACGCTTCTATTCAAATGCGATCGCAAGCATGGGTTGGGGCGCCGACACAAGTTCGTAGTGGAGTTACTTTAATTTTATCTCTTGGTTGTATTCAGTTATGAGTTGTTGAAGGGAGGATTTTTCGAGCGGCTGGTGGTTTGTATTAAGGAGTTAATTTTTTGTCAATGTAGCTTGGGGTCATTGGAGATGACTGAAGTAATAGTTTTACATGTACCTTGGGGAGATTTTCCAAATTACATGGTGGTTGGTTGGGTTGGTTGATCTCACTCAAGTATAGTTTTAAATCTTGGTTTTGAACCCCCTAGAACAAAAATGTATTGTTGGTCATTAATATTTTGGTATATCTTTTTAAATAAATAGGTGACAAGACTTTTAGAAGTCGGACTCAAAGCTTTCATTATACGCTTCAGGGGTCAAGAAAGCGGGGTTCATATGCTTGGTTTTATACCAAATGAAGACTAAGGCTGACTTTCTAAAATTTTGTGCATGTTTGGTTATGGAAATAGAACTTGAGAAAAACTAACATCAGTCAATTATTTGCATTAGTCATGAAACTTATATGAAAGAAAGAAAAATGATCTGTCATGCACTATGTAGACATGAGCTTACTTTTTGGTCATGTGTTTCTGAAAAGTGAAAAGAGCAATATTGTTTATCTGAAAAATTATGCATCAATTTTATAAAGATGCTCTGACTCTGTTGTATTTATGTAATGATGATTATGAAAATATTTTGGAACTACATGTTATTTCGATAACTCTGAAAACCTTTGGCATAGTATACTGGTTTGTATATGACTTTGTCACTGCTTTGCTCTACTCTGCTCTGTTTGGGTTGGTACCAATTTCTCTGTCTCTGAGTGCACCCACTTTGAAAATAAAGTGGTTTATTGTGGACTTTCCTGTGTGCACACTCAGGGCTCTGAGAACGAATAAAGGAAAGTTTTCACCTCTGTCTCTACCTGGTTTGGCCACCAAGGTTAGCAAAACATGGTCTTTGGTTTGTGTGATACTCTGTTTGATATGGTGATGATTCTCAGTTTTGTTATGCCGAAGTATTTTATGTTTTATATGTTTTAAAAATCATTGCTCTATTTCATATAAAATATGTTTTGTTTCTGCATCTTATACTTGGTAAATGCTCATGTTTACATGCTGGTATAAGTCTTCCGCTTACTAAGTTGTGGTTAAACTCACCCCTTTATCTAGATATATTTTCAGATGATGTGGATGTCTCAGCTGAGGACCAAGAATAGTAATTGTGAACCAGACTAAGCTGTTAGAGTACCATTGTTGACGTGAAGATTGTAAACATTGAATTGATGTTATGCTTTCAGTATTATTAGATTCAAGTGTTAGTAGCTCATTATGTTGCGATTATTGGGAGATTGTGGACCCTTTGTTATGGTGACACTTTAAATTATGAATTTGTGGTTATGCTTATGTTGGATTTGGAAATGGGAATTATTTATTCATTTTAAGAAAATCTTTGGAGGCATTGCTTGTATTTGGAGACAGGTTACATTGAATAGGTAGTTTTCCCGACCAAGCGGGTACGAGGTGTTACAGGTGCTGATTGGTAATGTTTTAGGGTTTGACATGTCATCACCCTAAATGACATGTGCAAATGCTTGCCAAAAATTCTAGTATTATCTAGAAATAATAGAAATGGGTAGTCAAACAAAGAAATTTAAAATGAAAAGGATGAGAGATGATAAGAATAAAATCAAGCTTAAAATATTATTTTAAGATCACTAATCCTGTGGTAATTATCAATGCTCCTAATCAAGATTCTAAACCAAATTTAATTATTTCTAAAACTTGTAGGGTCATGGACTATTCTAGTGAGCCAGTATTTAAAATTCTAGTGTTAATCTAGTAGTAAATATTCTATAAGGGGAAGTAAGCCGGGTGTTACATTCTCCCCCTTTAAAGCAAAATTTTGTCATCAAAATCGGGGTCCTAGCAAAAAGAACATGCATTAAACACAAAGTCAAGTGTGACTCATCAATTATACCATAACAAGGGACTCGAAGGGGGTCTGTCAAGATCCTCATTAGAAGCCTCATTAGAAGCCTCGCCATGGTAATGATAGTAATACTCATTATCATTCGAATCATAGAAAGCATTAACATGCTCCTCCTCACAAAATTGTAAGCGAGTCACCGAGGAATCAGAAAGTTCTGATGGGTCAAGAGATGGAGAGTTAGGAATAGGCCGCTCCTGCTCAGCTAGACGCAGCTTAGCAACTAGGCTCAACTCTGACTAATCAAGTATAGCCGAAGGGGTACTCCTAAAATGTTGCCTAAATTATGATATTGTACACACACTCACGAAATTGTCTCGATGCTCCTCGTGCGGTAGGACTATCCTCGATGTCATAAGTCGTGAGCGCTTCAGATCACTTTACATCACAGATTATAATGTTGTATTTTTATATGTGCAATGATGAGTAGACAACCACAGTATAAGTTTTATAAAACTAATTACTAAGTGTTATTATTTCTTAAATTTAAATTCATTAAAATTCAGTAAGTATTGTATAAATTTTATATACATTAATGTTTAAAAATATATTTAATGTATAAAAGTTAACGATTTTGTTTTTATTAATTCAATAAAGTTGATGTATACCCAAAAATAAAAGCACTTTGACCAGTCAGATTTGCGATTATTAATATAACTTATATTTAAGTCACACTCTAGACGTCAAGAATTAAAAAAAGGAAACTAGAACATTAATAGCTCAGAATTCTCTAAATTGAACAAAGTTTCCAGGCTTGAATTGTATTCGAGAAGGACTCATTCCAACAAAATACTATAAAAACAGAAGAAAAAATTATCCTTGCCAATTACATCAAGACTGAGATCAAAGTAAAATTATTCAAAACACGTGTGTTGAGATAATAATTTCTTTCACACGATTTTTTTTTTAATAAAATACACTTTAGATGTTTATCTTTACCCACTCTACGTCCTAAAGTTTGGATAGAAATGCTAGAAGATTTGAATTTGCCCCAAACGACTATTGCCTTGTAACTGCTTGGTCTTGCAGTTCTATCATAATAAAATAGGTCTTACACACAAGGATGATCAAAAATGGACCCAATCTTCTTCATTTTTGGTAACTGAAGATGCATTAAAATTAAATCGTGTATACATGAGGGGATTAGGCACCCCCATATAAAACTCCAGTTATGGTGATTGTAGTGCATAAAGGAAAAGGTGATAGATCAAAAATAAAACAAGCAATGTGTAATAAGCCAAATTTTTATTTGTCCTTTTTAATTTACATACTTAGCCTGATTATAATTCATTTAGAGTTATTTTAATGGACCTTTGAAACTCTTTAGAAATATATATTTATTATTTATTCTGGACCTTTTCTTATGATAAACATTGACAAGTTAGGCTCAAAATGGTGAAAGAATGTAAATAAAAGAATTTAGTGCAAACCAAGGCAATTGAGTAATTTCCGACAGACTTGATGCCTCTCAGTAATCTGAACATAACTTTCTCATATGATCTCCAAATAAGGTGATTCAAAATTCTATAAAACACCAAGAGGTGGATCTAGAACTTTTGACATTTTGAGTTTTTAGAGATCTGGGCTTAATCAAGGACTAAATTGGGCGTAAAGCTGACACGTATGAAAATAGATCCAAATAGCCCAATTTCACTTTGTTTTCATTTTGTATATATAGTATCCTAAGGATAAGGACGTGATTTAGATGACACGTATGCTTCTAGAAAACCAAACAAGGAAAGCCAATAATAGGAGAGTTTTAGTTACACAAGTAAGGTATTTTTGAAAGAATATTACTAGACAATTCGGATTGGATAATCTCAGGCAGTTTCGATGTGTTTTAGTAATTTGGGTATATCTCTTTTATCTGATCTCCAAATAAGAGTATTAAACATGTTATATAACCCTAAGAAGAAGATATACAACTTTCATGTTTTGAGTTTTAAGAGATAACGACTTGATCTGGGATGAAATTTGATTTGGGCGTGACAGAACCAATTCAGTCGTAGTGAGCACCCCTTTGATTTCCTTGGAAACCAATTGAGATATGTAACCATCGACCTTACCTCAGACCAGATCTTGAAAATCTTCTCAAGTTACTTAGGTGTCTTGTTATGCATGAGGACAAGTGGCAAGTAAGGGGCTTACCTCTAGAAGTGTTCGGATCACTCCAAGGATGCAAGAAGGCCGAACACTCACAAGCCATATGCTCTTGGATTTTCCTTCCAAGTGATAAGATTTTGCTAATCTAATAACATAGCATCTCTCTTAGGTGGCACAAGATAAGCCCTTTGATGCATTGCTTGCCAACCAAGTCTACTAGCAAGGGAAAATGATAGCATAAGACTCAATGGAATACATGTGGCAGCCGGCCAAGAAAACCACTTGGACTTCTAGAAAACTTTCCCCACTTTCACCTATATATATGGTCGACACTTCAAGGGGAAGGGCTTCTTCACCATTTTCTCTACTACAACACACAACCGAAAAAAAATCGTTAAACCCTTGCTTAATTCACTAATTCCTCCCAAAACCTTCAATAAGGGCATTTTGGATACATTGAGAAGGAGATTGCCAAAACCAAGTCCAATCTCAAGTAAAAAGCTTTGGAGAAATCTGTAAGTGTACAAAATAACTTAACTTCGATGTTAAATTGCTTATATGATAGTTTTATAGCCATAGATGTTCTTTTTCAACACA
The DNA here is from genome assembly GCA_036559045.1 of Platycarya longipes. NCBI lineage: Eukaryota > Viridiplantae > Streptophyta > Magnoliopsida > Fagales > Juglandaceae > Platycarya > Platycarya longipes. The sequence goes on along the minus strand of CM071802.1, from coordinate 16,587,294 downwards.
AAGTGATAGTAATTGTTAGTTTGATGCAAGTAAGCTTGGATTGTGAGTTCTTGCAGGACAAGGGAGAGAAAATTTATTAGGAATCAAGACTTAATCTTAGAAAACTATGATGGAAAGAAAAGATAAAATATATAAAATTTAGATGACAAAAGAAATTGGAATTTGGAGCAAGGGGGTTTCGGTCTTAACATCATATAGGTTGAAACATTGTAGGTTTTGTTATTTAAGTTATGGTTTTGTTGATTATTTTTGAAATACTAAAATATGGTATATATTCTATTAAAAATAAAGATTTAGTCATGAATAGAAATTATAAAGGATAAGATTTGAATAAAAAGAACTAATTGAAATTATGGAAGGGATATATATATATATATTTATATATGCATATGTCTTGGCTTGGAGGTTAGGGAATTGATTTATGGAATTTTGAAATTTGTAAAATAAGGAATAAGTGTGATTAAGAAGAAAAGAAAAGAATTTTTGGATATATAAATATGGTGTTCGGCCTACACTAGTAAACCTAAGATTAAAATTGTTCATTTTATTTCTTAGGCAAAAAGGATATGTGATGTGAATTATTTGTACTATGTGTTAAAATATGATATGTGATGTGATTTAATTGTGTTATGTATTGATTAAGTAAGTCTTATATATGTCATAAGATTCATGTGAGCATAAAGCATGCATGCAAATGTTTGAGAGTATTTATATACTCAAGTTTGTCATGAGTTTTTACGTTAAGAGTCATGACGTTCATTTTAAGAAAACATGAAAATGAATTTTATAAGTACAAGAAAGAGACGAGAAAAGAATAAGAAAATTTAAAAAGTCACGTCATGACAGGGAATGCAATACGTAACTCCTGGATGGCTGATGTGCCGACGGGGATGGTGATACGTAATGCCCATCGCATAATAAGAAGTTGTGTCATGACGGGGAAGACGATACGTAACGCCTGTTATAATAAGAATGTTTACGTCATGACAAGGACAGCAATATGTAACGCCCATATGACTAACATGACTAGCGAGGACGGCAATACGTAACGCCCACTATAATAAGAATGTTTACGTCATGACGGGGACGGCGATACGTAACACCCGCATGACTGACATGAATATGATAAGGCTCGTCACGACAGGGACGGCAATACGTACCGCTCGGATGACTGACGATAATATAAACCCGATGGGGACAGCGATACGTAATGCCCGTCGAGGTTTAGAAATAGTGACATGGCCCAACCACAGGTAAAAATAGTCGAAAACCCAGCGGGGACGGCGATACGTAACGTCCATTGAGGTTTAGAAATACGAATAAGATTTAAGAAATGATACGAATAAGATAAAAATTTTAAGATAGATCATTGCATATAATGAAAGGTTTTATACCCATGTTCATATAAATTTATCATGAAAATGGGTAAGTCTATGTGAAAAGGGTACATAAGTCATGTATAAGATATGTATAAGTTATTCATGATATCTATTATCTCATATTATTGACATGTACCATTACTGCCTCTGTTATGTTATTGGTGTACTTAGTGAGATTTCTTGAAAATTTCACTCTGTTGTTTTTATCTATCATTCTTTACAGAATGATAGACGCTATTACAAAAATAGATGATTCATTATGAGACTCTGATGTCAGGAGAGGTTCTGAGATACCCTGAGGGTCCTATAGAATACCTTTCGTTTAGTGAAGTGAACAATTGTTGATGACAAAACTGTAGAGAAGCTAGAAAGAATTCCCTAAGGAGAACAGATGGTAGTGAATATTTGTTCTGGAAATATTAGATATTGATATTTATGGAAGAAAAGTTGGGTACAGGATGCTTAATGTTTTGTAAGGATATGGGTTTTATTGTAACATACCATGTGATATTCGCAAAGAATTAGAGGTCTTTGCTGAAAATTGGAATTTGACCATATTCCGCTGCAATATATTCAGCGCACTGCTAATAAGCTAGGAGCATGCCCATACTTTCTAATATGGAATAAAAGATTTGTAACCTAATGTCACAAGTCATAACGCTTCAATTTATATTAAAATTTCAGACTAAATTAGAGATGTTACACAATGAACCATGGTTTCAGTTCCTTAGCGTAGACTAAAGGGGGTTCACTTTGATCCAACGAGTGAATCAGTTAGTTGTGGTTTGACTGTAGAAAGATATAACTACGAGCATATGTTTTGGCACATTTGTTAGGACAACTCTAGCTCCACTGTCTCAATGTTCTTTGTGAAAGGAGGCCCATTCTGGATAGGCCGGGCCCCAGGTCCATCACTAGGCCTAGGCGGGCCCAGTCCCAAGATCAGCCTAACTCCCCCTGCCTTTCATTGGGCTACTCAAGACTCAGGAAGGAAGGCGAACCCTGAGATACACAGGACAGGAGGATCCAATAATACGGGTTGTACGCTCAGCAGAAACAAGCCAAAGAGCAATAGGCACACCTGTAGCGCATTAAATGTGTACATGTGATGTCCCCCAATTCACGTTTGGGATTTAACGTAAACTTGAGCGTCGAGACATGTAAAACTAGGCTATATACCCCTCGTTCATGTTGGAAATAATGTGCATGCACCAAACTTACTAGCAGTATGAAATGTATATCGCAGCGTAATAAGGTTAATTCCAAATAATCGGCAAACAATCTAAATCTCTGCTAATATCACATGGTAAACTATATTAAACCCATAATTTTATAAAACATAAAGTTAAAATGTACCAAATTCTCCACAGGACACATCATTGTTTTATAATCCAAAAGTACAAATACACAACTATCCCTCTTCACCTTCAAGATTCCTCAAAATTTCCCGAGTAGACTGGGTCTTGTATTGAGCTCTCTATTCCTAACTAATATCTATCATTCCATAAGGAATGATATGTAAAATTAAAAGAGTGAGATTTCCAGGAAATCTCAGTAAGTACACATATAATGTAATAAAAGTATTAACAACATATACAGATAATGACATCAATCCATGTATCATGATCTTGAGACTTATGACGTGACTTATGCGTCACTTATGCACCGTGCTTGCACCTTTAGCATATATTTTCATACTTTCATAAAAAAAAATTTCGTTGACAGGGGTGTGGACTTTTTTCGTGACTTTGTCATATCTTTTTCTTGTAATTCTTATTATTCTTGTTATGACAGTAAATTGAATCGCCTTCACTATCATTCTTATTCCAAATGGTAGATCGAATCACCTTCACCATTGGTTTTCTTGCTCAGGTCAGTCATACGATAGATCGAATTGCCTTCACCGTCATGACATGATTTTTCATCATTTGATAGCAGATCAAAATGCTTTCACCGTCAATTTTTCTTAGCATGACGGTAGATCGAAATGCCTTCACCGTCAGTTTTCTTGGTCACCTCAGTCATACGGGAGATCAAATCACCTTTACCGTCATGACGTAACTTTTCATTTTTTGACGGCAGATCGAATCGTCTTCATCGTCGGCATGTTAGTCATCCAACAGATCGAATCGCCTTCACCATCATGACATGCCTTTTCATTTTCTTATTCTTTTCTTGTTCTTGTTCTTATTCTTATTTCTTATTTCTTTTGAAAAACATAACGATCCAAATCATAGGACTTGTGTCATGAATGGAGATGTATGCAAACTTGGACTTTCTCAAGCATGGTACATGGTTATAAGACATATAAAGCATATTTTTCCAAATCCTGACTTTCACATGCTATCTCATGCAAACATAGTTCTTTTCAAATAAGTCATACATAATTCAACAAAAAGGGTTTCAAAACAAATCAACCCTAACTTTAAAGGGTTAAAGCCAAAACTCATAGTAGGGTCAAACCCATATATTTTCCTTCTTTCTTTTCTCTTGAGCATCTCATGCTTTTCTTGAGATATTTCAAAGCTCAATAATCAAGCCACAATGATTCATTAGCCGAAACACTATATTGCTTATGGAGTCATTTTCTTCAATCACTTTTCTTCATATGACTATTTTACCAAACCAAGCACATGTCTTTCACTATTCATCAAGGAAATCAAAGAGTATACTTCCATAAATTTCCCCAAAACTTATGTCATAATTGTATCATCAACTATAAGTTCAAAAGTATCAAATCTTTCAAAGAAAACATCATGGCCTAAACCTATGAACTCTCAAAATAATATTTTTATCATCTAAACACCTCATGCCATGACTTAATTCCCTTAGCCACAATTCACTAACTATATTCCTTGAATTCTTTCCTCAAATCTTCACTATATTTCTCCAAATATTTCTTAGATCAAACCTTAAGGTATCACCTTAGCAAGGTATAGAGAACTTGTTACAAAATCATTCAATAAGCAAGCAAACAATATAGTAAAACCATCAACAATAATTTGCCATATGTATATACAAAAAATACTAAGATTAAATTAAGAGTACACTTACGGGTTTTTCTAAGAGATTTAACAAAGGGAATCTTGTAAAGAAGGTTTGTCTTGGAAATTCTTTGGAAGAACACACACAAAGATGACTTGAAGAGTGGTTTTGGAGGTGAGTGAGTGGAAAAGGGGATGGAGGGAAAGTTTTGAGCTTGGTTTGGTCGAATGGTTTGGAGATGAAAAGGAGGGAGTTTTTTCCCAAATGAGACTTGGTCAACACCGTTAGGCAAAAATAAGTGGCAAAAACTTGAAAAACACTTTAACCTATGCTTGTTGTGTCATGTGTCCCTTTAGGTGGTAGTGTACTCATTCCCCCCCTTCACATAGGCTTAGTTGGCAAATGACATAACCAAATGTTTATCTTGTGACAAGGTAGACACACATGGAAAAATGACAAAGTTAAGTACATATCATTTCTCTAGTTGTGCAATACGTCTAAGGTAAAACAAAGTTGAGATTCGGCTACTACATTCCCCATTTGATGTCATCCGAAACTCACTACAAAAGTGATCCCTATCTTGTTTTCATCTACCCTTGGTTGTCACTTGTCCTAACACTTGTCAAGAAATATGAACTTTGCATAGAAATCCCAATTGACACATGTATAAGTCGGTTTTGCTATGGTTCACATCCAATTTCGTTGGTCCAGCAAAGAAAATGACAAAAATACTTTTTACCTAACTCTTAGTTCTAGGTTTGTCTAACTGGAGCCAAGTGTCCCTTAACCACTTAGATTTTCCACTAAAACTCTCATGGTCGAGACTTATCCAAGAAGGATTCCAATGTTTGTTTACTCATTTCTTCCCCTATTGCCATTTGTCATCATTTCAATCCTATATAAGATAAGACAAAATTAGGTATAGATCAAATCTTTTTGCCACTAGCTCTTTTGGTTTCTTATTCCCCAAGAAAAGTGAAGTATAGATGAAATTAGATTTCTCCCCCATCCAAATGAGTACAAACCGTAGCTATCTTATTTGTCTCCTTTACAAAATCGCTTAATCATCAAACATATGGTCCCACATGTCATGATGTATGAAGAAGTAAAGTTAAACACTCAACGTCTTATGCAAGTTTCGGCTAGGAGAAGAAATAGTAATAGCTCCCATTAACTTCAGGGACAAAACTCCATTTTACATGCCTTATCATCTTGAAATTCCAAAAAGGCATATGAAATCCTAACATGCCAAGTGTTCCAATTGATTCTCCAGCAAGTAAACATTTCTCTACATGTACTCTCAAATCCGAATTTCTCCAAGAAAAGAAAATAATTCTTTCACTAGCACCTTTCTACCTCTCAAGCAAAACTCATTTAGAAACTCATATATATATATATAAATCTTACACAAGAAAATCCCTAATATAAATAGTGAATATATTTCCAAAAAGTTCTAATGAACTACTAAAATAATTCTAAAAAAAAAAACATAACGTCAATAGTGGCGCTATTTGTGGGGATCTCTATAACGTGTAGTCTATATGCCGGCCACAATGTGATCCCAAACAACCCGCAAAGAAGAACTTCAAGCCACCGTCGTGGAAGCCAAACTATCTACAATAGAGGAGACCATTAGAAAGCTGACCGAGGAAAATTAGAGGCTGCGGAAGAGTAATAAGGAACACACCGTCCATCATGAGCCAACCACCAGCAAACACATAAGCTCCCGGCAGAAAAAAGGACCCGGTCGTGTAGAAGAGGAACAATGTAGGCTGCACCTTAAGCTCAGAGAACTTGTGGATAAATACACAAAGATGGCCAAGAGGATCGAGGCACCCTCCATAACTGGTCAGCTGTGCAATAGCTCAGGCACACCCTACACTGCCAATGTTATGGTCGTCATGCTCCCTCCAAAGCTTAAGGTGCCACAGATGGAACCCTATAATGGCACTAAAGGCCCATTCAAGCACCTATAAACGTTTAGGATGTACGTGAGCTTGCATGACTTCCCAGGGGAAGTAGCATGTAGAGCATTCCCCCTCACCCTGAAGGGGTAGCCCGTGCGTGGTTCAGAACCATTGCCCCAAGAATGATCAATAGTTTTGACAGGCTAGCCCGCCTCTTCCTAACACAGTTCTTGGCAAGTCGCAAGAAGAAGCGTCCAGCCGCTTATTTGCTAACGGCCAAACAACATGACCGAGAGAGTCTAAAGAACTACCTCACTCGGTTCAATCGAGAGCACATGACCACTGACAACCAAGATGAGAAGATCACCTTGGTCACCCTCCTGGGCGTGATATGGCCCAAGATCCCATTCAAGATAAAGATCACCCAAAAAATCCTGACAACCCTGGTAGAGTTCACGGATAGGGCCGACGGGTATATAATCGTACCCCACCAAGAGGAAATGGAGCGGGCAAACAGAAGTGCTGCAAACTAGCAGGGGGGCCTCTCCTAGGACAACAAGAAAAATGGGGGTCCCAAATCTAAGGGAAGGTAGGACCAAAATGACCAGCAGCCCTAGCCTCGACTCCACGCCAACTTGACGGTTGAAAGTCGCCGAGAACTAGGAACGAGTCGAGACTAGTCCTGGTGACTACCCACGGGAGTATACTGCGAGTACCACCAGGCCGACCGGCATAGCACCAAGAACTCCTACGCCTTTAGGAGGATAAGGAGGGAAGAAGAACGATAGTGTGCTTGACAAGAAAGGGAACGCTTGGCTGCCCGACGTAGCACTTGCCCGCGGAGGCCCGCTCGAGGATAGAGAACCTCCTGGCGAAATTCGGATGATTGCAGGAGGAGTCCCGAGAGGCTGGGTGACTTCCTAGTCAAGGAAGGCGTACGCTTGAGAGGCATGCTATAGTGAAGTGTTCTCCATATGGAGCGCCCGCATAAGGGATTATGTAATGACCTGACCCAAATTTAGAATTTAAATTTAGTATTTTGTTTTACTTATATTTTTTAGATATTTCTTTTATTAATTTAGTACTTATATCTAAGCATCAATTTCAAAAGTCTAATTATTTTCGGATTAGATTTCTTCTCTAGTCAAATCTTCATGACCACCTCCTACTTTCTATCTAGTGTTTTCCAAATCAGAGATATCTCCATTCAAATCCTACATGCATATTTTCAATCATCTTATTTATTTTTGATTTCTTAGTGTTGTCGATATCTTCTCAGTATCTCAATCTTTCCTAACTGCATATTTTCTGCCATCTCTCAACTTCAGAGCTCAAACCTTTTTCTCTTCAAGTCATTATCCTAATTTAAAACCAAATCTCAATTCAAATATACACCTTTATCCCCTCGGTCATCTTTTATTCCTATTTGCATGGTTTCCGCATATCCTCTTAATATTCCTAGTATATCAGATTCCTAAGATCAATTTCAAATTCAAAACTTGATCCCAACATCAATCACGCATCTTCCATCCCTTTACCTATAAAACCACCCAAGACCTTTCAGAATTATCACACAAGAAATAACTCGTTCATAGCAAACCAAACTCACAGTCGAAAGCACCATTTTATACAGCCCAAGGGATTGCCCAACCACCTTCGATCACCATTAGACGTTGGAGCACCACTGACGGCACCAAAAAGTGCCAACCAGCCAACCCTGTCGAACCCAAGTCATTTCGTGAAGCCCTTTGTTGCTGGAATCCTCTCCGTTCCTCTCTCTGTTTTTGGTTCCAAATTCCTTCTAACTCTCCCTCTCTCATTGTCACACAACCATGCCTGGATTACCAGTGACATCGCCGGCCACTCGCAACCACTCAGAACTGCCACATGGTACTCTCTCTTTCTCTCAAAAACTGCTTTGCAGTTGGTCCCTTCGGTAAGCTCTTGGGTATCGCACGAATCCTCCCTATTTTTGTTTTCCTAGAAGCCACTTTATTTCCTTATCATTCATGTGTTTTACTTAATAATACCCATGCCTAGTAAAGTAATTTTTCTCTTATTGCCTTTGGGACCCCTTGTTTTGTAGACTTTCGTGAATCCTCCTGAAGGAACCTTAGAGAATTATTTCTCTTCCTTTTAGTGACTACTAACTTTCTGTTTTAAACCTAACCATGTGCGTGGACTATTTTCTTTGTGGGCTAGGCTTGAGGTTAATTAGCCTTGTAACATTAAAATGGACTTGTGTTTCATATGAACACATGTTTAAAAGTAGTTGGGCAACTTGCGTTTATTACAAAAACTATTTTAGTGATTTTAAACGAGTATGTTGATTTACAAGGCTTAGTTTTATTAAATGATTTTATACCCCATTAACTTTTTCCCAAGATATGTCTAGGGGATTTTTAAAGCATTTTGTTGCCTATTATTTTAATTATTGCTTCAATGAACTATCTAACCAGATTTTTATAAGATTACCAAGTTATATTTTAAGGAGAATATTAAAGAGGATGTTATGAGTAATTCTTAGAATAAATTACTATTTATTAAATTACCTTTATTTTATTATTTTTAGATATTTAGAAACGTCACGACGGTCTAGGAAAGTTTAGTAACATTTAGTCACGAGCTACGGCGTGGGAACCAAGAACCAACGCTAAAAGGTAATTAATATGATCATACAATTTACATGCGTATCGTAAATATTAGAATTGTTAATGAAAATGCAATGTTGTCTATGCTATGCTACAAGTCAAGTCAAGGTCAAATTCCTTTCACTATCTTTGATGAATTATGATAATATGATTGTATGTGTGGATTGAATGATTGATTGATTTAAGGAATGCAATGTTCATGTAATATTTAAGTCAAGTATGCTATGTAATAAAGTAACAAGATCAGATTTGCCATGTTCATGTAGTACTTAAACCATGTAGTACATAGATCATGCACGCCATAGAAGGTCATAAAATGTTTAGATCATGCTATGTTATGCCATGCTATATCACGCCATGCTATATATCATGCACAAGCAGATGCCATGTCATGTCTAAGAGAATACCATGTTATGCTACATCATGTACAAAAATATGCCATGTTATGCCATCTCATGCATAGGAAAATGTCACGTCATGCGATACCATGCCACGTAAAATCACGTCATGTACAAGTAAAAGTCATGCTATAAGGGTTAATCAAGTTCAGTAAATTCTCATGCATTAAGAAAGATAATAAGTTTTAAGGTGACACGGACCAAGCGTGTTCACCTCTAGTTAAGTGAAACACAAACCCAAGCGTGTTTCACTTCATGTTCAGATCGGGTGAAATACGGACTTAAGTGTATTTCACAGTGAAACACAGACCCTAGCATATTTCACTTTATGTTCAGACAAGTCAGGTGAAATACAGACTCAAGCGTATTTCATAGTGAAACATGGACTCAAGCGTGTTTCACTTCATGTTCAGACAAGTTAGGTGATATACGAACTCGAGCATATTTCATAGTGAAACACATACTCAAGCGCGTTTCACTTCATGTTCAGACAAGTCAGGTGGAATACGGACTCAAGCATATTTCATAGTGAAACACGAACTCAAGCGTGTTTCATTTCATGCTTAGACAAGTCAAGCAAAACACGACCTCAAGATTTTTTTACAGTGGAACACGGACTCAAGGGTGTTTCACTTCAGGTTCTGACAAGTCAGGTGAAATACGGACTCAAGCATATTTCATAGTGAAACACGGATCCAAGCGTGTTTCACTTCATGTTCAGACAAGTCAGCTGGAATACAGACTTAAGTGTGTTTCACTTCATGTTCAGACAAGTCAGCTGGAATACGCGCTCAAGCATATTTCACAGTGAAACACAGACCTGAGCATGTTTCACTTCATGTTCAGACAATTTATGGGGTGCCACGGACTCGAGCGTGGTTCACCATATCATAAATTAAAAACAAGATAAATAGATTATTCATGCATTTAAGTTACATGTTGCCATGATCATGTATACTTCCACTCATGTTGATGATGATTAAATATGCCATGTGAATTCATGATGATTTATGCATGTCATGTCGAGTCTTCCATAATTAAGTCCATGTTATGTTTTTACTGTATGATATACTAATACTGAGTATTCGACTTATTTTTTATTGTTCTTGTGTTTTTCCTATGTTTATTTGTCACGGATGAGGATTGTGATGACATTGAGCTGGATGGCTAGGATATAGATTTAGTGCAAGAGGCTTAGAAGGCATTAAGTATTTTCACATGTAGAAATAATTTAGAATTTTCACTTTATATTTTCAGTTTATGTTTCAAAAACAGTTTTGTTCAATTTAAGATTTTAAATAAATGAGGTATTTTAGGAATTGAATCTCTTTACCTAATTTCATGTTATACAAGTTTAGTAATATCTCTATCCTATAGAAAATGAGTGTTACATATCAGCACCCAAGGAGCCCCTCGAACACCTTTGACTAAAGGGATGAAGGGGGGGATCCTTCACTCTCACGACGATGCCCTGGTGGTGACCCCACAGGTCACAAACTTCACCACCAGAAGAATCCTGGTCGACAACGGCAGCTCCACAAAGACTTTATACTGGGAGGCTTTCGCCAGGATGAGCATCGGGCACAACACATTGCGATGGGCCCTAACTACCCTGAAGGGCTTCACCGATAACATGATCCAACTAGTAGGGCTTGTAACCCTAACAAGGCTAGCCAGGACAGCCCCCAGACGGCGATGGCCATGACCAACTTCCCAGTGGTCAATGCACCATCCTCATACAATGCAATACTAGGGTGCCCCACTTTGAATCGCCTAAAGGCAGTCACCTCAACATTCCACCTGAAGATAAAGTTCCCAACCAGTGAGGGAATTGGTGAGGTCAAGGGTGAACAACGCCTTGCAAGGGAATGCTATGCACGTGAACTGAAGCACAAGTGCCAAGTGGTGGTAGCAGCCGACACCAGCGGTGGGCAGACCAAGCTACCCATTCCCCGACCCCTAACTGATTAGGATGAGGATGTGCGAGAATGTGGCGATAATGTGGCGATATCATGGGAAAGATTCAAAAAGGAGTTCGATGATCGTTTCTTCCCAAAGGCGATAAAACAGTAAAAAGCATTAGAGTTTGCTACGTTAGTACAAGGTAACATGATGGTGGAGCAATATGCAGCACGATTTATGGAGTTAGGAAGATTCTCTCCTCAATTAATTGCCACAGAAAAGATGCAGGCGCAGAAGTTTCAACTAGGGTTACAACCCAGAATCCGTAATCAAGTACCCTGTTTGCAAATTGAGAAATATTAAGAATTGGTAAATGTGGTGTGCTGAAATGGAACAAAGAAGTTTGATCATGCAAGCTTAGCCACCTCAGAAAAGAGGATTTCCTCATTCTTCAGGAAGGGGTGTGGGGAAAAGAAGAAATTTTTGCCCGATAGATAAAGGAAAAGGAAAGATGACTAGTCCAGGAGCACCAGTTTTATTTCCACTCTATAGAAGGTGCGGGCGAAGGCATACTGGTGAATGTCAATTAACTACTAGAGCCTGTTTCAAATGTGGGTAGCAAGGTCATATGGTTCGGGACTGTCCATAAAATAATCCTAGAGAGACGACAGCTGTTGTAACCAAAGCAAAGACCCCTGTAAAGGCTAAGGTGTATGACATTACACCAGGAGACGTAGACGTGGAAGTTGATGAGGCTGTTGATGCTGGAATCATTACAGGTAAATTTTCTGAACCTCCCTTGGTTAATGTTTGTTTATTGTAGAATCTAGAAGTAATGATAGAATAATTTTGTATAGATAAGGTTAAGTTAAGACAGAACGTGGTGAATGCTTTGTTTGACTCTGGAGCAATGAGATCTTTTATTTTGTATGGGTGTGTACAAAGGTGTAGATTAAATGGGGAGACTCTAGCTCAAAAAGTTTTAGTATTAATGCCAGATGGAAAAGCAGTTGGATGTCAACGTATAGTAAGGAACTGTATTATAGAAGTTGCGGGTTTGCAGTTAACTGCTGACCTGATAATGTTCCATTTAATGGAGTTTGACGTAATCCTAAGGATAGTCTTTGATTGATTGTCGTAAAAAGGAGATAGTCTTTGATTGTCATAATAGTGTTGAATTCGCTGGAAGGAGCTAAAGGTATTAAGGGAATCCCTTTGATTCACCAATGAAAGAAAGATTTTGTTACATAGGGGAAGTAGTTGAATTCATTTCCTTAATTGTAATGGCAAAGTGGATAGAGAAAGGTATAAAAGAATGAGCGAAGGTATTTTTGGCAATAGTGCTGAATTCACTGGAAAGAGCTAAAGGTATTAAGGGAATCCCCATAGTGGAGAATTTTCCTCATGTTTTGATGGATGATTTGCCAGGATTGCCCCCAGACCGAGAAATGGAGTTTACAATTGAATTGGAACCAGTAATGACTCCAGTTCATAAGGCACCCTATAGAATGGCACCTGTGGACTTAAAAGAATTGAAGGTACAGATTGAAAAAATTTTAAAAAAGGGATTTATCCGGCCTAGCACATCGCCATGGGGAGCACCGTGTTATTCGTTAAAAAGAAAGATGGAACGATGCGCATGTGCATAGACTATTGGGATTTGAATAAAGTTACTATTAAGAACATATCCGTTACCTCGAATAAATGATTTGTTGGATCAGTTATGAGGAACAATAGTGTTTTCCAAAATAGATCTTAGGTCAGGCTATCTTCAACTTAAGATCAGGGAATAGGTTGTACTTAAGACTGCCTTCCGAACTCAATACGAACATTACGAGTTCTTAGTCATGCCACTTGGATTGACAAATGCGCCAACATTATTTATGGACCAGATGAACCGAATATTTAGACCATATGTGGATGATTTTGTGGTAGTCTTCATTGATGATATTTTAATTTATTCCCAAAGTGATGAGGAGCATAAGGAACATCTAAGAATTGTACTAGAAACTCTGCAAAAGCATCAACTCTATGCCAAACTCAGTAAGTGTGAATTTTGGCTATAAGAAGTCAAATTTTTGGGTTATGTAATTTCAAGTGAAGGATTTTCGATGGGCCCAGCTAAAATAGAAGCGATAACGGATTGGCACAGGCCAACGAATGCACATGAAGTGCGCAGTTTCCTCAGACTAACAGGATATTACAGAAGATTTGTAGAAGGATTTTCTAGACTTTCTGCACCCTTAACAGCATTAACGAGAAAGAATGCTAAGTATATTTTGAATGATCAATGTGAAAAGAGTTTTCAAGAGCTTAAAAGGAGACTAACTATGGCACCAATCCTAGCTTTTTCGGAACCTCATATTAATTTACAGTGATGCTTCGAAAATGGGTTTGAGATGTGTGTTAATGCAAGAAGGATGAATGGTTGCTTATGCATCCCGAAAACTCAAGAATCACGATCAGAATTATCCTACCCATGACCTAGAATTAGCAGCTATGGTGTTTGCATTGAAGATCTGGAGACACTATTTATATGGAGAAAAGTGCGAAATATTTATCAACCATAAGAGTCTTAAATATTTATTTAGCTAGAAAGCTTTGAATATGAGGCAGAGAAGATGGATTGAAACCCTAAGCGATTTCCAGTGTGAAGTCAAGTATCACCCTGAAAAGGCAAATGTAATAGCTGATGCATTAAGTAAACAAACTCAAGCAGAAGAACTGTCAATACTATCAGCACTAAGGGAATTACTTGTTGATGGGATGCCAAAAGAAATCAGATTGATGGTGGTACAGGAAATTATTCCATTGACCGATGAAGAAATTTGGGAAGGACAAAAGAAAGATCCCAAATTGGAAAAGATCCGGCAACAATTGCTGGAAGGAAAAGAGTCCTCATATTTTGCAATCTATGATGACGGGATGTTGTACTACGGGAAGAGAAAGGCAATTCCCGATGACCTAGAATTAAAAGAAAGGCTGATGCGCGAAGCTCATTGTATACCTTATACGGCCCATCCTAGAAGCACAAAAATGTATCGAGACTTAAAAGAAAAGTTTTGGTGTGAATCAAATCAAAAAGGACGTTGCAGTCTTTGTAGCGAAGTGTTCAGTATGTCAATTAGTAAAAGCAGAACATTAAAGACCAGTTGGTGAATTGTAACCTTTACCAATTCTTGAGTGGAAATGGGAAGATATATCTATGGATTTTGTAGTAGGGATACCAAGGACATCAACAGGAAATAATTCAATTTGGGTTGTGATTGATCGGTTAACAAAGAGTGCTCATTTCCTGCCAATAGCAAACATAGACTCAATGGAGAAATTGACACGGATCTATGTTAAAGAAATAGTTCGTCTGCTTGGAGTGCCCAAAAGGATTGTTTCAGATCGAGATCCTAGTTTTAGATCTCGTTTTTGGCAAAGTCTACAAAAGATGTTAGGTACTCATTTGAAATATAGTAGTGCCTATCATCCACAAATAGATGGGCAAACAGAACGAACTATTCAAACTTTAGAAGATATGTTACGAGCTTGTGTGCTAGATTTTGGCAGTGATTGGGAGAGCCTTTTACCACTGATTGAGTTCGCTTATAATAATAGCTTCCAGGCTACCATTCAAATGGCATCTTATGAAGCATTCATTATATGGAAAGAAATGCAGATCACCTGTATATTGGGATGAAGTTGGTGAAAGTAAAATTTTGGGGCCCAAATATTTACAGGAGGTTAGAGAACAAGTTGAGATGATTCTTAAAAGAATGAAAACAACCCAAAGTAGGAAGAAAAGTTATGCAGACATGCAAAGAAGGACATTGGAATTCTTGGTAGGCGATTGGATATATCTTAAAATATCACCTATGAAGGGAGTTATACGATTCGGCAAAAAGGCAAAGTTAAGTCCTCGATACGTTGGACCATACGAAATTGTAGAGAAAGTCAGATCAGTAGCCTATCGTCTTGCTCTACCAGATAATTTACAAGGAATTCACAATTTCTTTCGCATATCCTCTTTAAAGAAGAGCCTAGGTGATGGAATCGCAGTGGTGATGGATCCAGGTAGTATCGATTTATGCCCCAACTTAACCTATGAGGAATGGCCAACTCGGATTGAGGATCAAAAAGAACAAAAGTTACGGAATTACACAATTTCATTAGTAAAGGTACTATAGAATAACCCCGCTTTCCAAGAAGCCACTTGGGAGCGTGAAGACGTGATGAGGGCTAATTACTCTCATTTGTTTGAAAACTAGTTACATGAATTTATGCTTTGTTTTGATTATGCATGTATACTTGTACGAATACAGCTTTTATTTCCTTAACTTTTGTGCATATTTTCTATAAAATTTGTAATAATTTGTAATTTGGTCTTAAATAGGAAAATGATTCGCACAAAAAGAACAACACGAATATCAGTAATGTCGGTAGAACAGTTAAAAGAAAGATCGGAAAGACTTAGAAGTAGAATTTATCTTGAAAAGCAAAAGGAGATAAGAAAAGAAAGATTAAAAAGGTTAAATAGGAATGAATGGCATCGTACACATGTTATGGATATAGATAGCAAAGGAAATCTTGTTTTCAGATGAGCATTACCTCAGGAAGAAAGACAACTTGCTCGTAAATGGCTAAAATCTGAAAAAGAATATTTGCTTAGGATGAGTCAAGGAGAGATAGATAAAGGAAAATCTGTGCTTCTAGAATTATCTGACACTTCAGAGGATTGTGTATGCCAGAATGTAAAGAGTCAGCCTATATTGGATATAGAGGCAGAGATATTAAGACAGCTTAACGAAATAAGTGTTCATATGTACTACGACCTTGATGTAGATGTAGTATTTTATTTCTCAAAAGACTCTTTGACACGAGAGGAAGATATGCATTCCTCAGATGAGTCTACTGCTAGCACTCACTGAGGTATAAAATTCTTTTTTTAATTTATTTTTTTTAATAAGGCCTTAGTAATTTTGAGGATGAAATTTTTTTAAGAGGGGAAGGATGTGACGACCTGATTTCTTCTATTGATTTTATTATATTAGAATATCTATATTTACTTTGAAATTGTTTTAGCTTATTTGTGGGGATTTCTTGGTGATAAAATTTCTATGGACTTAGAAAAAGAGATGAAACCTTAAAATTTTTCTAGGAAAATTTTGAGTTATAAGGAAATTTAGTTGATTTCAAACCAAAACGAGATACTTGGCATGATGAGATTGGCCTTTGGAAATTCAGAGAGATATTGTATAGAAAGTGGAGTCAGGAAGTCAAGTGATATAAGTAAGGAATATACCACACGATAAAATCGGATTAGTCCATTTTAGACAATTTCAACGTTCTTTAGTAATTTGATCATAACTTTCTCATATGATCTCCGAATGAGGTGATTCAAGATTCTATAGAATCCCAAGAGAAATATTTAAAACTTTTATGTTTATAGTTTTAATATATATTGAATGTATTAAGGACAATATCTGGTTTTAAGTTGATAGAATCAACTTAAATGTAGAAAACATAGCATCGACTTAGGCAAGGAGACTTGCACTGCCATTGTTCTGTCCCCCTTTTTGAAAATCTTTGGAAATAATCCATTAGATTGACACATGTTTAGACACTTGGCAATTGAGGGATGTAAGTTGGGAGGAAATCCTATGGCATCCTAGGGGATTTGAGTTGGCTGAATACCCCACATGTCTTAATCTAGATTATGCTCAATCTCAAGTGAAATCCATACATATGATTTTTGCCTTATCTATGAGGTGGCACAAGGGGAAGCCCTTACCACCTTGCTTGCCAACCAAGTCTACCATTAAGGGAGAATGATAGCCTAAAACCTAAGGAAGCACATGTGGCACACAGCCAAGGAACACACTGACTTCTAGAAAACTTTCTCCATTTCCACTTATAAATATACATATATATATATGGTCGACCACTTTAAGCGGAAGAAATTCTTCACTCTTTTCTCCACTCAAACTCACGGCAACCTAGCATAGAAACCCTTAAACTCTTTTTTAATTCACCAATTTCTCCCAACACTTTCAACAAGAGCATTTTGAATACATTGAGAAGGAGATTGACAAAACCAAGTCCAATTTCAAGTGAAAAGCTTTGGAGAAATTTGTAAATGCATAAAATAATTTAACCTTGGTGTTAAATTACTTATATGATAGTTCTGTAGCCATAGTTGCTCTTTTCAAATACAAAATGACGGTATATGTTAGTTTGATTTAAGCAAGCTTGAATTTCGAATTCTTACAAGAAAATAAGAGAAACTTTTCTAGGAAGCAAGATGTTATCTTAGAGAGTTATGATGGTGAGAATGAATAAAAATATGTAAAGTTTAGATGACAAAAGAAAATGGAATTAGAATTTAGGGGTTTCGGCCTCACCATGAATTAGATTGAAATATTTTATGTTTTGTCACTTAAGCTATGGTTATGTTAATTATTTTAGTAATATTAAAATATGGTATAGATTCTATTGAAAAACAAAGGTTTTGTCATGAATAAAATTATGAAAGATAAATCTTGAATAAAAGAATTAACTGAAATTATGGAAAGAATATATATATATATATGCATGTGTTTGGGCTTGGAGACTAGGGAATTGATTTATGAAATTTTGAAATTTATAAAATAAGGAATAAGTAGGATTAAGAAGAAAAGAAAGGAATTTTTTTATATGGTGTTCAGCCCACACTAGTAAACCTAAGATTAAAATTGTTTATTTTACTTCTCAAGCAAAAAGGATTATGTTTTAATTGATATATAATATGTGATATGAATTATTTGTGCTACGTATTGATTAAGTAAGTCTTATATGTCATAAGACCCACGTAAGCATAAAGCATGCATGCAAATGTCTAAGAGTATTTGCATACTCAAGTTCATCAAACCTTTTTATGTTAAGGGTCATGACGTTCATTTTAAGAAAATACGAAAATAAGTTTTATAAGTATAAGAAAGAAATAAGAAAAGAATAAGAAGATAAAAAAAAATCACGTCATGACGGGGAAGGCGATACGTAACTCCTGTATGATTGACATGACTGGTAGTGAAGGCGATACGTAATTGCTGCCATAATATAATAAGGCTCGTCACGACGGTGAAGGTGATACATAACTACCGTATGATTGATGAGAATATGAAAGCTGGCGGTGAAGGTGATACGTAACTGCCGTCACACTAAGACACCCCAAGGTGAAAGAGATTCGATCTGTTGTCATGGTTAAGGCTAAAATTTATAAGAATAAGAACGAAAATATGAAATTAAGATTTTCACGAAAAGATACATCACGACGCGAAAAGTGTGCACCTGTGTCCACTAAGTCTTTTTATAGAAGGTACACAATTCCAATATAAGTCATGCATAAGTCATGTATGATTCATGATTAATAGGTCTTATGATTATATCATGTACATATACATGTTATTTGTGAATACTGTTATTACTTTATTATGTTACCTGCGCATTTACTGAGATTTCCTTGAAATCTCATTCTTTAAATATTACCTAACATTTCTTTCAGAATGATAGATTTGGTTGCAGGTAGGTATGACCAACCAGGAGAACCAAACTCAACGAGAGATTCCGGTGAGCCTTGAGGGGCCCACCGAATTCTCTCCTCCTATTGACCCTCTTTTTGATAACTATGAATCTTCTATTTTTGATCATATGATGGAGGACATAAGGCAATATATGTCTCTTATGTCTAAGGACCGGTCATATATAAGACGTTGCCTGCTTTTGAATTCTGATGGCTCTTTGTGTATAAGTAGTGTGTTCGTAACACTATCAGGAAAAGTCCTCCAACACGATTTTGAAATCAATATGAGCAATTTTCGATATGGGAATGATTATAAGGAAGTTAAGAAAGAACCTACTTGGTGAAGAGGCATAAAGGAAAAAATAAGAATCTAAGTATATGTAATTTGGATCTCTATCTTATGTATAACTGAGACTTGATGTTATTGTAATATATCTATGGATTTTAATTATGTTATACCATGTGATCTATGTGCAAAGTTAGATTTCTTTGCGTTCTCTAGAAATTAACCTTATTCCGCTGCATTACTCATTACACATCACTAGTAAGCTAGGTGTATGCAAGCTATTTATGTTAAGTATTAAGGATATGTAGCCTTGTGTTACCTATCAAGATGCTTTAGTTTACATTAAATCCCAGACGTAAATTGAGGACGTCATGCAATTTCTTCATGGTCACAGTTGACTACTTCACCAAGTGCGTCAAAGCGAAGGCTCTGGCAAGCATCATCGCATAGACCATCACCAAGTTCTTGTGGAAGTCAGTCATATGCCAGTTTGGGATACCCCAGAGCTTTATATCGGACAATGAAAAGCAGTTTGATTGTTTCCACTACCAATAATGGTGCAGCGAACTGAGAATCAAAGTGAAGTACTCGTCGTTGGGCCACCCCCAAGTCAATGGTCAAGCGGAAGCCACAAGCAAGATCCTCTTGTCCATACTCAAAAAGAGGTTGGGGAAACACAAAGGGGCATGGGCAGAGGAGCTCCCAGGCATGCTATTGGCATACAGGATGACCATTAGAACCCCGACTAGGAAGACACCATTCGCCCTCGCCTACAAGAGCGAAACAGTGATACTTGTGGAGGTGGGGGCACCCACCCTTTGGATCCAACACTTCGAGCAAGAAACGAACAACAAAAGACTGACCAAGCAACTAGACCTTCTGGACGAAAGGAGGGAAGATGCGGCATTGCAAACGGCATACCACAAGTGAGTACGACCACGAGCATTCAAAGCAAGCGACCTACTCCTAAAGCGAACAGGAGTAATTATGGTCGAGGAATAGAAGCTGAGACCATGAAGGGAAGGCCTATATGTCATAGCCGCTAGCAACTGGCCAAGCTCCTGCTGGCTCAAGGACAGTAAAGGGAACAAACCCTCCCATCCATGGAATGCAGAACACTTGAAGAGTAACTATGTGTAAAAAAGTAGTTCCCAAGTATATGTAACCTTCTACTCTATTAATGAAATCAAAATGAGGAATTTGCAACTCTTTAACTCTTTTTATTTCAATCAAACGCAATCGTCAACTTGGAACGCCAACGAATTGTGGGGTCGAGGCTCGAGCTAGGGCCTCAGTCTGAGCACACTCGTAAACACCCTCATCTCCATCGCCAGCTTGGAACGCCGATGAGTTGCGGGGTTGAGGCTCTAGCTAGGACCCTAACCCGAGCTCACTCGTAAACACCCCCATCTCCATCGACAACTTAGAACACCAACGAATCACGGGGTTGAGACAAGGGCCATGGCCCGATTCTCTAACTTGTGTGACGCCCCCAAATTTCTCTTGGGATCGGATGGATATTTGAAATTTCGAGACATGCAACACAAGGTTACTTGCCCCCGTTCATGACATAAAAGATGTAATGTTCCTAACATGTAGCTAACATCTTGCAATATTCGCAACGAATAATTTTTTTCTTTAACATACTTCATACAAAAGGACACACTAACAACTAATATCATAAAGCTAGTCCAAAATGGCTATGATCAAAAGAGTACTGGAGATGCAACTCCATAATACAAGTAGTAATTTAAGCTAACTACTATATTATCATTTACGTCACACCATTGCTTATCGACCATATCCAGCTAGTCGGTTCCAGGTTCTTCTTCAGGTTCTGAAACAAGATCTACCATTCGGGAAGGAATGGTAGTTGGGACTATCATAATAAGATTTGTTTACAAATTTCAATAAGTTAACAAAAAACTTCTACATAGGTTAATAATGCGTGCATGACAATAAAATCATGAATACATAATCAAAGTCATAAATAATCATAGCACAACTTGACATACAACACAACATAACTAACACAACTCAAACTGAAATGTGAACTAAACTTGACTTGCTTAAACTGAACTGAACTTAAACTGAGACTTGACTTGACATGAACTTGATTTGAAATTTGTTCTTTAACCGCTTAAACTCAATTTCTTGGGTGCTACATGGGTTCCCTAGAGCTATGTGTCCCTGCTGATTACCGCATTACAATACAGGAATCTGCACTAGCTGTGAGTGCGTTGTATGTGTCCACTTACTTTGGATTCGATACCTCAAGTACCACACTCATTGTGGACCCTTCTAGAACTGAAATGTGGCTCCATTGGCACTAGTGCCTGGCACACTCTGGTCACCAGCTAGTTAGGCCCTGCCTACTACCTGTTGACAGTATTTCGCCAAATCAGGAAATTTCACACCTATTTAGACACTCCAACGTGGACAAAGGAGTTTCACTAGGACATTACCCCATCCTAGCACTTAAAGTTGTGATTGACATGAATAATTTGACATGACTATTTTCAAAATACACAAATTATATTCAAGACGAAATGTAACTGGAATACGAAAGGACAGAAGCCCTAACGTAACACAACATGACTTGAATGCAACTTGAAAGATATATAACAAACAATATGGCATAACATATAACAAACAATATACTTACATGACATACTTGCAATGTATAGCAACACATGACAAAATATCTTGTGTAACATATGAATAATTCATGGAAGAATAAATTCTGTGTGACAAATAAATATGTAACAACTTGGCATGGTACATATAATAACACATACATACATTGTAGTTCCTTTACTTATCACCCACACACATTAAACTCATAGTAAGTTACAAGCTAACTTACCTCGATCTCCGCTTTTCTTAATCAAAAACAAGTATGATCATGAGGAGCTGAAAATAGTGATTTCTAAAAATTAGAACTTAAATCACTGGCAATTAGAAATATGGAAAATACTAACTTAGAGTAAAATTATAATTTCACCCTTTACATATGGGAAAATGACTATTTTACCCCTAACTTAAGGATTTGCATCCAAACTCCAAAAGGCATCAAAATTTATATACCTCATGTAAATTTGATCCTAAACTCAAATATGAATTTAGAAAAAATTAAAAACTAAATAAAACCATGAAAATTATTTCTCTTGATTTTGCTACAATTATTTCACACTTCAAAACTCATGGTTAAACCAACATTTTCCTTCTGATGTAATCGTAACCTAATACTAAGAATAATCATGTTTTGAATCATGCACAATAGTCATCAAAGTCACTAAAACTATACTTCGACTTTTCAATTTTCTTCCAACTTCAAAAAAAGGTTTTTGTTTCTAACTTGGTTTGATCAACCTCTTGATTCATGACTTAAAAAGATATGATCATCAGACTAAGAAAATAACATGGTTTAAAAAGGTGTCCTAAAACAAATCCAAGCTTTAAACTCAAAATCACATGGTTAAAATAACCAAAACATGACTTTAGCCAAAAACATCATCACTTTGGCCTATCCAAATATCTATTTGTATAAAATTCCATATCTTTGAAACTAACATCAAATATCTTCAAACTAACACTATAACATTGTATATAAGAGGCTTAGGATCCTCCAACAAAATTATTAAAGCCATTGGAATTAGGTTCCAACCACAAAAGATTTAAACTTAGTCAAAAACAGAAACTACTTTTTTCTTCTACTTTCTATGTTTCTAAATCTAAGAAAATATTTCATCAAAACCTTTAATCATGCAACAAATCCTCAACCAATAATTACATACACATGTTAAAAATACTTCATAAAAATTTTTGACCATGATTTATCAATTACCTTGGTCAAAAACTCCAAAATATAACATATTCTCCAGTTTATCACCTAGCATGACCTTTTTAGGGTCTAAATAATATTTGACCAAGCAAACGACCTTCAAATGGATCTAATAAGACATAAACGTAAACTAGACACAAGAAGGAATAAGTTTCATGAAGAAAACTATGTGAGAAAACACTTACAAAAGGTTCGAATCAGGCACACAAAACAACTTAGAAAATCTGCTCGAGAGTGTGTTCTATGCTCTTTCAAGGAAAAGTGTAATGAAGAGATATTTTAGAGGGAAGTGGGCCAGAGACCTTCTTACAAAAGTTATGGCAAAAGATAAAGCTCAATCAAAGCCTAAGTTTCATTCTTATCCATCGAATTGAATAAACAAACATCAGCCTAAACTATTATCTCATAGGTGGAGTGTAAGAATGAAAGAGTGAGGTGGCCATTTAGCCCTTTACTTCATGTACCCACCCTAGGCACTTCTTAACTATTCTGTTTAGCCAACGAAAGGTGAAAAGTTTAGCCAAAAAAACTATGCTAAGTGACCAAATTAATGGGCCTCAAAGGGCCTAAACCAATGAGCCTAAATTTTGGGCTTGAACTCAAACTTTGTTTTCTTCAATTCCATCAAATGTTCTCATGGTACAAAGTGTCTAATAATTTTCATTAGGTGTGGCTAAGATCTCTTTTCAAGTATCCAAATAAAACTTCTCTAACCTAACTTGGACATTCCACACAGTGATTTGGACAACACTGCACCTTATACACTTATCAAGGTTGTTATTCACTTTGAAAAAAGGAATAATAAACTTAGTACTAAGAATCTTAAATAACCAACCGAGTCTAATGGCGCATTTATAGTACCATAGTAAGTGATAACATTGACTATGTTGACAGACTAAAACCTATGCGATTGATCAATTCGTGAAAACTTAAAAGTTTTCACGAGGTTCCTAAAACCAATAGAAATTCCACCAATGAAATTTTTAGCGGGCTGTTACAATGTGGAATGCCAACAAATCATGGGGTTGAGGCTCACCCCATCTTCATCACCATCTGGGAATGCCAATGAATCGCCGGGATAAGACTCAGGCCCTATCCCACTCATAAACCCTGCATCTCCAATTCGCCAGCTCAGAATGCCAACAAATCATGGGGTTGAGACTCATGTTAGGGCCCCAGCCTAAGCACACTCGTAAGCACCCCCATCTCCATAAAATCGACAGCTAAGGAGCGCCAACAAATCACCAGGTCAAGGCTCGGGCACTAGCCCGAGCATGCTCGTAAACCCCCACAACACCATCAACTGCTTTACCATCGAAATTTCATGCCTTCATTTATAAAAATCTGCAAGTCAATATAGGGGATGTCGAAACAGAATCCCCACCACTTGCCCAGTGATGAGAACTCGCGAAGTGTCACCGGTCACCACACTCCCCAGACCCTTAATAAAATTCCTATCGAAAAGAATTCGATAGAAATTCGCAGGGTACTAAGGGGAACAGTACAAGAACAAGAGGGGCGAGTAAGATGAAAATACATGATGCAAATAGAAAAATGAATATTCCATTCCATGGTTACATGGTGCAAATAGAAAAAGACAATACAAAAAAAAAAGATGATACAGTCAAGCCACAAGGGGATAGGGATGCTCGAGGATCGCGAGCATGGAAAGGAGGGTAACCAAGCATCCCGATCTTTCTGGCGAAGTCCTTGGCAATAGGATTAGAAGAGACTTCTTGCGGATCCATGCTCTCCAGGTTGAAGTTGGGACGGGCTTGAAGCTCCTCCCTCAACCTCCTCATGCCCTCTTGGTAACCATAGCCCCAAGTAAAGACACGGATGGCTAGGGACTGAGTCACTTTAGGCTCAAGCATCTGCTAGTTCGGCCTCCTGAGCAGCATGGTCCAGCCTGGCCTCCTGAGTAACCCATGTGCTCCGATGCTTCTAGGTTGGTCCTCATGGTAGCGATCGCATATGCAACAGTAGCAAGGTTGGTCTCTTAGGCCGCCAGGTCTTTCTCGGCGACCGACCGACCTTGGACAACCTTGTTCCAGGCCTCCTCCAAAGATTGGCACTTCTCGCTCAGCATGGCAACACTGTCATGAAGGAAGCATTGTTCTCCTCCAGAGCGGCTTCTTTGGGTAAAAGGAGGGTGTCATTGATGAGATCGAGCTTGTTCTTTGCTCAAAGTGCATGGCGCATGGCATGGGATAAAGTGGGACAATTATTAGTGGTGAGGAGGTTAGAAACGAGGGTGATTGTAGGACTATCGCCATGATCTAGAAAAAAGGGGTTGGTTGCATTGGCGAGATTGAGGTATCAAGACAAAGTATTGGGTTCAGGGTGAGAAAAAGGGGAATGGGGTGGGGTGAAAGAGGGTGGTTCTGAAGTTGCCATTGACGTTAGCTCTCGAATGCTCTAGTACCATGTAACAAAGTGAAGATGAAATGGAAAGAAGAACATAGTTGTTTCAATGGAGGCGAGAAACCCTTGTATATTCCTCTGGTTTGATACATTGCAAACCTAAATGAAAACCATAAGAGATATATGAAAAGCAAAATAAAAAAGCTAATCGTACCATTACAATGAAGCTGTGCATTGGAGAACTACTTGTACATTGGAATGCTAATCGTACTTGTACTTGTACAAAAAAGGGTAAAAAATAAAGAATGACACAAATAATGAAATGCTATCTGTACATTGGAGAACTACTTGCAGTTTAAGCTTGATTGACCTATAGCTTGAGTGTCTTCCTTTAACAGTATTTTTTAATGAATTTGATTTTTTTTCTTAAAAACAAATGTTTGAGAGAGTTTAAAAAAATGTTTAAAACTAAATTTTTTAAAAAATTACACTTTCGGTTGACATCTTTGTAGCTCTCTCGAATCATCCAATATTGTAAATATACAAGAGCTGATCAAGATTTGTTGTGAATAGTGATTGCTTTGAAGGAGAATTTGTTGTGAATAGTTACTAGTAAGTAATTAGCCAGTAATGCTACTTATATCTCAATTGGATATTATTTATTATATTTTATTTTTGAACATATATATTATTTAATGTCACATTTTGAAATAATGAGTATGATAAGAAAAAAACGATGAATAGATTATTTTTAGCAATAATTATGTTCTATTCGGCCAAAGAGTCTTGAGTGCAATAGAGCAACGAGTTCGCAAATTGAAATCTTATCCGAAGGATAAATGCTTGAAGAGTTTAGAAATTTTATCCAAATTAGATCGAAATATGAGCATGTTATTTGAATTGCCTATAATATAATCATGTGGAACTAGACCAACAATATAACCGATTTCAGGAAGCTTTAAAATTCATAATTCTACATCTGACCAAGCCATCACTACAAGAGAATGAGTTTTTTGAGACAAATCATTTTGTCTCAAAAAGTATGTTTTTTGTCCCAAAATGTCTTTAGAGATAAAAAAAAAATTTCATCCCAAATTTGTCCCAAAAAGCCTGTTGCAAAAAGGTTTTAGGGACGAAAATTGAATTTCGTCCCTAAAAATGATTTTTAGAGACGAAAACTCACTTGCCCGTCCATATTCATTTGAATGAGTTTTTTTATTAAAGATAAAAATTTCGTCTCAGAAACCTGTTTGGACGAAAATTTCAGCTGTCTGAATGAATAAATATTTGGTTCGGACAGATTGCATAGTCCGAACGAGTTAAGCGTCCGAACGGATATTATCTATTTGGACGAATAAATTTATTGGAATTAATCTTGTTCGGACAGACTCTTTTCGTTCGGACGAATTTTTAAATCGTAATTTGTACATTTAATTAAAAAATTTATCGCTATTATAATAAAAATGTAATTTGTTCATCAAATTTGTTCAAATATTGTTGTTAAACAGAATAATAAATGCACAATTAATATAAATTTTAAGATCGTGGTGGTGGCATAGCGTTTTGGGACTTCCTCTGCCATTTTTCAAACATTGTTCAAGTCCTTAACTCCAGTCTCTCTTCTATTATTGTCTCTAACTCCGCTGCTTTATCTAATCTGATCAACAACTCTTATTCCTTAGACCTCAATCGTTTTATCTCAAGTTGTGCTGCCTCTAACTCTTTAGTTTTGTCTTCATAGGATCTAACCTTAGAAGGGGATGAAGAATTTGAGGATGACTTCACACAATGCCCTAAGCCCCTCAAATATCCAGAACGTGATCCAAGAACTTCAAATAGGATCTGAGCATCGTTGACAGATAATTCATCAGATGGATTTGCAACAACGTCCTTTAGAGATTTTATATTTTCCTACAAAAAAAAAATATTAAAGTTAGTATAAATAATAAGAATACTGTATTAGATTTGACTTAGTATACTTAAACTTACATAATTTGCCTCAACTTCGAGACTGGTCCAAACACCATCACGATCTTTTTATGTACTTTAGTATATAAATAGGTTAGATTAAAGTCATCAAAACTTTCAGCTTGCTGTAAAATAAAAACTATATTAGAACTTGAATGAGAGAAGTGCATACTTTAATATGAGACTCGAACTAGTAGCACTAACCATTTTGTTGTGCAAACGATAAAAAGATCGAGAATCCGCACGATGTTGTATCTTTAAATTTGATCTATTTGCTTTTTTTATAGCACTCTGTTGCTAAAAAAAAATTGATTATAAGTTTCAAATTCTAATACATCGATTATTTTTTATTTAAAAAAAAAAGATAAATGCGATATTACCTTATAAGCAGGATCTTCAAACAGATCACAAACCTTCTCCCACTCGACTAGTGGTATTGCTTAGAATGGATTTTGGTGCGCCTCTACAATAGTGCTGAACTTCTCGAAATGTGCATGGCATCAAGTTTTGTACCTCCAGAATGCAACTGACATTAGTTCCTCAACTGTTTTTCGATGCTCTCGCCGATTAAAATCGAGATCAAACTCATCCTTGAAAAGAATTATAAGTAATTAGTATAAATTCAATTAGTTTTAAATTTGATTTATACTTAGTTTTTTGGGATGTAGCTCATTACCAAATAACAATTTTTTATGTGATCTTTCACATATTCGGGAACGTTAACACAATAGGTTGCTGACATCGGAGCATACGTGCGAGTGAGGGCACCAACATAAGTAGAAAGCTATGCTTATGAATCACTGTGCCCACTAGTGTGACCCTCTAATATAACAACTTTAATTTTACCCATTTTTCTAACTTTCTCTATGCAGACACCCCTCCTAATGCCCCGCCCTCGGCGCTCGCATACAACTCATGTGTTAAATACTATAATTTGACAAAATACCTGGCATTGGATCTGGTGATGCTGGCCCATTATTGCTGGCCAGTGAATCACATGCAGGGGAGTCGATAATGGGTGGAGTGAGGATGACTCACAAATTGCTTTGCGTTTGAGAGGCATATCTATTTGAAATTGTAATGAATTAAATATATCACCAGATAAATGTTATAGATATTTATAAAATTTATACTTACACAGATATTTTAATTTATTCACTATCAGTTTTATTGGACTAATCCCCTTCATCCTCCCTAGACACATTAGTAGGTTCATATCCTTCCAACATTCCATCCTCAATCACTTTTGGTGCAACGTCTTTTCTACGAAGTGGGACCATTTCATATTGATTTAGGTCAACAAATATATTGATCCCTGGTTCGTTTTCTTGATATGCTTCTTCATTTGTTGAACCATCAAATTCTTCATGTTGTTCGTCTGCCTCTGGAATATAATCATATACATTCTTTTGTGCAAATTTCTCCACCACTCGCCATGGGTTCCCATATTCTAGTTCATCTAAATAAAAAATTTGATTCGCTTGGCAGGCGAGAATGAAAGGATCGTTCTTGTACTAGGTCTGGGATGTATTCACACTGACAAAACTTTCATCTTTACGCACCTTCAACCTAGGATTTGAAACATCCCACCAAGTACATCTAAACAACCAAGCAATATAACCCTCCATATATTTTAACCCTATAATATCTTTTACAACTCCGTAGAAGTCAATGTTATCATCCCCATGGCTCCCTTCGATCGCAACCCCACAATTCTAAGTTTTTCCATATATCATATGTGTAAAATCTATATCCACGCACCAAACACTCTGAATATTGGATAGCCCTCTTGCCCAGACCACATTGCCAATGCATAAAATTCTAGTGAGATCTCCTCGAAATTTTCAGCAAGTTTTGATAGAACCTACATCAATAGGACATATCTAGTATAATATTAAATATCAATAGAATTCAATAATTTTTTTCAATAATACCGTATGTTCAAACCATGATGCGAATTCCTCTTCATGCTTCTTTTGTACATGAGTTACACCACTAGAGTTAAGTAGTTGTAAATGTTTGTTGCACTTTTTCATGTAAAATATTAATTTCTATGAAAATACTAACTTCAAGTATTTGATTGCAGTAGAACCTAAATTCATTACTAACCTCAAGTAGTGCTCATTTTCCGCACAATTATTCAGGACATACCATCAAGCTCTATTAAAGTCTTGTCCGCATAGGTCGTAGCCCCCTA
Organism: Platycarya longipes; assembly: GCA_036559045.1. NCBI lineage: Eukaryota > Viridiplantae > Streptophyta > Magnoliopsida > Fagales > Juglandaceae > Platycarya > Platycarya longipes. Next base: position 16,557,867 of record CM071802.1, on the reverse strand, counting down.
TGCGCCCATCGGACATACAGTTTGGGAAAATACAGAAAACGGTGATGAGACACCCATTTGTTCACCTTCATAATTTTGATCTGGTCTCGTAAATCTGGTATCAACTCCATGAAAATACATTGAACAAAAAGTGTGCCATTCATTATCAATGTAGGACTCTGCAATCAAACCTTTTGGACGAGCCTTATTTCCCACACTTCGTTTAAGTTTTCCTAAAAATCATTCAATAAGATACATCCATCTATATTGAATTAGGCTAGCAACTAAAGCCTCACGAGATAGGTGAACAGCCAAATGATCCATTACATCAAAGAAGGAAGGCGGGTACAAACCCTCTAGTTTGCCCAATATCACTGATATGTTGGCCTCCATTTTTAATAATGCGTCAATGTGTAACGTAGTATTACAAATGCCTCTAAAAAATGCCCAACTCTGTGAGTGCTGTACAAACATCTCGAGTAAACTTTTCACGCACACCAACTGCCAACAAACGCTGTAAAAATACATGACAGTCATGACTTTTAAGATTAGTTATCTTCCAGTCATGTGTTCGCATACATCTTGACATGTTCAAAGCATACCCATTAGGTAATTTCATTGAGAAGAACCAGTCACATAATTTCTTTCTCTCATCACTTAATAGTGTATACCATTCAAGAGGCATGAAGGCTCGAGACCCATTATCTTGTAAATGCAACTCCGGTTTTATTCCCAACTCTTTTAAATCTTTACAGGAGTTAACTGTATCTTTTGTCTTCCCTTCTATTGACATAAAAATGCCCAAAATATTTTCACATATATTTTTCTCAATATGCATGAAATCTAGATTATGGCGAAGTGTCAACGTAGACAAGTATGAAACTTGAAGAAAATACTTTTTTTTCGTCCAATTGAATTTCGTTCCATCTCGTTTCCTCTTTCGCGCTCGTGCGTCATTCCCAAATCTATTTTCTGGAACCTCGAGTAGTTGTGCAAGAATATTATCACCAGAAAGTGTAGGCGGTGATGAGCTTCACTCAGTCTTCCCATCAAACATTGCTTTGTTCGAACTTCATCTATGATTGTTAGGTAAATATCAACAATGACCTATGAAACATAATTTTCTTCCATTTGTTAACCACTGAGATTGTGTATCTTTGTTGCAAATAGGACAAGCCAATTTACCTTTTGTGCTCCATCCAGATAAGTTTTCGTATGCTGGAAAATCATTTATTGTCCACAAGACTGCGGCATGCATCTTGAATTCCCTCAACAAGGCCACATAATAAGTAGTCACATCCTGTTCCCACAACTCTTTCAACTTTGCTATCAATGGCTGTAAATATACGTCTATGTCGTTTCTCGATGACCTTGGTCCTGGGATCAAAAGAGCCATCATGAAATAAGGGTCCTTCATACACTTCCAAGGCAACAAATTATAAGGCATTAATATCACATGCCAAGTACTATGAGAAGTGCTCATATTGTCAAATGGATTAAAACCATCAGTTACCAACCCAATGCGTACGTTCCAAGACTCTTCGGCAAACCATGATTCCCGTCAAACTTCTTCCATTATAAGGAATCTGCTGGATGTGAGAGGTATTGATCATTTCGGATTCTTTCTATATCATGCCAAGTCATATCCTTTACAGTCACTTGGGAAGTAAATAACCGTTGAAGTCGAGGGATCAACGGAAAATGTTTTAACACTTTATTTGGTATATTACGTTTATCTAATGTCCATCTTGACTCGTGGCACACAGGACATGATTTAAATCCTGCATATTGCTCCCAAAATAACACACAATCATTCTTACATGCATAGATAATATTATAATCAAATCTCAATCCTTACTTCAATTTCTTCACCTCATAAAAGTTACGAGGCACCACGTTATTTTGCGATAGAACCTCTTTAAATAACTTAAGTAGCATGTCAATGGCTTTTGCAGAAATCCTGCATATTGACTTGATATGTAGTGACCTCACTATGAATGACAACTTCTATGCTGGGTACACCTCTCATACAATTGTTGTTGTGCATCCTCCCACAGTCTTGCAAAGTTCTCGTTTTCCTTAAAAGATTGTGGCAATGTTCCTTCTCCATCTCAAACCCCAAACATGCCTGTGCTAATATCCCCTAACATTTCAGTCATATCCTCTCCAGTATTATCACTATCATCAGAAATGACCACATTTGTATCGTGTATATTGATCTCAGCACTAGTTTCTTCCATCTGATTGGAATGACTTCCAAATCTAGCTCCTATTGGAAATTGCTCACCATGTAGAACCCAAGGTGAGTATTTAGGATCTATCCCATTAACGAATAAATGGGACTCCACTACTACTATGTTTAAATAATTTAAGTTTTTGCACTTTTTACACGGACATCTTATAAAACCCCGACTATCAGTACTATCTTTCGCAAACTCTGTGAAAAATTTTACCCCCCGTGCATACTGCTCATAGTCTCGCCCAAATCTATCTCCTAATAGCATCCAACTTTTATCTATTATATTTTCATTTCCCGTCCACTGTCTATTAAAAAGACCTAATTCATTTCATAAATATCATCAATAATATTCTAATTGATATCCTTGTAGCACTACTTTGATAAGGTAGTTGATCCTATCCCATTCGAGAGACTATTATCTATATCGCATATATACTCTGCCTAAAACTCAAATATTAGTAAAAATTTCGGTAGCATTTTCCTACAACTCTTCAAGTATGCTAGTTGTCATATTGCATACTCGAAGAGTGTAAGGAAACAGTCACCAAAATTTTGTAAACTAACATAAAAGTTCTAACTGAATATATCTGTCATATAGAGATAGAAATCCAAACTGTCCACTTTGGACAATTCAAGAGTTGTATCCAAATATTCTTTAAGAGAATACTTGGCCACAACTCTCGAACGAGTCTAAGCTTCAAACAATAGTAGCACTAAATTAAGTCTAACACTTACCTATAATAATACAATAAACTACAATAGTAGTAATAACATACAATATTAGCAAACTCAATATATATTAGAAGCAATAGTATTCGGTCTACACGAGTTCTGTTCAGACGGTAATACTAACATCCGAACGGTAATTACATTAAATAGAATCCTCGTTCAGACGTGAATAGTGCTGTCCGAACAAGTATCGTGCAGACAGAATACCAGAACTGATCCTCAGCACCAACCAAGTAGTGAACAAATGCCCAAATAAATAAATCATGCTCGAAATGAGTTAGATAATAAAACCCTCAAACAAAAAAAATATCTAAACTCTATATAAAATCATCCTCAAATATGGTAAAATCTCAAATCCAAAACCCTAATAATTAGAAAACTAACCTCAATTTTTGCACTTCCAACTCAAAATTCAATTCAAATACACTGTCCACACAATACTCGAAATAAAGTACGTTCGAACAATAGTAGATTATATAACTCAAAATTCAATCCAAAAATTTCCATCCGAATTCAAAATGCAAACTACGATATAAAGTACGTTCGAAGAATAGTAGATTACTGTTCAACCGAGTACTTAATATTAATACATAAAATAATAAATTAGAAATATTACCTCATTATTATAATAGGAATATACTAAGTAATTAAATTATATCATTAATCTATATAAACGAGTTTTGAGACTAAGTAATCTATATAAGTACTTAATTAGTATATGCTAAGTATTACGTCTAAATAGTATAATATTTATATACTAAGTATTCTATACTAGTATAGTAGTATTATAGAATACTAATCATACTTGGATATATATACATAGTACTAACCACTATAAGTATTGCCTATAATACTATCATATTAGTAATATGTACAGTATGTAAGTCTATTATATGAAAGATATTAGTATTTTTTGGTACTAAGTACTTTATAATACTACTGGTGTCATATACTAACTTTTAGTGTCATCATAACGACCCGAGCTAATACTTAAAATCTCAAACCCCAAACTCTTCAATGGGCATTCGGACGGCTAACTCATACGTCCGTACATAAAACCTATTCATTCGGACTCTTGAGAATGGGTCAGATATTAATTAAAAAATAATAGCTTGTAAGTATAGTGTAGTTAATTTAAACGTAAGAAATTAGTAATTATTTCAAATAAAATTCTGTATAATTATGATTATAATACGTTATAGCACTAGAGGTGGTAATATGTTATACGACAAGTCTCATTGATAAGGTATCAAACACACCACAATTTAATTGCACAATATTTTTCACAAGCAATATACGTTAATTAGTTGATAGTAATTAAATTTCTTTTTAAAGAATCTCATATGCCTATTAGGGAAATCAATTTTCTTGATAATATTTAAGCGTCACAATTACATATGAAACACACATACAATTACGAACGACACGTACACCCAAAGATGTGTGTGATTTTTAACCTTACAAATAGTTTTATAACTTCGTAATACTTTTGTGATACTTTAATTATAATTAATTTTGTTGTTTACATGTCTCATTCATGAAACGAACACAAGCACCGATACAAAGTCGACTTAACATCCCATTCGGACGCCACTTATACCGTCTGAACGATACAAGTATCAACTAGCTCGTCTGGACGAGTATCGAGGTATATAATATCTAGGGCCTCTGAACGGCCTCATTTGTGCATCGAATGAGGAAAGGTCCAAATCACTCCCAAACCGTCATCAATCGCTTAAGAACAAGCCACATTCTATTTCTCCATCAAAATATCAAAGGTATGTGCATTCTAACACCCTCTATTGGTTGGAAATGGATTGTGAACACCCATTTGGTCTGAATAGATATTAGTTTTGTAGAGAATGGAGAAATGGCCGAGTTAACTTAGCCATTTCTCCTCAGTAAGGTTTTTCATCTGGACGGAAATAACTTCCATCTGGACGAGGTGAAGCAAGTGACTCTTCATCATTTAGACATGTAATAACACGTCCATACGAGTTATTACTCGTGCGAACGTGTTATAACTCGTCCGACCGAGTTATAACACGCTGCACATTTAAAGCATTAATAGGATTTTTATTCATGCATTTTTTGTGTTTTTACACTCCTAACGTCTTCTCTCGCTCACTTCTTGAACAGTGTACAGATGGCATCCCGTGGAAGAAAGCGTGGGAGGGACCAAACCAGCGTTCCCCCCATGGCCCCGGACGCCCGTGCTGCCTCCGAAAGGGGCATCTTTGTAGAGCGGGTGGTGAAGTTGGATGACTTCCAGAACCTAGCCTGGGAAGGACATAGCATTTCACAAATCTTGACCGAGCGAGAATGGGGGCCCGTATGCACGTTGAGTGAGGACTTTGCGTACTCTGGCATGGTACGTGAGTTCTACAGAGCTATGGGAGAGCAGTCCGGAGACCAGCTCCATTATGTCCTGATGGTCTAGGAAGTCATGATAGCATTCAATCCGAGGATCATTGCAAACTACCTAGATATTCCACATGTCCCAGATGCATATCCCGCACCATTTACGATTGCAGCGACTACAGCAGCCAGTGCTAGTGCGGATAGAGTGGCCTCCACCACAGAGCTAGCTCCAGTATTTACTGATGAGGAGCTGCAGGCTGACTCATCCGATGATACTGAGTCTGATAAGGAGTACGTACCTTATCAAGATGATCTCACAGAAAATTAGGTACGTCCCATATTGCGACATCCGAATGCTTCGCCATATGACAGCGGGAAGATCATCAAACAGGTCGATTGCACCGAGTTCTTCAGGATCTTTAATTTGATAGTCGGCTACAACCTGGACCCGAAGAAGCATAAGATAGACTTTGGGATCGATTAGGCCAGACTGCTAGTGCGGGTTGCGCAGAAGAAACCTATTGATATCGCCCTCTACATCTTCTACCACATCCAGACTGAGTCGCGTTATGAGGGTAGAGGCAGTCTTCCATTTGGATTGATGATTTCTGGCCTTCTACTCCGAGCAGGATTTACACCACGGGTGCGTGAGGAAATCACCCTACAGATAGGGCTTCTCAACAAGATCACCCTTAGCAAAAGCAAGGGCCGCCCCAATCAGATCGGACGTGCCTACAACGTCTAGTACTGCTACCTAGGCTGTTGGGAGCTCGGCCTCTGGATTTGATACCGAAGTAATATTGTTTCCTTCTTTTATTTTGTATTTTAGTTTTTGCTATATCGAACAATATTATATATTTTGGGATGTAAATATTATGTGTTTTTCAATTTTGATGTTCATAAAAAATTTTCTTTCTTATTTTTCTCATTTTACTTACCACTCGTGATAATAAAATAAATAACACTTGAAATTAATTACATAAAATTAATTTGTGCATTTATAAATATGTAATATAAACACATTTTTTTTTTATATTTTTAAAATGATAAAATGAAACTAATGGAAAAAAAAATATATACACAAATTAATGGTGATAAACAATTAAAATCTAATTTTCAACCTATTTCAAGTCCGAACAGTATATTTTATGTCCGGACGAACTTGCAGGTTTCCCGCCAAGTTTCCCTCTAAATACATCCCGTTCGGACAAATAGTTATCCATCCAAACGTATTTTTATATTTTGAGACAATTTTTTTCGTCCCAAATTTTGGTTCGGATGAATTTTATTCCGTCCGAACATTGTGGCTCGTCCAATTTTTGGGACGAAATTTAAATTTCATCTCTAAAAATTACTTTTAGAGATGAAATTTATTTTATCCCTAACAAATTTTGTCCCTAAAAATAAAATTTCTTGTAGTGCATTTTACGCATATGCCCAAAACAAGCATATATATATTTGGAGACAACACTACAATAATGCTTTGGGTCTTAATTAGCTAAAAAACTTTCGACTTATCTCGTCAAAAGCTATATTGGTGGTTCTATAAAACAATGCTGCCTCTGCTATATGTCCAGCTTCCAAAACCACTCTTTTCAAATTTGCAGCTTTGCATACCATTTCTTCCACTTTTTTCTTGTCTATTCCTGGCCCTTTCAGCACCATAGGGGTTGCCACACCAAATGGTGATATGCAATGACTCTGATTCCGTACTGCCCCAATTCAACGCACAAGTTCTTGGTTATTCCCACTATGGCATGCTTGGACGCCGTGTATAGGTGTGAGGTTGGTCCATGTGTCACTGATGCAGAGCTTGAGGTGAAAAAAATGGTTCCTTTTTCCGTAAGTATCATTTCTTTGGCTGCATGTTTTGCCCCCAAGAGTGAGCCCAAGGTATTCACGCCAAAGACTTTTTTGTACTCTTCCTGATTGAGATCAGATATATTTGGCATTGGTGAGATATCAGAATAATTTGCGTTGTTGAACATTATGTCGAGTTTTCCATGCTTCGACACTGCAGTGTCGACAGCATTCTTGACATTAAAGTCGCTATAGACATAGTAGTGGACGTAGGAAATGTTGATGTGTGTTCTGCACTCCTGAGTTGAATTGCAACTTCCACTCCTAATCTGCAACAGAAAAGATGGAGGGTTGGGTTCCTCGACCCTGAGAACTCTCCGAAGCTTTTGTTAGAGGTGAAGGTGGAAATATTCAAGACAATAATTCAAAAAAGCTTCAGATAGATGTTCATACCTTTTTCAAGTGATCTATTCTTTCTTTTATATGGGCTGAAATATTGATCAGATACACGTATAATTATCCGGGAATATCGGGGAGCAGATTAATCCCCTTCCCCTCCTAGGTTTCCTGATATCATTTATTAGTTTTGTTTCTTCTCAATAATATCTCTAGTAATATGATTACCTCCGAGCGATCAGTAGATATCTTTGGATATTCACATCAATCCGCATTTATTGCGATATGCCACCCTGGCAGGCATTAAATGTTTATTGGATCTCCGATCATTACACTATCAATATGTCAGGAGTAACTATAACGAGCTAACTAAATTTATCGTCTTTGTATAATAAGAATTCATGTGGGAGGAGTTTAGTTTGAGTAGGAAGTACTCAGAATCCAACTGAAGGAATTTTACCGAATACAATTCCCTCTAAGTCTCTGAAAGAAGGGTAATAGGCGGGCGCCATTCCGAAGGGCACCTACTACCTTATCCTCTATCGCAATTATTCCCCTCACAGTACCCCGCGAATCTTAATCGAATATAATTAGATTGGGATTCATTTCAGTCTTATTGCTCAAATTCGTGAAACTTTATCCCGCGTAAAATCAAATTTGAATGGGCGAGATAGGGGCATAATAGTCATGCAAGCAGCTGTTGCTTTTTAGACAGGGACGGTTTGGCTTCTGCTCACTGAGCGTGGAGAAAGGAGGCAATTTTCTGGCCATGATTACACGAAATATCGTGCGCTGTATTTATGGATTATTTCCATCATTACTCGCTTGGTTTCGCCATTTCCCGAAGAATTAATTGTCAGTTATTTCTTCATTAATTGGGGGGCGCCCTCCACGTGCTACCATTATTCTCCATTTATCAGTCGTGTCGTTTCGCTTTCCAAAGATTGTGCTAATTATATCATTTACTTTCCCCACGATGGTTACCATTTGTAATATAAATACCTGATATCTGTAATGGTTCACTCTTTATTACCGTCTTGCTGCTGGAAAATTTTCATATTCTCTCTTTACCATCTTGTCTTCGAACCGATCTTTCTTCGCATCTTCATCAAGCTTCAATGGGGGCTGGTTCTATCTACGCTGGGCATTAGTGGGTACCATCCTACCCTCCTTCAGCCATTCAACACCTTCGGGATCAAGGTTACATTCCAGCTTCAGCCAGTTTTGGAGTCATTCGAGAACGTCCTTGTGACGCAGAAGGGCGGGCTCAGCATGTGCTTCTGTATGAAGCCATGTTCAAGAATGGGCTGCGTCTTCCCTTCATTCGACCAGTGCGTGAAGTCCTTCATTATCTGGGCTTGGCCTTGGCTCAGTTGTTACCGAACGCTTGGCGAATACTATTAGCTTCATGCATAGTATTCCTTTCGTCGCTGTTGGAGGCAGGAGAGGTGTATCCTGACCTTACGGCACGAGAGTTTCTCTCTCTGTACCGTCTGATTAGGAAACCAGCTTTAAGCTTGGTTGGTTTTCAGTCTCGAGACAGTGAGACTAAGTTATGCACCCTCGAGAGTAGGTACTCTAATGTGAAAAACTATCACAAGAAGGTGTTTTATGTAAAGGGGGACAAATGGCAGTTTCTCGAGGACGAGACCAGAGGGGAATTCCCCATTCAGGTGAATTGGGGCGAGCTGCCCCCAACCTCCCTTCTGGATATTGATTTAAACAAAAGGGAGAGAGATCGGGTGGAAATAGTGATACGTTGGGCAAAGCGCCACTTTCATCGGCTGGAATCCGACCTCATCTTGACCGACCAAAACATCAACACTTACTTGGTTGAGCCACGGCGGGGTTATGCTGAATTTCAGGATTTCTCCAGCATACCGGCGGCCGAAGCGCCTGTTCACTTAGGGGTAGTTCGCAAACGCACTACCCCTCCACTCAAAGAAAAGTGTACCAAATCTCGCCGTGAGGGTGGCGAACGAGTCCCAGCGGAGGCTTCTGAGCCTCCGGCTCTTACTTTTGCCCAAGAAAGGCGAGTTAAGGCTCGCCATGATACAAGGGCTTCTCGCCCTTCACGAGAAGGTCGAGCACCCTCCTCTCCAGTACAGCCTTCTCCACCTTCTCTGATACCCGTGGCGTCTGCTGGTGGAGAGGGCAGCCAGCACACTAGATCCCCTTCACCGGAAGGGCAGAGGGCCAGTATGCCAGAACCGTTAACGGTGTGTCTGCCTTCGGACCGCCAAGCTCACCCAGAGGACAGGCCTCTGCCTTCGACCTCTGGGCAGACCGTAGATGAGGTCAAGTTGGCCTTCCTGAATGCCCTCTTGAATCCTCCCGCCTATGCTGCAGGAACTCCATACTTCCAGGCTTCCGTGCTGTCGTCTACACGGGCTCCTGCTCGGGAGGATGTTCCTCAATCAGCCTACCCTTCTTCGTCCAAAGAGGGTTGCCCCGAAACGGGCGGGGAACATCTTTCCGAGGAGGAGGAGGATCCATCCACTCGGGGTTCTGGTGGGCGAGGCGTGGCAACAGTCGAACAAGAGGGGACAGAACACAGTTCGGGATTAAGGTCGCCCGCCGATGTTATTCCTGCAACTCTCGGTTCCAGAAGTACCCGGCAGCTCCAGTCCAACTCCGGGTATGATGCAGCCTCAGCAGATGCCACGCCCGCCAAAACTAACGAGAATATAAGGCGGGAGTCTCTTCGTATGAACGGTGATGACGCCAGATCAATGATGGGCTCTTCTCCCCACCATGCGATATAACACCGCTCCGATCCCGCATCACCAACTACCTTTACTCTTGAATGTTCTGAGCGGGCAGGGATGGTAGTCGACTTACTTCAGTCACTTTTGGCGCAGGTACTTATTCAGAATTCCGTTTTAGTTCGAATTTATTTCATTTGTCTAATTACTTGTTATTGTTTAGGCTTCCGACCAAATAGTTGGGTCTGTTGGCTCTGAAGTGACGACATTATTAAAAGGGAGTGCAAAACAGACTCGGGAACAGCTTCAAGTGGCAGAAGCAAAATACCGAGAGCTTGGTACTTTGGTCAGCCATCTCACAGAAGACAGAGATCTTCTCAAAGCCAATGTTATGGAGCTGGAGGAGGAGCGGGATCATTATTCGGAGATCTATGGATCCATGCTAGAGGAGGTGGCAACATTAAAGGAGAGGAACCAGTTCCTGGAGGCGAGCAGGGATGACCTCCTTCGAGGGCAAGAGTCCATCGGACAGACACTTGCTATTAAGGAGAACGAACTCTCCCTCGCCACTCAAGAGATGAGTAGCCTGAAGTCAAACTTGTCTCTGCTAGAGCACTCGTGAGCCACTCAAGAAGAAGAGTTAGAGACTCTCCGAGCCAAAGTAGATACATCTGAGCTTGAACGTGACTCTCTTTCTCGAGAATTAGGCGAGGTGAACAGAGAGCTTGAGTTTCTCAGGCATCAGGCAACTCAGCATCGTTCCCTCTGCATAGCCGCCTGGAGTCAAGGTTATGTGGAGGGTTTAAGGCGGCTAAGGCAGGAAATTGTTCGGAACCCGACCTTTGATGTGGCCGGCATGGATCCTCGAGACCTCGCTCCCGACCCCATAGAAAAGGCAGAGGTCGCCAAGATAGGCATACCAGAGTGCTGCATACGTTTGCCTCCTTAATCGTTAGTTATATTGTATAGACTTGTATATAGAATTTTAGCTGTAAAGAGTATTTAGCTAATACATCATTCTTTTCACTATATACCTTCTTTATATTTGTTACCGGGTAGACTCGCCATATCTTAATAAAAATTGATGCATTTATATATATTGATGTGCTGCATTCCAGATATCCATATTAATTTGAACGTTGTGATTAACTCTTCTACAACCAAATATGATTGTTTGTTGGAGACCGTATTACCCCACGAATCTTTATCAACGTATGTAAACGAGCTAGTGGTAGAGATTTGTAATAATACAAAAAATCTTATTATTATCCGATCGCTACGAAAATTAGGCGAATGAGGTTTAAGCGAGCATGTACCCTGTTAGCTAGTGGTGCGATGATGGGTGGGCGATTCGTGGGTAGCATCATCTTGCTTTGTTTTTGAGTCCTCATTTGGAAAGAATTGGTGAGTAGTGATGGAGTTGTCTTTTCTATACTGACTCAAACGGTGAGGCGGAAGTAAAAGAAGACTATCTTCTTTTACTGATAAGGAACCTGTCGACGGCGAAGACGACCCCGCGGTCTGAAGACGGTGAAGGCGAGGGAAAATGTTCTCTCCCTTTGGCGAGCGAACCGAGGGGCGAGGCTTGGAGCCCAAGCGACCCCGCAGTCTGAGATGGAGAAGGAGAAGGAACAGGTTCCTTCCCTTTGGCGGGCGAACCGAGGGGCGACACATGGAGCCCATGCGACCCCGCAGTCTGAAAATGGAGAAGGTGAAGGAACAGGTTCCTTCCCTTTGGCGGGCGAACCGAGGGGTGAGGCTTGGAGCCCAGGCGACCCCTTTGGTGAGCGAACTGAGGGGCGAGGCTTGGAGCCCAGGCGACCCCGCAGTCTGAAGATGACGAAGGCGAGGGAACAGGTTCTCTCCCTTTGACGGGCGAACCGAGGGGTGAGGCTTGGAGCCCAGGCGACCCCTTTGGCGAGCGAACTGAGGGGCGAGGCTTGGAGCCCAGGCGACCCCGCAGTCTGAAGATGACGAAGGCGAGGGAACAGGTTCCCTCCCTTTGGCGGGCGAACAGAGGGGCGAGGCTTGGAGCCCAGGCGACCCCTTTGGCGAGCGAACTGAGGGGCGAGGCTTGGAGCCCAGGTGACCCCGCAGTCTGAAGATGACGAAGGCGAGGGAACAGGTTCTCTCCCTTTGGCGAGTGAACCGAGGGGCGAGGCTTGTAGCCCAGGCGACCCCGCGGTCACTGATGCGCCTGTAAAACGACTGAACATTTTTGTCACAAAAATGGTAATTCACAATCATCATATTATATATAATTCCAGTAAAGACAAAATTGAACTATGCATAATACTTCTTCAAATATTCTACGTTCCATGGATGAGAGAGGGCGTTGCCTTCACTATCTGTAAGCTTATATGATCTCGATCAAGTACTCCTGGTAACAACGTAGGGTCCCTCCCACTTAGGCCCTAACTTGCATTCTTCAGTTGTGGTTACTCTTGTGCGCTTCAACACTACGTCCCCATGTTTAAAAGATCTTTGGTTGACTCGCCTGTTAAACCACTTCTCAGCCATGCGTTTATGATGTTTTATTCTCACAGCCGCCTCTGCTCGCCTTTCTTCTATGAGGTCCAATTGTTGTAGCAGCTTTATTTCATTGTTATCCGGAGGGAAATTCTTTACTCTGGAAGTGGGGACTCCTACCTCCACCGGGATGACAGCTTCGTTACCATATGTAAGGACGAAAAGAGTCTCTCCTGTGGGGGTTCGAACAGTTGTACGGTAAGACCATAACACTCCAGGGAGTTCGTCCGCCCATGTTCCCTTACGGCTTCCTAGCTTCTTTTTAAGAATAGACAGAATGGTTTTGTTAGTTGCCTCTGCTTGACCATTTGATTGAGGATGTCCAGGCGATGAGTAACGTACTTCGATTTTCAACTCGGCGCACCACTGCCGATAGTGTGAAGAGTCGAACTGACCTCCATTGTCGGATATGAAACACTGGGGTATGCCAAACCGACACACAATTAATTTTCAGAGGAACTGAGTAATGGTTTGGGAGGTTATAGTTGATAATGCTTCCGCCTCTACCCACTTAGTGAAATAGTCGACTGCTACCATAATGAACTTAACTCCTCCTCGGCCCACGGGAAGGGGACCTATAAGATCTAAACCCTATTGAGCAAAAGGCCAGGCTGCCACTATAGATGTCAAATCTGTAGCGGGAGATGCAAGACATTGGCATGTCTTTGGCATTGCGGGCATTTTTGGGTGAACTCTTTTGAATCCCTGAGAAGGTTCGGCCAGTAATACCCCGCTCGGCCTACTTTGTTAGCCAAAACTCTTCCTCCCGAATGACTCCCGCAAATTCCTTCATGGATTTCTGCGAATACATACTGAGACTCCTCAACCAATAAACATCTGAGTAATGGTTCTGAGAATCCCCTTCTGTACAATATCCCCTCCAAGATAACAAATCTGGCGGCCCGGTTCTTGATCCTTTTGGCTTCACTTGCGTCATTGGGTAGCTTATTCTCTTGTAGAAATTCTATTATCTCCTTAGCCCATCCGGGGTGGCTTGTCTCTACTTGGAACATTTCTTTATCGATAGAAGGGATCTCTGCTTGTCTTACTTCTGTATTTTCGGGAAGAGGGACATCCATCTGTTCGGAAGCTATTCTAGCTAGGCGATCGGCTTGGCAATTATCGACTCTCGGGATTTGCTGAATGGAAGAATACTGGAAGTAATCTCTTGCTTCACAAACCAACTGACAATATTTCTTGAGTCGTTCTCCTTTAGCAGCGAAGGTGCTGTTCACCTGGTGAACCACCACTTGCGAATCAGCATGCACTATCACTTCCTTAGCCCCTAAGAGGCGGGGAACATTCAAGCCGATTAACAGTGCTTCATATTCTGCCTCGTTGTTGGTAACCTTGAAAGTGATCTTAATGGCATACTTGTGTTCCGTACCATCGTCAGAGATGACATGGATACCTGCCCCTCCTCCTGCTTTACATGCCGATCCGTCCACATATACCATCCAAGGTTTGGTGGGGGGTGTTTGAACAATATCTTCTGGGAAACCAATGAGCTCGACTACGAAGTCAGTGAGTACTTGCCCTCTGATCGTCTTCCTGGGAGCGTATTGGATGTCGAATTCGCTAAGTTCTATGGCCCACTTTGCTAATCTTCCCGAGGTCTCTGGTCGTTGTAAAACAACTTTCAAGGGCTGGTTGGTAAGTACTTGTATGGCGTGAGCTTGAAAGTATGGCCTAAGTCGTCTAGTAGCTACGACTAAGGCGAAAACCATCATTTCTAGCTTGGGGTATCTAGCTTCTGCCCCCCGAAATGCTCGACTTATATAGTATACTGGCTTCTGCTCGGTCTCCGTGTCCCTCACTAGAACAGCAGAAGTTGCATTGGGCGAGACGGCCAGGTATGCAGTCAATGTTTCATCGGGCTCGGTTTGGCTGAGCAATGGCGGATGGGTTAAATATTCTTTTAGCTCATCCAAGGCCCTGTCACAAGAAGGGTTTCATTCCTGTGCCTTCCTCAATACTTAGAAGAAAGGTAAGCATTTGTCAGTGGATCGAGCTATGAAGCGATTCAAGGCAGCCACTCGGCCCGCCAATTGTTGCAGTTCATGGTGATTCCGAGGCACTACCATGCAAGATATGGCTTTCACTTTCTTAGGGTTGGCTTCGATTCCCCTCTCAGAAACCATATAACCTAAGAACTTCCCCGACCCCACTCCAAAAGAACATTTACTTGGGTTAAGCTTCATCTTGTATTGACGTAAAACTCCAAAAGCTTCCCGCAAGTCCTCCACTTGTTGTCCGGGCGTTTTACTCTTGACTAGCAGATCATCAACATATACTTCTACATTCCTCCCATCTGCTGTTTAAACATCCAGTTGACTAGACGTTGATACGTAGCCCCTGCATTTTTCAACCCAAAGGGCATTACCTTGTAGCAATACAACCCCTGGTCGGTAATGAAAGCTGTTTTGTCCTCATCATCTGGGTTCATCCTGATCTGATTATACCCCGAGTATGCATCCATGAAGTTGAGCAACGGATGACCGGCCGTTGAGTCTACGATCAGGTCGATACGAAGGAGTGGGAAGCTATCTTTCAGACATGCCTTGTTTAGATCGGTGAAGTCCACACACATTCTCCATTTACCGCTCGCCTTCTTTACCAACACTACATTAGACAGCCATTCTGAGTACTGGGCTTCTCTGATAAACCCCGCCGCTAGTAGGCGGTCCACCTCCTCGGCTATAGCAGCACATTTCTCTGTGCAAAAGCTACGTCTTTTTTGTTTAACCTTCCGATCTTTCTGATTGACACATAAATGATGCTCAATATCACTATTATCTATACCTGGCATATCTTGATGGGTCCAGGCGAATATGTCTTGATGATCAGCCAAGAGTCGTTTGAGTTCTTGCTTCAGGCTAGGCTCCAAATTGGCGCCTATGCGAATCTTCCGCTCGGGATTCGCCTGGTTGAAGGCGATCAGTTCCAATGGCTCTCCGGGCTCTGCTTGCTTGATGGTTTGCTCATCTCGAAAATCTTCATCCCATCTTGTCAGAGGTGGTGGAGGTAGCAACTCAGCTGCCCTTTCACTGTGCCTTGGACCCTCCTTGGTGACACCAATCATCATTTGGATTAGAGGCTTGAGCTCACGAGAGTAACATTCACGAGCCACAGATTGCTCACCTCTGACTTCCCCTATACCATTTGGGGTTGGGAACTTCACTTTTAGATGGTATGTTGAAGTTACGGCTTTCAGGCGATTCAAGGCGGGCCACCCCAATATAATATTATACGAAGAAGGGGCTTTGACTTCCAGGAAATCAACCATAACCATCGAAGTTTTAGGTGCCTCACCGGCCATTACAGGCAGAGTTATGACTCCTTCGGGTTGTATAATCTCGTCGGCAAATCCTCTAAGGGATGTTGGGGCTCGCCTTAGTCTATCCCGCCCAATCCTCATTTTGTCGAAGGCGTCCCAATAGAGGATATCGGCTGAACTCCCGTTATCGATAAGGATTCTTTTGGCTATGAAATTGGCGACTAACATAGTGACCACCAAAGCGTCGTCGTGTGGCTGCATCACTCCTTCATCATGCTTATCAAAGACAATTGGGACATCTTCAGAAGGCCGTCTGTCCTGAGTGAATTTTGACATGGTGAACACCTCAGCATATCACGCCTCTCGGGCATACGCCTTTCTTGAAGCTGAAGTTTCGCCTCGTCTCGGTACTCCTCCGGCGATAGTTCGTATTTCGCCCAATGGTCCCCCCCTTTGGGACGAATCTTTGGCGTTCCTCTCTCTCCGGGGGCTTGGGCTGCGCTTACTGTTAGGATATCCCCCCTTTCTCTATGACTCTTCTCTTTCATCTTCATTCTTTCTCTTCAAGGTTCTACAGTCCCGGGTATTGTGTCCAGTTGACTGGTGGTATTCGCAGTGCACGTTTCCTGGTCGGTATTGGTGCTGCTGATGATACTGCCTTCCCCTAGGTTCTCTGTCTACTACCAAATTGGTATAAGGACGTGGTCTGTACTGCGGGCTCCCATGAGATGATGGCCCCCCTTGTATGTTTCTTCTCTTCGAGTCGGCTGTATTTCTTCTTCTTGCAGTCAGGTTGGCTTCAGTTTGACTGGCACACTCTATTTCTTCCCGCCTTGGCCCTATAAGCGCTTGCAAGGTGTCTTCAGCGTTTATATATCCGTCCGCCCTATCCATGAATTCTGCCAAGGTGGTAGGAGTTCGTCTAGCAATCTCTGTCAGGAAAGGACTACCAGGCCATATTCCGCTTAGGAGGGCAGCCAGAGTGATCTTCTCATCCTGATCCCTTACCGTCATCAGTTCCTTGTTGAACCGAGAAAGATAGTTTTTGAGGCTTTCTTGACTATCCTGTTTAACCGTGAGGAGATACGCAGCTAGTCTTTTCCTCTTTCGACTTCCCAAGAACTGGGTTATAAAGAGGCGAGCCAGACAGTCAAAGCTGTCTACCGTGCCAGTAAGGACCGTCCCGAACCAGGTACGGGCTACTCCTTTAAGGGTGAGAGGGAACGCTCGGCATTCTACTTCATTAGGATAGCCATGCAGACTCATGTGCGTCCTAAACGTCTCTATATGCTCATAGGGGTCAGTGCTCGCATCATATAGCTCCATCTGAGGTGCTCGAAATTTAGGAGGCAGCGGTACTGTAATGACACTTGCATTGTAAGGAGTGCTGAGATTGTTGCGCAATTGTCCAGCAATGGAAGGGGCTTCGATGCGCCTGGCTATGTCTACCTACTTGTCCTCCAGTTCTTTGAGTTCCAGTTGCATCTTACGTCTTTCTTCATCTACTTCTTCATGACTTGGCTCATTGACTCGGTGTGACTCCGCACACTTACTAACGGAAGGTTCTTCACGAGCAGTCAGTTCTTCATTACTCTTTTGCAACTTCTCATTCTCTCTAGTGAGCTCCCTTATCGTTGATTCCATGGCGGCTAGTCGTTCTTCCATCGAGATGTACTTTGAGTTGCAGTTATTACTTAGTAATCACAATACAACCGGTTTGCAGAGAACACCAAAAAGGAATCCCATAGACGGCGCCAATGTTGATGTGTGTTCTGCACTCCTGAGTTGAATTGCAACTTCCAATCCTAATCTGCAACAGAAAAGATGGAGGGTTGGGTTCCTTGACCCTGAGAACTCTCCGAAGCTTTTGTTAGAGGTGAAGGTGGAAATATTCAAGACAATAATTCAAAAAACCTTCAGATAGATGTTCATACCTTTTTCGAGTGATCTATTCTTTCTTTTATATGGGCTGAAATATTGATCAGATACACGTGTAATTATCCGGGAATAGCGGGGAGCAGATTAATCCCCTTCCCCTCCTAGGTTTCCTGAGATCATTTATTAGTTTTGTTTCTTCTCAATAATATCTCTAGTAATATGATTACCTCCGAGCGATCAGTAGATATCTTTGGATATTCACATTAATCCGTATTTATTACGATATGCCACCCTGCCAGGCATTAAATGTTTATTGGATCTCCGATCATCACACTATCAATATGTCAGGGGTAACTATAACGAGCTAACTAAATTTATCGTCTTTGTATAATAAGAATTCATGTGGGAGGAGTTTAGTTTGAGTAAGAAGTACTCATAATCCAACTGAAGGAATTTTACCGAATACAATTCCCTCTAAGTCTCTGAAAGAAGGGTAATAGGTGGGCGCCATTCCGAAGGGCGCCTACTACCTTATCCTGTATCGCAATTATCGCCCTCACAGGAAATGGCACCATTGGTGCTTTATTGTCGCAAACAGAGAGACCAAGCTCGTCTTGGATGTTGGTAATCATGACCTTAGCACCATGTTGAGTGAATAGCCTTGCCGTGCCCTCGCCAATTCCACTCGCACCTCCGGTTATCAAAGATATATAGAGAAACTAAGAACAAAGAACAAAAGCACGTATGAAAGTCTTCATTATATATCTAGAAAAACTCCAAGGGTCGTTTCCATTGCTTACCTCTTACCTCTTAGTAATGGGTGGAAGCAAGGAAGCGCTGTGCATAATCAACTTTGTATATAATACTGTTTTGGGAGAGTGTTTGATAAATGTGAAGATCAGCTCCTCCGTGGGGAGCATTTTATAAGGAAATTTTGAACGTGAAATGTCACCTTCTATATTCTTTATGTGGAGAATGCTCCTCTTGTGTCCTCGTTTGGCGTAATATATTTATTATAATACGCAATATAATGTCAATGGACGAACAATATTTCTGCCGCGTTAATTGGAATTGGGATAGATAAAGGACTTCTTCTATATTTCTAATAAATAGTTCTAACTGCATGCAAGTCATGGTGGAGGAAATTAACACCTTCCACGTTACTCATACGTGCCTATAACGCGCAAACCTAATTTATACCGAATTCTAGAAATATATATATATATATATATATAATCACCATCACAACTATTTGAAATTAAAAAATATAGTAATTAGTCTATATAAATGCATTAAAAATAGATAAAAATATGTATGTCAGACGATATATATAAAATAGAACGTCATGGATATAAGAAAGATCTAGTCCACTTTATCATTAAAATTATATATTTTATGGTCAATTTACAATATTAAAAATGTAATATACAAATAATTTTTAATTTCATTTACGTATATATATAAATTATATTTGAAAACGTTACATCAATCTATATTTCTTTTTATAGACTTTTCTCCTCTTTGATGGATTCCTTAGATTTATGATTATCTTCTTTTGTACTTAATTGAGTTGATAGCGAGATCGATATCTACAATAGTTTCTTGAAATAAAAGTAGCATTGTTAATAAATGTCTATCTATAAAATATTTTAATCATTATGTTTCACATTCTATTACTAGTATATATAGTGTGCCAATCTATGGATCAACACACCCAATAAATTGATCGAACCAAAAAAATAAAACCATTATAAATATTGCAGTATACAAATCTAATCGAGGATATGGAGATAAAATCTCAAGCAGCCAAACAGCCTCAAGTAGTCAAACACAAAAGTGCAGAAGTGGTGGCAAAATCATAACTCAGTTGTGGAAGTTCAGTTAGTTAGATGGAAAAATAAATTAGAGTGACAGATGTACATTTTTGTATGGATTGTAATTGTGTATATAAGGAGTCGTAGTGTACTTCTCTATAACTAGTTCATTTAGTTTTCAATGAGAAAATAATCATCAAGGTTTTCTGATTACGCCCAAAGAATAACGCGATCGTTTGCAATATAGCTTTGGGGTGTTGATTCTACATGGAGATGGATTGAGAAATTGAAAAATAGTAATGAAATTAACAAAAAAATTTAGAAGAGTGTGAAAAGTGATTTTTGAAATATGACGTAAATTAAAACTAAATGAGTAATTTGAAAAGTATAAATATGAGACGAAAAGTAGAGCATTGGGAATCCTTTGTATATAATCAGTATTTTAATTATTTTCGATTCATTAATAACTCAATTGAAAATTCTATGTCCACATTTTCAATCGGAAGATAAAACATTAATAACCAGATTTAAATCAAATGTAATCTTTCGAAAATTCATTTGTCGCAATATAAGAACATGAATTGTTATCGATATTAAGGAAATTCAACGTCGACAATATGTGACGACCCCGAATTTCCCATACCTTGCTTTTATTAAATTAAACATGAGGAGCTTAGTAACTTAGGCATTTTGGTGGATAAGGCTTTAAAAAGGTAGGCTTAGGAGTCCAAGGCCTTAAGGCCAAAACCAAAACTTTGGGTCTAAGTGGGGGAAAGACAAGCCCATAAGTCCATGAAAGGAAGCCCTCTAGTTAACCCAAGCCCATGCTTGATGACACATGTCAAGTTAGGAGAAGTTTAGTAAGTTGAATCAAGACTAGTAGTTGAGAGAAGAAAATGCTAGTAGGTGAGATAGTTGACTAGTTGTTTTGGTTGGAGAGAAAAAAGAGAAGACAAGAGTGGAATCTTTCTATCTTTTCCTACCTAGATAAGTGTGTGAGGTGTAGGATTTTACCAAATAAGATCAACATGGGATCCTACCATATCTAGTAAAATGATGAAGTGGGATTTGAAAAGATTTGGAGATGAGAAAGGAGAGAGGTTTCGGTGGGGGCTATGGCCGAATGGCTTTAGGGTTTTCTCACCCAAAACATTTCCAAATCTAGATGGAATGGATATGTAAGAATTGTGTAAGATTAGATAATACTTGATGTATGAGAGGGTGTAAGAAAAGGTGACATGAGATGTGAGTTGATGGATCAAAAAGTGGGAGGAAAGGAAATGAGGGTTTCAGGTATGGCCTTAGCCGACTCCCCCTCCCCTTGTTTGACTTCCTTTTTGCCACCAAATTTACGCTATAGATTTGTGTAAGAGTGATAGGACAAACTTGTGTGAGATGTGAGGTAATTGGTTGATGGAAAGAGCATGTGACAAAAGGGAAATGAGAGTGAGATGAAGGGAGGGTTTCGGATGGAGGCCATGGGATCCGAAACCCCACTTGTGTGTTCTCCCAAAAATGGATCCTCAAATCCCTTGGAATGACATGTGAGATGATTTTCGGGGAGACAAGAGGTGATGTGAGATGATGAAAAGGGGTTGGAACCCTAGAATGAGAGGCCGGCCATGAGGAGAGAAAGAAGGAGCAAAATCTCCAACCTAGGATGGGATAGATTAGGGTTGATGTAATCAAGTGATGGGAGTCACTCAAGGGTATTTCAAGCCCACCACATGTCACTCAAACCTAGAGGAATGCGTGGCCTAGGAGCCTAGTGGAGCATCTTGGCCGAATGGCCTTGCTTCCCCTTTCTTTTGGTTTGCTCATTTCGGACACACACACACACCACTCACTTTGCACCTCACGGCAACCACTCCTCATTCCCTCCACTTTGCTTCACTTCTTTTCACCACTTAGACACCTAAACACTCCAAGCTTAAAAGGAGATGAAGATAGTGATTGTGGAAGGAGGAGAAACCTAGAAGAGGTAAGTAACTTAGTTGCTTTAAGATAAAACCTAGAAGCATAAGGAAGAAACCTATGTTCATGCTTTCAAAAAGAAAACCTTTTTCTTTTGAAAATGGTAAATTCTTAGCATGTTCTAACTGAGTAATTCATTTATTTTCAGAACTCTTATAAGCTAGCTAGGAAGATTGGTAAATATATCCTTACTTTGCCTTTAGCATTTTTAGTATATTTTTGAGTGAATGTGCTTGAATGTGTATATAAGCTTGTATATGCTTGTATTGTTTGGTTACTTGCTTAGTATTGCCATGATGAAACTTTGTGGGTAGAAATGCTATTTTGGTTAGAATCCATGTGTAGAACCTATGATCTTTTTTATTAAAGAGTTATACGATGATTGATGATCTTGATGGTTTGATGAGGAAAAAGCATGTAAGCATGAAGATGTTGAGTTAGTGAGTATTGGGGAAATATGGGATATATGCATATATGTTAATTGAAGAAGCATCTTGATTTTAGTTGTAAATATCTTGCTTATTGAAAGGCCATGCTAGGATGAACATGTATAAAGTATTGGTGGAATCTAGTTATATTGATCTTGAAAGATATTGCTAATATTGTTGCTTGATGGTTACAAAAAAAAAAAAGCATGCTTGTGGAGTTATATCTTGGAGGATTTGTTGGAGTGAAAGTCTTGAAGTTTCAATTTCCATTTTTATTTAATATGTGTGTGTTCGGATATTTTGGATAAGTAGAAATATATATATTTTGGGAGGATGATAGGTATGAATTCGGTTTCGCATAGAGTATTCAAGTAGGATGTAATAGCCCTAAAAATCTTCATCTTGATTTAATTAGTTAATTAAGGGTTAATACACAAGATTAGTGGTAATTGGTGAAAGAACAAAATAGACTTTGAAGAGATGGGCTTAGGAATGAGACCTTTGGAGAATGGATCAAGTGAATGGGCCAAGAGAGTAATGGTGAGTCCAAAAGCCCATAGAATGAGCCCATGGCCCATCAAACCCATAGTAGAGACACTTGTCAATTGAAGAAAAATCCTAGAAAATTATCCAAACACCTATAGGAAAATCTAAGTTGGTGAAGGTTGACTAGTAGTTGGATACATGCCATGTAGGATTGAGTGTAGGATCTAAGGGAATGATTTTTCCTACCATGGTATCTTGGAGGTACAAGACACCATCTCTTGACTTGCCAAGTGAGATCATGGTGTGTAGGGAAGTGACAAGTGGCATGAGGAGAAGCATGGATGAAAGGAACTTGGAGTTTTCGGTGAAAGCCAATCCGTGGGGTTCATTGGAGAATCTCATGGGGTATGGCCACCAACAAGTGATAGGACAAAGGGGAAGAGTGTGTAAGTGGATAAAGTACATGTGTAAGAGAGTATGGTGATGTGAAGAGAGGTATGGTGTGGGTGTAGGTGATTGAAATGACAAAAACTAGGAAGAGGAGCAAAATGGAGTTTCGGTGGAGCTAGCTTGGCCGGTCATGCCTTGCTCAAATTCCAAAAAGCATGGCTTTGGAATCACTTGGATGGACACATGAGAGGATAGGGGAATGATGATTGAGTGAAAAACAAGAAAATGGATGCTAGAAGCACCAAGGAGCCGCCGGCCATAGGAAGGAAAAGGAGAAAGGGAAATCACCAAGGTATGGCCAAGATTTGATCTTGGAGTGGCCTAGAGTTGTCAATCACCCCATCTATCATTAGCCATGCCTAAACATGATGAGAAGAGTACCAAAGACCCTAGGGAAGAGAGCTGGCCGTGTGACCCCTTAGGCAAACCCCTTAAGCTCATTTCACTTGGACACATGCAAACACCCTCATTTCCTCTCCACCTCTCGGCCAAACCCACTCTAGTCACTCCTACTTTTGCTTCTTCTCTTTTCACCACATAATTTGAAGAACCCTATAGTAGGGAAGCCAAAAAGCAAGAGTGTGGAGGTGATCAATTCATTGGAGAAGGTTAGTAACTAAATCCATACAAGTTTAGGAAGAACACACACACACATGTGACACTTTGTTGTGGTTAGAAGGAAATAGGGTTTCCTTTGAGTTTTATGTTCATGGCTAGACTAATGAGAGATTTTATATATGTAATTTTAGATTTAAGCTAAAGTCTAATAGGAGTGTGGTAAGTATACTCCCACTTTTTCCTTAACAATTCTTATATATAGTGAAGTGATCATGTTTGTTGGATTAATGGTTGCCATTGCCATGTTTGGGTTGGAATGATTTTTCTTGCTTGTGATATGAATATTTTTGGATAAATCTATATGATGGAACAAGCTTCGAATGTGAGTAGAAATGATGAATCAAGTGTTAGTTGCAAAAGAAAGGAAAAAGCATGATTATTTGATGAAATGATGAAAATGATGCATGAAGGATTTTAGTGCAAAATGTTAAATTTTGGTGTTGCTAAGGTAAAGTTTATTTGAGGAAACTAGTGATGAAATTGATTTATTTAAAGAGCATATTGTGTTGAGAAAATGAAATTGGATAGGAGAATAAACTACATGATTGATATGAATGGAAAATGGTATACACTTGCATATGGAAGAAATGATCACTTGTGTATGATGTATAGAAATGTTTATTTGGAATTTTATGATATTTAAGGTTGAGATTTGGAAGATTAATATTATATTGCTTTGTGGTGATTTTGTTTAGTTGAACTCATAGAAGAAACTTTTAGGAAAGGAAGTTTGAATAGACTAAGGGGAGGAATTCCCTAAGTTAAAAAGGTGAATGGAGGAAATAGGAATGACTAAGTTTGGAGGTGAAAATGGTTACTTAGGAAACACTAAGGTTTCGATTACCCCTTGCTAAGGAGGGTACATGATTTAATTTGGTACTTTAAAATTGATTGGAGGAAATTGGAAGTCAAATGATGAAGGAAAGCCCTAGAAACTCTCTAGGAGAATTCGGCCATGATGGGTTGGAGATGGGCCCAATACCCCACTTCAATCCTAGGCCCATTTTGGGTATAGAACGTGATGACTAAGTAGGAAAATTATGAAATTATCCCAAAAGAGGGAGAAAGAAAATGAAATGTGAATGCACTCGAGCTTGTCTCGGGTTCTTGCATGAAAATAAGTAAGCATGCGTGTTCCATGCATAAGTCATGAAAAGAAAGTTTTTAAAGTCAAGCATGTTTTTAAGAAAAAGGAAAAGGAAAGAAAAGATTGAATTTTTTGAAAGAAAAGGAAAAAAATAAAGTTTTATAAGAACCCCAAAGGCTGGGACAGGGAAGTGCCCCAGTGGAACTCCCTGTCTACTCAGGAGTGATTAAAGTCGAGTGGAAGCCCCTGGGTCGACGAAGAACAGTCGGCGGACCGTGTATGGCTCCAAAAGGTGTCCGGAGCGCGGTAGCACCTAACGCTGGTGGGTGCCCAAGACGGATAAGGTGTAAGGACCTGCCGTTTTAAAGTTATATGACGCTCACTCTAGGGTGGTGCGGTAACCAGCAGGGAACACGCGGTGCTAGGGGAACCGTGTTGTGTCTCATACATGTTAAGTGAAAAGTCATGACAAGAAGGGCTTTCGAGCCAAAAGAAAGATCTGTTCAAGATAAGTGGCGCCTAAGAAAGAATGAAAGATACGAAATGTTTTAAAGAAATGTTTTGAAAAGTAATGATATGAAAAGAAGTTTGAAAGAAGAAGTCTGCATGAAAGTTTTATGAAAAGAAGTCTGAAAGAATTATGTCTGTTTAAAAGTTTTCATGAGCATGTGCATGAGTCAGTCATTCATTGCATGTGCATTAGTTAAGAATGTTTTGTTCACTTATCTGTATATCTGATATGTTCTGGTTTAAGTGTTAGTGTACTTGCTGAGATTTCTCCCGAAATCTCACCCCCCTTTTATTATCTTTACTATTGCTCCCTTGGGAACAATAGAAGTCATTGCAGGACATGATGGATCCTCGGATTACGACTCTCGAGAAGATGGGTCGGACCCTCATGGGCCCGACTAAGGCTGAGACTGCCGGGCCAGTGACCCTAGACCTGTTGGGTCAGTGGGCGGCAGAGTCGCTTCCTATGGCGACGTATTTTTTTGACGACTTACGCCCTACGGGGTGCTGTTTGGTGCTGGGAGTTGACGGGCTCCTCCACATGGGACGCCTGTTTACGTCATCCTCTGGGATGATGTGTGACGTAGGTCCAGGACTGAGTCTGGACAGCCTTCGTTATGGCCCGAACTTTAAGAAGATAAAAGAAGAACCAGCCTATTAGTATGGTTGGCGGAGGGAGGAGTGGATCAGCAGCACCTTTATTTTGCAGTTACTGACGTATTTTGTGGAAAAATCTTCCCGCTGTTTTGGGAAGTACTTTTGTATAAAACTGTTTACATTGGTGACTTTATTCTGATATATATATATATGTGCATGTGATGTTTAATTTGGGTTCTATTTTGTTAACCATGTGATGTGCGACAAGCGTAACGTTTTGTCGTTTATTTACGGCTTGACCTTTTTCCACTGCGATAAAAAAAATAAAATATAAAAATAAGGCTCTCACAAGTAAAGATGAGGGATGACTTCCTTGTGACGTTCGTCCCCGGCATCGCAATTTGCATACGAACCCAAGCGCAAGCTGGGGCGCCGACATAGGATACTAGCTTTGAAGGGATAAGAAAAGGAAACACAAAACTTGAGGGCTATAGGTTTCGGGTTTGCCCACTTGTAAGGCTAGGAAAATTGTTTTACATATTGAATTAGGGCTAGATGATGTTAGGAAGAACAATAGAAGAAGAGAACATCAATGGGAGACAAAGTGGGTCTCGGCCCAAACCCTAGGGGTGGAGGCCGAGCACCCTAATGCACTTGTTTAAGTGTTTTTACATAAGTATGAGTTAAGAAGAACAAGGTTTTGAAGGAAAAACGACCAAATATGTGTACTCGAGTTCGCCTCGAGTTTTGCATTCACAAAGTCAGAAGTTGCATGTCCCATGCATAAGCACGAAAACCCATGTTTTGAGTTAAATATGTTTTCGAAAGAAATGAATTAAAGTTTTAGAAGAACCCCAAAGGTTGGGACGGGGAAGTGTCCCAGTGGGACTCTTTGTTCACTCAAGAGTGCCTAAATTGAGTGAAAACCCCTGGGTCGACGAAGAACAGTCGGCGGACCATGTATGGCTCCAAAAGGTGTCCGGAGCATGGTCGCACCTAATGCTAGTGGGTGCCATAAAAGCGGTGTTGGCCTCGGCCTCACCATCTAATAAGTTTGTAGTTGCTCGGAGAGAAATCCCCGAGTGATGAAAAGCGCGAAAGGGCGCGAAACGTATTCATTTAGGTTGACTTGGTCGCTGGGTGTGACGGTAACTAGTGGGGAGCACACGGTGCATAGGGGAACCGTGAGGTATCCAAAATATGAAATCATGACGAAAAGAAAATGGCTTTCGGGCCATATATGATATGATAAGTGGCGCCTAAGATAAGAAAAGACGAAAGTTTTTGAACAAAGTGTTTCTTTGAAAGAATCTGCATTAAAGAAGTTTTGCTACGTGATTTTGAACAAGTATGCATGAGAAATTTAAAAAAGGATGTGAAAGATGAATTTTTGTCACGAGTATGTGCATGAGTATGTGCATCGGTCTAAGCATGAGTCCCATGTTATCGCATACGTATGAAATTTGTTTGTTATTCACTTAACTATATGCCTGAAATGCTTTCGTTAAAGTTTAGATGTACTTACTCAGATTTCCCCTGAAATCTCACCCCCTCTTTATGTTTTTACTATCCTTCTCTCTTGGGAACGTTAGAAGTAATTGCAGGTGAGGATGGCTCAGATGAGTACGACCCCTGTGATGACACCTCGGATCCTCAGGGACCCGATTGAGACCACCCTTAGGGGGCCAGTGACTCTGAACCACCCGGGTTAGTGGGAGGTGGAGTCACTAAAGATGACCATGTACAGTTCAGTCGGTCTATACCCTGCAGAGTGTTGCTTAGTATTAGGGGTTGACGAGTCCCTTCACTTGGGGAGTATTTTTGGACCGCCTTCTAGGGCGATATGTGAGGTAGGGCCTAGCATAGACTTGGATCGGCTTCACTGGGGCCCGAACCTTAAAAAGGTGAAGAAGGAACCCGTCGGTTGAATACTATGGGCAGTGTTAAGACCCATTTTATTTTGTGATGCCCAGTAGTTATGCTTTTGGTAAAGTCTTCCTGCTTGTGGGAAGCATTATTTGGATTACTTGGACAAAGTTATGTAAATTTTGAAATTTGGGCTATGTATGATATTACGTTTGGGATCCATAGCATAACCATGTGTTGCTTGTTATAGAAGGCTTGACCTTTTTATTCTGCTGCGAGAACCTTTCTTTGACGTTTCAAAAAAAAAAAAAAAACATACACGTATGATATGACGAGGGGTGAACTTCCTTACATTGCTCATCCCCGACGCTTCTATTCACGTGCGATCCCAAACGTGGATTGGTGCGTCGACACAAGATACTCGTACAGTAATATTGCAGCAGAGAATTAAATTAATATAGATAACCAATTGAACCAAACATAATCAAAGGATTATTCCATTCAATAGAAAAAGCATGATTGAATCTATAAATGAAATAAATTCTAAGATTATTTGGTGACGAAAATATTTATAACAAATTTCGAATGACTAAACAAAAGAGTTTTAATAATTGAAGAACACATATATGAATAAAAAACAATTATAAATACCATCATATATATAAATTCATTCCTAGCTCTACTAGAGAATTTAGTTATATATATTGAAAATATGCAACGAAAATTCTCTAAGGAAAAATATGGAAGAGTCGGCCATTGTTTTCTCTCTTCTTTGGTTTTTCTTTTCTTTTCTCAAGCTCTCAAAATAGCTCTTCCAAGGCATCCAAGTACCAAGCATGGTCTTAGAACACACACCCCTCCCTTCTATTTATAAGCATCCTTCATGTAAGCTGTCATGATAAAATCATCACAATTTCAACTTGCTTTGCCATGTGCCATTCTTGAATCCAAGTGATTTGTGAGTTGTCATTTTGATCATTTGTTTTCCCACTATGCATGAGCTGAATTTCGCTTATAGGTTGATTGTTCAATTTTGTTTCTTTATCCATTAGTTGCCTTGTATGACTTTATATCTTGTGGTCAAATAATTTGTCTTGAAGAAACTTGAGTGCACTTCATCTTGCATGTGAGTTGATCATTAAATTTCCAAGTTGGTGTAGGAGTGCTTGCTGGAAAATATTGTGATGACATTTGGATTTGATGCAAGTGGCTGAAGAATATTCAGGAACGTCAAGTGCAGGTGCGTCCACTTGATGATCAATTTTGTCTTGGATTGAGCGGATATCTCTTAAAACATAAAACATTAAAGTTATAGATATTTCTCTTGGGGTTATATATCACCTTGAATAAGCTCAATCGGAGATTGGATGAGAGAGTTATGCCTATATTACGAAAAGACGTCAAAACTATCTAAAATTCTACAATTATCTTCATTTGCTCTTAATGCCTCTATTTGTGTCCTAAATCAAAAATATAAGAATAATGAATATATTTAGGCATAAAATAAGAACAAAAAATTAAACATTAAGAGAGAAAAATATGGCATTTTATATTCTCATCAATATATTAAATCATGATTATATCTATCTTAAGATAAATGACCATTAATTTTAATAACATGAGTTATATCCATTATTTTCTCATTTCTTTTAGCATTTAAATAGAGTATTTAGAGTGCATTTTTGTGCACTCATCACACCCCCCAACTTACTCATTGCTAGTCCCTAGCAATTTTCATGCAAAATGATGAGAAAGACTAAAGAAAATCACACATAGGGGCCATCTAGACACATTTTTCAAATTTACATATCAAAACAATCTTAGGAATTCAATAACCCTTTCACAAGTAATTCAAATATAGCAATCCACAGAGTGTGTATGTGTTCCAAACTATTTTTATCGAATCAGAGGTTTTGACACATGCAACATTAGAATATCTTAAGCAAAAGGTTCAACTCCATAACTCACGGGTATAGATGTGTTTCATGTAAGGGTTCTCTCTATGGAGTTGACAAAAGTGGACACATACTCTCATGGGAAATTAGGCAATTATGTATAAGTAATAAGCAAACATTTATCTTATGATAGGAATACTAACAATTGAGAATTCTGCCATTCTTTCCATAAGCATACTTAGGATCAGAATAATCAACACAAAGGATTGTAATGTGGGTTAGGTTTTGGGGCTCATAAGAAGAAAAGGGTGAAGGATATTCAAAAACTTTCAAGTATACATAAAAGGGAATCTGTTAAATTTCTCAGTAGACTATACTTTCCTTTTGATGTACTTTTCGACTTTTCAGATTTTTCAGTAATAATACTTTTCCGTCTTCTTTTGCCACTGGTGTCTTCACAATTTGATGAACTCTTTCATCAATAATTTGATGGACACATCTAGCACCATGCCATTTTTGTCATGGTTTTCTTGCCATTTTTGTCATGGTCTTTTTTTTTATTATTTATTTTTTTATTTATTGAAATGGTAATTTCACACTTAGTACACACTTGGAAGTAAAATGGTAGGAAAAATTAGTAAATAAGCTATACTCCAATGTGAAGAGGCATGGATGATGTAGGTATGAAAAGAAAAGGTCATATGTGTATATTGGCTCAAAATTGGCTGCTAGGGTTCTATGATGAAAAGGGTCAGCCTGAAAGGCTCAAACGTTAATCCTAAGTTGACTTTCGTCATATCCCAAGTATATCCACCATTTTACCACAAACCATGTAATGATATTCTCAAAAGAAGTGCCAATTCAACAAATCAATGGATACTTATCACAATTTCTGTATTTGTAAGCTCTCAATTCTCACCAAAATTCACATGAATACTTAAGCAAAATAATTCTCTAGTTACATGTGTCAAATCACCATATTACCACAAAGTTTGGATAAGTGCATAAATGATTCTATGGATGCCTTAGCAAAATGATTTAAGATGGGTTTATTGAATTCACCAAGATGGTTATGAATGAGCATGAGTATCATGTGTGAAAAGATGCCTGTGTGATGTAAATTTTTAAAAAATTTGGCAATTTTTTATATTTTGATTGAAATATGCCACAGAGTTTAAATAACAGATTTGTATTCCCACCCCCCAACTGAAATGAAACATTGTCCTCAATGTTTAAGAATCAGAATTGAATAACTAAATAGGGTAGAATACACTTGATGTGGGATGTGGGTGGCTTGCTTGGCATCAAAGATGGTATTTGTCAAAATAAAATTAACCTATAACAAAATAAAGTAAACAATAAACAAAAAGAAAAGGAATGAAAAGAAAATGAAAGAAAAACATACCTGGAGATGGTCAAGATTGATATACTGGGTCCATAAGTGGAATGTCTTCCACTTCCGAAATTTGTCTATCAATTAAGATTTTGAGGCGCTGACCATTTAATTTGAAGATACATACATCTTTTGGATTTTCTATTTCTACCGCCCCATTTGTGAAAACGTTTTTTACTATAAAAGGGCCGGTCCATCTAGATCGAAGTTTTCCTGGATGCTTATGGAGTCTTGAATCATATAAAAATACTCAATCATTAGGCTTAAATGTTTTTCTCAAAATATTTTTATCATGAAATGCTTTCATTTTAGGCTTATAGATCTTGGAGTTTTCATAAGAAATTCGATTCTTCTAATTCCCTCAATTGGAATTTTCTAAGTTTTCCTGCTTTTTCCAAGTTAAAATTAAAATGTTTAATGGCCCAATATGCTCGATGCTCGAGCTCCACGAGCAAGTGACAAGGTTTTCCAAAAACAATCTATAAGGTGCGTGCCTAAGGGAGTTTTGAAAACTGTACAATAAGCCCAAAGCGCATCAGTCAGTCTTAAAAACCAATCTTTCCGATCCGGGTTAACCCTTTTTTCTAAAATTTGTTTAATTTTCCTATTCGCAAGTTCAACTTGTCCACTTGTCTGAGGGTGGTATGCAGTAGAAAGCTTATGTATCACCCCATATCTTTTCATTAAAGCTTCAAAAGAATGGCTACAAAAATGCGTACCTTGGTCACTATTGATAGCACGTGGGGTACCAAATCGAGACAATACATTTTCTTTGAGAAACTTAATTACCGTCCTGTTATCATTGGTCCTGCAAGGTGCTGCCTCTACCCATTTTGACACATAATCTACTGCCACAATAATATATAAATATCTAAAAGCAGGAGGAAATGGTCCCATAAAATCAATGCCCCAACAGTCAAAAATTTCAATTACCAAAATGGATTTTAAGGGCATCATATTACGACGGGTCATAACTCCTAACTTTGACATCTTTCGCATGAGCGACAATAGATATTTGTATCTTTAAACAAGGTGGGCTAATAAAATCCACACTGCAGGATTTTTGCAGCGGTTTTCTTCATTGAAAAGTGGCCACCACAAGCTTGAGAATGACAAAATTCCAAAATGCTTGCAATCACTTTATTAGGGATGCAATGCCTTAAAATTTGATCAGGGCAGTATTTGAAAAGGTAAGGGTCATCCCAGTACAATTTTCGTACCTCAATCATGAATTTCCTTTTGTCTTGGGTGCTAAAATCCTTTGGTATTTCACCTGCAGCTAAATAGTTCACAATATGAGCCAACCATGGTATAGAAGTAATAGAAAGTAAATGCTCATCGGGAAAATCATCTTTGATTGGCATGTGGTCAGAAGTGTCCTCAAATGTGAGTCTAAAGAGATGGTCTGCCACTACGTTCTTCACTCCTTTCTGGTCCTTGATGGTGATGTCAAATTCCTACAAAAGCTGTAATAGCCCTAAAAATCTTCATCTTAATTTAATTAGTTAATTAAGGGTTAATACACAAGATTAGTGGTAATTGGTGAAAGAACAAAATAGGCTTTGAAGAGATGGGCTTAGGAATGAGACCTTTGGAGAATGGATCAAGTGAATAGGCCAAGAGAGCAATGGTGAGTCCAAAAGCCCATGGAATGAGCCCATGGCCCATCAAGCCCATAGTAGAGACACTTGTCAATTGAAGAAAAATCCTAGAAAATTATCCAAACACCTATAGGAAAATCTAAGTTGGTGGAGGTTGACTAGTAGTTGGATACATGCCATGTAGGATTGAGTGTAGGATCTAATGGAATGATTTTCCTACCATGGTATCTTGGAGGTACAAGACACCATCCCTTGACTTGCCAAGTGAGATCATGGTGTGTAGGGAAGTGACAAGTGGCATGAGGAGAAGCATGGATGAAAGGAACTAGGAGGTTTCGGTGGAAGGCAATCTGTGGGGTTCATTGGAGAATCTCATGGGGTATGGCCACCAACAAGTGATAGGACAAAGGGGAAGAGTGTGTAAGTGGATAAAGTACATGTGTAAGAGAGTATGGTGATGTGAAGAGAGGTATGGTGTGGGTGTAGGTGATTGAAACGACAAAAACTAGGAAGAAGAACAAAGATGATTTTCGGTGAAGCTTAGCTTGGCCGGTCATGCCTTGCTCAAATTCCAAAAAGCATGGCTTTGGAATCACTTGGATGGACACATGAGAGGATAGGGGAATGATGATTGAGTGAAAAACAAGAAAATGGATACTAGAAGCACCAAGGAGCCGCCGGCCATAGGAAGGAAAAGGAGAAAGGGAAATCACCAAGGTATGGCCAAGATTTGATCTTGGAGTGGCCTAGAGTTGTCAATCACTCCATCTATCATTAGCCATACCTAAATATGATGAGAAGAGTACCAAAGACCCTAGGGAAGAGAGCTGGCCGTGTGACCCCTTAGGCAAACCCCTTAAGCTCATTTCACTTGGACACATGCAAACACCCTCATTTCCTCTCCCCCTCTCGGCCAAACTCACTCTAGTCACTCCTACTTTTGCTTCTTCTCTTTTCACCACATAATTTGAAGAACCCTATAGTAGTGAAGCCAAAAAGCAAGAGTGTGGAGGTGATCAATTCATTGGAGAAGGTTAGTGACTAAATCCATACAAGTTTAGGAAGAACACACACACACATGTGACACTTTGTTGTGGTTAGAAGGAAATAGGGTTTCCTTTGAGTTTTATGTTCATGGCTAGCCTAATGAGAGATTTTATATGTGTAATTTCAGATTTAAGCTAAAGTCTAATAGGAGTGTGGTAAGTATACTCCCACTTTTTCCTTAACAACTCTTATATATAGTGAAGT
Source organism: Platycarya longipes (assembly GCA_036559045.1). Classification (NCBI taxonomy): domain Eukaryota; kingdom Viridiplantae; phylum Streptophyta; class Magnoliopsida; order Fagales; family Juglandaceae; genus Platycarya; species Platycarya longipes. The sequence continues at coordinate 16,524,004 of CM071802.1, read as the reverse complement.
GATCATGCTTGTTGGATTAATGGTTGTCATTGCCATGTTTGGATTGAATTGATTCTATTTGTTTGTGATATGGATATTTTGGTGTAAATCTACATGATGAAATAAGCTTAGAATGTGAGTAGAGATGATGAATCAAGTGTTAGTTGCAAAAAGAAAGGAAAAGCATGATTATTTTATGAAATGATGAAATTGATGCATGAAGGATTTTAGTGTTAAATATCAAATTTGATGTTGCTAAGGTAAAGTTTATTTGAGGAAACTAGTGATGAAATTGATTTATTCAAAGAGCATATTGTGTTGAGAAAATGAAAATGGACATGAGAATAATCTATATGATTGATATAAATGGAAATGGTATACACTTGCATATGGAATGAGACCTTTGGAGAATGGATCAAGTGAATGGGCCAAGAGAGCAATGGTGAGTCCAAAAGCCCATAGAATGAGCCCATGGCCCATCAAGCCCATAGTAGAGACACTTGTCAATTGAAGAAAAATCCTAGAAAATTATCCAAACACCTATAGGAAAATCTAAGTTGGTGGAGGTTGACTAGTAGTTGGATACATGCCATGTAGGATTGAGTGTAGGATCTAATGGAATGATTTTCCTACCATGGTATCTTGGAAGTACAAGACACCATCCCTTGACTTGCCAAGTGAGATCATGATGTGTAGGGAAGTGACAAGTGGCATGAGGAGAAGCATGGATGAAAGGAGCTTGGAGTTTTCGGTGGAAGCCAATCCGTGGGGTTCATTGGAGAATCTCATGGGGTATGGCCACCAACAAGTGATGGGACAAAGAGGAAGAGTGTGTAAGTGGATGAAGTACATGTGTAAGAGAGTATGGTGATGTGAAGAGAGGTATGGTGTGGGTGTAGGTGATTGAAATGACAAAAACTAGGAAGAGGAGCAAAATGGATTTTCGGTGGAGCTAGCTTGGCCGGTCATGCCTTGCTCAAATTCCAAAAAGCATGGCTTTGGAATCACTTGGATGGACACATGAGAGGATAGGGGAATGATGATTGAGTAAAAAACAAGAAAATGGATGCTAGAAGCACCAAGGAGCCGCCGGCCATAGGAAGGAAAAGGAGAAAGGGAAATCACCTAGGTATGGCCAAGATTTGATCTTGGAGTGGCCTAGAGTTGTCAATCAACCCATCTATCATTAGCCATGCCTAAACATGATGAGAAGAGTACCAAGGACCCTAGGGAAGAGAGCTGGCTGTGTGACCCCTTAGGCAAAACCCCTTGAGCTCAATTCACTTAGACACATGCAAACACTCTCATTTCCTCTCCACCTCTCGGCCAAACTCATCCTAGCCATTCCTACTTTTGTTTCTTCTCTTTTCACCACATATTTTGAAGAACCCTATAGTAGGAAAGCCAAAAAGCAAGAGTGTGAAGGTGATCAATTCATTGGAGAAGGTTAGTGACTAAATCTATACAAGATTAGGAAGAACACACACACACATGTAACAATTTGTTATGGTTGGAAGGAAATAGGGTTTTCTTTGAGTTTTATGCTCATGGCTAGCCTAATGGGAGATTTTATATGTGTAATTTCAGATTTAAGCTAAAGCCTAATAGGAGTGTTGTAAGTATACTCCCACTTTTTCCTTAACACGTCTTATATATAGTGAAGTGATCATGTTTGTTGGATTAATGGTTGCCATTGCCATGTTTGGGTTGGAATGATTTTTCTTGCTTGTGATATGAATATTCTTGGATAAATTTATATGATGGAACAAGCTTAGAATATGAGTAGAAATGATGAATCAAGTGTTAGTTGCAAAAGAGAGGAAAAAGCATGATTATTTGATGAAATGATGAAAATGATGCATGAAGGATTTTAGTGCAAAATGTTAAATTTTGGTGTTGCTAAGGTAAAGTTTATTTGAGGAAACTAGTGATGAAATTGACTTATTCAAAGAGCATATTGTGTTGAAAAAAAAATGAAATTGGATAGGAGAATAAACTACATGATTGATATGAATGGGAATGGTATACACTTGCATATGGAAGAAATGATCACTTGTGTATGATGTATAGAAATGTTTATTTGGAATTTTATGATATTTAAGGTTGAGATTTGGAAGATTAATATTATAATTGCTTTGTGGTGATTTTGTTTAGTTTAACTCATAGAAGAAACTTTTAGGAAAGGAAGTTTGAATAGACTAAGGGGAGGAATTCCCTAAGTTAAAAAGGTGAATGGAGGAAATAGGAATGACTAAGTTTGGAGGTGAAAATGGTTACTTAGGAAACACTAAGGTTTCGGTTACCCCTTGCTAAGGAGGGTACATGATTTGATTTGGTACTTTAAAAATTGATTGGAGGAAATTGGAAGTCAAATGATGAAGGAAAGCCCTAGAAACTCTCTAGGAGAATTCGGCCATGGTGGGTTGGAGATGGGCCCAATACCCCACTTCAATCCTAGGCCCATTTTGGGTATAGAACATGATGACTAAGTAGGAAAATTGTGGAATTATCCCAAAAGACGGAGAAAGAAAATGAAATGTGAATGCACTCGAGCCTGTCTCGGGTTCTTGCATGAAAATAAGTAAGCATGCATGTCCCATGCATAAGTCATGAAAAGAAGGTTTTTAAAGTCAAGCATGTTTTTAAGAAAAAGGAAAAGAAAAGAAAAGATTGAACTTTTGAAAGAAAAGAAATAAAGTTTTATATGAACCCCAAAGGCTGGGACGGGGAAGTGCCCCAGTGGAACTCCCTGTCCACTCAGGAGTGTTTAGAGTCGAGTGGAAGCCCCTGGGTCGACGAAGAACAGTCGGCGGACCGTGTATGGCTCCAAAAGGTGTCCGGAGCGCGGTAGCACCTAACGCTGGTGGGTGCCCAAGGACGGATGTGGTGTAAGGACCTGCCGTTTTAAAGTTATAAGACGCACTCACTTTCAGTGATGCGGTAACCAGCAGGGAACACGCGGTGCTAGGGGAACCGTGTTGTGTCTCATACATGTTAAGTGAAAAGTCATGACAAGAAGGGCTTTCGAGCCATAAGAAAGATCTGTTCAAGATAAGTGGCGCCTAAGAAAGAATGAAAGATACGAAATGTTTTAAAGAAATGTTTTGAAAAGTAACGATGATATGAAAAGAAGTTTGAAAGAAGAAGTCTGCATGAAAGTTTTATGAAAAGAAGTCTGAAAGAAGTATGTCTGTTTAAAAGTTTTCATGAGCATGTGCATGAGTCAGTCATTCATTGCATGTGCATTAGTTAAGAATGTTTTGTTCACTTATCTGTATATCTGATATGTTCTGGTTTAAGTGTTAGTGTACTTGCTGAGATTTCTCCCGAAATCTCACCCCCTTTTATTATCTTTACTATTGCTCCCTTGGGAACAATAGAAGTCATTGCAGGACATGATGGATCCTCGGATTACGACTCTCGAGAAGATGGGTCGGACCCTCATGGGCCCGACTAAGCCTGAGACTGCCGGGCCAGTGACCCTAGACCTGTTGGGTCAGTGGGCGGCAGAGTCGCTTCCTATGGCGACTTACTTTTTTGACGACCTACGCCCTACGGGGTGCTGTATGGTGCTGGGAGTTGACGGGCTCCTCCACATGGGACGCCTGTTTACGTCATCCTCTGGGATGATGTGTGACGTAGGTCCAGGACTGAGTCTGGACAGCCTTCGTTACGGCCCGAACTATAAGAAGATAAAAGAAGAACCCGCCTATTAGTATGGTTGGCGGAGGGAGGAGTGGATCAACAGCACCTTTATTTTGTATACACCGATGTATTTTGTGGAAAAATCTTCCCGCTGTTTTGGGAAGTACTTTTGTATAAAACTGTTTACATTGGTGACTTTATTCTGATATATATATGCATGTGACGTTTAATTTGGGTTTTATTTCGTTAACCATGTGATGTGCGACAAGCGTAACGTTTTGTCGTTTATTTATGGCTTGACCTTTTTTCGCTGCGATATAAAAAAAAAATAATACCTGTGTATGTAATAAAAAAAAATAAAAAAATAAGGCTCTCACAAGTAAAGATGAGGGATGACTTCCTTGTGACGTTCGTCCCCGGCGTCGCATTTTGCGTACGAACCTAAGCACAAGCTGGGGCGCCGACATCGTATGAATTCTTTTGATAGTAATTCTTCTATCTGCACTTTCAATTACTTGAGTTCCGTTGGCGCCATTCGATATGGTACCTTATGAACTAGAGCCGTAGCAGGTTTCAATTCTATGGTAAATTTCGTCTCGCGATCCGGAGGTAGTCTAGGCAAATCCTCTGAGAACACTCGAGGGAAATCTTGTACCACTGGAATTTCTTCAATACTCTTCCTATCCTCGGTTGCATTGGAGGACATCAACAAGAATGCTTTCGCCTCTCCTTTCAGGCTCTTGACTGCTTCCCTTGCCGTCACAATAGAAGGAATCGAGCTAACCATCTCTCCCGCGTAACGCAGTTCTTGTTCTCCTGGCAGCTCAAACGTTATCTCCTTTTTGTGACAGTCGATCTTGGCGAAATGCTTGGATAGCCAGTCCATTCCCAGTATTACGTCAAATCCCAACAGGTGAAAAACTATTAAGTTGGCATTCATTCGTACTCCAGCAATCTCTAAAGGACAATTCCTTGCTATCCGCTGGCAGCCTATCATTCTTCCATCTGGGAGGGCTACCAGTACCTTTTGATCTAAGGGTTCTACTTCTAGGTTACACTTTTGCTTGCAATTATAGGAGATGAAGGATCTTGTCGCTCCAAAGTCAAACAATGCATACACTATATTACGCATCAGAATGATCTCCCCTATAAAAATTTTCTACTATTATTGAGCTAGCAAAAATCATTTCGTAATTTAAATTAAGACAAGGTAGAGTCTTTTACCAGTAATGATGCCTGCATTAATAGCTTCCTCATCTTCCATATCCACTTCTCTCGGGGTAAGAGCATATACCTTGGCTTTCATGGGAGTCTTTGCTTTCTCTCCTGGTAGCGTGGACCCGCTAACGACCATTCGAGGACAGTCGCGGACTCTATGGCCTTTCAGACCACATTGGAAATAGGCTCCTGTCGCCACCCGACACTCGCCGGGATGCGGTCGTCCACATGTTTTGCAAGGCGGCAAGGATGTTGGTACTCCTGGCCCGCTCATCTTGCCTTTCCCTTTATCCTCAAGGAAAGCAATTCTTTTCTTCCTAGCGTCCCTCCCAGAAGAGTATGGAAAATTCCTCTTTCTATTCATCTGTACTTGGTTAATCAAACTCTTCTGCTTTGCCTCAGCGATAGCCGCTACATTTACTAGCTCTTGGAAATTTTCAATTTGCATGCAAGCTACCTGGTTACGGATTCTTGGCTGCAACCCGTCTTGGAATTTCTTCGCTCGCATTTTCTCGGTGGATACCAAATGAGGAGCGAATTGCGCCATTTCCATGAATTTCGCGGCGTATTGATTCACTGTCATGCCCCCTTGTCCTAGTGTGGCGAATTCCATGGCCTTTTGCTATTTGACGGATTCAGGGAAGAAGCGGTTGTCAAATTCTATCTTGAAGCGTTCCCAGGTGGGATCCACATTCTCTCCCAGTTCCTCCTTTAGTAGCTTCCTTTTTGTATCCCACCACAGTCCAGCCTCTCCCTGTAGCAGGTGTCCCGCATATTGTACTTTCTGGGTCTCCGTACACCCGCTGATCTTGTAGGTACGTTCCAAATCCATAATCCATCCATCCGCTCTCATAGCTCCTTCCGTTCCCATGAAGTTCGGATACCAGTAGACTAGGAACTTTTCGTAAGGACAACCCGACGTTCCTCCGCCGGTTTGTGGATGGCATCTGCCTTGTTCCATCTGGGTTTTTACTAATTCTGTCATCTAACAGATTGCCTCAGCTATGGCCTGTCCTCCGTCCATTGGGGTATTCCGTGCTTCCCTTTCTCCGGTTCTAGGGGTAGTATTCAGTGGCGTCTCTCCTACCGTAGGACTGCCAGGATTCGGATCATCTCATTCTGGAGGTGCACTGGGCCTTGGGGTAGGAGTACAACGTTTTCCTCCTGCCATATCTCTCCTGAAAGCACAGAATTTACACGTGAGTTACCCAAACTCCGGTATTCTATTTTGATCTTCACAGTAACTATCCTCATCTTCAACTAGTCCTCCAAAACTTGTCAAGTATAATACGAAAAGGTCATGTCCTATACCATGTGATTTCTTTTTCCTAGGACTTGTGGTTTTTTACCTAGAGACTTAACTGCTTTGATACCACCGTTGTCGACGCCCCAATCCACGCTTGGGATCGCACATGAATAGAAATGTCGGGGATGAGCGACGCAAGGAAGTTCACCCCTCGTCATATCATACGTGTATATTTTTTTTTTAAAAAAACGTCGAAGAAAGATTATCGCAGAGAAAAAAAAAAGGTCAAGCCTTCAATAATACGTATCACATGGTTACGCTATTGATCCCAAAACAAATAGCATACATAGCCCAAAATCAAGTTACATAACCTTGTCCAGAGAAGCATAATAGTACTTCCCACAAGCGGGAAGACTTTACAAAATACGTAAATAATGGGCGTTGTGGGATCAGATTTGGCCCAAAGGCCCAACAGCCAAAGGAGCCCACCAGGAAGGAAAAGGCCCAACAGTGATGGAAGCCCACCAGGAAGGAAAATCATACTAAGGGCCCAATTCTGCAGAATCCAAAATATATATCAAACCCGTCGCCACCTTTATCGGGATTTTAAGCAGATACGGAATATCAACAAACTCAGAAAGATATATCATGCAGATACGCAATCACGATGATTACGGAAGGCGTTACAAGGGATATGTATCGTCCCAGAGGCTTATAAATAGACCAGGTAAACCTCAACTATGGAGATTAAGAATTATTCCCTTAAATACGTGATCACTAACTTGAGCGTCGGAGTTATCCCAGGTGGGAAAGCCACCATCTTCCTTTAATTCTTCTTGCAGGTAACGGTAGCAGGAGGCCGGCGAGACACGTCCTCAACAGGCGTTACAAAATAAAGTGGGACTTAACACTGCCCATGGAGTTCAATAGACGGGCTTCTTCTTTATCTTCTTAAGGTTCGGGCCCCAGCGAAGCCGATCCAAGTATAAGCTAGGCCCTACCTCACTTATCGCCCTAGAGGGTGGTCCACAAATGCGTCCCAAGTGAAAGGACTCGTCTACCCCTAACACTAAGCAATACCCCGCAGGGTATAGACGGACTGAACTGTACATCGCCCTTTTTAGTGACTCCACCTCCCACTGGCCCGGAAGGTTCAGAGTCACTGGCCCCCTAAGGGTGGCCTTAATCAGGTCCCTGAGGGTCCGAGGTATCATCACTGGGGTTGTATTCGGTTAAGCCATCATCACCTGCAATTACTTCTATCGTTCCCAAGAGGGAAGGATAGTAAGGACATAGAGAGGGGTGAGATTTCGGGAGAAATCTCAACAAGTATATCAACATTTTAACGAAAGCATTTCAGGCATATGGTTAAGTGAATAACAAGCAAATACAAACATATACAGTAACATGAGACTCATGCTGGGACCGACGCACATGTTCGTGACAAAAATTCATCTTTCTTATCTCTTCTGAACTTCCAATGCATACTTGTTCGTAAAATCGTATAGCGAAATCTTCTCAATTCATGTTCTCCGAGGAGACATTTCATTCAAAAAAATTTCTCCTTTTCTTATCTTAGGCGCCACTTATCAGATCATATACGGCCCGAGAGTGCTTTTTCTTTTTGTCATGACTTCATATTTGGACACCTCACGGTTCCCCTATGCAACGTGTGCTCCCCGCTAGTTACCGTCACACCCAGCGACCATGTCAACCTAGGTGAATACGTTTCGCGCCCTTTCGTGCTCTTCGTCACTTGGGTATTTCTCTCCGAGTAACTACAAACTTTTCATATGGTGAGGCCGAGACCAACACCGCTTTTATGGCACTCACTAGCATTAGGTGCGACCACGCTCCGAACACCTTTTGGAGCCATACATGGTCCACCAATTGTGCTTCATCGACCCAGGAGTTTTCACTCAATTTAGACACTCCTGAGTGAACAGAGAGTTCCACTGGGACATTTCCCCGTCCCAGCCTTTGGGGTTCTTCTAAAACTTTAATTCATTTCTTTCGAAAACGTGTTTGACTCAAAACATGGGTTTTTGTGCTTATGCATGAGACATGCAACTCTTAACTTTGTGATGCAAAACTTGAGGCGAACTCGAGTACATACATTTAGTTGTTTCCACACGAAATCCCTATCTCATTAACTCATCACTCATGCGAAAACACTTAAACGGGTATAACAGAGTAAGTAGGGTGCTCGGCTTCCACCCCTAGGGTTTAGGCCGAGACCCACATTGTCTCCACTTGGTGTTTTCTTCCTTCATTCACTTTCTTTTCACTCTCTAGCCCTAGTTCAATATTTAAAACAATTTCTTAACCTTACAAGTGGGCAACCCGAAACCCTATAACCCTTAGGTTTAGTGTTTCTTTCCTTAGCTCATCAAAACTAGTGTCCTACTTGAGTACTCTAGGTGAAACCGAACCTATACATGTCATTCCCCCACTCCTTATATTTCTACTTCTCCAAAATATCCAAACACAATATTTAATGAAAGGGAAATAAGACCTCAAGATTTCCACTCCAAGAAATCCTCCAAACCGAAACTCCACAAGCATGCATTTCTTTAGCAACCATCAATCAATAATAATAACAATATCTTCCAAGAATAGTGCAACTAACTTCCACCAATACTCTATGAATATTTATCCCCACATGGCATTTCAATAGGCAAGATATTTGCTACTAGAATCAAGATGTTTCCTTCAAATGATATATCCCACATTACCCAACATTCAACAATTTTAACATACTCATGCTTACATGCTTTTCCTCACAAAACCACCAAGAACATCAATCACATTATAACCCTTTATTTAAGAAAGAACATAGGTTCTAAACATGGAATCTAACCAAAATAGCATTTCTACCCGCAAAGCTTCATCATGGCATGTAAAGCAAGAAACCAAGTAATACAAGCATATACAAGCATATACAAGCACATTCAAACACATTCACTCAAAAAATATACTAGAGATGCTAAAGGCAAAATAGGAATATACTTACAATTCTCCTAACTAGCTTATATGAGTTCTGAAAATAAGAGAAGTATTTTATTAGAATATGCTAAAAACACACCATTTTCAAAATGAGATTTCTTTTTAGAAAGCATGAACCTAGGAAGTGTTCTTCATTACACTTTTAGGTTTATCTTAAAGAAACCAAGTCACTTACCTCTTCTGGGATTTCCTCCTTCCAAAACCACTAGCTTCCTCTTCTTCTAAGCTTGGAGTGTTTAGGTGTTTAGGTGGTGAAGTGAACTGAAGCAAAGTGGAAGAAATGGAGAGTGAGTTGCCGTGAGGTGGAGGGTGAGTGGGGTGTGTGTGTGTCCGAATGAAGCAACCAAATGGGTGGGGAAGCAAGGCCATTCAGCCAAGGGACTCTCCTAGGCTTAGGCCACTCATTCCACTAAGTTTGGGTGACATGTGATGGGTTTGAAAGACCTTTGAGTGACTCCCATCACTTGATCACATCAAACCTAATCTAGTTCATTCTAGGTTGAAGATTTTGCTTCCTCTTCCTCCCCACATGGCCGGCCTCTCTCTCAAGGGTTCCAACCCCTTTTCATCATCTCACATCACTTCTTGTCTCCCCAACCATAATCTCATAGGTCACTCCAAGGGATTTGAGGATCACTTTTTGGGAGAAGGCAAAAGTGGGGTCGGACCCCTTGCCTCCATCCGAAACCCTTCCTTCTTCCTACTCTCATTTCCCTCTTGTCACATGCTCCATCAATCAACTAATCACTTCATCTCTTACACATGCTTGTCCTATCACTCTTACACAAATCCATAGCCTAGATTTGGTAGCAAAAAGGATGTCAAAAAGGGGAGGGGGAGTCGGCTATACACCATACCTGAACCCTCTATTTTCTTCCTCCAACCTTTGTGTCCATCAATCCACATCTCATGTCATCTTTCTCTTACACCCTTTTACACATCAAGTCTTGTCTAGTCTTACACAATCTTACATGTCCATTCCATCTAGATTTGGATATATATTTGTGAGAAAATTTCTAAGGCATTCGGCCATAGCTCCCACCGAAGCCCTCTCTCTTTTCTCATCTTCAAATCTTCTCAAATCTTGCCTCATCATTTGACTAGATATGGTAGAATCCCATGATGATCTTATTTGGCAAAAATCCTATGCCTCACACGCCTATCTAGGCAGGAAAATATGTGAAGATTCCATTTTCGTCTTCTCTTTCCTTTCTCCAACCAAAACAACTAGTCAACTTTTCCATCTACTAGTATTTTCTTTCTTTCAACCACTAGTCTTGGTTTAACTTACTAAACTTCTCTTAGCTTGACATGTGTCATCAAGCATGGGCTTGGGTTGACTATTGGACTTCCTTTCATGGACCTATGGGCTTGTCCTCCCCCACTTAGGCCCAAAACTTTTGTTATGGCCTTAAGGCCTTCAACTTCTAAGCCCACCTTTTAAGACTTTTCCTACTAAATTACCTAAGTTACTAAACCCTACTTGCTTAATTAACTAGAAGCAAAGTATGGAAAATTTGGGGGTAGTCACAATAAGCGCATTAGAAGTAGCAAGAAAAGGTCTACCTAAAATTAATGGAATTTTAAAGGTGGTTTCTACAGCAGAACTAGTGTCTAGAATTAAGAAATCAACAGGATAACAAAATTTGTCAACTTGAATTAAAACATCCTTTACCACACCCCGTGGTGCTCTGACTGAACGATCAGCCAATTGCAATACCACAAAAGTTGGTTTGATTTCTCCCAATCCAAATTGCAAATAAATAGAATATGGCATCAAATTTACACTAGCCCCTAAATCTAGCAAGGCCTGTCCAAGCTCATGATTGCCAATGTTCCATGTGATGGTTGGACATCCAGGATCCTTGTATTTAGGGGGGGTTTGCTGTTCAATTAGAGCACTCACTTGCTCTGTCAAGAATGCTGTCTTCTTCACATGATGCTTCCTCTTAACTGTACACAAATCTTTGACAATTTTTGCGTAAGTAGGAACTTGTTTAATTACATGCAAAAGGGGAAGATTAACTTTTACGTGTCTAAGATTTTCCAAAATATCATTGTTATGATCTAGAGTTTGTTTGTTTGACTTTAATGCTTGAGGAAAAGGTACCTTAACAGGATTTTCTGTTACCTCAGGTTCCTCGGGTTTTGTTACCTCAAGTTCTTTGGGAAGCTCAGGACTGTTGCTATCTTGATCTTTCTCTACATCCTTTGTTTTGTCTATTATTGGATCACGTAGAGACTTACCAGTTCGTGTCACAATGGCGTTTATGTCCTTCAGATCTCCTTGTGCCATATGTTGACCATAAGGTACAAACTGAGCTTGAGAAGGAAACTTACCTTTCTCATTCATAGTCAAAGAACTCATTATTTTAGACACCTGGCTCTTTATTTCCTTATTTTCTTCGACAACCCGCGTAATCAAAGATTCAAATTTCTAATTAGTTTTACCCTGTATTTAAATAAAAGTATGCAAAGTATCTTCTAAAGAATTTCTAGAAGATTGAGGTGCATGGTATGGTGCAGGATATGATCTAAAGGATTGTGCAGGCTGCTGGTTTTCAGACTTCCAGCTGAAGTTGGGATGATTACGCCATCCTGGGTTGTAGGTTTCAGAGTAAGGTGTGAAGGACTTTTTGTACATACCCAGAGCATTACTTTGTTCCTCATACATACCATTCATGTTAGTATGTGTAGGACACTCTTGGGCATGATGATCTATCCCACCATAGACAACACATGGCCCAAAAGATTCTGCATGATTAGCTATGTGTGTTGGTTTTGAGTTTTTGGTTTTCAATAACTCTAATTCTCTGGTGAGCATTTCAACCTTAGCTTTAAGGTTATCCTCTTCCCTTAGATGGTATATACCACCACTCGGGTTTCCTGTAGGCCGTGACCTGTTTGTACTATCAGCAGCACTAGGTCCAGTCCAAGTATGAGCTTTTTCAACAAGCTCATTGAGGTACTCTATGGCCTAATTCCCCATTGCACATCATTTCCACGAATTGACATTCCCTGGGCGTAAGCCCTTCATAGAAATAACTCACTAAGCGCCAATTTTCATATCCATGGTGAGGACACATACTCAACAATTCTTTAAATCTTTCTCAAGACTGATATAAAGTCTCACTATCCTTTTGTGCAAAGGTGGAGATTTGTCTTTTTAAAGCATTGGTCTTATGTTGGGGAAAGTATTTATTGAAAAACACTTGAGTCATCTGACTCCATTTTCCAATAGACCGCGGTCTTAGTGAGTACAACCAACTCTTAGCTTTATTTTTCAAAGAAAAAGGAAAGAACTTTAGCCTTACCGTGTCGTCAGTGGTATTTTGACTGATGTTGCAACTACTTCCTCAAACTCCCTAATATGAACATAGGGGTTTTCAGTTTCTAAACCATGGAAAGTCAGAAGTAATTGTATCATTCTTGTTTTGAAATCTACATGACGAGCGTTAGGTGAGAACATAATATAGGATGGTGTGGCTGTTCGTGCGGGATGAAGATAATCTTGGAGGGTTCTAATAGGTTGGTCAACGTGTTCACTCATCGCGTCAGAATTGGAAGAATTATCAAACAAGCAATTTGAAAAATTAGATTCTGAATCTGATTCTAGCACGGGTCTACTAGCAAACCGTCCAAAAGCGTCTCTGTACCTGCGCATGCAAAGTAAACAAAAGTGTAATACTGAAAAAAATATATATTACAAAAAGAAAAAAATAAAATAAAATAAATATGCAGAAAGCTAAAAAGAAAATGAACGAAATTACCGCCTTTTTTTTTTTTACAAACTGCTAACAAAAACTACAAATTCTTCTACCGTCTCCCCGGCAACGGCGCCAAAATTTGATTACGCCTAAAGAATAATGCGGTCGTTTGCAGTATAGCTTTGGGGAGTCGATTCCACAAGGAGATGGCTTGAGAAATTGAAAAATAGTAATGAAATTAACAAAAAGATTTAGAAGAGTGTGAAAAGTGATTTTTGAAGTATGACGTATGAAAGGGGGTCCAACTTGCCCAAGCCCGAGCCCACAAGATTATCCGGCCCAAGGCCCGTTACCCGCACCCACCTCGACGCAGCGTCCGAATTCAACTGGGGAGACCGAAATCGGGGACGAGCCGAGTCCCTGATTTTCTCGATCTGGGCAGGAAATGGTTAAACCGGCTTCGAGAACACGCTAAAGGCAGAACGGCGGCTCACGTGCGGGTATATCTCCTGAACCCGTCTCCCATCAAGACCACTCCCGCATTTATGAACGACAGACAGCCGCCGGTCTACATCCCCCCCTTTCTTCAATACAGAGACACTACAAACATACACCATTAATTCCCAAATTGACAAAAGATACAGCGGCATTTAATGCCCCTGTCCAAAAGGGGCTAATCAAGCATTAATTGGGAGGATACTCAATTAATGCGATGAGACCGACCGAATCAGACCAGGTTTCCTTATCAAGGATGACGGACGAGTGACGCCCCGATTTCGGCGCTCTCGTCGCACGAACCCTCTTCCCGGGGGGGGCACCTATAAATAACACCCGACCAACGACGGAAAGACGGTACGCTCACAGATTCTCTTATTCCCTCTATTATATATCTCCTCCCATACACTAACTTGATCGTCGGAGCGGTCCCGGACCCCAACCTCTCTTGCCCTTGTTTTGCAGGTTACCATCATCCGGGATTCGGTAGACAAGATAGCAGAATACGTCCTTAACAGTGGCGCCGTCTGTGGGATTCGATTGTTTTTGATCAACGTACTTTCTGCATGTCTACTCTACCGCTGTCCCAAACGACCAAGCACGACCAGCAGACAGATCAGTCGATGGAAGAAAGGCTGGAAGCGTTGGAAGAAATGGTGAGGAAGTTGAAGGAGGAGAATGCGGCCCTCCGGCAACCACGCGAAGAAGCATCGGCCCGCGGCGAAACCCACCTGGGAGAGAATGCGAGCCCCCGACTCCCTGAGGAGAGCGAAGCCTCAAAAGGAGAACGACGCCGGATGCACACCGAGCTAAAGGAGTTGGGAGACAAGTACGCTGAAATGGCAAAACTGATCAGCCCGGCAGCAGGGCATCTCTCCTCGCAGGGAAGCATAGGAACACCCTACAGCGCAGACGTCCTGGCCGTCCCTCTCCCGCCCAAATTCAAGGTCCCACAGGTGGAACTGTATGATGGGTCTCAGGATCCTGTGGAGCACATAGAGGCTTTTAGAGCCCATATCAGCCTACATGGCTATCTCGGCGAGGTAGCGTGCCGAGCTTTCCCCCTCACACTGAAGGGAATGGCTAGGACATGGTTCGGGACCATTCCTCCAGGATCCGTCAGTAGTTTCAAGGCGTTAGCCCGACTCTTCATCACCCAGTTCATGGCTAGTAGGAAACGAAGGCGCCCAGCGGCGTATCTATTGACCGTCAAACAAGGAGAGAAGGAAAGCCTGAAAGAGTACCTGACCAGGTTCAACGAAGAAAGAATGACCACCGACAACCAGGACGAAAAGATCACCCTAGCGGCCCTCCTGGGCGGTGTATGGCCCCGGAGCCCCTTCATGGCGGAGATAGCCCGCAAAACTCCAACCACCTTGAACGGGTTCATGGATCAGGCTGACGGATTCATCAACGCCGAAGATACGCTCGAAGCCCTAGTAGCTCCGCGGCGCGGGGAGCTCCGACAGCACGATCGAAAAACAACCAGTGCCGGGGAAGGTTCCAGCAGGCATCGGGGGGGTAGGAAGTTCCCAGATGAGACGAGGAGAAGGGACCCCCCACGGGAACACAGACTGTCATCATGGCCTCAATCCAGCTTGGCGGTGGAAGATCAGAGCCGAGCAGAATCTAGGCGAGAATCCATCAGAAGAAGAAGAGGGGATATGTACTGCGAATATCACAAGTCCAAGGGCCACAACACCAAAGACTGCCAGGCCTTGAAAAACAGTCAGAGGGATGAACAGATGAACGACCGAAGAGACAGAACCCGGTCGAGGACCCCTCGTCGGGAGCAAGAGTCAAGCAGACGCCGAGGCGAACCTGCATCCGGCCACCCAGCAGGAGAAATCAGAACCATTGCCGGGGGACCATCCCGAGGAGGGACTACGTCCTCCTCTCAAAGGGCACACGCCCGGAGAGCCAGATATGGGGAAGTCTACTCACTGGGGCAGGCGCCGAGGCAGGGCAACCCGGGTCCCAGAGGGGAATCAATAGTTTTCAACGAGCAGGATGGGAAGGGCATCGCCTTTCCGCACGATGACGCTTTGGTGATATCAGCATTGGTGGCCAATTTCACAGTTAAGAGGATGCTGGTCGACAACGGAAGTTCAGCCGATATCCTATTCTGGGAGGCCTTCGTGCAGATGGGGATCGACCCTCGCCAACTTCAGCCTATCCGAGCCCCCCTTAGAGGGTTTACGGGTGAAGCAGTGCACCCCGAGGGCCTGATAACTCTCCCGGTTTTGATGGGCTCCACGCCCAGGACCGCGTCCATCATGACTGAATTCCTGATCGTGAAAGCTCCCTCCTCCTACAACGCCATCCTAGGGAGACCGACCCTAAACAACTTGAGGGCAGTCACTTCTACCTACTACCTCAAGATGAAGTTTCCGACCGACAGAGGAGTGGGCGAAGTCAGAGGAGAGCAGGTTACCTCCAGGGAATGCTACGCCCGGGAATTGAAGCACAAGGACAGTTCCGTGGCTACGATCTCCCTGGAGGACAAGCATGTTGAGTTTCCACCTGCACCTCCCCGAGCAGTGTGGGACGATGAAATCAGGGACGAAGCGACACTGCGCCAAGCGGAACCCAACGAGCCTTTGGAATTGATTTCGGTCGATGGCAACAACCCAGATCGGACAGTGCGAGTCGGAACCAGAATGGACCCGGGAGTACATGCGGAACTCAAGGCCCTCCTCATTGAGCACAAAGACGTGTTCGCCTGGACACCCGCAGACATGCCCGGAATCGATAGGTCTGTAATAGAACACCGGCTGTGTGTCAACCCGACCGCCTGGGCAGTTAGGCAAAAAAGAAGAAGCTTCTGTGCTGAGAAGTATGCCGCCATTGCAGAAGAAGTGGACAGACTTCTGACCTTTGGGCTCATCCGAGAGGCTCACTACCCGGAATGGCTGTCTAACGTAGTACTGGTAAAGAAGGCCAGCGGGAAATGGCGCATGTGCGTAGACTTCACCGATCTGAACAAGGCCTGCCCCAAAGATAGTTTCCCTCTACCGCGCATCGACCTCATTGTGGATTCAACTGCTGGGCACTCTCTCCTCAGCTTCATGGACGCCTATTCGGGTTACAATCAGATCAAGATGAGCACGGACGACGAGGAAAAAATGGCGTTCATTACAGATCGCGGACTCTATTGCTACACTGCCATGCCTTTTGGGCTCAAGAACGCGGGGGCTACTTATCAACGCTTGGTTAACCGTATGTTTAAAAAGCAAATCGGGAGAAACATGGAAGTTTACGTCGACGACCTCCTGGTCAAGAGCCGCTCCCCTAACGATCATGCGATGGACCTGAAAGAGGCCTTCTCTATCCTGCGACATTATCAGATGAAGCTCAACCCTGCCAAGTGCACCTTCGGGGTCGAATCCGGCAAGTTCTTAGGGTACATGGTCTCTGAACGAGGAATCGAGGCCAACCCCGAGAAGATACAGGCTATCCTCGGAATGGCACCACCGAGGAACCTGAATGAAGTCCAGCGACTGGCTGGCCGAATTGCTGCTCTCAGCCGGTTCATAGCAAGGTCGACCGATCGATGCCTTCCCTTCTTCCAGGTCCTCCGAAAAGCACGCGAGTGGGACACATCGTGCGGGCAGGCATTCGAACAGCTCAAAGATTACCTGACGTGTCCCCCGTTACTTAGCCAGGCAACTCCCGGAGAGACCCTTGTGGCTTACTTGGCAGTCTCGCCTCATGCAACATCTGCAGTTCTAGTGAGAGAAACCGATCGGGGTCAGAAGCCTGTGTACTATGTCAGCAGGGCACTCCAAGGAGCAGAGGCCAGGTACCCCCGTACGGAGATGATGGTATTTGCCTTACTGACAGCTGCGCGTCGGCTGCGTCCATACTTCCAAGCCCACACCATAAGAGTAATGACCGATCAGCCCCTCGGAACCATTCTCCAGAAGCCCGATACGTCCGGTCGATTAGCCAAATGGGCAATCGAGCTGAGCGAATTTGATCTAACGTTCCAGCCCCGAACGGCGATGAAAGCGCAAACCTTGGCAGATTTTGTCGCGGAATACACTGGGTTTCCAGAAGAGATCCCCAATGAACCTCGGGAGCAGGCGTGGCAGCTGTACGTTGACGGGTCCTCATGCCGAGCCGGGGGTGGAGCAGGTGTGCACATCGTCACCGACCAGGGCGTCCAACACAACTACGGTATAGGCCTAACCTTCAAGGTAACCAACAATGAGGCAGAATACGAGGCCCTCATAGCCGGAATGACAATTGCCAGGGTCCTCGGGGCGACTGAGCTGGAGGCCCGAACTGATTCTCAAATAGTTTTTCACCAAGTACTCGGCCAGTGCATTACCAAGAGCGAAAAATTGAAAAAATATCTGGAGCTCGTGTGCATCGAGAGAGATCGATTCAGTTACTTCCGTTTACTGCAGATCCCAAGGGAAGAAAATCATATAGCGGATCGGTTGGCAAAAGTTGCGTCGGGAAAAGATGAGCATCCTCCCCCAGAGAACACTGAGATCAGAACGATAGATACTCCCTCCACGGGCAGCGAAGTGGGAGTAGTGGCTGTCGCAGATCCCGACTGGGCAACCGATATCACAGCATACCTCCGTACAGGCACATTACCTCCCGACCCGGGCCAGGCCCGCAAGATAAAGAATAGATCGTCCAGATTCACACTGATCGACGAATCGCTGTACAGAAAGGGCTTCTCTGAACCATTGCTCAGGTGTGTAACGAGAGAAGAAGGGCAATATATACTGGCCGAAATCCATGAAGGAATCTGCGGGGCTCACACGGGGCCTAAAACGCTAGCCGCCCGCACCACCCGTGCTGGGTACTACTGGGCGTGTTTGTTCCAGGAAGCAAAAGATTTCGTTAAAAGGTGCCCGAAGTGCTAAGAGTACAGCCCAGTGTTGCACTCCCCATCGGAAGAACTCACTTCGATAACATCCCCCTGGCCCTTTGACCAATGGGGACTCGACCTTATAGGACCATTCCCAGTAGGGAGGGGTGGGACTAAATTCATAATAGTGGCAGTGGATTATTTTACGAAGTGGGTAGAGGCCGAAGCCCTTGTCAGTATCACTTCTCAAGCCATCACAAAGTTCTTATGGAAGTCGATTGTTTGCCGGTTCGGGATACCCCAGAGCTTCATATCAGACAACGGAAAGCAGTTCGATTGCAGTCATTACCGAGAATGGTGCTCCGAGTTGAAGATCAAGGTGAAGTACTCTTCCCCCGGCCACCCGCAGGCTAACGGGCAAGTCGAGGCGACCAACAAAACCATCCTCAATGCGCTGAAGAAAAGACTCGGAATGCATAAAGGGGCCTGGGCCGATGAACTTCCGGGGGTCCTCTGGGCTTATCGCACAACGGTCCGAACCCCCACGGGTGAAACGCCGTTTGCCCTAACCTATGGCTGCGAGGCGGTAATTCCAGTAGAGGTCGGGATGCCTACCCTACGAATCCAGCACTATGACGCTGCTTCCAATGATGCCAAGATGATGGGATGTCTAGACTCCTTAGAGGAGCACAGGGAAGAGGCCGGCATCCGACTTGCCAACAACAAACGCAAAGCAGAACAGTACTTCAACAAAAGAGTGAAGCCGCGCAACTTCAAAGTCGGGGACTTAGTGCTAAGACAAACGGGCATCACGACTCCAGCACAAGGAAAACTGGGACCAAAATGGGAAGGACCTTACGTAGTGACGGCAACAAATAGACCGGGGTCTTACCGACTCAAAGACAGCTCCGGAACCGACTTGCCCCACCCCTGGAACAGTGAGAGGCTTAAGAGGTACTATGCGTAGCGTCTACTAATGTAATTTACTTCTACTAATGTAATTTGCTTCTTGAAATTATAAAGAGCCCGATGTTATTCAATGTTCACATCCAACGTATCATAAGGTTCTCAACTCGGAGTCCAGCGGGGTCGGTCAATCCACCCACGCGAAGTATCCGCCTCGGAGTCCCGCGGGGTCGGTCGGTCCACCCACGCGAAGTATCCGCCTCGGAATCCCGCGGAGTCGGTCAATCCACCCACGCGAAGTATCCGCCTCGGAATCCCGCGGGGTCGGTCGATCCACCCACGCGAAGTATCCGCCTCGGAATCCCGCGGAGTCGGTCGATCCACCCACGAGATGTATCCGCCTCGGAATCCTGCAGGGTCGGTCAATCCACCCACGCGAAGTATCCGCCTCGGAGTCCCGTGGGGTCGGTCCATCCACCCACGCGAAGTATCCGCCTCGGAATCCCGCGGGGTCGGTCGATCCACCCACGCGATGTATCCGCCTCGGAATCCCGCAGGGTCGGTCAATCCACCCACGCGAAGTATCCGCCTCGGAGTCCCGCGGGGTCGGTCGATCCACCCACGCGAAGTATCCGCCTCGGAATCCCGCGGGGTCGGTCGATCCACCCACGCGAAGTATCCGCCTCGGAATCCCGCGGGGTCGGTCAATCCACCCACGCGAAGTATCCGCCTCGAAGTCCCGCGGGGTCGGTCCATCCACCCACGCGATGTATCCGCCTCGGAATCCCGCGGGGTCGGTCAATCCACCCACGCGAAGTATCCGCCTCGGAATCCCGCGGGGTCGGTCGATCCACCCACGCGAAGTATCCGCCTCGGAATCCCGCGGGGTCGGTCGATCCACCCATGCGAAGTATCCGCCTCGGAATCCCGCGGGGTCGGTCAGATCCACGCAAACCAATTCACAACTCCTGAACCCCGATCTTAAGCACATCGACCAGGCACGTTTGGGAAATTTTTTTTCTTAAGTTTACACTTATCCAAAAAATTTCGCGGGGTAAAGACAGGATTAAATTATGAACAAGGCACCAGAGGAAGATTAAGTTCAAAACTCATATATATTATCGGTCATACAAACTCGCTCGAATCAAGCTCGAGCATCATTACAAAAAAAAAAAAAAAAACTTGTACAATAATCAGGTCAAGCCTCAGGAGGGGGCGGAGGAGGATTGAGGTCGTCAAAGGGAGGGTAGCCGCGCTTCCCGATCTTCTTGACGAATCTCTTCGCAGCCCTGTCTGGACGAAGAGACTTCACGCTTATCCTCTGTGGATCGAGCTGGGGATCCACCAAGAGCTGGGATCCTAGTCGGCGAAGGCCCTCGGCATAGCCATGCCCCCAGGCGGAGTTACGAATCGCCACCACTCGGGATATCTGCTGCTCGAGATCAGCAATCCTCGAGTGAGCCTCTTCTAGAGCACTCCGAGCACCCGCGAGCTCGGACTCCCGAGCAGCCCGGACCTCCTCAGACCGCGCCAACTCCGCTTGCAGGATCTCCCGGGCACGCCTCGAACCGACCAGTTCCTCCTCCAGAGCAACCCGAGCCTGCTCGGACATAGCTAACTCCTCTTCCCTCAGAGATAGAATCTGGGAAGAGGCTGCCAGCTCCGCTGTCCGAGTGGTTAGCTCGGACTGAAGGAGGATCTTGTCCTGCTCAGTGGCCGATCTTGCGTCCACGAGACGGGCATTCCTCCGATGGGCCACTGCCAGCGATTCCCGAGCCGCCTCCAATTCGGCTCGAAGAGAAGAGTTGGCTCTCTCCAGCCTGCTCTTTTCCACCCCCAGCTCCTCGACCGATCTTATCAGCCCCCTGCAGGTCTCCTGCGACTGCTCGAACTGGTCCCGTGCCTGATGCAGCTTGTAGAGCCCGAACTTGCAGACGGTTCCGAGCTCACTGTTGAACTCGGCAAGCTCGGCCAGCTCGGATCCTACTGTCCGGGATATCTCCATGGCGACCTAAAACACCGAACAAACAAGAAAGAGAAAGAAAAACTTAGCAAATTTAAAAGAGAAGACCACCCGAAATTCAACAAGGCCTACCGAACAAACCTGAGTCAGCAGAGGCTCCAGCATCGAGGCCACCCGGGCGGAAGCATCCGCCTTCGCCTGATCGAATCGGGAAGGCCGCTCTGAACCAGTCTCACCGGCCTGACGAGCTCCTTCCTCCGAACCCGACCCGAAGAGCTGACCGAGCACAGCGACCCCACTTCGAAGTCGAAAAGGAGATGGGGGTCGGGGAGGAACTTCCGAGCCCGGAGGTGGGCATGCGTCCTCAGAGTGAACCCCCGAGGTCGACCCCCTCTCGAAAGTCGGAGGTGGGCGCTCAGGAGACCCCTCGGACTCAGTGGCCGGTCGACCGCTCTCGTCTCCGACCTCCGTATGGCTCCCTTCCTCGAGATGGTCGGACCCCCTCGACCTCTCGGGGGTAGCCTCGTCCCGATCTTCTTGGGCCGTAGCCCCTTGCTGCTCGGCTCCCTCGCAAGCGCCCTGGGAATGGGCCTCCTCGCTAGATACTTCATCTTCCCCCTCGGAGGCATCTGAGTGGCGCTCGGAAGATGAAGGGGGAGGGGTGGGCAACTGATTTGCCCTAGCAGCTTGCTCCTCCGACTCCTGTCGAAAGACCTGCGCAAACGGCATGGCCCCCGGAGTCAGATCAGCGGCATGTTCCAGAGCCTCCTAGAAGGCGCGCTCTATCTCCTCTCCGTCTGAGGAGTCGACCCTGGCCCGGTCCATCGCCTCGATCTGGGCTTCCATGACCGTCCTCCCGGCCTCGGCCCTCATTCCCTCGGTCTGCAGGAACCGGAGCTCGTCCGAGGACGACGACGAGGAAGTCGGCTCGGGACGTCGTGCGGGAGAGTCTGTGGGGGGGGCACCTCCGCCCGGACCCTCGGCCCGTGGACCCTTCCCCTTCCTCTGTTTCTTGGGTCGGGTGCCACGGCTCAAAGTAGCCTCGCCGGCCCGACTTTTGGTGCGCCTCTCTTGTTCCGCCTCCCGATCAAAGGCTCGCTTACGAGAGGAGGTAGGAGGCCCTTCCGGGGCAGTGAAGAAGTTCTGACCCTCGGCGTAGGACCGGTCTGGTCGGGTCAAGAACTCCTCGATGTTCTCCTCGGTGAGGAGATTATCGGACCATAGCCGATCGGGATCCTCTGCCCCCCAGGAGAGAACCGCCTTCACCCTCTCAGCCTCCTGGGCCGAGAGGGTAACCTCCATGTGTGTCTGGGAGGGGAGGAAGCCCCAGTCTTTCTGAACGGGGAAGTCGCTCCCCTCTCCCTCCGGGAACTCCCATTCCCTGCCCAAGACGAAGAAGAACCTCTTGTGGTAGTCCCGGGCGCTCGAATGCCTCTCCTCCATTCTGATCAGCCTGCATTTCGGCTTTATCTGGAAGCCGGCAACGTTCCCGTCCCGGCGGAGGAGCCGGTACAGTGAGAAGAATTCTCGAGCGGTGAGGTCGGGGTAGGGATCGTTCTTCCCGGACAGAACGATCCTGAACGCCACGCAGGTGGCCAGCAGGATACGCCACCCGTTCGGCATGAGTTGGGCAGGGGCCAAACCCAAGAAATGCAGGACTTCCCGAACAGGCCGAATGAAGGGAAGGCGTAGTCCCTTCGAGAGCATGAGGGAGAAGAGCACGACCTTCTAAGCCCTCCCATCACGTTCACAGGCCCTAACTCCATCCCCCGGGGCCTCCAAGGTGTGCCGCCAGGAAACATGGTGCTTCTTCCTAAGCGTGTCCACATCGGAGGATTGCATGGTGGACACCCAGCCGTTGCCGGCGAAGAAGGGGCATGGGTCAGAAGAAGCCATGGGGGCGAAAGCAGGGAGTGGCAAGACAGCAACAGAGAAAGAATGAAAGATGGCGAAGAGCAGAGGCAAGGAAGAAGGACAGCAGAATGGCAAGAAAGCAAACAGTGAAACGAGGACAGTGACAAGACCGCTGGGTAATTTATACCCAGAAGCAAAATTTAATGCGAGCGGGAAACTAGGCCGCGCCGAAACCGTCACCTCAGACGTGGCTCTTGGGAACAGAAAGCACACCCCGAACTGACCAATCAAAGGAAAGAAGCGTGCGCCGAAATGACAGGTCAGTTAATGATGGCCACGCGCGTGCGCCCCACCATTTAATAACGGACCACTGACGGTTCGGGAATCGGAACGACGGCACAATTAAATTTCAAAACTGCATTAAATGCCTGACACGGAATATGACGGGTCACGATTCGACATTAATTGGTCAGAATTCAAATCGTCCCTCTGAAGTCCGATCGGTAAACGAAACGACGTGCCAGCAGGGACCGCCCGAACACACCCAACCTCGTGTTCCCGCTCGGCAGGGGGAATAAAGGAACACCGCCCAGTATAAAAGGACGGTACAATCAAAGGAAAGGAAGACCCTAGCTCTAAAACGTTCAAAATTTCCATCGAAGTGCCTTCGGTGGAAACTCGCGGGGTACTGAAAGGGGGTCCAACTTGCCCAGGCCCGAGCCCACAAGATTATCCGGCCCAAGGCCCGTTACCCGCACCCACCTCGACGCAGCGTCCGAATTCAACTGGGGAGACCGAAATCGGGGACGAGCCGAGTCCCTGATTTTCCCGATCTGGGCAGGAAATGGTTAAACCGGCTTCGAGAACACGCTAAAGGCAGAACGGCGGCTCACGTGCGGGTATATCTCCTGAACCCGTCTCCCATCAAGACCACTCCCGCATTTATGAACGATAGACAGCCGCCGGTCTACATCCCCCCCCTTTCTTCAATACAGAGACACTACAAACATACACCATTAATTCCCAAATTGACAAAAGATACAGCGGCATTTAATGCCCCTGTCCAAAAGGGGCTAATCAAGCATTAATTGGGAGGATACTCAATTAATGCGATGAGACCGACCGAATCAGACCAGGTTTCCTTATCGAGGATGACGGACGAGTGACGCCCCGATTTCGGCGCTCTCGTCGCACGGACCCTCTTCCCGGGGGGGGGGGGCACCTATAAATAACACCCAACCAACGACGGAAAGACGGTACGCTCACAGATTCTCTTATTCCCTCTATTATATATCTCCTCCCATACACTAACTTGATCGTCGGAGCGGTCCCGGACCCCGACCTCTCTTGCCCTTGTTTTGCAGGTTACCATCATCCGGGATTCGGTAGACAAGATAGCAGAATACGTCCTTAACAACGTAAATTAAAACTAAATGAGTAATTTGAAAAGTATAAAAATGATACGAAAAGTAGAGCATTGGGAATCCTTTGTATATAATCGGTATTTTAATTATTTTCGATTCATTAATAACTCAATTGAAAATTCTATATCCAAATTTTCAATCGGAAGATAAAATATTAATAACCAGATTTAAATCAAATGTAATCTTTCGAAAGTTCATTCGTAGCAATATAAGAACGGGAATTGTTATCGATATTAAGGAAATTCAACGTCGACAATATACTCGTAGAGTAATATTGCAGTAGAGAATTAAATCAATATAGATAACCAATTGAACCAAACATAATCAAAGGATTATTCCATTCAATAGAAAAAGCATGACTGAATCTATAAATGAAATAAATTCTAAGATTATTTGGTGACGAAAATATTTATAATAAATTTTGAATGACTAAACAAAAGAGTTTTAATAATTGAAGAACAAAAATATGAATAAAAAACAATTACAAATACTATCATATATATAAATTCATCCCTAGCTCTACTAGAGAATTTAGTTACACATATTGAAAATATGCAACGAAAATTCTCTAAGGAAAAATATGGAAAAGCTGGCCATTGTTTTCTCTCTTCTTTGGTTTTTCTTTTCTTTTCTCAAGCTCTCAAATTAGCTCTTCCAAGGCATCCAAGCACCAAGCATGGTCTTAGAACACACACCCCTCCCTTATATTTATAAGCATCCTTCATGCAAGTTGTCATGACAAAATCATCACAATTTCAACTTGCTTTGCCATGTGCCATTCTTGAATCCAAGTGATTTGTGAGTTGTCATTTTTGATCATTTGTTTTCCCACTATGCATGAGCTGAATTTTGCTTGTAGGTTGAGTGCTCAATTTTGTTTCTTTATCCATTAGTTGCCTTGTATGACTTTATATCTTGTGGTCAAATAATTTGTCTTGAAGAAACTTGAGTGCACTTCATCTTGCATGTGAGTTGATCATTGAATTTCCAAATTGGTGTAGGAGTACTTGCTGGAAAATATTGTGATAACATTTGGATTTGATGCAAGTGGCTGAAGAATATTCAGGAACGTCAAGTGCAGGAGCGTCCACTTGATGGTCGATTTTGTTTTGGATTGAGCTGATATCTCTTAAAACATAAAACATAAAAGTTATAGATACTTCTCTTGGGGTTCTATATCATCTTGAATTAGCTCAATCGGAGATTGGATGAGAGCGTTATGCCTATATTACGAAAAGATGTCAAAACTGTCTAAATTTGTGCAATTATCTTCATTTACTCCTAATGCCTCTATTTGTGTCCTAAATCAAAATATAAGAATAAAATATTAAACATTAAGAGAGAAAAATATGGCATTTTATATTCTCATCAATATACTAAATCATGCTTATATCTATCTCAAGATAAATGACCATTAATTTTAATAACATGAGTTATATCCATTATTTTCTCATTTCTTTTAACATTTAAATAGAGTATTTAGAGTACATTTTTGTGCACTCATCATTTTCTCTCAAAGCTCTCTATTTTTGATCCTCTGTTTATAAAGTTTTACCTGGTATCATTGACATAACCGAATTCCACTGCAAAATCTCAACCTTTATTTTCGATTCATCTCTTGATTTTGCTTCTATGGCAAAATCTCCTACTTCATCTTCTTCAAGAGTGAACCCTTTTAACCTTAATCCATCCGACGATTCTTCGAATCCTTTTTATCTCCATCCTAGTGACAATCCTAGAGCACTTCTTGTGGTAAAAATCTTTGATGGTGAGAACTACATTGCTTGGAGTCAATCTATCTCCATTGCACTCACTATAAAGAACAAGATTCGTTTCATTGATGGTAGTCTTCCATCACCTGGTCCTAATGATCCTCGGCTTCAAGTGGCATGGCTTCATGCAAACAACCTAGTTCTTTCCTGGTTGATGAACTCTATAGCATAAGAGATTCATGGTAGTCTCCTATATTTTCACCACTGCTTATGAAATTTGGGAAGAATTGAAGGTAAGGTACCTTTGCAGTAATGGTCCTAGAGTCTTTACATTGGAGAAGTCTTTAAGTTCTATTTGTCAAGGTTCCAGTTCAGTCACTAAATACTTCAGTGATTTCAAGACTCTTTGAGATGAATACATTACTTATTGTCCTATTCCAGCTTGTACATGGGAAAAACTGGAAAAATGTACTTGTGCCATATTAAAGCATCTTTCTGACAGACAACAAGGGGACTATGTAATGAAGTTTTTGGTTGGGCTGCATGATTCTTACTCGGCTATTCATAGTCAGTTAGTACTTCAATCTCCTTTGCCTTCTATGGGAAAAGTGTTTTCTTTGCTGCTTCAAGAAGAGAGTCAGCGTTCGTTAACCAATGTTGTAGGAATTTCTCTTGATTCTCAAAATATGGCTGTTGCACACCCATCTAAACAGACATTTTCTAATGCTCCAAAGTCCAATGAGAAAGAAAAATCTGATGTAACTTGCACTCATTATGGATATTCTGGTCACACTATAGATAAGTTGTTGGCACCCCCACTTGCGCTTGGGATCGTACGCAAATTGAGACGTCGGGGATGAGCATCACAGGGAAGTTCACCCCTTGTCTTATCATGTACTATATATATATATATATTATTATTCTTTTAAAACAGAGAATAAAGATTTTCGCAACGAAAAAAGGTCAAACCTTTTTAAGTGTACATCACATGGCGTAACAATGTAATATCCCAAAGCATTACATTACTATTAACATAAATATAATGATCATCCATAATTGTTCATTCTTCCAAAACAACGGACGCCTAAAATATTTTAAGTAAATACAAAAGCTGCATAGAAGATCCCCCGCCATCTTTTCCTAATCCAAGGGCTCCTTCTTAATCCCCTTGAAATTTGGACCATAATGAAGACGGTCCAAGTCCAAGGTCGGCCCCACCTCACAACTCATCCCGAGGGATGACTCATACAGGCGACCCATGTGGAGGGAATCGTCTATTCCAAGGACCAAACAACACCCCGTAGGGCATAGGTTCCCCAAAACATAAGCAGCTAAAGGTAGTGACTCCGCTGCCCATCGGCCCAAATAGTCGAGAGTCACCGGCTTAGAAGTAATGGACTCAGTCGGGCCCTTGGGAGTCCGAGACATCGTCCCTGGGACTATATTCGTCAAGGTCGTCATCACCTGCAATTACTTCTATCGTCCCGAAAGAGGGGCGATAGTGGAGAGATAAAAGGGGGTAAGATTTCGGGAGAAATCTCAATAAGTACATTTATATCTCAACAAAAGCATTTCAAGCATACTACTGAATGAATAACAAACAATCATCTCTACATTATGCATTATGGGACTCATGCCTTTACTCTATACACATGCTCATGCTCATGCCATTTCTTTTCTTTTTATTCCTTTCATATGCTTGCTTGTAATCTTATAAAACAAGACGTATGAACTATTTTTCAAAAGCTCATCTTTTCAAGAAAATGTTTTTCGTCTTTTCTTATCTTAGGCGCCACTTACCATATCATATCATATATGGCTCGAAAACCCATCTTTTTGTCATGACATCTTGTTGGACACCCCACGGTTCTTCTATGCACCGTGTGTTCCTGCTAGTTACCATAACACCCGGTGACCGTATCAAACCTAAGTAGTTACATTTCGTACCCTTACGCGCTCTTCTTCACTCGGTGATTGATCACTTACCGAGTGACTACAAACTTTTCTGTAGCGGGAAGGCAAAAGCCAACACCGTCCTATATGCACCCACTAGATTTAGGTGCGACCACGCTCCGGACACCTTCTGGAGCCATACTTGGTCTGCCGACGGTTCTTTGTCGACCCAGGGGTTTTCACTCGACTTTAGACACTCCTGAGTGAACAGGGAATTCCACTGGGGCACTACCCATCCTAGGTTTTGGGGTTCTTATAAAACTTTAATTCTTTTCTTTTCTTTTAAAAAATATGTTTAAAACATGATTTTCGTGCTGCATGCATGAGACATGAGACTCATATCATTGAACATGTGAAATGTGAGATGAACATAACGGGTATTCTACGTCAAGCTCTTTCACAATTTACGCACCACATAATTCCACTTCTTTCCTACCCAAACACACTTGTTGGGCCTCACACACACCTAGGGGTGCTCGGCCCCTTCCGACTAGGGTTGGGCCGAGACCCTCTCTTGATATTTCTTAGCATTTTCTTCTCCTATTCTTCTCTAAACACTCCAATTTAGCTCTAATAAAATAATTAAATAATTTCAAAACCAAAAACATGTCTTTGGCCGAAACCCTAGAGCCCTTAAATTATCACTTTAAACCCTCATCTTTTCATCAAATAGCTCACTCAATTACTTAGGTGAAAACCACAAATCATGCTTGCATAATCCTTTAGTTCTTATACTTCTAATTTCTCCAAATATTTAAAATTAAATCATAACATAAACAATAGTTGATAAGTTAGCTCAACCCAAAACCTTTAAGTCCTAAATACATATAAGCACAATCCAATCTTTTTCAACTCCAAGTCAAATTTTTAACAAGCATATGTAACATTATCACTCATCATGTTGGCCATACCACAATCATCCTTTATATCAAATATTCAAATCCACAACATGAAAGAATCTTTAATCAAGCAAGATACTTAGACTTAAATATAGATTTTGCCACCAAATAAACAATACCACTATCATCATCCAATATCCTACTATTTAACTTAAAGTTAAGCATGCATTTTCTCCATTCCACCTCATGTTAAGTAAGTTACTAAATCCATACATTATTTCATGTTCTTAAACTTAAATAAATTATAAACTTAAACATGGATTTTCTACCTAACTAAGCATGGCTTTTTTCTCCATAAAGGGTTTCATTTTAGCATACACAAGCAAGTATTCAGACAATCTAACCAAATTCATTCAAAAGTATACTAAAATTGCTAAGGGCAAGATAAGAATATACTTACAATTTTCCTAGCTAGTTTAGATGAAATTTGAAATCATATTAAGCATTTCATTAGATTAATCTAAGATCATAACATTTTTAAATGAAAAACTCTACACAAAAACAAGGATGTGGTGTGTGCTCTTCCCTAGGTTTCTATGCTTGATCTTGGCTTAAAAAGATAACTCACCTCTTCAAAAGCAATTTCCTTTCCAAGAACACTTGCTCCTAGCTCCACTAGACTTAGAATAGTTTGATTTAGAAGGTAGAAGAAAGTGGAACAATGGTGAGGGTGTAGAGAAGTGCTTAAGGCCGAGAGGTAGAGAGAGTGAAAGGCTTTGTGTGTGCTTTGTGACCAAGTGAAACAAGCAAGGAAAAAGACCATGCCTAAGGCCATTCGGCCATGGGGTTTTTCCCTAAGTCTAGCCACTCATTTCCCTATGCTTTGGTGTGACATTTGAGGGGTTGAATGACTCCTATCACAAGACCACTCTAAGACCAAATATAGCCTATACTTAGGTAGATTTTGATTCCCACCTATTTCCATCTATGGCCGGCGCCCTCCATGAGGTTTTTGGCTTCCATTTCCCTCACATCACTCATCCATCTACTCACCATCACCTCAAGTGTCAATCCACAAGATTACAAGGTCATCCTTTTGGGAAAAAAGGCAAGCATGGTTCGGCTAGCTCCACTTGGGTTTCAACCGAAACCTTCCTTTCCCTTCCCACGGTTTCCTCTCTTCTCATGCATCTATCCATCCACTTGTCAAGTCACCACTCTTCCCTAAACCCTTACACACGTGTCCTATCTCTTCTCACACCAATCTAAAGTGTCCACTAAGCTAGATTTGGAAATGCTTCTAGGAAAACCCTAATAAGGCTCACGGCAACTTCACCCGGACCCCTCTAGGTTTTCTTCTCCTTTTTCCTTTCCTCTTCCCCATGACACCTCCCTTACTTGTCAATCATCTTGTCATCTCCATCTTACATGATCTTCTTTGTGATCATTGGCTTGGATTTGTGAAAGAATACATAGAAAACACCCAAAGGGGTTTCGGCTACATGCCTCCATCGAATCCCTCATTCTCTTCTCTTCCACTTCCTATTTCATCTACAAGTGTCACCTATCTAAACATGGCATATCTTAGAAAGACTAAAATAGAAAAATATCTTTGTTCTTCCCAAAACATCTTTCTCCATCTATCCTACCAACAACCCACTAGTCAATTCTCAACTACTAGCAATTTTCCACTTTTATCTACTAGTCTTGGTTGACTCTCTAGGGTTTCTCTAGAGGTAACATGTGTCTATTGTGTGGGCTTGATGGATCATGGGCCAATCTCATGGGCTTGTGGGCTTGCTACTCCTTTCTTGGCCCACTAACTTACGTTAGGCTTTCAAGGCTTTCAATCTTAAGCCCAAGCCTTCTTCCTCACTTCTCAATATTATTCTTATTAATTAAAATAATTACTTAGTTAAAATAATAGGAAATGAAAATCTCGGGTCGTCACATAAGTGTTTCCAAATTACTACCAGGATGGAAAGCTCCTCAAGGAAAGAGATCAATCACTGCTCAAACTCCAAATGCAAATATTGCATCTGCTTTGGAGAAGAATTCAAGTATCCCAACATTGCCTTTTTCTCAAGAGCAAATTCAGAGTTTGATTTCACTTGCCAATAGCCTATCCTCATCTACAATCAATCCTAATTTTGCAGTTAATATTGTTTCTGCATCAAGTATATCTGAATTATATCCATTGTGTTTTGCTATTTCATCATCAACTGTTAATACTTGGATAATTGATACTGGAGCAATAGATCATATGATATGTTCTCCTCAATTCTTTACATCCATATAGTTGCTTGATAAACCTTCTTTAGTTCAATTACCAAATGGTAATTCTGTTTTAATTAGTTTCATTGGAACAGTTCAACTTACACCTGATTTGATATTATATAATGCCCTTTATGTACCATCTTT
Organism: Platycarya longipes; assembly: GCA_036559045.1. Taxonomy (NCBI): domain Eukaryota; kingdom Viridiplantae; phylum Streptophyta; class Magnoliopsida; order Fagales; family Juglandaceae; genus Platycarya; species Platycarya longipes. The sequence goes on along the minus strand of CM071802.1, from coordinate 16,492,808 downwards.
CAATATCAATCTTATCTCTTCTTTGAAACTGACCAAAGACCATTCAATTGGCTTGGTTTTCTTTTACTCTAAATGTATATTGCAGGATCTCAGCAAGAGGAAAATGATTGGTCTTGCTGAAGCTAGAGCTAGTCTATACCACTTACTCAACCTTCCTGCCATCAATAATCAGTCACTGATCAAGGATTTATCTATCTCAAAAGGTTTATTGTCGGCACCCCAGCTTGCGCTTGGGTTCGCACGCAAATTGCGACGCTGGGGACGAACGTCACAAGGAAGTCATCCCTCATCTTTACGTGTGAGCGCATTATTTAATATTATATATATATATATATTTTTTCTCGCAGCGGAAAAGGTCAAGCCAAAAACATTCGACAAGACATTTACGCTTGTCTCACATCACATGGTTAACGAAATAGAACCCAAATTAAACATCATATATATATACATCAAAGTTAAGGTCACCAATGTAAACAGTTTATACAAAAGCACTTCCCAAAACAACGGGAAGATTTTTCCTCAAAATACAAAGGTGATACAAAATAAAGGTATTAACGATCTCCTCCCCTTCCGCCAAACATACTAATAGGCGGGTTCTTCCTTTATCTTCTTATAGTCAGGACCGTAACGAAGACTGTCCAAACTCAGACCTGGGCCTACATCACACATCATCCCAGAGGATGATGTAAACAGGTGCCCCATATGGAGGAGCCCATCCACTCCTAGCACCAAACAACATCCCATAGGGCGTAAGTCATCAAAAAAGTAGGTCACCATAGGAAGTGACTCTGCCGCCCACTGACCCAACAGGTCAAGGGTCACTGGCCCAGCAGAATCTGTCTTAGTCGGGCCCATGAGGGTCCGACCCATCTTCTCGAGAGTCGTAATCCGGGGATCCATCATTTCCTACAATAACTTATATCGTTCCCAAGGGAGCGATAGTAGAGATAATAAAAAGGGGGGGTGAGATTTCGGAAGAAATCTCAGCAAGTATACTAGCACATTAACCAAAACATTTCAAATATACAGATAAGTGAACCAAACAGTCTTAGCTAATGCATATGCAAATGAATGATTGACTCATGCACATGCTCATGTAAACTTTCATACGGACTTGCTTCTTTCAGACTCCTTTTCATATCAGTGCTTTTCAAATCATTTCTTTAAAACATTTCGCATCTTTTATTCTTTCTTAGGCACCACTTATCATATACAGATCTTTTCTTATGGCTCGAAAGCCCATCTTGTCATGACTTATCACGTAGCATATATGAGACACAATACGGTTCCCCTAAGCACCGCGTGTTCCCTACTGATTACCGCATCACCTTAAAGTGAGTGCGTCATATAGCTTATAAAACGGCAGCTCCTTACACCTTATCCGTCCTTGGCACCCACCAGTGTTAGGTGCTACCGTGCTCCAGACACCTTCTGGAGCCATACACGGTCCGCCGACTGTTCTTCGTCGACCCAGGGGCTTCCACTCGACTTTAAACACTCCTGAGTGGACAGGGAGTTCCACTGGGGCACTACCCCCTCCCAGCCTTTGGGGTTCTTATAAAACTTTACTTCTTTTCTTTTCTTTCAAAAACTCAATCTTTCCTTTTCTTTTTCTTAAAAACACATTGGACTTTAAAAACATGCTTTTCATGATTTATGCATGTGACATGCAACACTTACTTATTTTCATACAAAAACCCGAGACGAGCTTGAGTGCATTCATAGTTCATTTTCTTTTCTTTCTCATTGGGATAAACTTTACAACTTCCTACTTAGTCCTCATGCTCTACATCCAAATTAGGGCCTAGGATTGAAGTGGGGTACTCGGCCCATCTCCAACCCATCATGGCCGAATCCTCCTAGGGTAATTCCTAGGGCTTTTCTTCATCACTTCACTCTAATTATCCTCCAAGAATTAAAGGTGTCAAATTAAAACATATACCATCTTTAGAAAGGGGTAACCGAAACGCTATTATCCACTAAGTAGACATTTTTATTTCCAAACTTAATTTATTCCAACTTCCTTCCTTCACCTTTCAACTTGGGGAAATTTCCTTCTATTAATTTATTCAAAGTTTCCTTTTCAACAAGTTTCTTCTATAAGCTTAAACTAAATAATTCCACCACAAAGCAATATAATTCAATCCTTTAGTCTTAACCTTAAACATCATAAATTCCAATTAAACACTACTAGTCATCATACACAAGTGATTACTTCTTTCCATATGCACGTACACACCATTTCAATTCATATTAATCATATATTTTATTCCCATGACCATTTTCATTTCCTCAAGACAATATTCTCCTTGAATAAATCAATTACATTACTAATTTCCTCAAATAAATTCTATCTTCTCAACACCAAATTTATAAGCTTAATACTAAAATCCATCATGCATCAACTTCATCATTTCTTATGATACTCATGCTTTTCATTTCTTATTGCAACTAATACTTGATCCATCATCTATACTCATATTCTAATCTTATTTTATCATAGAGATTTACACAAGAATATTCATATCAAAGACAAGTATTAACACAATCAATTTAATCCAAACATCGCAATACAATCATTAATCCAACAAGCATGATCACCTAACTATATACAAGAAATGTTAAAGAAAAGGTGAAAGTATACTTATAATATTCCTATTAGATTTTTGATTAAAATCTGAAATACACACATAGAATCTCTTATTAGACTAGTTATAAGTATAAAGATTTAAAAGGAACCTTATTTCCTTTTAGCCAAAACAAAGGTGTTACATGTGTGTGTGTGTTCTTCCTAAGCTTGCATGAATCTAGGCACTAACCTTCTCCAAGGTATTGTCCACTTCAACACTCCTGATTTTAGCTCCACTAATTTAGGATTCTTCAAATTGTGTGGTGAAAGAAGAAGAAACAAAGGTGGAGGTAATGTGGATGGTTTTGGCCGAGAGGTAAGGAGAGAGTGAGATAGGAATATGCTTGCATGTGTCCAAATGAAGCAAGCTAAGGGAAATGGATATGGGGTCACATGGCCAAGCCCTTGCTCTAGGGTCTTTGGTACACTTTTTACCATTCTTAGGTATGGCCAATGATGGATTGAAAGATTGACAACACTAGGCCATTCCAAGATCAAATCTTGGCCATGCCTTGGAAGATTTGGTTTTCTTTCTCCCTCACTTGCTATGGCCGGCGCCTCCCTTGAGTGTTTAGCCCTCATTTTCTTGCTTTTCACTCAATCATCATCCCTCCATCATCTCATGTGTCCATCCAAGTGATCTCAAGGCCATGCTTTTTGGGAATTAAGCAATGCATGATCCGGCCAAGCCTTGCCTTCACCGAAACCCCTTTTGCTTCATCTCCTTGCTTTTGTCATTTCCATCACCTACACCTACACCATACCTTTCTTCATATCACCATACTTTCTTACACATTGTACCTTATTTACTTGCACACTCCTCCTTTGTCTTATCAACTTTTTGGTGGACATACTCCATGAAATCCTCCCAAGTGACTCACGGATTGCCTCCTACCGAATCTCCTTGCTCCTTCCTTCCATCCTTCTCTTCATGCCACATGTCACATTCCTATACACTATGACCTCTATTGGAAAGTCAAAGAATGGTGCCTTGTACTTCCAAGATTCCATGGTAGGAAAATCCCTCCATGAGATTCTACACTCAATCCTATATGGCACATGGCTACCTACTAGTCAATCTCTACCAACTAGAATTTCCTACAAGCCTTGGATGATTTTCTAGGGTTTTTCTTCAAGTGACATGTGTCTCTACTATGGGCTTGATGGGTCATGAGCTCACGCTATGGGCTTATGGGCTCACCACTACTCTCTTGGCCCATTCACTTAATCCATACCTCAAAAGCTTCATTCCCAAGCCCATCTCTTTAGAGCTTGTTTTTACAAAATACCACTAATCTTTTATATTAGCATTTAATTAAATAATTAAATTAAGATGAAGATTTTAGGGCTATTACATCCTCCCCCACTAATAAAAGATTTCGTCCTCGAAATCGATGCATGCAATGATATGGAGAATAATAATAAAAATATAGCATACCTCGAGGACTAGTAGTAATGGACTCCTCTGATGATGAATAAGTGGGTACTCCTTCTTCCTCGGTTATAGAGTCTTGAGAAAAATAAAATATGGCATCCACGTCTGAGTCGTAATACATATTCGTCCTTAATTCATTTAATTTGTGCATTATTTCTTCTTCTGTTTCCACTCGTGGTATTCCTTCTATTCTTTGTCTTAAGCGATCACTAGAGGTATCAGAATTTTCCAGGGGTTCCATATTCGGTTCACTCACTTCTCCCCGCACTATCCTACGCAGATGTTCTCTTTCTCCCTTCATCCACGGGTTAGGGGGTTGTCGCTCTTCATTTGGTGTAGCTCTACGGAACGCGGTTTCCTTTAGGCCCTATATCCATCCGATGGGTACGGTGTTTCTCATATCGCTCCAGATGCCTAAGTCTCTGCACTCTCTTTCTTTCACGCCTTCTACGCATGATTCTTTGTCTGATTTCTCTCCTCTCTCTTAATTGGGCTATAGTGGCTACTGACAAGCGTGGGGTTTTTCTAGTTCGGGCCATAACCTGGTTAAATTTTTATTAAGAAAAATTACTTGTGGTTTTGTGACATAATTCATGGAATATAACATTCAAAACATCAATCAATCGTTCATACATTCACACAAAGCATTCATTCATTCACAACAAAGTTCAGTCAAACGAAAATAGATACACTAGTAATTTTCAAACAAATGAGGGTAGTTAGCCCTCATAGCATCTTCGCGTTCCCAAGTTGCTTCTTGAAATGCTGGGTTGTTCCATAACACTTTTACTAAGGAGATTTTTCGATTCCTCAGTTCTTGTTCCTTGCGATCGGTAATTTGTGTCGGCCACTCTTCATAAGTTAGATTAGGGCGCAGTTGGATAGTACTTGGATCTATCACCGTCGCCGGTTTGTCGCCAAAACTCCTCTTCAAGGATGACACATGAAATACATTATGGACTCCTTGTAGATTCACTGGCAGATTCAAACAATAAGCTACCGGTCCGACTTTTTCCAAAATTTCATATGGTCCGATGTATCGGGGACTCAATTTTCCTTTCTTGCCAAAGTGCTAAAACCATTGGAGACTCACTATGGACACTGGGACACCTCTCAATATCCCTGTCCTTACTACTTTGCTAAAGCCATCGAGACTCACTGCGGACACTAGGACACCTCTCGATATCTCTATGTCCTTGAAGTCCTTACATAGTTTGCTAAAACCATCGGAGACTCACTGCGGATACTGGGACATCTCTCAATATCCCTATGTCCTTGAAGTCCTTACTTACGGATAGTTTTCAACTATCCTTATGTCCTTGGAGTCCATACTCACTATTTCAAGATCATCGGGGACTCCTTCACAGACACTCGGACACTTCCCCTCGATCCCCATGTGCTCACATGATTCTTATTATGCTTCACTTTCGGGAATCAGCTTAAGAGCAATACCCTTGCCAATTAACTTCATACCGATGCATGATTTAGACCAACCAAGTCACGCATCCCAATACTAACAGTGCACCCGACACTACTTCATCTGAGCCTACGCGTAATCGTCATCCTCATCATCTACAACCATGCACCCCATGCAACTTTAGGAAAGCTTTGGAGCTTAATGTCGCATACCCTTGCTTAGGACAGAGTATCCATTATATAAGCTAACTCGTCCGGTACACGTGCCTCCCTAGTTACACATGTACTTTACCTCCTTATCACCTAAGACCAACATAGGATACGTTGATCACTTGTTTGGGCAACAAGCACCATGGGTCGATGACAACTTTCTCTATGATGGTTGGTAGGACTCAACCTGCTTTTCAACCCTTTACGAGCTCATCTTAACACTTAAAATGATAGGGTCCATAACCATGTACCCTCGTCGCATCACGTAGTTTGAGACTACTATCAAGCTACACCGTCATTATCGACCATTTCACATGGCATTACGCCATGTGACTTCTACATCAACTCTCGACTCGACATGAGTGCAGTTCCTCACGCACTCTTGTCACATTCCTTTTACTTCACTGCTACATGACTTCGTCACTTTGTACGTACTTCGAGACATAACACGATTATACAATAACAACTATCATATCATCACTACTCTGGGACACTAGTCCACAGTTCCTGACACCTCACACACCTTATATTCCTCAATCATGCAACTACCCACTTTGTGACATGCCTTACGATGCATCACGACTACAACACATGGAATACACTCTATGCATACTCCATTCCATCCATACCACTGCCACGTAGAGTACACCCTATGCGTACCCTCTTCACAAAATACAACACCCCATACCACACGGTGCACCACTTTACCACCATTGAGTACACTCCATGTGTGCTCCTACAACCCCACTGCTCTACATCACCGTACGGTGCACACCACATGATACATCACTCCACCATACAGAGTACATTCCATGCGTACTCCCTTCACAACACCTGCCACAACACCATAAATGCACACGCGATAACCCCCTGTACTACATAGCATAGTACTCAACCAATAAAAATAAAACAAATACAAGAGAGAGAAGGTTATACCATAGCGGGGTAAATCCATACGTTGTCACCTCTTGGCATAGCTACTGGCGTCAGAAGCCACTAACTTGAGCGTTAACTGCTCCGTTGAGGTTAGTATCGTGACCTCGAAATGAGAATACCTCGGCATTTGGATCTAGAGTTTTGGTTACTAGATTTGGGTCATATGAGGGTGGCCAATATGGTGGGAAGTTTGTCGGTGGCGAAGGAAGGGTCGTACATTATGGCTAACATCACGTACGGTGACGTCAACCACTAAAAGCGACGGTTTGGACTAGGGTGCTTGGTTTGACACCAGAAGCTAGGGGAATACTCATTGGAGGAAGGGAAATCTCGTGGTGGTGGTGGTGGTGAGGCGGTGTAACCACCGAAAGGTGGCGGATCTAGCTTGGAAAGTGTGAAAACCCATTTTCGGGTTTATGCTTGCTTGAGGGAAATGGGGCTATGGATGGAGGAGTGGAGCTAGAGGTGAGGTCGCCTGAGGTAGGGGAGAATTTTGGTGGTAACTGTGACGCCAGACAGTGGCGGAAAACGACGGCAAGGGCTAAACCCGTGGCTACAACACCCATTTCAGGTGGAGGAGAAACGGTAAAGCTGGGTGGCTACCGGCGGTGGGTTTTACTTGCCAAAGGATGGGGAAGCTAGTGGTGGTGGCATTGAGGTAGCGGGATGGCTCATGGAGGAGCTACAGTAGCTCAAAGTGGAGGAAACCCATTTCGGGTTTGGGCTTGCTGCCGGGAGGTGGGGCTGCCGTGGTTGACACCGCTGGCATGGATGTACTCTCTAGCGGCTGGCAGTCCAGGGGTGATCAGTGATATGGTTGGTTTAGCAGTGGGGGAGCTACCACAAGTTGGAAGCAGAACGGCCTCTGTGACGACCCCAAAATTATCATGCCTTGCTTTTATTTTTATATATATATATGGCTTAGTGACTTAGGCAAATTGGTGACTAAAGCCTTAAGAAGATGGACTTAGGAGTTTAACGGCCTTAAGGCCATGGCAAGAGTTTTGGGCCTAAGTAGGGGAAAGACAAGCTCATAGGTCCATGAGAGGAAGTCCACTAGTCAACCCAAGCCCATGCTTGATGACACATGTCAAGTTAGGAGAAGTTTAGTAAGTTGAGTCAAGACTAGTAGTTGAGAGAGGAAAATGCTAATAGGTAAGCTAGTTGACTAGTTGTTTTGTTGGAGAAAGAAAAGAGAAGACATAAGTGGAATCTTCCATCTTTTCCTACCTAGATAAGTGTGTGAGGTGTAGGATTTTGCCAAATAAGTCAACATGGGATCCTACCATATCTAATAAAATGATGAAAATGGGATTTGAGAAGATTTGGAGATGAGAAAAGAGAGAGGGGTTTCGGTGCGGGCTTTGGCCGAATGGCCTTAGGGCTTTCTCACCTAAACACTTCCAAATCTAGATGGAAAAGACATAGGATTTGTGTAAGATTGAATGAGACATGATGTGTAAGAGGGTGTAAGAAGAAGTGACATGAGATGAGTGGATGGATCGAAAAAGTGGGAGGAAAGGAGATGAGGGTTTTGGGTATGCCTTAGCTGACTCCCCCCCCTCCCCTTGTTTGACTTCCTTTTTGCCACCAAATCTAGATAAGGATTTGTGTAAGAGTGACATGACAAACTTGTGTGAGATGTGAGGTGATTGGTTAATGGAAAGAGCATGTGACAAAATGGAAATGAGAGTGAGATGAAGAGAGGTTTCGGATGGAGGCAATGGGATCCAAAACCCATTTGTGTATTTTCCCAAAAATGGATTCTCAAATCCTTGGGAATGACATGTGAGAGGATTGTTGGGGAGACAAGAGATGATGTGAGATGATGAAAAGGGGTTGGAACCCTAGAATGAGTGGCCAGCAATGAGAGGAGAAAGAAGGAGCACAATCTCCAACCTAGGATGGGATAGATTAGGGTTGATGTGATCAAGTGATGGGAGTCACTCAAGGGTCTTTCAAGCCCATCATAAGTCACCCAAACCTAGGGGAATGAGTGGCCTAGATGCCTAGCAAAGTGCCTTGGCCGAATGGCCTAGTTTCCTCACCCTTTTGGCTTGCTCATTTCGGACACACACACACACACCCCTCACTTTGCACCTCACGGTAACACTCCCCATTTCCCTTCACTTTGCTTCACTTCTTTTCACCACTTAGACACCTAAACACTCCAAGCTAAGAAGGAGAAGAAGATAGTGTTTGTGGAAGAAGGAGAAACCTAGAAGAGGTAAGTAACTTAGTTACTTTGAAATGAAACCTAGAAACATAAGGAAGAACCCTATGTTCATGCTTTCCAAAAAGAAAACCTTCTCTTTTGAAAATGGTAAATTTTTAGCATGTTCTAACTAAGTATTTCTTTTATTTTCAGAAGTTATATAAGCTAGCTAGGAAGATTGGTAAGTATATCTTTACCTTGCCTTTAGCATTCTTTGTATATCTTTGAGTGAATGTGCGTGAATGTGTGTATATGCTTGTATATGTTTATATTGTTTGGTTACTTGCTTAGTATTGCCATGATGAAAATGTGAGGGTAGAAATGTTATTTTGATTAGGATCCATGTGTAGAACCTATGATCTTTTGGGTTAAAGAATAATGAGGTGATTGAGGATCTTGATGGTTTGATGAGAAAAAGCATGTATGCATGAAGATGTTGAGTTAGTTGAGTATTGGTGAATATGAGATATATGCATTTATGTTATTTGAAGAAGCATCTTGATTTTAGTTGTAAATATCTTGCCTATATAAATCCCATGCTAGGATGAATATGTATAAAGCATTGAAGGAAATTAGTTATATTGACCTTGGAAGATATTGATGTTATTGTTGTTTGATGGTTACAAAAAAAAAAAAATGCATGTTTGTGGAGTTATGTTTTGGAGGATTTTTGTGAAGTGGAAACCTTGAAGTTTTAATTCCTATTTATTTAACATTCACGTTTGGATGTTTTGGAGAAGTAGAAATATATATATATATATATATATATATTGGAAGGATGACATGTATGGATTCGGTTTCACATAGAATATTCAAGTAGGACCATAGCTTTGAAGGGCTAAGAAAGAAAACACCAAATTGAGAGCTATAGGTTTTGGGTTGACCACTTGTGAGGCTTGGAAATTGTTTTAAATGTTGAATTAAGGCTAGATGGTGTTAGGGAGATCAATATAAGAAGAGAACATCAATGGGAGACAAAGTAGGGTCTCGGCCCAAACCCTAGGGGTGGAGGCCGAGCACCACCCCACTCACCCTAATGCACTTGTTTAAGTGTTTTCACATAAGAATGAGTCTAGAGAATAAGGATGTGAAGGAAGAACGACCAAATGTGTGTACTCGAGTTCGCCTCGAGTTTTGCATTCACAAAGTTGAAAGTTGCATGTCCCATGCATAAGCACGAAACCCATGTTTTGAGTAAAATATATTTTCGAAAGAAATGAACTAACGTTTTAGAAGAACCCCAAAGGCTGGGATGGGGAAGTGTCCCAGTGGAACTCTCTATTCACTCAGGAGTGTCTAAATTGAGTGAAAACCCTTGGGTCGACGAAAAACAGTCGGCGGACCATGTATGGCTCCAAAAGTTGTCCGGAGCGTGGTCGCACTTAATGCTAGTGGGTGCCATATAAGCGGTGTTGGCTTAGGCCTCGCCATCTGATAAGGTTGTAGTCACTCGGGGAGAAATCTCCGAGTGATGAATAGCGCAAAAGGGCGCGAAACGTATTCACCTAGGTCGACTTGGTCGCCAGGTGTGACGGTAACTAGCAGGGAGCACACAGTGGATAAGGGAACCGTGAGGTGTCCACAATAAGAAGTCATGACGAAACGAAATGGGCTTTTGAGCCATATATAATATGATATGATAAGTGGCGCCTAAGATAAGAAAAGATGAAAGTTTTTGAACAAAGTATCTTTTGAATGATTATGCATTAAAGAAGCTTTGTTATGAAATTTGAACAAGTATGTTTTGGAAAATGAGAAAATGATGAGAAAGATGAATTTTGTCACGAGCATGTGCATCGTTCTAGGCATGAGTCCCATGTAAATGCATATGTAAGAAATTGTTTGTTATTCACTTAACTATATGCTTAAAATGCTTCCGTTAATGTATAGATGTGCTTGCTAAAATTTCCCCTGAAATCTCACCCCACTCTTTATGTCCCTACTATCCTTCCCTCTTGGGAACGATAGAAGTACTTGCAGGTGAGGATGGCTCAGATGAGTACGACCCCTAAGATGACACCTCTAATCCTCAGGGACCCGATTGAGGCCGCCCTTAGGGGGCCAGTGACTCTGAACCACCCGGGTCAGTGGGAGGTGGAGTCACTAAAGATGACCATGTATAGTTCTGTTGGTTTATACCCTGCGGGGTGTTGCTTGGTATTAGGGGTTGACGAGTCCTTTCACTTGGGACGTATTTTTGGACCGCCTTCTAGGGCAATTTGTGAGGTAGGGCCTAGTATTGACTTGGATCGGCGCCGGGCCCGAACCTTAAGAAAGTGAAGAAGGAACCCGTTAGTTGACTTTATGGGTAATGTTAAGACCCATATTATTTTGTGATGCCCTGTATTTTGACAAAGTCTTCCCGCCTATGGGAAGCACTATTTTGATTACTTGGACAAGTTGTGTAAACTTTTAAATCCGAGCTATATATGATGTTATGTTTGGGATCCATAGCTAACCATGTGATGCATACTTATGTAGAAGGCTCGACCTTTTTATTCTGCTGCGATGATCTTTACTTGACCTTTAAAAAAAAAAAAAACGTAAACGTATGATATGACGAGGGGTGAACTTCCTTGCATTGTTCCTCCCCGATGCTTCTATTCACGTGCGATCCTAAGCGTGGGTTAGGGTGTCGACAACCTCAAGGGGAGGCCTGCATGCTAGAGAGAGAGGAGAGAGGAGAGAGGAGAGAGGAGAGAGAAGAGAGAAAAGGGAGAGAGAGGAAGTGAGGGGTTTGTGTAATAGTCTAAAATTTCTAAGATGAAGTATTTACTTGAGTTTCTTTTTAAAAGGAATTTATTCAAAATATATTTTCTAGGTAATTAGAGTTGGAGACTTAAATAAGAATTATGATTTAAGACAAGGTGAAATCAGGCATTTTAGGAAATATTATGGAAGGACCATTGAAACTTGAAACAAGGTATCACCTAGAGAAATCAATTTGAACTTAGAAGGAGTTGAATTTTCAAAAATTAAGGTATAAATGGAAGAGAAAGTGATAGAACCAAAGATCAAACACTTGGTGCCTAGAATAAGCATTCTCGGATTAGTCTGTCGAGTTTTAGTGTAATCAACATAAGTTACTTATATGAGGTCTAAATGTGGCGATTCCAATTCTTATAAAATCTTAAGAGACAGATCTAAAACTTTTATGTTTTAAGTTTCTGAATATTTGGACGGGATCGATGACTTATTTGGGAAATAAGTAGACTGTTCTGGATTGAGCTCAAATGAACTTGAGTTAGGTGAAATAGATTAAATTGGGGCATGTGATGAAATATGTAAATGATTTTGCAGTTTTCAGGTATCTAGAAGTTTAGTTAGCTTGTTTATTTGGTGCTGGAAACACAAGGAAACCAAAATAGGTTGATAGGTAATTAAGTGAATCAAGATTTGACTCTATCCTAACTAAACCAAGAAGTGGCCTTTTAAAGCATGTAAAATGGAGTCTTAGGAGGTTTATGATATAACCAAATGGGCTAGGAGGAGGCTGGGGGGCGTTGCATACCAGGAGAGGGATGGAAAGGGTTGGTTCATGCATGGTTAGGTGAGATGCCACCTCATGCCGTATCTCACTAGCTCCCTTCTCAACCACTGATCAAATTTGCAGCAAAAATATCTCAAATGTTAGCCATTGGATGTTCATTTTAGCTGCAAAGCCTAAGATCTTGGAGGATTAAGTCTAATCATGAGATTTTTGAGGATGGACACCTCATGCACCAATAGGTAGCCGGTTACACCCCTTCCCCTTCATCTATTCTTTCCTTCACGTGGGTCAACCCCTTCCCTATAAATAGGTGTTGGAGAGCCTTCTAACTCTCTTTAGAAGCATAGTACACGTTCCACTTGAAAGAAGACTAAGAAAGACCCTCCTTAGGTCCCTAAACTTCCACATATCCCTTAAGTAAGCTAAGTGAGTGTTCTAGAGGAGAAAGCTTGCAAGGAGTGGTTTGATTATTTCTAACAAGCTTTGGAGAACTTGTAAGTCCACATTCTAGCTTAACTTTAGCATGGAAATGACTTATTTGAGTGGTTGAACTATGCATGCTAGTATTGGACCCTTAAAACCTTGTTTAAGTAACAAAATGGAATCTAAGTATGTTTGGATTGGTTTTGTTATGTAGAGGTGTTAAATAAATTAGAAGAACCTAAATTTATGTTTCAATAAGTAAAAATAAGGTTTATGTGAAAGAATAGCATGATTTAAGTTGAAAAGCCTTATGAACCGTGACCTCGCTCGACCCTCGCTCGACTTGTGGATCGAGCGAAGAACAAATAATACCCTTCACTTGACCCTTGCTCGATATCTTGCTCGAGCGAGTGACGATATAAGACTTTATTTGACCCTCGCTCGATATCCTGCTCGAGCGAGTGACAACCCGAGACTTCGCTTGATGCTCGCTCAATACCTTTCTCGAGCGAGATACCCTATTTGCTTAAATTTAGGGCTTTTCCTTGGATAAAGGTGGATGATTCAAGTATGAAGAGTTATCTGTGAAAAATAAGTATAGTCTATATGATATATGTTGTATTGGATGTGCATACAACATAAAGTTTAGGAATACATGCATGTCCTAGTATGTGATGGGTTTTAAGAAAGAGTGGTATGACAGGTATTTGTGAAATACTCATAAGAATAAGAGAGGAACAACTAAGAATAAAAACTACGAATAAGTTAGTCACGTCGTGACGGGGACGGCGAGACGTAATGCCCGGATGACTGACGTGCCAACAGGGACGGCGATACGTAACATCTGTCGTATGATAAGAATATATATATTGTCATCACCGGGACGGTGATACGTAACGCCCGTGAGTGATATGGCTGGCGGAGAAGACGATACATAATGCTCACTATTCAAGTATGTTCCATGTCAAGACGGGGATGGCAGTACTTAACACCTGTAAGATTGACATGAAACTCATCACAACAGGGACGGCGAGATGAAACGCCCAGATGACTGATGAGTTATATGTGATGAGAACGGCAATACGTAACGCCCATAAAAAATAAGAAGTAAATAAGATTTTTTTTAATGAAATAGTGATAAGTCCTCATAAGAATGCATACCTGTTTAAGTTAAGTATAAGTTATGCATAAGTCACATGGAATATATTTTGAGTTATGTCCTTTTTTCGATTCTCTAGGAAATAAATGTATGCCTATGTCTATGCTCTTTTAAGCTAATTGTGTACTTGCTGATATTTCTAAGGAAATCTCACACTTTTGTGGTTTTAGATTTCTTTCTTGTGCATATAAGCTATACAAAGGGTTTGATGGCCAACAAGGGAAAAACCACAATGTTGCAGGAGACTCAGAAGAGTCCTGAGGGACTCTCTAGTTATAGTCCCTATGTAGATTTTATTTTTGCTTCCTTGGGACCTCTTATCTATTACCAGCTGACGTACGAGATGCTGCTTAACTTTAGGATTAGACGGTTCCCTATTTGTATGTGGGGTTTACATGACACCACAAGGACAATATCTCCAGCGAGACTTTTTTCTTAGTTTAGACATGTTTCGCTATGGGAGGGAATTTCCTGGAGTGAAGATGTCGGCGCCCCAGCTTGTGCTTGGGTTCGTATGCAAATTGCGACGCCGGGAACGAACGTCACAAGGAAGTCATCCCTCATCTTTACGTGTGAGAGCCTTATTTTATTACACACAGATATTTTTTTTTTTTTTTTTATATATATATCGCAGCGGAAAAAGGTCAAGCCATAAATAAACGACAAAACATTACGCTTGTCGCACATCACATGGTTAACGAAATAAAACCCAAATTAAACGTCACATGCATATATATATATCAGAATAAAGTCACCAATGTAAACAGTTTTATACAAAAGTACTTCCCAAAACAGCGGGAAGATTTTTCCACAAAATACATCAGTGAATACAAAATAAAGGTGCTGCTGATCCACTCCTCCCTCCGCCAACCATACTAATAGGCAGGTTCTTCTTTTATCTTCTTAAAGTCCGGGCCATAACGAAGGCTGTCCAGACTCAGTCCTGGACCTACGTCACACATCATCCCAGAGGATGACGTAAACAGGCGTCCCATGTGGAGGAGCCCGTCAACTCCCAGCACCAAACAGCACCCCGTAGGGCGTAGGTCGTCAAAAAAATACGTCGCCATAGGAAGCGACCCTGCCGCCCACTGACCCAACAGGTCTAGGGTCACTGGCCCGGCAGTCTCAGCCTTAGTCGGGCCCATGAGGGTCCGACCCATCTTCTCGAGAGTCGTAATCTGAGGATCCATCATGTCCTGCAATGACTTCTATCGTTCCCAAGGGAGCGATAGTAAAGATAATAAAAGGGGGGGTGAGATTTCGGGAGAAATCTCAGCAAGTATACTAGCACTTAAACCAGAACACATCAGATATACAGATAAGTGAACAAAGCATTCTTAACTAATGCACATGCAATGAATGACTGACTCATGCACATGCTCATGAAAACTTTTAAACAGACATACTTCTTTCAGACTTCTTTTCATAAAACTTTCATGCAGACTTCTTCTTTCAAACTTCTTTTCATATCATCATTACTTTTCAAAACATTTCTTTAAAACATTTCGTATCTTTCATTCTTTCTTAGGCGCCACTTATCTTGAACAGATCTTTCTTATGGCTCGAAAGCCCTTCTTGTCATGACTTTTCACTTAACATGTATGAGACACAACACGGTTCCCCTAGCACCGCGTGTTCCCTGCTGGTTACCGCATCACCTTATTGTGAGTGCGTCTTATAACTTTAAAACGGCAGGTCCTTACACCATATCCGTCCTTGGCACCCACCAGCGTTAGGTGCTACCGCGCTCCGGACACCTTTTGGAGCCATACACGGTCCGCCGACTGTTCTTCGTCGACCCAGGGGCTACCACTCGACTTTAGACACTCCTGAGTGGACAGGGAGTTCCACTGGGGCACTACCCCGTCTCAGCCTTTAGGGTTCTTATAAAACTTTACTTCTTTTCTTTTCTTTCAAAAATTCAATCTTTTCTTTTCTTTTCCTTTTTCTTAAAAACATGCTTGACTTTAAAAACCTTCTTTTCATGACTTATGCATGGGACATGCAATGCTCACTTGATTTCATGCAAAACCCGAGACAAGCTCGAGTGCATTCACATTTCATTTTCTTTTCTCCCTCTTTTGGGATAACTTCATAATTTCCCTACTTAGTCATCATGTTCTATACCCAAAATGGGCCTAGGATTGAAGTGGGGTATTGGGCCCATCTCCAACCCATCATGGCCGAATCCTCCTAGGGAGTTCCTAGGGCTTTCCTTCATCATTTGACTCCAATTATCCTCCAATCAATTTTTAAAGTGTCAAATTAAATCATGTACCCTCCTTAGCAAGGGGTAACCGAAACCTTAGTGTTTCTCCAAGTAACCATTTTCACCTCCAAACTTTGTTATTTCTATTTCCTCCATTCATCTTTCTAACTTAGGGAATTCCTCCCATTAGTCTATTCAAACTTCCTTTTCTAATAATTTCTTCTATGGGCTTAACTAAACATAATCACCACAAAACAAAATAATTTTTAAATCTTCCAAATCTCAACCTTAAATATCATAAAATTCCAAATAAACATTTCTATACATCATACACAAGTGATCATTTCTTCCATATGCAAGTGTATACCATTTCCATTCATATCAATCATATAGTTTATTCTCATGTCCATTTTCATTTTCTCAACACAATATGCTCCTTGAATAAATCAATTTCATCACTTGTTTCCTCAAATAAACTTTACCTTAGCAACACCAAAGTTTAATATTTAACACTAAAATCCTTCATGCATCAATTTCATCATTTCATAAAATAATCATGCTTTTCCTTTCTTTTTTGCAACTAACACTTGATCCATCATCTCTACTCACATTCCAAGCTTATTTCCTCATATAGGTTTACACAAAATATCCATATCACAAACAAGTAAAAATCAATCCAATCCAAACATGGCAATGGCAACCATTAATCCAACAAGCATGATCACTTCACTATATATAAGAATTGTTAAGGAAAAAGTGGGAGTATACTTACCACACTCCTATTAGACTTTAGCTTAAATCTGAAATTACACATATAAAATCTCCCATTAGGCTAGTCATGAACATAAAACTCAAAGGAAACCCTATTTCCTTCTAACCAAAACAAAGTGTCACATGTGTGTGTGTGTTCTTCCTAAACTTGTATGGATTTAGTCACTAACCTTCTCCAATGAATTGATCACTTCCACACTCTTGCTTTTTGGCTTCACTACTATAGGGTTCTTCAAATTATGTGGTGAAAAGAGAGGAAGCAAAAGTAGGAGTGACTTGAGTGAGTTTGGCCGAGAGGTGGAGAGGAAATGAGAGTGTTTGCATGTGTCCAAGTGAAATGAGCTTAAGGGATTTGCCTAAGGGGTCACACGGCCAGCTCTCTTCCCTAGGGTCTTTGGTACACTTCTCATCATATTTAGGTATGGCTAATGATAGATGGAGTGATTGACAACTCTGGGCCACTCCAAGATCAAATCTTGGCCATACCTTGGTGATTTCCCTTTCTCCTTTTCCTTCCTATGGCCGGCGGCTTCTTGGTGCTTCTAGCATCCATTTTCTTGCTTTTCACTCAATCATCATTCCCCTATCCTCTCATGTGTCCATCCAAGTGATTCCAAAGCCATGCTTTTTAGAATTTGAGCAAGGCATGACCGGCCAAGCTAAGCTCCACCGAAAATCCATTTTGTTCATCTTCCTAGTTTTTGTCATTTCAATCACCTACATCCACACCATACCTCTCTTCACATCACCATACTCTCTTACACATGTACTTTATCCACTTACACACTCCTCCCCTTTGTCCTATCACTTGTTGGTGGCCATACCCCATGAGATTCTCCAATGCACCCCACGGATTGCCTTCCACCGAAACCTCCTAGTTCCTTTCATCCATGCTTCTCCTCATGCCATTTGTCACTTCCCTACACACCATGATCTCACTTGGCAAGTCAAGGGATGGTGTCTTGTACCTCCAAGATTCCATGGTAGGAGAAATCATTCCATGAGATCCTACACTCAATCCTACATGGCATGCATCCAACTACTAGTCAACCTCCACCAACTAGGATTTTCCTATAAGTGTTTGGATAATTTTCTAGGATTTTTCTTCAATTGACAAGTGTCTCCTCTATGGGCTTTTGGACTCACCATTGCTCTCTTGGCCCATTCACTTGATCCATTCCCCAAAAGTCTCATTCCTAAGCCCATCTCTTCAAAGCCTATTTTGTTCTTTCACCAATTACCACTAATCTTGCGTATTAACCTTTAATTAACTAATTAAATTAAGATGAAGATTTTTAGGGCTATTACAGAAGAACGAACCTAAGTGGCTTTAAGGATGGTCCTTTGATATGTGATAAGTATTTTGTTTACTCTAATAACCATTTGGGTTTGTTTATATAACAGTACAATGTTTGGTAATGAATGAATGGGGTGGATGTTATAAGTATACTTTTTTCCTTGTGATCTTTAGAAACTTTTGTATTTTAGACCTAATCCGCTGTGAATTTAATTGACATATGGTAGTAAGATTAGATGCATACATTAAATTCTTGTTACGTACGACGGTGAGTAGCTTAGTGTTACTTATCCTGACACATTGATTTATATTAAATCCCTGACGTAAATTGGGGGCGTCTCAGAGTGGTATCAGAGCTATCACGTCTCTGGGTAAAATCCACATTGTCCTAGAAAAAAGGGATCACATGGAACAAGAATAGGCTTGAATCTTTACAAGATTGGAATTAGAGTGATATGGATGAATACTTTGTCTTTAGAAATTTGGAGGTTTCTAAAGCAAATATAGCTTATGACAGAGTTTGCTATGTTTCAGGAAGACAATATGACAAAAGGTCGTCCTGCTTTGAAGCGAGTAGATACTGTGACGACCCCAAAATTATCATACTTTGCTTTTATTTAATTATATATATACGACATAGTGACTGTAATAGCCCTAAAAATCTTCATCTTAATTTAATTAGTTAATTAAGGGTTAATACACAAGATTAGTGGTAATTGGTGAAAGAACAAAATAGGCTTTGAAGAGATGGGCTTAGGAATGAGACCTTTGGAGAATTGATCAAGTGAATGGGCCAAGAGAGCAATGGTGAGTCCAAAAGCCCATGGAATGAGCCCATGGCCCATCAAGCCCATAGTAGAGACACTTGTCAATTGAAGAAAAATCCTAGAAAATTATCCAAACACCTATAGGAAAATCTAAGTTGGTGGAGGTTGACTAGTAGTTGGATACATGCCATGTAGGATTGAGTGTAGGATCTAATGGAATGATTTTCCTATCATGGTATCTTGGAGGTACAAGACACCATCCCTTGACTTGCCAAGTGAGATCATGGTGTGTAGGGAAGTGACAAGTGGCATGAGGAGAAGCATGGATGAAAGGAACTAGGAGGTTTCGGTGGAAGGCAATCCGTGGGGTTCATTGGAGAATCTCATGGGGTATGGCCACCAACAAGTGATAGGACAAAGGGGAAGAGTGTGTAAGTGGATAAAGTACATGTGTAAGAGAGTATGGTGATGTGAAGAGAGGTATGGTGTGGGTGTAGGTGATTGAAATGACAAAAACTAGGAAGAAGAACAAAGATGATTTTCGGTGGAGCTTAGCTTGGCCGGTCATGCCTTACTCAAATTCCAAAAAGCATGGCTTTGGAATCACTTGGATGGACACATGAGAGGATAGGGGAATGATGATTGAGTGAAAAACAAGAAAATGGATGCTAGAAGCACCAAGGAGCCGCCGGCCATAGGAAGGAAAAGGAGAAAGGGAAATCACCAAGGTATGGCCAAGATTTGATCTTGGAGTGGCCTAGAGTTGTCAATTACTCCATCTATCATTAGCCATACCTAAATATGATGAGAAGTGTACCAAAGACCCTAGGGAAGAGAGCTGGCCTTGTGACCCCTTAGGCAAATCCCTTAAGCTCATTTCACTTGGACACATGCAAACACTCTCATTTCCTCTCCACCCTCGGCCAAACTCACTCTAGTCACTCCTACTTTTGCTTCTTCTCTTTTCACCACATAATTTGAAGAACCCTATAGTAGTGAAGCCAAAAAGCAAGAGTGTGGAGGTGATCAATTCATTGGAGAAGGTTAGTGACTAAATCCATACAAGTTTAGGAAGAACACACACACACATGTGACACTTTGTTGTGGTTAGAAGGAAATAGGGTTTCCTTTGAGTTTTATGTTCATGGCTAGCCTAATGAGAGATTTTATATGTGTAATTTCAGATTTAAGCTAAAGTCTAATAGGAGTGTGGTAAGTATACTCCCACTTTTTCCTTAACAACTCTTATATATAGTGAAGTGATCATGCTTGTTGGATTAATGGTTGTCATTGCCATGTTTGGATTGAATTGATTCTATTTGTTTGTGATATGGATATTTTGGTGTAAATCTACATGATGAAATAAGCTTATAATGTGAGTAGAGATGATGAATCAAGTGTTAGTTGCAAAAAGAAAGGAAAAGCATGATTATTTTATGAAATGATGAAATTGATGCATGAAGGATTTTAGTGTTAAATATCAAATTTGATGTTGCTAAGGTAAAGTTTATTTGAGGAAACTAGTGATGAAATTGATTTATTCAAAGAGCATATTGTGTTGAGAAAATGAAAATGGACATGAGAATAATCTATATGATTGATATGAATGGAAATGGTATACACTTGCATATGGAAGAAATGATCACTTGTGTATGATGTATAGAAATGTTTATTTGGAGTTTTATAATGTTTAAGGTTGAGATTTGGAAGATTTAAAATCATATTGCTTTGTGGAGATTTTGTTTAAGTTGAGCTCATAGAAGAGACTCTTAGGAAAGGAAGTTTGAATAGACTAATAGGAGGAATTCCCTAAGTTAGAAAGGTGAATGGAGGAAATAGAAATGACTAAGCTTGGAGGTGAAAATGGTTACTTGGGAAACACTAAGGTTTCGGTTACCCCTTGCTAAGGAGGGTACATGATTTAATTTGATACTTTAAAATTGATTGCAGGAAATTTGGAGTCAAATGATGAAGGAAAGCCCTAGAAACTCTCTAGGAGAATTCGGCCATGATGGGTTGGAGATGGGCCCAATACCCCACTTCAATCCTAGGCCCATTTTGGGTATAGAACATGATGACTAAGTAGGAAAATTATGAAATTATCCCAAAAGAGGGAGAAAGGAAAATGAAATGTGAATGCACTCGAGCTTGTCTCGGGTTCTGTATGAAGTTAAGTGAGCATTGCATGTCCCATGCATAAGTCATGAAAAGAAGGTTTTTAAAGTCAAGCATGTTTTTAAGAAAAAGGAAAAGAAAAGAAAAGATTGAATTTTTGAAAGAAAATAAAGGAAATAAAGTTTTATAAGAACCCCAAAGGCTGGGACGGGGTAGTGCCCCAGTGGAACTCCCTGTCCACTCAGGAGTGTCTAAAGTTGAGTGGTAGCCCCTGGGTCGACGAAGAACAGTCGGCGGACCGTGTATGGCACCAAAAGGTGTTCGGAGTGCGGTAGCACCTAACGCTGGTGGGTGCCAAGGACGGATAAGGTGTAAGGACCTGCCGTTTTAAAGTTATATGACGCTCACTCTAGGGTGATGCGGTAACCAGCAGGGAACACGCGGTGCTAGGGGAACCGTGTTGTGTCTCATACATGTAAAGTGAAAAGTCATGACAAGAAGGGCTTTCGAGCCATAAGAAAGATCTGTTCAAGATAAGTGGCGCCTAAGAAAGAATGAAAGATACGAAATGTTTTAAAGAAATGTTTTGAAAAGTAATGATGATATGAAAAGAAGTTTGAAAGAAGAAGTCTGCATGAAAGTTTTATGAAAAGAAGTCTGAAAGAAGTATGTCTGTTTAAAAGTTTTCATGAGCATGTGCATGAGTCAGTCATTCATTGCATGTGCATTAGTTAAGAATGTTTTGTTCACTTATCTGTATATCTGATGTGTTCTGGTTTAAGTGCTAGTGTACTTGTTGAGATTTCTCCCGAAATCTCACCCCCCCCTTTATTATCTTTACTATCGCTCCCTTGGGAACGATAGAAGTCATTGCAGGATATGATGGATCCTCGGATTACGACTCTCGAGAAGATGGGTCGGACCCTCATGGGCCCGACTAAGGCTGAGACTGCCGGGCCAGTGACCCTAGACCTGTTGGGTCAGTGGGCGGTAGGGTCGCTTCCTATGGCGACGTATTTTTTTGACGACCTATGCCCTACGGGGTGCTGTTTGGTGTTGGGAGTTGACGGGCTCCTCCACATGGGACGCCTGTTTACGTCATCCTCTGGGATGATGTGTGACGTAGGTCCAGGACTGAGTCTGGACAGCCTTCGTTATGGCCCGGACTTTAAGAAGATAAAAGAAGAACCCGCCTATTAGTATGGTTGGCGGAGGGAGGAGTGGATCAGCAGCACCTTTATTTTGTATTCACTGATGTACTTTGTGGAAAAATCTTCCCGCTGTTTTGGGAAGTACTTTTGTATAAAAACTGTTTACATTGGTGACTTTATTCTGATATATAAAGATATGCATGTGACATTTAAATTGGGTTTTATTTTCGTTAACCATGTGATGTGCGACAAGCGTAACGTTTTGTCGTTTATGGCTTGACCTTTTTCCGCTGCGATATAAAAAAAAAAAAAATATCTGTGTATGAAACAAAATAAGGCTCTCACACGTAAAGATGAGGGATGACTTCCTTGTGATGTTCGTCCCCGGCGTCGCAAATTGCGTACGAACCCAAGCGCAAGCTGGGGCGCCGACAGTGACTTAGGCAAATTGGTGGCTAAAGCCTTAAGAAGATGGACTTAGGAGTTTCAGGGCTTTAAGGCCATAGTAAGAGCTTTGGGCCTAAGTGGGGGAAAGACAAGCCCATAGGTCCATGAGAGGAAGTCCACTAGTCAACCCAAGCCCATGCTTGATGACACATGTCAAGCCAGGAGAAGTTTAGTAAGTTGAGTCAAGACTAGTAGTTCAGAGAAGAAAATGCTAGTAGGTGAGCTAGTTAACTAGTTGTTTTGTTGGAGAAAGAAAAGAGAAAACAAGAGTGGAATCTTTTCATCTTTTCCTACCTAGATAAGTGTGTGAGGTGTAGGATTTTGCCAAATAAGATCAACATAGGATCCTACCATATCTAGTAAAATGATGAAATAGGATTTGAGAAGATTTGGATATGAGAAAAGAGAGAGGGGTTTCGGTGGGGCTTTGGCCGAATGGCCTTAGGGTTTTCTCAAACATTTCCAAATCTCGATGGAAGGGACATGTAGGATTTGTGTAAGATTGGATGAGACATGATGTGTAAGAGGGTGTAAGAAGAAGTGACATGAGATGTGAGTTAATGGATCAAAAAGTGGGAGGAAAGGAGATGAGGGTTTCGGGTATGGCCTTAGCCGACTCCCCCTCCCCTTGTTTGACCTTCTTTTGCCACCAAATCTAGATATGGATATGTGTAAGAGTGATAGGAAAAGCTTGTGTAAGAGGTGAGGTGATTGGTTGATGGAAAGAGCATGTAACAAAAAGGAAATGAGAGTGAGATGAAGAGAGGGTTCGGATGGAGGCCATGGGATCCGAAACCCACTAGTGTGTTCTCCCATAAATGGATTCTCAAATCCTTTGGAATGACATGTGAGAGGATTGTTGGGGAGACAAGAGGTGATGTGAGATGATGGAAAGAGGTTGGAACCCTAGAGAGAGAGGCCGGCCATGAGGAGAGAAAGAGGGAGCAAATCTCCAACCTAGGATGAGCTAAATTAGGGTTGATGTGATCAAGTGATGGGAGTCACTCAAAGGTCTTTCATGTAATAGCCCTAAAAATCTTCATCTTAATTTAATTAGTTAATTAAAGGTTAATACGCAAGATTAGTGGTAATTGGTGAAAGAACAAAATAGGCTTTGAAGAGATGGGCTTAGGAATGAGACCTTTGGGGAATGGATCAAGTGAATGGGCCAAGAGAGCAATGGTGAGCCCAAAAGCCCATAGAATGAGCCCATGGCCCATCAAGCCCATAGTGGAGACACTTGTCAATTGAAGAAAAATCCTAGAAAATTATCCAAACACTTATAGGAAAATCCTAGTTGGTGGAGGTTGACTAGTAGTTGGATGCATGCCATGTAGGATTGAGTGTAGGATCTCATGGAATGATTTCTCCTACCATGGAATCTTGGAGGTACAAGACACCATCCCTTGACTTGCCAAGTGAGATCATGGTGTGTAGGGAAGTGACAAATGGCATGAGGAGAAGCATGGATGAAAGGAACTAGGAGGTTTCGGTGGAAGGCAATCCGTGGGGTGCATTGGAGAATCTCATGGGGTATGGCCACCAACAAGTGATAGGACAAAAGGGAGGAGTGTGTAAGTGGATAAAGTACATGTGTAAGAGAGTATGGTGATGTGAAGAGAGGTATGGTGTGGATGTAGGTGATTGAAATGACAAAAACTAGGTAGATGAACAAAATGGATTTTCGGTGGAGCTTAGCTTGGCCGGTCATGCCTTGCTCAAATTCCAAAAAGCATGGCTTTGGAATCACTTGGATAGACACATGAGAGGATAGGGGAATGATGATTGAGTGAAAAGCAAGAAAATGGATGCTAGAAGCACCAAGAAGCCGCCGGCCATAGGAAGGAAAAGGAGAAAGGGAAATCACCAAGGTATGGCCAAGATTTGATCTTGGAGTGGCCTAGAGTTGTCAATCACTCCATCTATCATTAGCCATACCTAACTATGATGAGAAGTGTACCAAAGACCCTAGGGAAGAGAGCTGGCCGTGTGACCCCTTAGGCAAATCCCTTAAGCTCATTTCACTTGGACACATGCAAACACTCTCATTTCCTCTCCACCTCTCGGCCAAACTCACTCAAGTCACTCCTACTTTTGCTTCCTCTCTTTTCACCACATAATTTGAAGAACCCTATAGTAGTGAAGCCAAAAAGCAAGAGTGTGGAAGTGATCAATTCATTGGAGAAGGTTAGTGACTAAATCCATACAAGTTTAGGAAGAACACACACACACACATGTGACACTTTGTTTTGGTTAGAAGGAAATAGGGTTTCCTTTGAGTTTTATGTTCATGGCTAGCCTAATGGAAGATTTTATATGTGTAATTTCATATTTAAGCTAAAGTCTAATAGGAGTGTGGTAAGTATACTCCCACTTTTTCCTTAACAATTCTTATATATAGTAAAGTGATCATGCTTGTTGGATTAATGGTTGCCATTGCCATGTTTGGATTGGATTGATTTTTACTTGTTTGTGATATGGATATTTTGTGTAAACCTATATGAGGAAATAAACTTGGAATGTGAGTAGAGATGATGGATCAAGTGTTAGTTGCAAAAAAGAAAGGAAAAGCATGATTATTTTATGAAATGATGAAATTGATGCATGAAGGATTTTAGTGTTAAATATTAAACTTTGGTGTTGCTAAGGTAAAGTTTATTTGAGGAAACTAGTGATGAAATTGATTTATTCAAGGAGCATATTGTGTTGAGAAAATGAAAATGGACATGAGAATAAACTATATGATTGATATGAATGGAAATGGTATACACTTGCATATGGAAGAAATGATCACTTGTGTATGATGTATAGAAATGTTTATTTGGAATTTTATGATATTTAAGGTTGAGATTTGGAAGATTTAAAAATTATATTGTTTTGTGGTGATTATGTTTAGTTAAGCCCATAGAAGAAATTATTAGAAAAGGAAGTTTGAATAGACTAATGGGAGGAATTCCCTAAGTTAGAAAGATGAATGGAGGAAATAGAAATAACAAAGTTTGGTGGTGTAAATGGTTACTTGGAGAAACACTAAGGTTTCGGTTACCCCTTGCTAAGGAGGGTACATGATTTAATTTGACACTTTAAAAATTGATTGGAGGATAATTGGAGTCAAATGATGAAGGAAAGCCCTAGGAACTCCCTAGGAGGATTCGGCCATGATGGGTTGGAGATGGGCCCAATACCCCACTTCAATCCTAGGCCCATTTTGGGTATAGAACATGATGACTAAGTAGGAAAATTATGAAGTTATCCCAAAAGAGGGAGAAAAGAAAATGAAATGTGAATGCACTCGAGCTTGTCTCGGGTTTTGCATGAAATCAAGTGAGCATTGCATGTCCCATGCATAAGTCATGAAAAGAAGGTTTTTAAAGTCAAGCATGTTTTTAAGAAAAAGGAAAAGAAAAGAAAAGATTGAATTTTTGAAAGAAAAGAAAAGAAGTAAAGTTTTATAAGAATCCCAAAGGCTGGGACGGGGTAGTGCCCCAGTGGAACTCCCTGTCCACTCAGGAGTGTCTAAAGTCGAGTGGTAGCCCCTGGGTCGACGAAGAACAGTCGGCGGACCGTGTATGGCTCCAAAAGGTGTCCGGAGCGCGGTAGCACCTAACGCTGGTGGGTGCCAAGGACGGATATGGTGTAAGGACCTGCCGTTTTAAAGTTATAAGACGCACTCACAATAAGGTGATGCGGTAACCAGCAGGGAACACGCGGTGCTAGGGGAACCGTGTTGTGTCTCATACATGTTAAGTGAAAAGTCATGACAAGAAGGGCTTTCGAGCCATAAGAAAGATCTGTTCAAGATAAGTGGCGCCTAAGAAAGAATGAAAGATACGAAATGTTTTAAAGAAATGATTTGAAAAGTAATGATATGAAAAGAAGTTTGAAAGAAGAAATCTGCATGAAAGTTTTATGAAAAGAAGTCTGAAAGAAGTAAGTTTGTTTAAAAAGTTTTCATGAGCATGTGCATGAGTCAGTCATTCATTGCATGTGCATTAGTTAAGAATGTTTTGTTCACTTATCTGTATATTTGAAATGTTCTAGTTTAAGTGCTAGTGTACTTGCTGAGATTTCTCCCGAAATCTCACCCCCTTTTTTTATCTCTACTATCGCTCCCTTGGGAACGATAGAAGTCATTGCAGGACATGACGGATCCCCGAATTACGACTCTCGAGAAGATGGGTCGGACCCTCATGGGCCCGACTAAGGCTGAGACTGCCGGGCCAGTGACCCTAGACCTGTTGGGTCAGTGGGCGGCAGAGTCGCTTCCTATGGCGACGTATTTTTTTGACGACCTATGCCCTACGGGGTGCTGTTTGGTGCTAGGAGTTGACGGGCTCCTCCACATGGGACGCCTGTTTACGTCATCCTCTGGGATGATGTGTGACGTAGGTCCAGGACTGAGTCTGGACAGCCTTCGTTATGGCCCGGACTTTAAGATGATAAAAGAAGAACCCGCCTATTAGTATGGTTGGCGGAGGGAGGAGTGGATCAGCAGCACCTTTATTTTGTATTCACTGATGTATTTTGTGGAAAAATCTTCCCGCTGTTTTGGGAAGTACTTTTGTATAAAACTGTTTACATTGGTGACTTTATTCTAATATATATATATATATGCATGTGACGTTTAATTTGGGTTTTATTTCGTTAACCATGTGATGTGCGACAAGCGTAATGTTTTGTCGTTTATTTATGGCTTGACCTTTTTCCACTGCGATATATATATATATAAAAAAAAAAAAAATATCTGTGTGTGTAATAAAATAAGGCTCTCACACATAAAGATGAGGGATGACTTCCTTGTGACGTTCGTCCCCGACGTCGCAATTTGCGTACGAACCCAAGCGCAAGCTGGGGCGCCGACATTTCAAGCCCATCACAAGTCACACAAACCTAGGGGAATGAGTGGCCTAGAAGCCTAGCAAAGTGCCTTGGCCGAATGGCCTAGTTTCCTCACCCTTTTGGCTTGCTCATTTCGGACACACACACACACATCCCTCACTTTGCACCTCATGGCAACCACTCCTCATTTCCCTCCACTTTGCTTCAGTTCTTTTCACCACTTAGATACCTAAACACTCCAAGCTTAGAAGGAGAAGAAGATAGTGAATTTTGGAAGGAGGAGAAAGCCTAGAAGAGGTAAGTAACCTACTTGCTTTAAGATAAAACCTAGAAGCATAAGGAAGAAACCTATGTTCATGCTTTCAAAAAGAAAACCCTTTCTTTTGAAAATTGTAAACTGTTAGCATGTTCTAACTAAGTATTTCAATTATTTTCAGAAGTTATATAAGCTAGCTAGGAAGATTTGTAAGTATATCTTTACTTTGCCTTTAGCATTTTTAGTATATTTTTGAGTGAATGTGTTTGAATGTGTGTATATGCTTGTATTGTTTGGTTACTTGCTTAGTATTGCCATGATGAAACTTTGTGGGTAGAAATTTTATTTTGGTTAGAATCCATGTGTAGAACCTATGATCTTCTTGGTTAAAGAGTTATGAGATGATTGATGATTTTGATGGTTTGATGAGGAAAAGCATGTAAGCATGAATATGTTGAGCTAGTTGAGCATTGGTGAATATGGGATATATGCATATATGTTATTTGAAGAAGCATCTTGATTTTAGTTGTAAATATCTTGCCTATTAAAATGCCATGCTAGGATGAACATGTATAAATTATTGATGGAAACGAGTTATAGTGATCTTGGAAGATATTGATATTATTGCTGCTTGATGGTTACCAAAAATGCATGCTTGTGGAGTTATGTTTTGGTGGATTCTTTTGAAGTGGGAAATCTTGAAGTTTTAATTCCCTCTTTATTTAATATTCATGTTCGGATATTTTGGAGAAGTAGAAATATATATATATATATATATATATATATATATATTGGGAGAATGACATGTATGAATTCGGTTTCACATAGAGTATTCAAGTAGGACCCTAGCTTTAAAGGGCTAAGAAAAGGAAAATGCGAAACTTGAGAGCTATAGGTTTCGAGTTTGACCCCTTGTGAGGCTAGGAAATTGTTTTATATATATGGAGCTAAGGCTAGATGGTGTTAGGCAGATCAATGGAAGAAGAGAATATCAATGAGAGACAAAGTGGGTCTCAGCCCAAACCCTAGGGGTGGAGGCCGAGCACCCCATTCACCCTAATGCACTTGTTCGACCATTTTTGCATAAGTATGAGCTAAGAGGAAGTAGGTTTTGAAGGAAGAACGACCAAATGTGTGTACTCGAGTTTGCCTCGAGTTTTGCATTCACAAAGTTGAAAGTTGCATGTCCCATGCATAAGCACGAAAACCCATGTTTTGAGTAAAGTATGTTTTCGAAAAAAAAAATGAGTTAAAAGTTTTATAAGAACCCCAAAGGCTGGGACAGGGAAGTGTTCCAATGGAACTCTCTGTTCACTAAGGAGTGTCTAAATTGAGTGAAAACCCTTGGGTCGACGAAGAACAGTCAGCGGACCATGTATGGCTCCAAAAGGTGTCCGGAGCGTGGTCGCACCTAATGCTAGTGGGTGCCATATAAGCGGTGTTGGCTTAGGCCTCGCCATCTGATAAGGTTGTAGTTGCTCGGAGAGAAATTCCCGAGTGACAAAGAGCGTGAAAGGGCGCAAAACGTATTCACCTAGGTTGACTTGGTCGCCAGGTGTGACAGTAACTAGCAGGGAGCACGCGGTGTATAGTGAAACCGTGAGGTGTCCAAAATAAGAAGTCATGAATAAACGAAAAGGGCTTTCGAGCCATATATGATATGATATGATAAGTGGAGCCTAAGATAAGAAAATATTAAAGTTTTTGAACAAAGTGTCTTTTGAAAGAATATGCATTAAAGAAGCTTTGTTATGAAATTTGAACAAGTATGTTTTGGAAAATGAGAAAAGGATGAGAAAGATGAATTTTGTCACGAGCATGTGCATCGGTCTAAGCATGAGTCCCATGTAAATGCATACGTAAGTAATTGTTTGTTATTCACTTGATTATATGCTTAAAATGATTCCGTTAAAGTATAGATGTACTTGCTGAGATTTCTCCCGAAATCTCACCCCCCCTCTTTATGTCCTTACTATCCTTCCCTCTTGGGAACGATAGAAGTACTTACAGGTGAGGATGACTCCACCGAGTACGACCCCCGTGATGACACCTCAGATCCTCAAGGACCCAATTGAGGCTGTCCTTAGGGGACCAGTGACTCTAAACCTCCCGGGTCAGTGGGAGGTGGAGTCACTAAAGATGACCATGTACAATTTTGTCGGTTTATACCCTGCGGGGTGTTGCTTGGTATTAGGGGTTGACAAGTCCCTTCACTTGGGACATATTTTTGGACCGCCTTCTAGGGCGATTTGTGAGGTAGGGCCTAGCATAGACTTGGATCGGCTTCGCTGGGGCCCAAACCTTAAAAAGGTGAAGAAGGAACCCGTCGGTTGAATTTATGGGCAATGTTAAGACCTATATTATTTTGTAACGCCCTGTATTTATGTTTTCGGTAAAGTCTTCCCGCCTGTGGGAAGCACTATTTTGATTACTTGGACAAAGTTATGTAATTTTTGAAATCTGAGCTATGTATGATATTATGTTTGGGACCCATAGCATAACCATGTGATGCATACTTATGTAGAAGGCTTGACCTTTTTATTCCACTGCAAGAACCTTTCTTTGACATTTCAAAAAAAAAAAACGTAAACGTATGATATGATGAGGGGTGAACTTCCTTGCGTTGTTCGTTCCCGACGCTTCTATTCATGTACGATCCCAAGCGTGGGTTGGGTCGTCAACAGATACGGCAGCTCAAAGTCCTCTAGTTACCCCTCCATGTACGGGGCAGCAGGTGGCACAAAACCCACCTTTGGAAGGGGGACAGGTGGCTTAGAACCCACCTTTGGAAGAAGGACATGTGGCACAAAACCCTCCATTAGAAGGAGGCCAGGCGATAGCTGAAACTATTCGGGAGATGACAGAAGTGGTGAGAAACCAAATAGAGCAAAGTCGTTATCGCTAGCAGGATGAAAATAGAGGAGAAACTCAAGGATGTCTGTATGAAAAATTTTTGGTTTACCGATACTCGCACTTTATAGGGACGGAAGGAGCATTAAAAGCCGATAAATGGATTATAGACTTAGAATGTACCTCGAAGTTAGTGATTGCACTGAGATTCAGAAGGTGTAGTATGCAGGATATTTGTTGCAAGGAGAAGCAGGATTGTGGTGGGATACAAAGAAGAGACTGTGGAAGCTAGAATTAGGAGAGAATGTAGTGCCCACGTGGGAACGATTCAAGTAAGAATTTGGTGATCGATTCTTTACGGAATTTGTGAAGCGGCAAAAAGTTTTAGAATTTTCCACGTTGGTATAAGACAGCATGATAGTGGAGCAGTATGCAGCTCGATTTATGGAATTAGCAAGATTTGCCCCACACTTAGTAGTGACCAAGAAGATGAGAGCACAGAAAGTTTAAGAAGGATTGCAGCCACGGATTCGTATGTAGGTAGCGTGTCTACGAATGGAGAATTTTCAGGAACTGGTAAATATAGCCGCCAAAGCTGAAACTGAATAGAGAAGCGTAATGGCGCAAACTCAAGTATATGAAAAAAAGGAGATTTCCTTATTCTGCAAGAAAAGATGTTGGGAGGAAACGAAATCTTAGACCCATGGATAGAGGAAAAGGAATAACAAATAATCCAAATGTATTGGTTTTGTTTCCACTATGTGCAAAATGTGGGCGTTGACACAAGGGAGAATCTCGAGTGGATACTAGAATTTGCTTCAGGTGTGGCCGGCCCGGACATTTGATCAAGGATTTCATCAAAATGTCTCTTAAGGAGTAGGTCTACCAAGAGGAAAAACAAAACCTCCTACGAAAGCTAAAGTTTATGCGATCATACCAGGAGAAGTGGACATGGCGGCAAATGAGACAATAGACGCTAATGTTATTACTAGTAACTTTCTAATTTCCCTCTTTTAGTCAATGCATGGATTCTTTGGAGTAGTAATAAAAATGATAGTAGGATAACTTTTCTAGGTAAAGTAAAGTTGAAGCAATGCATGGTTTATGCTCTGTTTGATTTGGGAGCAACAAGATCTTTTATTTCATAAGATTGTGTCCAAAGGTGTGAATTAGAAGTAGAATTTTTGCCCCAAAAAGTTATAGTAGTCATGCTCGATGAGAAGATAGCTGGATACCACCGAATTGTAAGGAATTGTTCCTTGGAAATTGGGGGTTTACAGCTAGTCACTAACTTGATATTATTCCATTTAATGGAATTTGACCTAATCTTAGGAATGGACTGGTTAGCTAAGTATTATGCTAAGCTTGACTATCGTAAAAAGGAAATAGTTTTTGGCATACCAATGAAGGAGAAGCTTTGTTATAAGGGGACATATTAAATGCAGTTTCTTCCATAGTAACTGCCAAGCGAATGAAGAAAAGTATTAAGGAAGAGGCAAAAGTGTACTTGATAATAATGTTAAATTCTTCATAAGTTGTTAAGAGTATCAAAGGAATTCTAGTTGTGGAAGACTTTCCCCAAGTCTTTTCTGATGATCTGCCGGGATTACCTCCTGATCTGGAAACGGAGTTTACTATTGAATTGGAACCAACCACGGCCCCATTCATAAGGCACCGTATAGAATGGCACCAGTTGAATTAGAAAATTTAAAAGCACAAATTGAGGAACTTTTGAAGAAGGGATTCATCAGGCCCAGTTCGTCTCCACGGGGAGCACCAGTATTATTCGTGAAAAAGAAAGTGGAACGATGCGGATGTGTATAGATTACCGAGATCTGAATAAGGTCACAATAAAAAATAAGTATCCGTTGCCACGGATAGATGATCTGTTGGATCAATTAAGAGGAGCATCTGTATTTTCTAAAATAGACTTTCAGTCTGGTTATCATCAGTTGAAGATCAGGGAGCAAGATGTACCTAAGACAGCCTTTCGAATGCGATATGGGCATTTCGAATTTTTGGTAATGCCATTCGGATTGAAAAATGCACCAGTGGTATTTACGGATTTGATAAACTGGATATTTAGAGCCTATTTGGATAATTTTGTGGTAGTTTTTATTGATAATATTTTGGTTTACTCCTAGACTGATGAGGATCATAAAGAACATCTGAGAATTGTAATGGAGATCTTGCAGAAATATCAACTGTATGCCAAACTTAGTAAGTGTAAGTTTTAGCTATGAGAGGTTAAATTTTTAGGTCATGTTATCTCGAGTGAGGGAGTTTCCATGGATCCAGCAAAAATAGAAGCTGTCAACGCCCCCGCCGATGCTTGTGATCGGACGCAAACCAAGGCATCGAGGATAAACATCGCAGGGACATTTACCCTTCATTCACGTGTTCTTATTGAGTTATGAGTTCGCTTGAAAATATGGATTTGAAAATTTTTCTTTCTTTCGCAGCGGTTAAAGTCGAGTCGTACTATGTTAGGCGAAATTTAGGAATTTTCGCCTTGAATCACTTGGAATTATATAGATATATAGGCACATATATATTTTTTTTTTCTTTTTCTTAAAACTATACAACCCATCATTAATACTTAGTCAACCATACATGCATTGTTCCGAGTTCTTAATGAAAGCATTTCCCCAAAACAACGGGGACCAAAATAGATAAACAAAATATAAACATATACTAGTGATAACCCCCAACACCCATCCTCAAGTCCGAGGCTCATCCTTCACCTCCTTCACTCCTGGACCATACAAAAATCGCCCTAGACCCATTCTTCCAACATGTAGAAGACCGGGTCCCAACTCGGGCGAAGTATAGACGCGATCCAAAAACAAGGATCCGTCTATACCTATAGTCAGGCAACAGCCTCTATGCTGGCGGTTTCCTATATACTGGTGGCCCACCACCTCGACCCTAATTGTATGCCTTATATCGGCTATAAACTGGGCATATACTTCTGGGGTCACCACATCAAAAGGCGGGGTAGTCACTAGATCACTAGTGATCTGGGGACCCGTCCCTAATGTCAGGCTCGTCGTCGGATCCATCACCTGCAACCACTTCTGTCGTCCCAAACACGGAACGATAGTAGGGAAGTAAAAGGGGTGAGATTTCGGAGGAAATCTCAGTAAGTAAACAAACATTTCAACTAAAACATCTCAGGCATATAAGTAAATGAACCATAAACATTCATATGTGTATGCAAATGACACTCGACTCATGCACATGCTCATGCAATCCTTCTTTAAAATCCAATTGTTATTTTGATTCTGTTCGCATATTCATATTTGGAAAAACATCATTTCCGTCACATTTTGCAAAAAAAGCACTCTTCTTCTTTTATTTGTACCTTTTAGGTCTTTTATCTTAGGCGCCACTTTCCATATATTGTTCAATTCTGTGTTGGCTCGAAAGCCCCTTTTGTCATGACTTTTCATATTTGGACACCTCACGGATCCCCTACGCACTGTGTGTTCCCCGCTAGTTACCGTAGAGCTCGGCGACCGTATCAACCCAAGTCGCTACGTTACGCGTTTTCACTCTTCGTCGCTCGGTGACCGTTAGTCCACAGAGTGACTACAATCCATATTCTTTTATCAGTGAGGCCGAGACCTACACCGCCCATATGCACCCACTAGCTTTAAGTGCGACCACACTCCGGAATCCCTAAGGGAGCCATACATGGTCTGCCGACAGTTCTTCGTCGACCTAGGGGTTTCATTCGACTTTACTCACTCCTGAGTGAACAGGGAGTTTTACTGGGACACTATCTCGTCCCAGCCTTTAGGGTTCTTTAAACTCATTCTCTTTTCCTTTAAAAAATATTTTGACTCAAAATCGAGTTTTCGTGACGTATACATGATTATGCAACTATAATGCCATTTTCACGCCGAATACCCGAGATGAACTCGCGTGCACATTCAAAACACTTTCGCTCACTAACCAAAGACCTCGATTACAAGTCCCTCCCCACATGCCTTCACCCATAATGGGCTTGCATGTAGGGTAGGGTATTTGGCCCCTCCCATTTAGGGTTTGGGCCGAGCCCTATCCCTTTTTTTTGAAACCCAATGATGTCCTCTTTCCTTTAGGTAGAAATTGAACCTTCCACCCTACTAGTCAAATTCATTTTTTCTTTCTTCACATTAATCTCCTATATTTAACTTCATATACTAATTTATTTAACCCTCTAAATTTCATAGCACCAATCCTATCTAAGTCGGATCATCATCCATCTAGAAATAGTAATAAAACTCAAACATTATGCTTTAGATCAATCTATTCAACAAAAATGTCCATGGATTTGATATCACAAAATAACATATTTCCCCAACTTCATGGACATCATGATATTTCCACCAAACACACATGCATTACCACCTCAACACACTTTGCCTTTTTACATTTCATGCTTATTCATTCGAGTTAATCAAACCCTTAATATGACATGAAATTAAGCCTCAAAATATAACCTTTTAAGCAAATCACCACATGCTCAAGCTTTATCAACCTAAAAGAGAAAACCTTTCCACCATTACAACATACCTTAGTGATCATGCAGACCATATTACATTTTTTATTATTTCTCTATTATGCCCTTCCACTCTTCAATATCTAAAATTTTGTTTACTAAATCACCCATTCCAAACTTTAGCAAGTCTAAATACCATATTACTAAGTTTATTTACATAATCTTTACATGCCAAAAATCTCTATCAACATATCATGATATAGCAACACAAGTAGCAACCAAACAACCATGATCATCCATTTATATTCAAGAGATGTAAGAGTAAAACGAAGGTACACTTACAACTTTCTTTTAGTAGTTTTAGAAATCTGAAAATGTAAATAAGATATTATATTAGACTTGTCATAGTGTTGAGATTAAAAGAAAAAGATTTGTTAAGCTTCAATCCTAGGTTAAGTGGTGTGTGTTCTCTTTGAGTGTTCTTAGCTTTAGTATTGGATCAAGTAATGCCTTACCTCCTTTTAAGAAATTCTCCTTCAAAGGTTGCTTGATCCTAGCTCCAAAAGGCTTGAGGTTCTTTGGTGTTGGGGGTAAAAAGAAAGTGAAACAAAGATGAGAGTGGAGAGAGCTTGAGAGTGCCAAGAGGTGCTAGTGTGGTGGGGGGTGTGTGTGTGCAAAATGGGAAGGAAGATCAATAGGCCATTCGGCTATGGGGCTTTCCCTAAGCCTTGTCACCCTATTCCCCATGCAATGGTGTGACTCTTGAGGGATTGAAAGATGTGATTTAGACTTCCATCTCTAGGGCATGATGAGACCCTAATCTAGGCAACACTTGAGTGGGGTTTTCCTTCCCTTTTCTCCTTGGATGGCCGGTGCCCCCCCTTGGTGTCTAAGTCCACTCATCACCTCACCTCACTCTTCACACACTCTCACATCACCTCACATGTCACTCAATGGATTTCATGATCCAATTCTTGGAGGAAGAGCATGGAGGGGTTCGGATATGCCCTCCCATGCAATTCGAGACCTATCCTCCAAAGCATGCATCCTTTCCTTCCTCCTATCCTCCAATCAATCATTTCACTACTTGTCTCACTTCACCTTACACTCGTACTTGTTCTCAAGTGGGATCTCCTAGAGCCTTGAGCTTAGATTTGCCACAATCTCAAAAAACTCCAAATGAAGCCCACGGCTTCTTCCTTCGCCGGATACCCCATTTGTTTGTTCTCCTCTTCTTCCTCTTCCCAATGCCTCTACTTCCATCTATCAATTGTCCATCAACATGTCACTCATCCTACTTGGTCTACTCACTTAGATCTTGAGAAGATCTCCTAGGATTTCTCCACAAGGTGCACGGCACCCTTCCAAAACCGCCCACCCCCTTTGGTTTCTTTTCTTTCCTTTTCCTTCTTCTTCTCCTTTGACTTGACCTTGATGTGATCAAGTGAAGACTTCTTTGAGAAGTCCCCTTAGTCTTACGCACCTACTTGCCCCTCCATGATGGGGAAATCCCATCCTATTTCCCTACTTCTTCTCCTTTCAAGAAAACTACTAGTCAAAGTCTCAACTACTAGCAAATTTCCATCTTTCTAACTACTAGTCTTGGAAGACTCCTTGAAATTCTCCTAGCTTGACAAGTGTCCACAAGCATGGGTTTGTTGACTTGTGGGCTCTATTCATGGGCCTTTGGGGGCTTTCCTAGTGTGCCCTTGGGCCTCTCAACCATTCCTAAGTTAATCTTCCTAAGCCCAAGCCTTCTCTCACCTATTTGACTTATCCATTTTATTATTATTATTAATATTACCATATAATTAAATTTAATATTAAGGACCCAAAATCTCGGGCTGTTACAGAAGCAGTGATGGATTGGCAGCAACCAACCAATGCACACGAAGTACGATGTTTTTTGGGATTAGCCGGATATTACAGAAGATTTGTGGAAGGATTTTCCAAACTTTTTACGTCTCTAACAGCACTGACTAGGAAGAATGCTAAGTATGTTTGGGAGTGAACAATGCGAGAAGAGTTTCCAAGAGCTAAAAAGAAGATTAACTACAGCCCCGATTTTAGCCTTGCCAGAACCTCACAAACCCTATGTGATATATAGTGATGCCTCAAAAATGGGACGGCAGTGTGAATTATTGCAAGAAGGAAGAGTAGTTGTGTACGCATCCCGACAACTTAAGAACCATAAACAGAATTATCTCACTCATGATTTGGAATTGGCAACTGTGGTATTTGCATTGAAGATCTGGAGGCACTACTTATATGGAGAGAAATGTGAGATATTTACGGACCATAAAAGTCTCAAGTATCTTTTTAGTCAGAAAACTTTGAATATGAGGCAAAGAAGGTGGGTAAAGACTCTAAGTGACTTTCAATGTTAAATTAAATATCACCCTGAAAAGGCTAATGTAATAGCTGATGTCTTAAGCAGAAAAACTCAAACTGAAGAATTATCGGTGTTAGTAGTAATATGAGAGATTCTTGTAGATAGGTTATCACAAGAACTCAAGCTAATGGTGATTCAAGAAATTGTTCCTTTAACAGATGAGGAGATCAAGGAAGGACAACAAAAGGATGCTAAGTTGGTGAAGATGAAACAGCAAATACTGGAAGGAAAAGGGTCCTCACACTTTATGATTTCAGGTGATGGGATGCTATATTTTAGAAAGAGAAAAATAGTTCCTGATAACCCAGATTTGAAAGAAAGATTGATGAAAGAAGCTCATGGTACGCCATAGACTGCCCATCCTAGAAGTACGAAGATGTATCAGGATTTAAAAGAAAATTTTTGGTGGGAAGGAATGAAAAAAGTTATTCCAACCTTTGTAGCCAAATGCCTAGTGTGTCAGCTAGTAAGAGCTGAACAACAAAGACCAGCCGGCAAGTTGCAACCCTTACCAATTCTCGAATGGAAATGGGAGGACATATCTATGGATTTTGTGGTAGGATTACCAAGAACATTGGCAGGAAAAAATTCGATTTGGGTAATAGTTGATCGGTTGACAAAGAGTTCCCACTTTTTGCGTATCTCCAACACGGATTCTATGGAAAGATTGGTGAAAATTTATGTGAAAGAAGTAGTTCGTCTGCATGGAGTGCCCAAGACCATAGTATTAGATAGGGATCCTAGATTTACATCTCGATTTTGGCAAAATTCACAGAAGATGATGCGTATCAATATAAATTTTAGCAGTGCATATCATCCTCAAATGGACGAGCAGACAGAAAAAACCATCAGACTTTAGAAGACATGTTGTGAGCTTGTGTATTGGATTTTGGTAAAGATTGGGAGAGTCTGTTACCATTAATCGAATTTGCTTACAATAATTGTTTTCAAGCTACCATACAAATGGCGCCCTATGAAGCACTTTATGGAAGGAAATGCAGGTCTCCCATATATTGGGACAAAATTGGTGAAAGCAGCATTTTGGGACCTGAATATTTATAAGAAATTAAGGAGCAGATTACAAAGATTAGAAATCAGATAAAAACGGCGCAAAGTAGACAAAAGAGTTATGCGGATTATAGCAGAAGAGCTTTAGATTTTATAGTGGGAGATGGGTGATTTGAAAATTTCACCTATGAAAGGAGTTATGAGGTTTGATAAGAAAGGAAAGTTGAGTCCACGTTACATTGGACCTTATGAAATTCTAGAAAAAGTAGGTCCAGTGGCTTACCGCCTAGCCTTACCTGATAATCTGCAAGGAGTCCATAACGTTTTTCATGTATCTTCCCTAAAGAAGAGTTTGAATAACGAACTAGTGGCGATGATGGATCCAAGTCCTGTTAATTTGTGTCCCAACTTAACTTGTGAAGAATGGCCGGTACAGATTGAAGATCAGAAAGAACCGAGCCTTTGGAATCGCACAATTTTATTAGTGAAAGTACTCTGGAACAATCTTGTTTTTCAGGAAGCCACCTGGGAACGTGAGGATGTGATGAGAGCTAGTTATCCTCATTTGTTTGAAACTTAGTTGTATTAATCTGTGTTTTACGTTTGAGCTCAGATGTATGTGCATAATGTTATTCGTATGATACTTTTGTTCTTTTTATGTC
Source organism: Platycarya longipes (assembly GCA_036559045.1). NCBI lineage: Eukaryota > Viridiplantae > Streptophyta > Magnoliopsida > Fagales > Juglandaceae > Platycarya > Platycarya longipes. The sequence goes on along the minus strand of CM071802.1, from coordinate 16,453,642 downwards.
TATAGTTTTTTATGTTTGGCCTTACTCAGGATTATGGCTCCAAAAAAAAATGCACGAATGTCAGTCACTTCTGTAGATCAGTTAAAGAAAAACTCTGAAAGAATTAGAGAGAGATTTCATAGGGAAAAGCTAAAACAATGGAAAACTAATAGATTAAGTTGGATGAATAAGAGTGAGAGGCACAGAACCCATATTATGGACATAGATGTAAAGGGTAACCCTGTATGTAGACGAGCTTTATCGGGTGAGGAGAGGCAACCTGCTCAAAAATGGTTTCAAGCAGAGAGGGAATTTTTGAAAAGAGAAGATAAAGGAAAATTTATCGTATTGGAGTCATTTGATAGGTCTGAAGATCGAAAATGTCGATGTGAGGAGGGACCAGTCATAGAAGAAACAAAGTCGGAAAGATTACGTATGTTGCAAGAGATTAGTGTAAATATGTATTATGATCAGGATGTTGACATGATATTTTACTACTCTCAAGATTCACTGTCCAATGAGGAAAGAATCTCTACCTCTTTAGAAGAGTCTACTGCTACTGGCAACCGAGGTATTAATTCATTGAACCCTTAATTTATGTTTTAGCGATTTCAGGGACGAAATTCTTTTTAAGGGGGAGCATGTAATAGCCCGAAATTTCAAAGATGAAGTTTTTAATTGAGTTTATTTTTAAAAAGAATTTATTTGTAATATATTTTCTAGGTAAATAGCGTTGGAGACTTAAATGAGAAATATGAGTTAAGACAAGGTGAAATCATGCATTTTAGGAAATATTATGGAAGGACTTTTGAGACTTGGAACAAGGTATCAACTAGAGAAATTCAATTTGAACTTAGAAGGAGTTGAATTCTTAAAAATTAGGATATAAGTGCAAAAGGAAGTGATAGAACCAAAAATCAAACACTTGGTGCTCGGAATAGGCATTCTCGGATTAGCCTATCCAGTTTTAGTGTAATGAGCATAAGTTACTCATATGAGGTCTAAATGAGGTGATTCTAATTATTATAGAATCCTAAGAGATAGATATAAAACTTTTATGTTTTAAGTTTTTGAATATTTGGACGGGATCGATGACGTATTTGGGAAATAAGTAGACTATTCTAGATTGAGCTCAAGTGTAACTCGAGTTAGATGAAATAGACTAAATTGGGACATATGATGAAATATGTAACTGGTTTTAAATTTTTCAGGTATCTTGACATGTGTAAGAATATTTGGCAAGTGATGAGGATTTGATCTAGAAGTTTAGTTAGCTTGTTTATTTGGTGATGGAAACACAAGGGAATCAAAATTTATTGATAGGTAATTAAGTGAATTAAAATTTGACTCTATCCTAACTATACCAAGAAGTGGCCTTCTAGAACATGTAAAATGGAGTTTTAGGAGGTTGATCATGTAACCAAATGGGTTAGGAGAAGGATGGGCGGCGTTGCATACCAGGAGAGGGCTGGAAAGGGTTGGTTCATGCATGGTTAGGTGAGATGCCACCTCATGCCTTATCTCATTAGCTCCCTTCTCAACCAATGATCAAATTGGCTGCAAAAATAGCTCAAATGTTAGCCATTGGATGATCATTTTAGCTGCAAAGCCTAGGATCTTGGAGGATTAAGTTTAATCATGAGATTTTTTAGGATGGACACCTCATGCACCAATAGGTAGCTGGTTACACCCATTCCCCTTCATCTCTTCTTTCCTTCATGTGGGTCGACCCCTTCCCTATAAATAGGTATTGGAGAGCCTTCTAACTCTCTTTAGAAGCATAGTACATGTTCCACTTGAAAGAAGACTAAGAAAAACCCTCCTTAGGTCCCTAAACTTCCACACATCTCTTAAGTGAGCTAAGTGGGTGTTCTTGAGAAGAAAGCTTGCAAGGAGTGGTTTGATCATTTCTAACAAGCTTTGGAGAACGTGTAAGTCCACATTCTAGCTTAAATTTAGCATGAAAATGGCTTATTTGAGTGGTTGAACTATGCATGCTAGTATTGGACCCTTAAAACCTTGTTTAAGTAACAAAATGGAATCTAAGTATGTTTGGATTGGTTTTGTTATGGAGAGGTGTTAAATAAAATTAGAAGAACCTAGATTTATGTTTTAATAAATAAAAATAAGGTTTATGTGAAAGAATAACATGCTTTAGGTTGAAAAGCCTTATGAACCGTGACCTCGCTCGACCCTCGCTCGACCTGTGGATCGAGTGAAGAACAATAAAACCTTTCGCTTGACCCTCGCTCAATATCCTGCTCGAGCGAGTGACAATCCGAGATTTCACTTGATGCTCGCTCGATACCTTGGTCGAGTGAGATACCCTGTTTGCTTAAATTTAGGGCTTTTCCTTAAATAAAGGTGGATGATTCAAGTACAAAGAGTTATCTGTGAAGTATAGTCTATATGATATATGTTGTATTGGATGTGCATACAGCATAAAGTTTAAGAATACATGCATGTCCCAGTATGTGATGGGTTTTAAGAAAGAGTGGCATGGCATGTATTTGTGAAATACTCATAAGAATAAGAATGGAACAACTAAGAATAGAAACTATGAATAAGTTAGTCACGTCATGACGAGGATAGTGAGACGTAACGCCCAGATGACTAACGTGCCGACAGGGACGGCGATATGTAACGCCTGTCATATGATAAGAATATATATATTGTCATCACAGGGACAGCGATATGTAACGCCCGTGACTGACATGACTGGCGGGGATGGCGATATGTAACTCCCGCTATGCTAAGTACGTTTCGTGTCAAGACGGGGACGGCGATATGTAACGCCCGCTATGCTAAGTATGTTCCGTGTCAAGATGGGGACAGCGGTACGTAACGCCCGAAAGATTGACACGAGACTCATCACAATAGGGACGGCAAGACGTAACGCCCGGATGACTAATGAGTTATATGTGATAGAGACGGCGATACGTAATGCCCATCAAAGATAAAAAGTAAATAAGATTTTTTTTAATAAAATAGTGATAAGTCCTCATAAGAATGCATACCTGTTTAAGTTAAGTAAAGTATAAGTTATGCATAAGTCACATGGAATATATTTTGAGTTATGTCCTTTTTTCGATTCTCTAGGAATATAAATGTTTGCCTATGTTTATGCTTTTTTAAGCTAATTGTGTACTCTTAGAAATCTCACAGTTTTGTGGTTCTATATTTCTTTCTTGTGCATATAAACTATACACAAGGTTTGATGGCCAACAAGGGAAAACTCCAATGCTACAGGAGACTCAGAGGAGTCCTGAAGGACCCTCTAGTTATAGTCCCTATGTAGATTTCGTTTTTACTTCCTTGGAACCTCCTATCTATTACCAACCAATGAGATTTTGGAGTCACGGTGCATCTGCTTTTTCTAAAGAGGAGCAACGTACAGAATACAGCTTAACTTAGGATTAGACGGTTCCCTGTCCATATATGGGGCTTACACGACACCACATGGACAATATCTTCAGCGAGACTTTTGTCTTAGTTTAGACATGTTTCGCTATGGGAGAAAATTTCCTAAAGTGAACAAGGAACCTAAGTGGCTTTAAGGATGGTCCTTTGATATGTGATAAGTATTTTGTTAACTCTAATAACCATTTGGGTTTGTATATATAACAGTACAATGTTTGGTAATGAATGAATGGGGTGGATGTTATAAGTATACTTTTCTCCATGTGATCTTTAGAAACTTTTATATTTTAGACCTAATCCGCTGCAAATTTAATTGACATATGCTAGTAAGATTAGATGCATACATTAAATTCTTATTACGTACAACAGTGAGTAGCCTAGTGTTACTTATCCTAACAATTTGATTTATGTTAAATCCCAGACGTAAATTATGAGCGTCTCAATTTGGGCCTCCTCTTAGGCTATTTATAGGCCCTATGCATTGGGGTCTTTAAACTTACAAACGATGCGCTTAAAACACTTATATGAAAATACATAAAATCAATTTAACTTTAAAATCACTCAGAGAAATTAAGATAGAATATTATTTCAACTTACTTTAGTTTATAACATAATATTCCTCATCATAATTAAAATGATGAGGCTTACTAATTATTTATAAAGATAAAGCCATATATTTAAATCAGAAATTTTAAGCATAATTAAAATCTCACAATATTTTAAACAACTAAAACTAGGCTAATAAAACAATTTTGTACAATTATAATATTTTGAAGCTCTTCAAAATATTATAATTGTAGTTCCTTATAAATCAGGCTTAGATACAATAACATTGGAAATACCTCATATAATATTCTCATGACATTTAAAGTATTCGATAGCATTAAAACACTGGGTGTATTTTAAAGTAAACTATTATCTTTTAAAACATGCAGTCGGGGTTGAGCACGTGCATCGAGACCTCTCACGTGCTTCGAGGCTCATCTCAATCGAATGAGAGGAACTAACTGTCATATTATTTCCTCGAAATTCGCCAAACCTTAGAAAAAAAGGGAGTAGGTGTTACATTAATTGCTACCTTTTTATTTGGCTTTGAGTTTATAAAATCCGGGTCAAATATTCTCATCATTGTGTAGTTTTCCCTTGAACACTACGTGTTTCAAGCGGTTTTTAGAAATCCGTTGTTATATATTTCCTTCTGCGCCGCTTGACGAACCATTTTGCACTTTTTTGTTTTCTTACCCTTTTACGGTGCCATCTCAACTGTAAATTGGAATAAACAGTTTGGTCAATGTGTTCTGATTGGTTGTTTATTTCTGATTTTATTGTTTTTTTTTTTGCTTAATTATTGTCTCTTTTCAGTTCCATCTCAAGTGTAAATAAACGGTTTGTTATGCCAATTTTTGCGGAAGAATGCCAAGTAACCAAGTTTCAACTTGGCCTTTGGTTATTCGATTTTCTTTTGCACCTCCTGGTTCCTTTTGCAACGGTTGTGCTCTCTTTTCTTTCAGAGTCTCGTGAAAGTTAAGAACTGTATATTATATAAATATAAACAAATTAATATTGATAGAATAAATCATATCTAAATTCACATACCATTAAACATTAAAACATAAAATCTAGTTTTTTTTTCAACTAATGGTTTCTTCCTTTTTTTATTTGTACTTCTTTTAGAAAACATGTCAAGTGAAAATAAGCTTAGTTTTCAATAAGCTAATTTACATAGAATAAATCATATCTAAATTCACAAACCATTAAACATTAAACATAAAATCTTTTTTTTTTCAACAAATGGTTTCTTCCTTTCCTTTTTTTTTTTTTTTTTTTTTTTTGTACTTCTTTTAGAAAACGTGTCAAGTGAAAATAAGCTAGTTTTTGTTTTGATTATTTTTCCATTGAATCTAGAGAAGAATTATATAGATTGCACTATGTATAGTCGGTTCCTTCAAAATCGGAGAACTAAAACCGCTTAATTTTTCTTCCTAATTTAATATAAATTGGAAAGTTTCCTTTTTCTAAATAAAAAAAGGTAGGGTCCTTCTCTTTTTCTCTAGCTAGAGCGAGAGTATCGTAAAAGTCCCCTATCTTGCACAAAGGTGTTTGTGACTTATGAGATTCCAGACTTTATGTACTTTATGTGTTATTTTATTATTATAAATTATTTATTTATTTTATCATTATTCGGGTGATTTATGTTGCTGGTAATTATGGATCTTGTTATTTTATTTATGTATTATTATTTTTGGTTTAGTAGTTTTATTTTTATTGTTTTATTTATTAAGATTATTGGTGGTTTGTGAGATCTCTAATTTTAGTATTTCTAGTTATATTATTTAATTATTATTATTGGTTCTTTCAGTTGAGTTGTTATCATTAATATTTTGATTTAATAGTTTTAGTTTTATTATAGTTTAATTTGTTGTGTTTTATTTTGTTTCAATGAACATTTTATTTTATTGAAAATTTTCGAATTGGTCATTGATTTTAACTTATTAAATTATTAGGTCTTATTATTTTATTCTATTTTGTTTGGTGGCATTTTGAAAAGCCCCAAATATTATAATTATACAAAATCATTTTATAAGCCCGGTTTTTAGTTGTTTTAAATATAGTGAGATTTTAATTATGCTTTAAATCTCTTAATTAAATATATGGCTTTATTATTTTAATTAATGACGAGGATATTAGTTTATAAACTAAAGTTAAGCTAAATTAATATTCTATTTAATTCCTCCGAGTGTTTTAAGTTAAATTGGTTTTATGTGTTTTCAGATCAATGATTTAAACGCATCGTCTGTTCGTTTGAATACCCCGAAGTGTCAGGCCTATAAATAGCTCAAGGAAACCCAATTCCCTCACTTTTTACTTTTTTCTTTTTCTCTTTTTCTCTCTCTTCTCTATCTTCTCTCTCGCACACCACCCATGGCCATTCGACCTCAACCCCACCCAACCTCCACCACTGGTCAGCAAGCCTCACCGCCCCTCCTACTAGGACCGCACCATGCCAGCGACCCCACCCCAGGTTAGTGCACCTCTAGTAGCCCCCAACCTCCCGTGTGTAGCCCATACTCCAATGGATTTTCTCCACTTCGCGTGGCCCTAGTGTCGCCATGAACCACCCCTTGGCCACCACTCCATGCCGACAACATTCCTATTCTCCTGGTGAGCAAAACCCACCGTAGATAGCCCCATTTCCTCCCCTTTCTTCTCCACCTGAAATGGGTATGGAACCCATAGGTTCCATCTTGTAGCCACCGCATGTTGCTGTCATTGGCCTCACCGTTGGCACCAAAATGTTCCCTCACCTTAGACGACCTCCCCCTTAGCTCCGCTCCTCCAACCATGCCCTCACCTTCCTTGTATGTGTATAAACTCGAAATGGGTTTCTGCACCAATTCGAGCTAGATCTGCCACTTTTTGGCGGTTGTATCGCCTCACCACCACTACCATGAGAATCCTCTTCTTTCAATGAGTATTCTCCTAACTTCCAGTGTCAAACTGAGTACCCTAACCCAAACCGCCACTAGCTGTGTCAGGAGACGAATAACGTACGAGTTTACCCGTTATGGTATAACTCTTTCTCTCTCTCTCTCTTGCATTTTTGTGTGTGTATGTTTGTTTGAGTTGCGGCGTACGAGCTCGTTTAATCACAGGATCATGGAACGACGTGCTTGATCTTTTAAGCTGCTTACTTGCGCTGTAAGTAACATTCAATTCATTGTATTTTAATGGATTAATTAATTGTGTACTAACCTTTTTATTTGGCAGCTTGAAGTGTTATTAATTAATATTAATAATAAAATTTGGGAGCAGGTTGGTTGGACTCGAGGTCATTAATGGAAGATGGGATCATCCAGTAGTTGATTTTGGCTGTGTTGGAAATTGTGGAGATTTATATGTTGGATTTATAAATGATGTGTGGACTATTTGGATTGTTGTGTGCTGTTGTCATGTCATCCCGTGTTTGCTCATCATGCGTAAATTATTTCTTGCTTGTAATATGAGTTCTTTTGTGTTGGGTTATGGGGAGGTGAGTTGTGGGTGTTGGTTGTCATAGCTGGTCATAACTTGTGGGTGCATGTGTATTACGACCCCGAGCCGAGATGGGACATTATCTCAATGGAGCTCCTCTAATCATTTGAGAGTGGAATATATTGACGTGACGTCCCCTAGGTTATCGCTAGGCGACAATGGAATTGGACGAGATGGTAACGCTCTCGTGTCGACTCAGTGGCTCCTCTGCTGGCGGGGGCTAGAGAATGCCTAGTCATGGTACGTGCTAAGCCCAGTTAGCTAGACATCGCTCGTTCTGAAGTCACATGCACGGTCGTTACCCTTAGTGTGACAAATAGAGCAAGGATGTATGGATGGTCCCTAGGGGAGATCATAGTATACGGTTAATAAAATGGAAATGTGTTATGAGCCAGAAACTGAATATTTGGCGGGTTGTTGTTGAGGTCCTTTCTAGAAAAGGACGGTTATGGTTGCATTCCTTTCTGAGAAAGGACGGTCCATTGATGAATTCTTTTCTGGAAAAGGATAGTTTATTGATGAAATCATTTGTAACATCCCAACCCAAAAATTTGATTTATTTGATTTTTCACTATTATTATTATTATTATTATTATTCTTATGTTATTAAGTCATGTTTTTTATTTTTTTGATAAATTTTATAGTAGTGTTTGTATTTGTTCTAATTTTTCTTCTAGCCGTATTTCACCTTTTAGATTGATTTTTTTTTTTTAAATCATCATCATCATCTTAGAACCTTTATTCTAATTTAAAACCATCTCTAATTCAAAACCACCATCCGAATTTTAACTCCTAAAGTGGAGTTCAAACTTAAACAGTTCCAACTTAAATCACCGGATAAAATGCAATATTTTCTATTCACACTCAAACTCAAAACCTTATCCAACTTCAAACTCTATCCTTTCCGTAGAAATAGCTAAAACCGAAACCAAATTCAAGCTTCAACCCAATCTCATATCATATTTTAAACACGTCACTCACATCTGTCCTCTAATTAATTGTCTATAAATACACCTCACAAGACCCTTCCCTGATGCACATGAAAAACCCAAGCCACAGCCTTCTACATGCAAAGCAGCCTCACGGCAATCACCAAACTCACCCCGCAGCCTCGCCACTCCATGCTCAAGCCACGACTCAGCCTGTTTCTAACTAGCATCGTAAAACACCTGCCCAGTAGCCCAGCTTCTAGAAACAGCCGCCCAGATCCATTGCACCGGATATCACCAATCAAGCAGCCCTGTTTAGCCTACGAAAAACAGAGCAGCAAAGTGCTCGCCAATGCCCAGCCACGTCTCTCATCGAACCACCTCCGATCCGCCTCTAAAACTGCCGAGAAATCCATCCCCGTTGAGCACCCATTATTCCAACGAGCCCTTCACGTTAACCACCTTCAACCACTGCATCGTCACATGCATGACCAGTGCAAACCGCCACCTACACCACCCGGAGAAGCCACTGCACATAAGCAGCCACCGTGCAGTGTCGAAGCTGCCAACAAAGCTGCCTTGAACTGCCCGTTTACCACAAACAATCCCCTGTTTTAAACTTCCGAAAACAGAGCACCCAACCCAGCCATCTTCTTGCACGCCGGACACCACCCCAGTTACCAGAAACTGCCTAACAACCCATCCCCGTCGAGAACCACCACTTCGGTGAGCCTCTTCCCTAATCGCACAAGCTCTGCCTTGGTGTTTGTTTTCGGTAAGTATTCCCTACTCTATTATTTAATATGTCTCAGCTTTCCCGCTTTACCCATGGCCATTTAATTGTTTTCTCAAAAACTTATGTTCCCGAGTACTTATTTCATGCCAATTATAATTATTCCTCTAGTTGGATCTCGGGCCTTAACCCATTTTAAACTAGTATTTTTATTTCAAATATTTTAAGCCTAGTTTTCTTTACTAAAATTTTGGACCTTTCTATTATTTTTTAAAGAGTTTTAAAGAGATTTTTAAAGTATATTTTTAGTCTATTTCAATTATTTTAATTATGATTTTAAACAATGAAAATCTTGTCACAACATGTTTATTTTAGAAAGTTAGTGACGATTAGTGTTTCATATAGGTTACGAGTTACGACGTAAAATCAAGACGCAGCGCTAAGAGGTAAGTAACATGATAATACTTTTCATACATATACGGTAAACATGTTTCATAAAAATATTATGTATGTATGGCCATCATTTGAAAACCCATTTTATGTACCCAAGTCATAAAAATTATGAAAAATTATGAAAAATTATTGAAACCCATGCATGATTTATGAGAAGGTTTATGCACTAAAAATATTTATGAAATGTCATGGTTTTATACATTAAAATTATTTATGAAAAATCATGATTTTATGTGAGAGTGCATAAAATTATTTATGAAGATTATGAATTCATGTGAGGAAGCATGCATCACGACCTGTTACAAAAGTATGTGATTTCTTTTGAAATCTATGTTATGATAAATATGCAAGTATAATAAGATATGTAAATGGCCTATGTATGATATAAAGTCGGTACCTATGTATGGGCATATTGCATTGCTAGGTCGTACATGCCGGTAGTGCACCCAGTATGTCTTCCTTATATATGGATTCCACAACCCGCGGCCACAGGCGGAATCAGAATCTTTTTAGATTTGCTAACCCTAACTCACGGGGGTCAACAGTGGGTAACGGCCTATGATATGAAACGATATGATATGATAAGATAAGCTCAAGCTCATGTTTATGTTTTACGAAAAGTTCATGATTTATGAAAAACTCATGTTTTCAATATTTATGAAAAAGTACATGTTCAACATTTATGAAAATTCATGTTCACGTTATTATATATGTATTTATGAGTATGCATGTTTTGAGAGAATCGATGAGTATTATTTTTACCGTATGATGAGTTGCTTATTGAGTATTCGACTCATTTTATTTTTATTTCTATGTTTCCTTTTAAAAATCATCATAGGTGATGTGGATAAGCCACTAGCAGGATTTGACTCAGGGAGGTGATGCAAAGGCCTAGACAGTGTACTAGTTTTATTTTGTAGTTTCCAGTGAATAAAATATTTTTTGTAAATACGAGTGATATCAACATTTTATTTTAAGCGAATGCTTCCGCTGACTCTCTTTAGTTTTATAAAGAATGTTTCGTATAAAAAAAAAAACGTTCGTATCTGGTGCGTTTTTATAAAGAAAAGTTTTAGTAGTACACTAGTTCCCTAAAATATTTCTAAAATGCTATATTCGGGAGCGGGGTGTTATATCATTTCTGGGAAAGAAGGTTAGTTGTGTTAAAATCCTTTCTGGAAAAGAACAGTTAGTGTGTCGTGTTCCTTTCTGGGAAAGGACGTGGTGTGTTGTGTTGCGCTTCTTTCTGGGAAAGGGTAGTTTGGTGATCTTGTGGACTTTCTTTCAAGAAAAGGAAGTTGGTGTGTGGATTGAATTGCTTGGTTGAAAATATTTGTGCATATTGTTGATTGCGATTATTTGTTTATATGACTGACTATTGTTTACTGAGATTCATATCTCATGTGGTGTATCTGATCCACTTACGATTCTGTTTTATGAAATCATAGTTTTTGATGCAGAGGATGAGCCCGAGGGGTAGGCTCCGTTGGAGGAGTAGTCATATGTGTTGACAAAGGGAGTGATTTTAATCCCGATATTATCGATATTTTATTGCTCTTCTATTCGGGATAACTATATAATCTCTACTTGGAGGATTGTTTCAAACTGATTTGCAAATTTTTAAATTTTTTGGTATTAGAATGGATGACTTTCTTTATTTTTCGCTATAAATATTTTTAATTGTACACCTATGCATGCTTCACACACACTCTTAGAGCACAAAGCGATGAGATGATTGAAACGTGTGATGATCATCCTGGTATCGCGAGTCTCTTTAAATCCTAGGGGGAGTCATGAGCGCCACAGTGTTAATCTCTGATCAGTGAATGGGAGTTTTTAGTTCGTTGGAGTGTGGACATGGAGGAGGAAATGGCCAAGATGTCGACGCCCCCGCTTACGCTTGTGATTGGACGTAAACCGAGACGCTAGGGATAAGTAACACAAGCATACTCACCCCTCGTTCATAACATAAATAAAAGAATGAGTCTAACTTAAAAGCAGTGTATAAAAATTTCGCAATAGAAAAAGGTCATCTTTACCACGAGATATAAATTAAATAAATGAAACAATCTTTATTAAATAAATAAAGAGGGTTAGCAAAAGTATTTATTTAAAATATTAAAATCTCATGTATTTATCAAAAATATTTTATCCACTGAAAATCATAAAATTACACCCATAAATTGTCTTAAACTTTTGAGTCGCCTCCCTAAGTTAAATTCTTCCTGTAGTGCATCTTCATAAATCTTATCACCTAGAATAGTTTTAAAAAGAAAACATAGAAAAAAAGGCAAAAAAGTAAAATAAGTCGATTACTCAATAATCATCGATTTTCATGTATACTTATCGATATTGATTACGCCCAAAGAATAATGCAGTCGTTTGCAGTATAGTTTTGGGGTGTCGATTTCACAGGGAGATGGATTGAGAAATTGAAGAATAGTAACGAAATTAACAAAAAGATTTAGAAGAGTTCAAAAAGTGATTTTTGAAGTATGACGTAAATTAAAACTAAATGAGTAATTTGAAAAGTGTAAAAATAAGACGAAAAATAGAGCATAGGGAATTCCTTACGTATTTCTGGTGTTCAAATTTATTCTTAATTCATTGATAACTCAATTGAGAATTCGATGTCCAAATCCTCAATCGGAAGATATAATATTAATAATCAGATTTAAATCAAATATAATCTTTTAAAAAATCATTCGTCAAGATTTAAGTACAAAAATTGTTATCATTATTGAGAAAATCCAACGTCGACAATATACCGAGGAGTCTATACTGCAGCAAAGAATTAAATCAATACAGACAATTAATTGCTCCAAACATAATCATAAAACTAATCATTTCAATGGAAAAAGCATGACTGAATCCATAAACAAAGTAGATTCTATAATTATTTGAAGACGAAAAATATCACAAATAAATTAAGAATGATAGAACAAAAGAGTTTTAATATTTAAAGATCAAATACATGAATTAAAAATAGATTACAAACACCATCATACACACAAGTTCATCCCTAACCCTCATTGAGAATTTAGTTACACATATTAAAAATATGCAACAAAAATTCTCCAAGGGATACTTTGGTAGAGCCGGTCATGGATTCTCTATTTTCTTTGATTTTCTCTCTATCTCTCAACGTAACAAATGGCTCTCCAAGCATCCACGCACACTGCTTCATTCAAGCCTTCAAGCATCTATTTATAGATGTTGTTGTGTGAGTGAGTTAAATCCAAGAGATGCCGTGTATGATTTAAATTCCAGCTATACATGCATTTGGTCACTTTAATTTGTCTTACATATGGTGGCATTTAAATCAAATGAGTTGGCAATAAAGTGTATATACAAGTGGTGCAAGTGGTGCCGGTCTTTTTTTTTGTAGATGTGTCCAAAACTTGCACGCAATTTCTTGCAATATTTGTGGCTGAAATGAGGCTTTGTGAAGCTAGTTCCTTTATTGCCCTGTATTCCTCCAATTAGTTGTCTTGATTGTTATCTTCCCTTTGTCAATTGTTACGGCTTGGAGTTATATAGAGTCATTGGTCCTTTGAGTTTTAACTTCAAGTCAAATGTCACCATGTGAATGTGATGAAGTCGGTGCTATTTGTTTTTACTGAAGTTGCCGCCTACCATATGTGGTTGTTTGTGTCTTTATTTGTTGCCATGTGTTTCCAGCTATCATTAAATTAGTTTGTTGGTTTGCTTTTGAATTGAAATGATCATGTCGGATGGGAGATAATAGAGAGCACCGAATGGATTGAAATGCCGTGTACCACTTTGCTTCCTCCCTTGTGTTGCCATGTGTTGCTTCAAGTGTTTGCAATTAGATGGAATTGCATTTGTAATGGAAGTAGGCGCCTAATGTTTCAATTGAAGTTGTCGGTTTGGAGATAATTTGAAAGCACCGAATGGATTTTGAAGTGCCATGTGTTGTGGCTGCTTTGCTTCAATCCTTTTGTTGCCATGTGAATTTTTGGCTGCCATATGTATATCAACATATATTTTTCTTTCAAGTGGCCTTGCATGTGATTGAGTTTCTTCTTTTATTTGAGTGCACCGAAACCTTACTTTTGTGTGCAGCCATTTGTATTTAATTTCCACTTCTTTTTGTTGCCATGTGTTGCTCCTATCTTGCTTGCCTCCTCTTCATTTCTTTGGTCAAATATTTCAGCTCCAACTATGTTGTCATGTGAAGCCTTGTGGATGGCTGCTCTGCTTCTTCTTCATTCCTTTCGGCTGAAATGCTTCCACTAGCAAATATAATTTTATTTGTCTTCAAGTGAGTCAACCGAATATGCATGTATCAAATTTAGATAAAGCTCTCCTTGATTTCAATCGAATATCTTGTGGTTGGTTGCTTTGCTTCAATCCTTCATGTGGCTTGTAATTCTCTTGATAAGTTGACTTTGTGCTCTACTTGCTTTTTCTTCCCAAGTCTTTCCGTGCACTAAGTTTGTATGAGGTAAAATGCTCTATGAAAATGTGGCAAATTAATTGAGTTGTCACCTACCTCATATAGCCAACTAGAAAATAAACTAAATCAATTAATAAACTTAGCTCTTTAAAATGCAAGAAAATTTAAATGGCCTAATTGTAAGGTGGAAATTCATGGGACCTATTTAATGAATTAAACTCATATGGTTCTATTTGTATTTATTTGAGACTTAAATATATTAAATCATGCTCATATCCATCTCAAGATAAATAACTATTAAATTAAATAAAATGAGTTATATCATTAAATTCTCTTTTCTTTTAGCATTTAAATAGGGTATTTAGAGTGCATTTTTGTGCACTCATTAGATATATCCATAATAACATGAATATAAACTTTTCATAAAAGCATACATACATAACATGAATATGAATGAGTTTGCTTACTTATCATATCATACACTGTTACCCACTGTTAACTCTCGCGAGTTAGGGATACCAAATCTAAAAATATTTTGATTATGTTTGTGACCGCATGTTATGAAATCCATACATAAAGAATACATACTGGGTGCACCACCAGCATATACGACCTAGCAATGCAATATATTTGTGAGATCCTAGATTTTATATACCTTTATTTATTATTTTTTAAATTTTGTTTCAAAGAACATATTATTTTATTTAACCATTTTTGGATCAGTTCAATGATTTTAATTTATCAAATAATTATGTCTTATTATTATTTATTTCATTTTGTTTGATGACGTTTTGAAGAGTTGCAAAGTATTATAATTGTACGAGATCCTTTTACAAGCCCAACTTTAGTTATTTAAAAGATTGTGAGTTTTAAATATATTTTAAATATCTGATTTAAATATATGGCTTTATTCCTTTAAATTTTTAGAAGCTTCGTCATTTTAATTAATTTTTAATTTCCTTGAGTGTTTTTAAGTTCAGTTAATTTGATGTGTTTTCAGATTTGTTTTGTGCGCATTGTTGTTAGTTTAAAGATCCAACACATAGGACCTATAAATAGTCGAAGAGGTAGTTCAAGCTTGTCATATGTCCTTTCTCTCTCTTTTCTCTTTCTCTCTCTTCTCTCTCTCTCTCTCTCTCTCCTCCCTCGCGCAGGACACCTGGCCGTTTGGCCTTGGCGCTGCCTAGCCTCCACCGCCGGCGGCTAGGCCTCACCGCCCCCACCACTGGCACCTCCTCATTTTTTGACGCCACCATTGGCCACCTTGGCTTCCGACCACCTCCACCAGGTTCTCCACTCACTGGTGAACCTTTAACTAGCTCCGGCGACCTTTAGCCCCACTATTTCACCTTCAACCGAAATGGGTCTTCAATTGGACATTTATTCATCGCGCCCCCGGCCAGCCACTGTGAGCCTCACATCCACCACCAAAAGCTTCTGGTACCTTAGGTGATTTCACCCCTAGCTCAGTTTCCACATCCATGACCCCACCTCCTATGTATGAGCATAAACCTAAAAATGGGCTTCCACCCCTTTTGAACTAGATCCGCCACCTTCCAGTGGTTGTACCACCTTACCACCACCTTCCAGTGGTTGTACCACCTCACCACCACCTTCATGAGATTCTCCATCCTCCAAGAAGTATTTTCCTAGTTTTTGGTATCAAACCGAGCATTCTAGCCCAACGTACAAAGTGACCCATTATGAACACTATGGATTAGCGCTTGTTCGATGATCTAGATTTTAACTTGCTGTAAGTATTTTTCAAACGATTATTAAGATTTAAATATATTGTGCATTAACAAATATATACATGTTTTGGTTGGTTTATTTTACCGGATTGAGTCCGAGGAGTTCGGGGGTCGGTTGGATTTGAGATCAAAATTGTTTGTGATTGCTTGATGTTTGGACTTATTGATTGTTGATTATTTTTGTGCATGGTCGTATGCATTATCTAAGTTCATTTATAACTCACTCTTAGTATTTAATTGTGTATATAGAATTAACATGTTTAAGAATGTTTCAATTGACTACTCAAAATATATATTCATAAGATTTGCTATGTTGTGTTAGGTTGATGGTAATGGAAAGTAGTGAGATAAGTGGGAAAAATGTTATAAGGAGCAAGGATATGCTTTGGTAAATTATGGTTTGAGGATTTGATAAGAGTATGTGGGATTGGAATGATAAAGGAATGATATTAAGGATTTAAGAGGTTCTCGGTCTTGGAAATGATTCTTAGAGAAGTATCTTGTTTCTATTTTTTTTAATAAAGAATATGAGGACTAAATTAAGTTGATAAATGTTTGAGGTAGATTTTGTGGATCATTTCTCTAGGAAGTGGTGGAAGATTAAGATTATTTGATAATAAAATGATTGAATTTAGAAGGTTGATATGAGAAGTTTGGTTAACAAAAGAATTAAGTTGGACTTATAAAGTTTTGGGTTTTATGCTTTTGAATTAAGGTAAGATTACTTTAGTTGTATTCAAATGAAGTTATTTATGTTTTAAGAATTGTGATCCAAGATAAATAGATGGTGGAATATAGTGGGACTTTGATGAAGGACCCTAAGAGTTTATAAGTGTATTTTAGTAAGAATAGGGCTTGTGTAGTAAGGTGGCTTATTTTAGGTTGGAGAAACACTCAATTCCGAGACTTTGGCCGATTCTCGCTCGACTTCTGACTCGAGCGAGACACAAGCAAAAACTTCACTTGATACTTGCTCGATACTTTGCTCGAGCGAGAAATCCTGTCAGTTTAATTTCGAAGCTTTCCTTTGGTGGAAATGTTTATGATTTAAGTAAAGAAGAAATGTACTGCAAGAATTATATGTGAAGTGTAAGTGCATAGTTTGCATGACATGTGCCCCATGAAACATATAGCATATATGAAAAGATTTAAGAGTACATGCATGTCCAATATTTTATAAGATTTTCATGTTATAAATCACAATGTTTTTCAGAAAGTATGTATATGAATTTTTATAAGAACAGGAAATAAGAAAGGAATAAGGAAATTTAAAAGTCATGTCACAAGAGGGAAGGCAATACGTAATTCCCGTATGACTGACGTGCCGACAGGGACGGCGATACGTAACACCTGTCGAATGATAAGAATTCATGTCAAGGCGGGGATGACGATACGTAATGCCTGCTATAGTAAGAATGTTTAGGTCATAAATGGGATGACGATACGTAACGCCCATATAACTGAGATGATTTGGCGGTGAAGACAATATATAACTGCCACCATAATAAGTATTTTTGTGTCGTAACAAGGAAGACGATATGTAACTCTTGTTCGACTGACAGGATTGGCGGTGATGGCGATTCGATCTGCCGCCATAATGTGATAAGACTTGTCATAAATGTGAAGGCGATACGTAACTGTCGTATGACTGGCGAGAATATGAAAGCTGATGGTGAAGGCAATTCGATCTGCCGTCATGCTAAGATACCTGATGGTAAAGACAATTCAATCTGCCTTCGTGGTTATGAATAAGATTTATAAGAATAAGAATTTTGAGAAAAATACTTTATATGTTATGAAAAGTTGTACACTGTTTATATGAAAGTTCTTTATGAAAATATATAAGTTTTGAAAAAGGTGCACCAGTTGAGCATAAGTCATGTGTAAGTCATGTCATAGTCTTATGGTCATGTGTATATTTGAAAACTGGGTTTTCATGCGCGGCTTGATTTTGGTATATGGAATTAATTTGATTGAGTGGTTTTGAATAAATGACACGGTAGGGATGGTAGTAAGCAGGGATAGTGGTAGAATCTTGCCTACGATTTCCATTTACTGGAAAAATGGTAGTTGTTTTTAATAGATTTTATTTTGAGCCAAATGGAATTTTTGGCCTGAATGGAAACTATTTGAAAGAAGATAATTTTTGAGTCTTATGTTTATGGTGTCATGTTTATATATTTTGTGATTGATTTGGATTTTACTTACTTGCGGTACTATTTTTGGTATCTTAGATTTTGATACAGATGATGAGGAAGTTGAGCCTGAGGAGGCAGCTCTGCCAAAGGAGTATCTTGGTTTAATTTTATCTTAGAAAAATGTTTTCCCACTTTCAGATAATTATGTATTTTAATGTTTTAGATATGGGATGAGTGTATCAAATCTCCTGCTGGAGAATTTATGTTAAATTAGTTTGTATATTTTTGAAATGCTGGTACTTAGTGATTTGACTTAACTTATCCGTTGTGCCTTTTAATTTTACACTTGTCGTATTATATACACACCTAGCACTTATCGTTGGGTGTATGACCTGAGTTGTTAGTATTTCGATAACTTGATTTCTGTGTTTCCTTAGGGGGAAGTTGGGGGCGTCACAATATCCATAACATGGGTACTGTCGTCATATCATATATAGGCAATTACATACTTCATTCATATCATAGTTACATACTTATCATATTATAGATTTTTAAAAAAATTCGATTCTTCCATAACATGTCGTGCTGCATGCTTCCTTACATGAATTCATGATCTTTCATAAATAATTTTATGCATACTTTCAAATAAAATTATGACTTTTTATAAATAATTTTAATGCATTAAGTCATGACATTTTATAAATATCTTAGTACATAAACTTTTACGTAAATCATGCATGAATTTCTATAATTTTATCATGACTTGGGTACATAAAAAATAGCTTCCAATGATGGGCATATGTACATAGTATTTTATAAAAACATATCGTTTACCGTACATACATATAAGGGTATGATCATACTATTTACTTTTTAGCAATGCTTCTTAGTTCCATGTCGTAGCTCGTAATTTATACGAGGTACTATTTATCACTAATTTTATAGAAGCGTGTTGTAGCATTTCTAATTACTCAAAGTAATACAAGGGATAATTTAATAAATATTAAGTTAATAATAATATTATTCAAAATCCATAACATGTTCTTTAATAAAAAATAATCTAATAATTTTAGAGAAATTCTTTTTGTAGTCTTGAAAGGGGATTTTACATTTGGCTATTTCACTCAAGAGGAAATATGAATTATCTATATTTTATTCAAAATAATAATGAAATATTATTAATTTAATAATGATATATATATATTTCTATTATTGGTAGAATTAATAATTGCTTATGTGAATGTCATGTCATGTAGAATAGTTGGCACTTTTCTACTGATTCTGATCAACTAAAAATTAAAGAGATCGTAGAGAATCCGATGCCAATATTAGTGAATGCTTAGACCGAGCTTTGGCAAACTGGAGTTGGAGTCAAAACTATCCATTCACCTGGTGCAACCATAGAGAACCCGATGCCAACATTAGTGAACACCTAGACCGAGCTTTGGCAAACTAGAGTTGGAGTCAAAACTATCTAGAGGAGAGAGTGGTACACGATATGGCTACCCATTCTGTCCACATCCCCATCTATTTACATGTGCAGGGAAGAGCCACCAATCAATGCAAACAACAAAGGCCCTTTCGGTTTGAATCAATGTGGTTGGAAACTAAGGATTGTGACCGTATAATAGAACATCATTGGAGGAGAACAACTGGAGTGGCATCAATGGAGACAGTTTTCTCACAAATTCAATCCTGCAATATTGAACTTGCGACTTGGAATAGGGACGTATTCGACAATGTTAGGAAGAGAATTAATAGAGTAAGGGAACATCTCCTGCAGCTACAAGCGGATGACCAACACATGTTAAAGCTAAGAGAACACCAACAAGCTAGAGCCAAGCTACAGAGATGGCTAAACCGAGAGGAGACAATGTGGTGTCAAAGGTCCAGAGCAATATGGCTACAAGATGGTGATCGGAACACTAGGTTTTCCACCATAAAGCAAACTAGAGACAAAAGAAAAATCAGATCATGAGGGTCATGGATGATAGTGACTGTTGGTAAACGGGTGCAGAATGAGATAATGTAATTGTGAACTACTTCCAAATGATGTACTTGACGACGCAACGATCCCAATCTAGCATAAATGATAGCTGCTAGGCAGACATGGAAGGCTAGGTAAATGAAGAGATGAACTGTGACCTAACAAGACCATTTGAGGATCATGAAGTTTTTACCACTCTAAACCAAATGCACCCTTCAAAAGCTCTAGGGCTGGACAGTTTGGCGTCGGTATTCTACCAACATCATTGGCCAATGGTAGGGAAGACCATCAAGTCAGCAGTCTTACAAGTCCTCAATTCTAGTACGTTCCCTCACTCACGAAATCATTCCCTTATTACATTGATACCGAAAATCTCTAATCCCACCAAAGTGGTACACTTCCACCCCATAAGTCTATGTAATGTAGAATACAAGTTGGTGGCAAAAGTCCTAGCAAACCGACTCAAGATTCTGATACCGCAACTCATCTCGGAATCCTTAAGTGCTTTCGTCCCTAGATGTCTCATAACAGACAACATCCTTGTGGCACATGAGTTAGTTCATTTCTTGCGGCGAAAAAGAACCGGGAAGTCAGGCTTTATGTCACTTAAGCTCGACATGAGTAAGGCTTATGATCGAGTCGAGTGAGATTTTCTGGAGTTAACAATAAAGAAGCTTGGTTTTGATAATCAATGGATAAGGTTGATTATGCTATGTGTCCGGTCAGTATCCTACTCGTTGCTCATTAATGGATCACCTATGGGCCTTCTAACACCATTGCGAGGGCTGAGGCAAGGGGACCCCTTATCCCCCTACCTGTTTCTCCTTAGTACAGAGAGTTTTATTTCACTCACGAATAAAGCCGCAACTTCAAAGAAGCTTTCAGGCATCAAAGTTTGTCGCGGCGCCCCAATTGTTAACCACCTCCTCTTTACGGATGACAACATGCTGTTTGGTAAAGCCTCGCTCCATGAATGCATGAACATCCAATGTCTACTAGAGGAGTATGAATCAATATTGGGGCAACAAGTGAATAGGGAAAAGATGGCCATGATATTTAGTGGAAATGTTAGCAATACACTACGGCAATAGATTCTCGGCTTTTGGGGTATGCAAAGTCAAAGCAACATGGAGAAATATTTGGGCTTACCAGAAATATTGGGAGGGCAAAGAAAGTCAAAAATTAAATAGAAGGTACGGTTTAAACTCAATAACAGGAAGGAGAAGCTCCTCTCACAAGAGGGTAGGGAAGTGTTCATCAAAGTTGTGGACCTATCTATCCCAACTTTTGCAATGAGTTGTTTTAAGCTTCTCGTGTCTTTTTGCGCTGAGCTTGAGCAACTTATAGTCAAGTTTTGGTGGGGGGAAAAGGAGGTCAAGCGAAAAATTCATTGGGCATCTTGGAAGAAGATGTGTAGCCCCAAAAAGGAAGGAGGTATGGGTTTCAAGGACCTAAATACTTTTAGTACCTCCCTCCCAGCAAAACAAGGGTGGCAGATCTTACATAATACTTCCACTCTCCTTCACCATATTTCTAAGGCTAGATATTTTCCAAACTGTCACTTGTTTGAAGCTGTGCCAGCCCCAACCCATCGTATGCATGGCGTGGTATATGGGAGGCCACCAGCTACTTAAATTGGGAAGTAAATGTTGGGTAGGAAATGGAAGGGACATCAACATGTGGGTCTCGGCCCAAACCCTAGGGGTGGAAGCCGAGCACCCTACTTACCCTATTATACCCGTTTAAGTGTTTTCGCATGAGTGATGAGTTAATGAGATAGGGGTTTCGTGTGGAAATGACTAAATGTACGTACTCGAGTTCGCCTCGAGTTTTGCATCACAAAGTTAAGAGTTGCATGTCTCAAGCATAAGCACGAAAACCCATGTTTTGAGTCAAACACGTTTTTGAAAGAAATGAATTAAAGTTTTAGAAGAACCCTAAAGGCTGGGATGGGGAAATGTCCCAGTGGAACTCTCTGTTCACACAGGAGTGTCTAAATTGAGTGAAAACTCCTGGGTCGATGAAAAACAGTCGGCGGACCATGTATGGCTCCAAAAGGTGTCCGGAGCGTGGTCGCACCTAATGCTAGTGGGTGCCATAAAAGCAGTGTTGGTCTCGGCCTCACCATATGAAAAGTTTGTAGTTACTCGGAGAGAAATCCTCGAGTGACAAAAAGCACGAAAAGGTGCGAAACGTATTCACCTAGGTTGACATGGTCGCCGGGTGTGACGGTAACTAGCGGAGAGCACACGGTGCATAGGGGAACCGTGAGGTGTCCAAATATGAAGTCATGACGAAAAGAAAAAGGGCTCTCGGGCCGTATATGATCTAATAAGTGGCACCTAAGATAAGAAAAGACGAAATTTTTTGAATAAAATGTCTCCTTGGAGAACATGAATTGAGAAGATTTCGCTATACGATTTTACGAACAAGTATGCATTGGAAGTTGAGAAGAGATAAGAAAGATGAATTTGTGTCACGAACATGTGCATCGGTCCCAGCATGAGTCTCATGTTACTGTATATGTTTGTATTTGCTTGTTATTCACTTAACCATATGCCTGAAATGCTTTTGTTAAAATGTTGATATACTTGCTGAGATTTCCCCCGAAATCTCACCCCTCTCTATGTCCTTACTATCCTTCCCTCTTGGAATCGATAGAAGTAATTGCAGGTGATGATGGCTCAACCGAATACGACCCCCGTGATGATACCTCAGATCCTCAGGGATTGAGTCTGCCCTTAGGGGGCTAGTGACTCTGGACCTTCCGGGCCAGTGGGAGGTGGAGTCACTAAAAATGGCGATGTACAATTCAGTCGGTCTATACCCTGCGGGGTATTGCTTAGTGTTAGGGGTAGACGAGTCCCTTCACCTAGGACGCATTTTTGGACCGCCCTCTAGGGCGATATGTGAGGTAGGGCCTAGCTTAAACTTGGATCGGCTTCGCTGGGGCCCGAACCTTAAGAAGATAAAGAAGGAGCCCGTCTATTGAACTCCAAGGGCAGTGTTAAGTCCCACTTTATTTTGTAACGCCCATTATTTACGTATTTTGTAAAGTCTTCTCGCTTGTGGGAAGTACTATTTTGTTTCTCTAGACAAGGTTATGTAACTTGATTTTGGACTATGTATGCTATTTGTTTTGGGATCAATAGCGTAACCATGTGATGCGTATTATAGAAGGCTTGACCCTTTTTTTTTCGCTGCGAGAATCTTTCTTCAACGTTTAAAAAAAAAAACATACACGTATGATATGACGAGGGGTGAACTTCCTTGCGTCGCTCATCCCCGACGTTTCAATTAACGTGCGATCCCAAGCGTGGATTGGGGCGTCGACATGCGATATCTCTCAAAATGGTCTAAATTTTCAATCTTTGCACTCTCATTTTTTCACGTCTTCTACATAATATCCTTTGTCTATTTTCTCTTCTCTATCTTAACTGAGCTACTGTAGCTACTGACATGCGTGGGTTCCTCCTATTTCGAGCCATATCCTAGTTAAAATTTCACAAGTCACTATGATAATCAGGTAGTATAAAACATAAAACAGTTAAGACACCCATATATCAACATATATATTATATATCATCATTCATACAATATAACAAGTTCAAACAAGAAAACAGCAAACATATCACTCATTTACAAATAGATGAGGGTAATTAGCTCTCATAACATCCTCACGTTCCCACGTTGCTTCTTGAAAAGCTGGGTTGTTCCACAATACTTTAACCAATGAAATTTTACGATTCCGCAATTCCTGTTCCTTGCGGTCATCAATCTATGTTGGCCACTCTTCATAAGTTAGGTTGGGACGTAACTTAATATTGCTTGGGTCCATCACCGTCACTGGTCCTTCACCAAAACTTTTCTTTAAAGATGACACATGAAATACAATGTGGACTCCCAGTAAGCTCACAAGTAAGTCCAATCAGTAAGCTACGACTCGAACCTTCTCAAGAATCTCATAAGGTCCAACGTAATGGGGACTTAACTTCCTTTTTCTGCCGAACCGGGCTACTCCCTTCATTGGTGAAATCTTGATGTATACCCAATCACAAATCGCGAAATCCAACAGTCTTCTTCGTCAATCCGCATAGCTCTTCTGTCTACTTTGACCAGTTTTCATTCTATCTCATATCATATCCACTTGAGTTCTGACTTCCTGTAAATATTCGAGCCCTAACACCCTGCTTTCACCTACTTCATCTCAGTATCGGGGGGAGACCTACACTTCCTCCCATATAGGGTTTCGTACGATGTCATCTGAATAGTAGCTTGAAAGCTATTGTTGTAGGCGAATTTGATTAAAGTTAAAAGACTTTCCCAATCACCACTCAAGTCTGATACGCATGCCCTCAACATGTCTTCTAAGGTCTGAATAGTCCATTCTGTCTGACCATCCGTTTGTGGATGATAGACACTTCTGAACTTCAGGTCAGATCCCATCATATTCTGTAAACTTTGCCAGAAGCGAGACGTAAATCTAGGGTCTCTATCTGAAACAATTGCCTTGGGTACACCATGCAGATGAACTATTTCCTTTACATAAATCCTTGCCAGCTTCTCCATTGAATCCGTGTTGGCTATGGGCAAGAAATGTGCACTTTTGGTCAGTCTATCCACTATTACCCAGATTGTATTCTTTTCTGCCGATGTCCTTGGAAATCCTACTACGAAATCCATAGACACGTCTTCCCATTTCCATTCTGGGATTGGCAAAGGTTGCAACATTCCTGCTGGGCATTGATGCTCTGCCTTAACCAATTGGCATACTGAACATTTAATTTATTTTTAATCTTATAGGTATAATTTATGAAACAAGTTTCCAAGTGTTATTATTAGATTTAAAATCAAATAATTTTCTACTAATTTATATTATGTTATTAATGGTGTTAAAGTATTGTTAATCTATAATACCGACGCATAAGAAATTGTAATACAAAGTATTATTAAGTGTATACATGAATGAAATGTTTCAACTATTATTTTATTGATAAATATATATTTTTACTAGATTATACTTGAAAGGCTACGTATGATATTGGTATTCATTAGATTTCTTATAGAATTGAATAAATATGTTAGCCCAGAATTTAATTTGTTACATAAAATCTATTTCCCTATAGAATATAGTTAAGGAGTTAAATCATATTATTTTCTTACGATTAGACTTTTGTAGTAAATAGTAAGTATTATAGAATATAGTTAAGGAGTTAAATCATATTATTTTCTTAATTTTGGAACACTTTTATATCCAATTTAAATATATTTTATGTAAATGATTCCATTTTTTGCTTAAATAGTTTTTTTTTAATATATAGTTGGCGTATTAAAGTCGTAACTTGAAAATAAAGAAATAATAGATTAAGAATATTTTAATGATATTACTTACTTTCAGATTCTTTGTAAGATTTATAATTACATTAACTATAGTAAAGTGAACCTATTTTAAGAGTTTGGGATTTTCGCTACTTATTTTGATAGAAGTGAATATAGTTCGAAGTATTTCAATTATTATTTTATAGATGTAGATAAAGATATATTAATTACAAGATTGTATTTGAAAGACTATACATGATAATATTGTTTAAATAGAACGTTATGACACGCTATTTTAAAAACGTTAGTGACGATTTATATTTCGTATAGGTATCATCGAACTATGAAGGAGAATTTAGGAAGCAGCTATGCAAGGTAAATGAATTTGATCACAAAATTAAGACCCTTATAGTTAGATTATATTATTAGTAAAGTCAGTTCTTTGATAACCATTTTCATATACCCCTCACGTCATGCAAGCATGTTATTTAGCACTGCACAACATATGATCATGTCATTCAACATCATGTTTAGATTTATCGAGTTGTAGTTAATTATATTAGTATGTAATTATGCATCTCATGTCGCATAAGTTAAGTTAAGTTCAAGTATAAATTTAGGTTAAATCAAAGATAAATTAATCAGTTATTTAGTTAATTCAGATGGCCATTCAGCTGCATAATACCAATGCATATCAGTTCAGGGTAGATGTGCAAACCACGGACCTAAGCGTGGTTCACAATAGTACGCTAGAGTACTATCAGCGGCTCCCCTTATTGCAGCTGGACGTGGGGCTGGTACACAACCTTGCACACAAGGTTAAGTGTGTTGGTCAATCAGTTCAATTAGATAAGTTTAGCTAAATCAGTTGGTTAGTTTAGTCAGATCAGTCAGTTAATTCAAATTATTCAATTAGTTAGTTAAATAGATAGTTCAGTCATGCATAGCATGAGCATTAGCATGTACAATCATATTTTAGATTCATCACGAAAGTTTTATGAAATTTTTTTTATAGTATTATCTTACGTTTATGAAATTTTTACTGAGTCATCGACTCATTTTAGTTTATTTCCTGTTTTTAAAACCACCCAGGTGAGGAAGTGACCAGTGCGAGCAGGCAGACCAGGAGTAGATTAAGCAGCTATTTAAAATTTAAGTTTTTCTATAAATAAGTGTTTTTATAACACAAATTTACTTTCAGTTATTTCAGTAAATGTTTTTTTGAAAGACATTTTATTAGCACTTCATTTTTTAGAATAAATGTTTATTTATTTTATTACTAAAATCAAGAATCTTATGTCTGATTAATAGTTTTAGAAAATTTAAGTGACATCTCTTAGCCTACAAGAATGAGGTGTAACATCTTCACTTGAATTATGCATAACTTGGCTTACTACACTTACGATGCAAGCAATGGTTGGGCGTGTGTGAGATAAGTAAAAGAGCTTCCCCACTAGTCTTTGATACCTCACCTTATTGGCTGGCACCTGGTCTGAATATTTCCCAAACCTATGGTTCTGCTCAATTGGCGTATCCACGGGTTTGCACTCTAGTAATCCCACTTCTATCAATAAGTCTAGTACATATTTCCGTTGAGAGAGGAATATGCCCCTTTCTGACCTCGCCACCTCTATTCCCTGAAAGTACTTAAGCCCTCTCAAGTTCTTCATTTCAAACTCAGTAGACAATTGTTCTTGTAGCCTCAAGACCTCTTGGCGTCATCCCCCTAATTATCATATCATCCATATAGATTATTATTGCTGTCACCTTGCTTTGTCGGTGTTTCAGGAAGAGAGTATGGTCAGAGTTACTTTGGCAATAGCCATACTTCCTCATAGCTAAACTAAATTAGCCAAACCATGCTTGCGGTGACTGTTTTAGTCCCTACAATGCCCTCTGCAATTTACAAACAATTTTGATCTCAGCAGGTCCTGTATATCCTAGCAGAATATCCATGTATACCTCCTCGTCAAGGTCGCATTGAATGAAAGCATTCTTCACATCGAGTTGATGTAGTGGCCAGTCCAAATTTGATGCAAGAGACAATAAGATGCTGATAGCATTCAGTTTAGCTACTGGGGAGAAGGTTTCTAAGTAGTCTATGCCATACGTTTGGGTAAAACCCTTCGCCACAAGTCTCGCCTTGTATCGGTTAATTGATCCATCAGCCTTGTATTTTATAGAGAATACCCATTTGAATCCCACTATTTTTTTTTACGTTTTGGTAATGAAACCAACTTCTAGGTATTATTTTTCTTTAAGGCTTCTAGTTCTTCTTACATTGCTCGCGCCCACTCTGGATCAGATAACGCCTCCTCATCACTACTAGGAATATGGTAGGAGGATACTATTTGAGTGAAAGTCTTGAGAGGCTTGGACAGACCTTGAATAGATACATGATTTGCATTTGGGTACTTAGACTTTCTTTCTTCTTCATCTGGGGAGTATCTATTCGGTGGTTTCCCACGATTGTGTCTAAAAGGCAACACATAACCAGTAGAAGAATTCAGGATATTACCATGTAAAGGTGCAGTGGGAGTACTTACCTTAGGGACATTCTTAGGAGGAGGAGGGTCTTCAGGTACTGAGGAGTGAGAGGACTTTGTATTTTCTAGTTCTTCATTTTTGGCCTCTTCATTTCCAGGTTCTTCATTTCTCAATTTGGCACGTTCAATTTCTAGTGGTACCTCGTGCGGTTCAACCTCTCTATTCCCAATTCCATGCTCACCTACGGGGGCCATCAACCAATTCAACTCTTCTACTTGAGTCTCCCCTTGAAGGGAAGAATTGGGTACTGTGGAAGAATAAAAATTCTCGGACTCAAGAAACGTAATGTCCCTGGTGATATAGGTTCAGTTGGTAGTGGGATCATAGCATCGAAAACATTTTTTAATGTAAATCATATCCCAGAAATAAGCATCTAATAGCACATGGGTGT
Organism: Platycarya longipes; assembly: GCA_036559045.1. NCBI lineage: Eukaryota > Viridiplantae > Streptophyta > Magnoliopsida > Fagales > Juglandaceae > Platycarya > Platycarya longipes. The sequence continues at coordinate 16,425,543 of CM071802.1, read as the reverse complement.
AGTTTGGTACATTGATTTTTGTGGAGGTGGACTTAGGCAGCACACCCGAAAATTCTAGGAGGAAGCATCAATATTGAATGAAGGAATATATGAGTAGAGAGGATTTGTAAGGGGGTTTAAAGTGTAAAATTTTAGATGGCATACAGTTGATTAAGTATACAGCAGTAGCCACAGCATCCCTTAATGGGAACTCGGCACCATTGCTCCAAGGAGTAAAGCAAGAGATGTTTCCAGAATGTGCTGATTTTTCCTCTTAGCAACACCATCTTGTTGTGGTGTTTGAGAGCATGAGGTCTCATGGAGGAGACCATGTTGTTTGAAATAGGCCTGAAATCTTTGGTTGATGAATTCGCCACCATTATCAGAATGAAGAATTTTTATCTTGGAAGAGAATTGAGTCTAGATTATGGCATGGAATGCTTGAAAAATGGTGAAAACTTCGTCTTTGGTTTTCAGCTGAGAAAGCCACGTCATTCGAGTACAATCGTCGACAAAAATTACAATCCAACAGTAACTAGAGGAAGTAGTTATCGGGGATGGTCCCCACACATTGGAGTGTATCAAGGCAAATGCAGTATTAGTTTTATTCAAGCTAACTGGATAAGAAACTCGTTGGCTTTTAGCCTTGATACATGTATCACATTTAAATTCTACATTCTGCAAACAGGAAAATAAAGATGGGAGTAGATGTTAGAGATTGCCAAATGATGGGTGCCCCAAGGGCTTTTGGGCCATATATGATATGATAAGTGGCGCTTAAGATAAGAAAAGACAAAAGTTTCTGAACAAAATGTCTCTTTGAAAGAACATGCATTAAAGAAGTTTTGCTACGGCATTTTTGAACAAGTATGCATTGGAAATTGAGAAAATGATAAGAACGATGAATTTTTGTCACGAGCATGTGCATGGGTCCCAGCATGAGTCCCATGTTACTGTATACGTATGTATTTACTTGTTATTCACTTAACCATATGCCTGAAATGCTTTCGTTAAAATGTTGATATACTTGCTGAGATTTCCCCCGAAATCTCACCCCTCTTTATGTCCTTACTATCTTCCCTCTTGGGAACGATAGAAGTAATTGCAGGTGATGATGGCTCAACCGAGTACGACCCCCGTGACGATACCTCAGACCCTTAGGGGCCCGATTGAGTCCGCCCTTAGGGGGCTAGTAACTCTGAACCTTCCGGGCCAGTGGGAGGTGGAGTCACTGAAAATGGCTATGTACAGTTCAGTAGGTCTATACCCTGTAGGGTGTTGCTTAGTATTAGGGGTAGACGAGTCCCTTCACTTGGGACGCATTTTTGGACTGCCCTTTAGGGCGATATGTGAGGTAGGGCCTAGCTTAGACTTGGATCGGCTTCGCTGGGGCCCGAACCTTAAGAAGATAAAGAAGGAGCCCGTCTATTGAACCCTGTGGGCAATTTTAAGACCCACTTTATTTTGTGACGCCCATTATTTATGTATTTAAGTAAAGCCTTCTTGCTTGTGGGAAGTGCTATTTTGATTATCTGGACAAGGTTATGTAATTTTGAAATTGGGCTATGTATGGTATTTGTTTTGGGATCCATAGCGTAACCATGTGATGCATATTATAGAAGGTTTGACCTTTTTCTTTCGTTGCGAGAATCTTTCTTTGACTTTAAAAAAAAAAAACGTACACATATGATATGATGAGGGGTGAACTTCCTTGCGTCGCTCATCCCTGATGTTTCTATTCACGTGCGATCCCAAGCGTGGATTGGGACGTCGACAGTGGTGGTATCAGAGCAGTTAAGTCTCTAGGTAAAACCACAAGTCCTAGGAAAGGAAATCACATGGTATAGGATATGACCTCTTAGTATTAGGCTTGACAAGTTTCGGAGGACTAGTTGAGAATGATGATAGTTACTGAGATGATCAGAATAGAATACCAGAGTTTGGGTAACTCACGTGTAAATTATGTGCTTTTAGGAGAGATATGGCAGGAGCAAAATGACGTACTCCTACCCCAAGGCCCAGGGCACCTCCAGAAGGAGACGATCTGAATACTGGCAGTCCTACGAGGGGCGAGACGCCACTGATCACTCCCCCAAGAACTGGAGAAAGGGAAGCACAAAATACACCAATGGACGGAGGACAGGCCATAGATGAGGCGATCCGTCAGATGACAGAATTAGTGAGGACCCAGATGAAACAAGGCAGATGCCATCCACATACCGGCGGAGGAACGTCGGGTTGTCCTTACGAAAAGTTCCTAGTCTACCAGTATCCGAACTTCGTGGGAACAGAAGGAGCTACGAAAGCAGATAGATGGATTATGGATTTGGAATGTACGTTCGAGATTAGCGGGTGTACGGAAACCCAGAAGGTACAATATGAGGGACACCTGCTACAGGGAGAGGCTAGACTGTGGTGGGATACAAAAAGGAAACTACTAAAGGAGGAACTGGGAGAGAGCATGGATCCCACCTGGGAACCTTTCAAGACAGAATTTAACGACTGCTTCTTCCCTGAATCCATCAAACGGCAAAAGGCGATGGAATTCGCCACACTGGGATAAGGGGGCATGACAGAGAACCAATACACCGCGAAATTCATGGAAATGGCGCGATTCGCTCCTCATTTGGTATCCACCGAGAAAATGCGAGCGAAGAAATTCCAAGACGGGTTGCAGCCAAGAATCCATAACCAGGTAGCTTGCCTAAGAATTGAAAATTTCAAGGAGCTAGTAAATGTAGCGGCTATCGCTGAGGCAGAGCAGAAGAGTCTGATTAACCAAGTGTAGATGAACAGAAAGAGAAATTTTCCATACTCTTCTGGGAGGGACGCAGGCAAGAAAAGAATTGCTTTCCCAGTGGATAAAGGGAAAGGCAAAATGAGCGGGCCAAGAGTACCAACATCCTCGCTGCCTTATAGAACGCGTGGACGACCGCATCCAGGCGAGTGTCGGGTGGCGACAGGAGCTTGTTTCCGATGTGGTCAGAGAGGCCATAGAATCCGCGACTATCCTCAAATGGTCGCTAGCGGGACTATGCTACTAGGAGAGAAAGCAAAGACTCCCGTGAAAGCCAAAGTATATGCCCTTACCCCAGGAGAAGTGGATATGGAAGATGAGGAAGCCATTAACGCAGGCATCATTACTGGTAAAAGACTCGACCTTGTCTTAATTTAAATTACGAAATGATTTTTGCTAGCTTGATAATATTAGAAAATTTTTATAGGGGAGATCGTTCTGATGCGTAATATAGTGTATGCATTGTTTGACTCTGGAGCGACAAGATCCTTCATCTCCTATAATTGCATGCGAAAGTGTAAGCTAGAAGTAGAACCCTTAGATCAGAAAGTACTAGTAGCCCTCCTGGACGGAAGAACAATAGGTTGCCAGCGGATAGTCAGGAACTGTCCTTTAGAGATTGCTGGAGTACGATTAGATGCCAACTTGATAGTTTTTCATCTGTTGGGATTTGACTTAATACTGGGGATGGACTGGCTATCCAAGCATTTCACCAAGATCAACTGTCGCAAAAAGGAGATAACCTTTGAGCTGCCAAGAGAACAAGAGTCTGAAAGGAGAGATGGTTAGCTCAGTTCCTTCTATTGTGACGGCAAGGAGAGCAGTCAAGAGTCTGAAAGGAGAGGTGAAAGCATTCTTGTTGATGTCCTCCAATGCAACCAAGGATAGGAAGAATATTGAAGAAATTCCAGTGGTACAAGATTTCCCTCGAGTATTCTCGGAGGATTTGCCTGGACTACCTCCAGATCGCAAGATGGAATTTACCATTGAATTGGAATCTACCACAGCTCCAGTTCATAAGACACCATATCGAATTGCACTAACGGAACTCAAGGAATTGAAAGTGCAAGTAGAAGAATTACTATCAAAAGGATTCATATGACCTAGCTCGTTGCCATGGGGAGCTCCAGTATTGTTTGTAAAGAAGAAGGACGGAACAATGAGGATGTGCATCGACTATAGAGACCTTAACAAGGTCACTATCAAGAACAAGTATCCGTTACCACGGATAGATGATCTGTTAGACCAACTACAAGGAGCAACGGTGTTCTCAAAAATTGATCTCGAATCAGGATACCATCAATTGAAAATCAAGGAGCTAGATGTACCCAAGACTGCCTTTCGAACTCGATATGGACACTTCGAGTTCTTAATTATGCCTTTTGGATTGACCAATGCCCCAGCGGCCTTCATGGACCTAATGAACAGGATTTTTTGACAGTATCTGGATAGTTTCGTCGTGGTGTTTATCGACGACATCTTAATATACTCTCAGAATGATGACGAGCATCGAGAGCATTTAAAGACTGTGTTGAACACTCTGAAGGAGCATCAGCTATATGCCAAACTTAGTAAATGCGAGTTTTGGCTTCGAGAAGTTAAGTTTCTAGGTCATGTCATTTCCAGTAAAGGAGTGGCGGTGGACCCAACAAAAATAGAAGCAGTGATAGAATGGTAGAGACCGACAAGCACTCAAGAAATACGAAGCTTCCTCGGTCTAGCGGGATACTACAGGAGGTTCGTAGAGAGATTTTCTAAGCTGTCTGGTCCTCTGACGGCGTTGACTAAGAAAAATGCCAAGTATGTCTAGAGCGATAAGTGCGAACAGAGTTTCCAAGAGCTCAAAAAAAGACTAACGTCGGCACTAGTACTATCTCTGCCAGAACCTCACAAACCATATGTGATATTTAGCGACGCCTCGAAGATGGGTTTGGGATGTGTCCTAATGCATGAGGGATGAGTAGTTGCCTACGCATCCCGACAGCTTAAGGATCGTGAACGCAATTGCCCTGCCCACGACTTGGAATTGGCAGCAGTAGTGTTCGCACTGAAGATTTAGAGACACTACCTGTATGGGGAAAGGTGTGAGATATATACCGATCACCAGAGCTTGAAGTACCTATTTAGTCAGAAGAATTTAAATATGAGACAAAGGAGATGGGTTGAGACGATCAGTGATTTTCAGTGTGAGATCAAGTACCACCTAGGAAAAGCTAATGTGGTGGCTGATGCGTTAAGTTGAAAGACGCGAATAGAAGAGTCACCAATGCTAACAACTATGCGGAATATGCTGGTTAAGAACCTACCCTGAGGAGTGCTACTATTGGCAACGCAGGAAATCGTATCCCTGACTGAAGATGAAATACGGGAAGGGCAATGAAAGGATGCTAAATTGGAAAAGGTCCGACAGAAACTGCTAGAAGGGCAGGGATCACCTCACTTTACGATATCAGATGATGGAACACTATACTTCGAAAAAAGGGTAGTAATACTAGACGATCCAAAGTTCAGAGAAAAGCTTATGAGGGAGGCGCATTGCACCCCTTATACAACTCACCCAGGAAGCACCAAAATGTACCAAGACTTGAAAAAGAAATTCTGGTGGGAAGGCATTAAAAAGGATGTGGCTACATTCGTAGCCAAATGCCCGATATGCCAACGGGTTAAAGCCGAACATTAACGCCCGGTTGGAATGTTACAACCTCTACCGATTCCGGAATGGAAATGGGAGGACGAGTCTATGGACTTCGTAGTGGGATTCCCGAGAACATTGGCAGGGAAGAATACAATCTAGGTAATAGTCGATAGATTGACTAAGAGTGCACATTTCTTGCCAATAGCCAATACGGATTCCATGGAGAAGTTGGCACGAGTTTATGTGAAAGAAATAGTGCGCCTGCACGGCGTGCCCAAAACGATTGATTCGGATTGAGACCCTAGATTCACATCTTGTTTCTGGCAAAGTTTACAAAAGATGATGGGATCGAACTTAAAGTTCAGCAGTGCCTATCACCCACAAACTGATGGTCAAACAGAATGGACAATTCAAACCTTAGAAGACATGTTGCGAGCATGCATACTAGACTCGCGCGAGAACTGGGAAAGTCTTTTGCCTTTGGTAGAATTTGCCTATAACAATAGCTTCCAAGCTACTATCCAAATGGCACCCTATGAAGCCCTATATGGAAGAAAATGCCGATCGCCTTTATACTAGGATGAAGTAGGCGAGAGTCGAGTGTTGGGGCTGAATACTTACAAGAAGTCAGAACTCAAGTGGAATTGATACGAGAAAGAATGAAGACTGCGCAAAGCAGACAAAAGAGCTACGCAGATCGACGTTGAAGACCCTTGGACTTCGAAGTCGGCGATTGGATATATATTAAGATTTCACTGATAAAGGGAGTAACTCGATTTGGCAAGAAGGGAAAATTGAGTCCCCGTTACGTAGGCCCTTATGAAATTCTTGAGAAAGTCGGGTCGGTGGCTTACAGTGTGGATTACCCACAAGTCTACAAGGAATTCACAATGTATTTCATGTAGCATCACTAAAAAAGAGTCTTAGTGAAAGACCAAGGGTAGTTATGGACCCAGACAGTATCGAATTGCGTCCTAACTTAACATATGAAGAATGGCCTACCCAAATTGAAGACTACAAAGAACAAGAACTAAGGAATCGAAAGATTCTGATGGTTAAAGTATTATGGAACAACCCCGCTTTTCAGGAAGCGACATGGGAACAAGAAGATCTTATGAGGGCTAAATACCATCATTTGTTTGTAAACAATTAATGTACCTATAGTCTTTTGCTTGGACCTTTTTGTGTCTTTTGGATAATGATGACGTTGATATATGTGTATATGTATGAATGTATGAGTGCTTTGTGATATTATATCTGTAATTGCTTGACAATACCTTAGAATCAAAGTGACTTCTGGAATTTTAATCAGTAAATGGCCCGAACTAAGAGAAATCCCCGTATGTCCGTAGCAACTGTAGCTCAAATGAGGGAAAGAAGGGAAAACAGACAGAGAATAATACGCAAAAGGCGTGAGAGACTGAGAGTGTAGGGACTAACACGTTCGGAACAATACGAGTGGCACCGCACCCATATTATGAGTATAACTCGTAGAGGAGTACTTGTTCCTCGTCGAGCTATGCCTCACGAAGAACGACAACCACCTAGAAGCTGGTTGAGAGCGGAGAGAAAACAATTATGTAGGATAATCCGAGGTGAGGCAAGCGAACCAAATTTAGACCCCCTGAACTTTTCTGATACTTCCGAGGACCGTATTAGACTGAGGGAAGAAGGAGTGCCCCGGGTAGAGACAAAGGAAGAAATTACCCATAGGTTGAACGAGTTGAGAGTGAACATGTACTATGACCCGGACATGGATGCCGTATTCTACCACTCCCAGGACTCTGTGACTGAGGAGGAAGACATACCCACCTATTCTTCATCAGAGGAATCTACTGCTACTAGCACAAGAGGTATATATATATATGTGTGTAAAAATAAAAAAAAAACCACCCTTTATTTGTCTTCTTGTGCATACCTTAGCGATTTCGAGGACGAAATCTTCTTTTTAGTGGGGGAGGATGTGACGACCCTGAATTTTCCATACGTTGCTTTTATTTAATTAAATATGTGGAGCTTAGTAACTTAGGCAATTTGGTGGATAAAGCCTTAAAAGGTGGGCTTAGAAGTTGAAGGCCTTAAGGCCATGACAAAAGCTTTGGGCCTAAGTGGGGAGGACAAACCCATAGATCCATGAAAGGAAGTCCAATAGCCAACCCAAGCCCATGCTTGATGACACATGTCAAGCTAGGGGAAGTTTACTAAATTAAATCAAGACTAGTTGTTGAAAGAAGGAAAATACTAGTAGGTGAGAAAGTTGACTAGTTGTTTAGTTGGAGAAAGGAAAGAGAAGACCAAGATGGAATCTTCACATCTTTTCCTACCTAGATAGGCGTGTGAGGCATAGGATTTTTGCCAAATAAGATCATCATGAGATTCTACCATATCTAGTCAAATGATGAGGCAAGATTTGAGAAGATTTGGAGATGAGAAAGAGAGAGGGGTTCGGTGGGGGCGATGGCCGAATGCCTTAGGATTTTCTCACAAACCTATTTCCAAATCTAGATGGAATGGACATGTAAGATTTTTGTAAGACTAGATAAGACTTGATGTGTAAGAGGGTGTAAGAGAAAGATGACATGAGATGTGGATTGATGGACAAAAAGGTGGGAGGAAGGAAATGGAGGGTTCGGGTATGGTGTATAGCCGACTCCCCCTCCCCTTTTTGACATTCTTTTTGCTACCAAATCTAGGCTATGGATTTGTGTAAGAGTGATAGGACAAGCATGTGTAAGAGATGAGCTGATTAGTTGATTGATGGAGCATGTGACAAGAGGGAAATGAGAGTAGGAAGAAGAGAGGGTTTCGGATGAGGCAAGGGGTCTGAACCCCACTTGTACCTTCTCCCAAAAAGTGATCCCCAAATCCCTTGGAGTGACATATGAGATGATAGTTGGGGAGACAAGAAGTGATGTGAGATGATGAAAAGGGGTTGGAACCCTTGAGAGAGAGGCCGGCCATGTGGAGAGAAAGAGGAAACAAAATCTTCAACCTAGAATGAACTAGATTAGGTTTGATGTGATCAAGTGATGGGAGTCACTCAAAGGTCTTTCAAACCCATCACATGTCACCCAAACTTAGGGGAATGAGTGGACTAGAAGCCTAGGAGAGCCCCTTGGCCGAATGGCCTTGCTTCCCCACCCATTTGGTTTGCTTCATTTGGACACACACACACCCCACTCACCCTCCACCTCACGGCAACTCACTCTCCATTTCTTCCACTTTGCTTCACTTCACTTCACCACCTAAACACCTAAACACTCCAAGCTTAGAAGAAGAGGAAGTTAGTGATTTTGGAAGGAGGAAAACCTAGAAGAGGTAAGTGACTTGGTTACTTTAAGATAAACCTAGAAGTGTAAGGAAGAACACTTCCTATGTTCATGCTTTCTAAAAGAAATCTCTTTTTGAAAATGGTGTGTTCTTAGCTTATTCTAATAAGATATTTTCTCTTATTTTTAGAACTCATATAAGCTAGCTAGGAAAGTTGTAAGTATATCCCTATTTTTCCTTTAGCATCTCTAGTATATTTTTGAGTGAATGTGTTTGAATATGCTTGTATATGCTTGTATTGCTTGGTTTCTTGCTTTACATGCCATGATGAAGCTTTGCGGGTAGAAATGCTATTTTGGGTTAGATTCCATGTTTAGAACCTATGTTCTTTCTTAAATAAAGGGTTATAGTATGATTGATGATCTTGGTGGTTTTGTGAGGAAAGCATGTAAGCATGAGTATGCTAAATTTGTTGAATGTTGGGTAATGCGGTATATATCATTTGAAGAAGCATCTTGATTCTAGTAGCAAATATCTTGCCTATTGAAATGCCATGCTAGGATGAATATTTGCAAAGTGTTGATGGAATCTAGTTGCATTGTTCTTGGAAGATATTGTTATCATTATTGATTGATGATTGCTAAAGAAATGCATGCTTGTGGAGTTTCGGTTTGGTGGATTCTTGGGGTGGAAACCTTGAGGTTTTATTTCCTTTTATATTTGTGTTTGGATATTTTGGAGAAGTAAAAACATAAGGAGTGGGAGAATGATATGTATAGGTTCGGTTTCATCTAGAATACTCAAGTAGGACACTAGTTCTGATGAGCTAAGGAAAGAAACATTAAACCTAAGGGCTATAGGGTTTCGGGTTGCCCACTTGTAAGGTTAGAAAATTGTTTTAAATATTGAACTAGGGCTAGAGAGTGAAAGGAAAGTGAATGAAGGAAGAAAACACCAAGTGGAGACAATGTGGGTCTTGGCCCAAACCCTAGGGGTCGAAGTCGAGCACCCTATTCACCCTATTATACCCATTTAAGTGTTTTCGCATGAGTGATGAGTTAATGAGATAGGGGTTTCGTGTGGAAACGACTAAATGTATTTACTCGAGCTTGCCTCGAGTTTTGCATCACAAAGTTGGAAGTTGCATGTCCCATGCATAAGCATGAAAACCCACGTTTTGAGTCAAACACTTTTTCGAAAGAAATAAATTAAAGTTTTAGAAGAACCCCAAAGGTTGGGATGGGGAAGTGTCCCAATGGAACTCTCTGTTCACTCAGGAGTGTCTAAATTGAGTGAAAACCCCTAGGTCGACGAAGAACAGTCGTCGGACCATGTATGGCTCCAAAAGGTGTCCGGAGCGTGGTCGCACCTAATGCTAGTGAGTGCCCTAAAAGCAGTGTTGGCCTCAACCTCACCATATGAAAAGTTTGTAGTTGCTCGGAGACAAATCCCCGAGTGACGAAAAACGCGAAAGGGCACGAAACGTATTCACCTAGGTTGACTTGGTCGTCGGGTATGACGGTAAATAGCGGGGAGCACACGGTGCATAGGGGAACCGTGAGGTATCCAAAATATGAAGTCATGACGAAAAGAAAAGGGCTTTCGGGCCATATATGATATGATAAGTGGCGCCTAAGATAAGAAAAGACAAAGGTTTCTGAACAAAATGTCTCTTTGAAAGAACATGTATTAAAGAAGTTTTGCTATGGCATTTTTGAACAAGTATGCATTGGAAATTGAGAAAATGATAAGAATGATGAATTTTTGTCACGAGCATGTGCATCGGTCTCAGCATGAGTCCTATGTTACTGTATACGTATGTATTTGCTTGTTATTCACTTAACCATATGCCTGAAATGCTTTCGTTAAAATGTTGATATACTTCCCTCTTGGGAACGATAGAAGTAATTACAGGTGATGATGGCTCAACCGAGTACAACCCCCATGATGATACCTCAGACCCTCAGGGGCCCAATTGAGTCCGCCCTTAGGGGGCTAGTAACTCTGAACCTTCCGGGCCAGTGGGAGGTGGAGTCACTGAAAATGGCTATGTACAGCTCAGTAGGTCTATACCCTGTGGCGTGTTGCTTAGTATTAGGGGTAGACGAGTCCCTTCACTTGGGACGTATTTTTGGACCGCCCTCTAGGGCGATATGTGAGGTAGGGCCTAGCTTAGACTTGGATCGGCTTCGCTGGGGCCCGAACCTTAAGAAGATAAAGAAGGACCCCATCTATTGAACCCTGTGGGCAGTGTTAAGACCCACTTTATTTTGTGACGCCCATTATTTATGTATTTAAGTAAAGCCTTCCCTTCTTGTGGGAAGTGCTATTTTGATTATCTGGACAAGGTTATGTAATTTTGAAATTGGGCTATGTATGGTATTTGTTTTGGGATCCATAGCATAACCATGTGATCCCGCTTGTGGTGAACTTCCTTGCGTCGCTCATCCCCGACGTTTCTATTCACGTGCGATCCCAAGCGTGGATTGGGGCGTTGACAGTTCTTCTAAGTGTGACATATGTCCCTTATATAGGCTTGGTTGGCTATGGATCTATCTCTTGGGCCTATGGGACTTGTGTCATAACCCGGATTTTTAAATATCCGTTTAATTTTCAAATATGGCATGATCATTGAAGGTTGATCAAATAAGGAATAGTATAATAAAGAAATGACTTATAATTGTATGTTGGAAGGTTAGGAGTAGGATTGGATACAATGGTGGCTTGTTTTATGTTGAAAAAGTGCCTAACCCGAGATCTCACTCGACTCTCGCTTGATGTCTAGTTCGAGCGAGATATAGGGAGAGATTTGACGTCTTTTGATAAAACGGCCATAACTTGCTCATATGATATTAGATTTGAATGATTCAAAAATCTATAGAAATTTAAGAGGAATATCTACAATTTTTATGTTTTGAAGTTTAAGATATATGGACTTATGAAAATACGAAATTGAGATTGAAGTGGAAGATCTGGATTGGGGATAGATAGGCATTGACTTTGAAGTTGACTAAAGTCTTTGGATAAGATTAAGTTTTTGGATATTTTTTTCAATTAGCCTAAGATATGGACAAGTGTGTATATATGTGGACAATGAGGAGATTTTATCTAGGGAATTTCGTGTGAAACAATAAGGAATATCTACCAAACACTTGGTGTGCCCAGATTGGTATTCTCGGGCTTATCTGTCGACTTTTAGTATAAAAATCATAACTTGGTCATATGAGGTCCAAATAAGGTGATTCTAATTCATATAGAATCCTTAGAGATAGATATTAAACTTTTGTGTTAAGCGTTTGTGAATATTTGGACTAGATCTATGACTTATTCTGGAAACAAGTGGACAGTTCTGGGTTGTGCTCAAATGGAACTCGAGTTAGAAGAAATGGATCAAATTGGGGCATGTGACGAAAATTGTGATTGACTATCAATTCTTCTGAGGTATTGACATGTTTAGGAGTATGTGGGATGAGGATAAGAAATAATCTAGAAGCTTTAGGTGACCCAAAGACATGAAGTAACATGAGAGGAAGAAATCTGTCTGAATGTGTCTATATCTAACTAAGTGAGTTACAACCAAAGTTATCCCAACCAAATCTCGAAATGGCCTTCTAGAACATGTCAAATGGAGTCTTAGGAGGCTTAACAAGTTACCAAAAGTGGTAAGAAGGAGGCTAGGAGCATGGCATACTAGATGAGGGCTGGAATGGCTTGATTCATGCATGGTTAGGTGAGTGCCACCTCATGCCTTATCTCCTTAGCTCTCTTCTCAACCTTTGATCAATTTTGGCTGACTAAAGTGACTTAATATCAGCCATTGGATGAGGATATTTGCTGCCAAGTTTATATTTTATATGCTCAGAGTTAATCATTTGATTTTAGGAGGTATGACACCTCATCTCCCAAGCAAAGACATAACTGGTTGCCTATAGCCATCCTTTCTTTTCCTTTTCCTCTAAAGGATTGACCATCCTCCTATATATATGGGTTGATAAGTCTTATAACCCTCTTTGGAAAGGTAGAACACACGCCCACTGGGAGAGAAAACCAAAGAAGAAGTCTCTCTAAACCATTGAACATCCAAATATCACCTAAGTGTGCTAATTATGTGATCTTGAGGAATTCTTGTAAGAGCTTGGTTCTATCATCCATTCAAGCTTTGGAGAAACTTTTAAGTATATAATTTAACCTAATCTTGGCATAAAATGAGTGGTTTGGTGATTAGATCATGTTTGATATTTATTTAAGCTTAATCTTAGTTTATGTGTTAAATTGAAGCCTATTGAGTTTTAGAGTGGGTTTTGCTATGATAAAATACTAGGAAAATTATGAGACCTTAAGAATATATTCTATGATGTTATATGAAGAAGATTATTTGAAAATATGAGGTCTTGATTTGGAGAAAAATGATAGATCAACCCTAGTAACTTTCGGATTTAAGAGGGGTTATGTTGACAGATTTAACATCTTATGGTAATTTGGTCATAACTTGTTAGTCTGATGTCAGAATTGAATGATTCAAGAGTCTAAGGAAAGCTAAGACAGAGCTCTACAACTTTGGTGTTCTAAGCTTTAAAAGATAAGAACTCTATAGGGGGCGAAATTGGGATTGAATGGCAGAATAGAGTATGTGAGGATTCCAAAAAGGTGTTCTTTTTATATTCTAAACTCTTAATAACTATAAGAACATAGATTTATGTTTAAATAAGTAAAAATAAGGTTTATGTGAAAAGATTGCATGTTTTGGATTGAAAAACCCCATGATCTGTAATCTTGCTCAACCCTCGCTCGACCAAAGGATTGAGCGAAGAACAACCATGAACTATCACTCGACTCTCTCTAGAAGTTTGGCTCGAGCGAAGTGCAACCCGAGACTTCACTCGACACTCGCTCGATGTCTTGCTCGAGGGAGTTCTAACTCAAGAACTCTCTTGAATATCGCTCGATATCTTGCTCGAGCGAGATACCCAGTTTGCCTAATATTCGCTTGATACTTTGCTCGAGCGAGTTCCAACCCGAACTTTGCTCAATTCTTGCTCGATACTTCGCTCGAGCGAGATACCCTGTTTTACTAAAATCCAAGGTTTTGACTGGAATAAATGTTGAAGTGGTAATATAGGAGAAGTATATGTGTTACCAAAGCATATAGCTTGTGTAAGATATGTTGCAAGATTTATGTTACAAGCATATAGTTATGATTATGTGATAAGCTTAAGGGTACATGCATTTCTAATATGTGATGAATTTTAAGAAAAAGTGGCATGGCATGTACTTGAGAAACATTCCTAAGAATAAGAAAGGAACAACTAAGAATAAGAGATATGAGTAAGTTAGTCACGTCGTGACGGGGACGGCGAGATGTAACGCCCATATAACTGACGTGCCGACAGGGATGGCGATACTGTCGTAAAAGTAAGAGTTGTGCCACAATGGGCACGGCGATATGTAACGCCCATCAAAGATAAGTAAGAGTTATGTCACCACGGGGACGGTGAGATGTAACGCCCGTAGGACGGACATAACTAGCGGAGACGGCGATACGTAACGCCCGCTATGTTAAGTATGTTTCGTGTCATGATGGAGACGACGATACGTAACGCTCGAAAGATTGACACGAGTCTCATCAAAACTGGGATGGTGAGACGTAACGTTCGGATGATTGATGAGTTATATGCGATGGGGATGGCGATATGTAATGCCTATCAAAGATAAGTGATAAATAAGACCCAACAGAGACAACGATACATAATGCCTATCGAGGATATGCGATAAGTAAGATCCCGATGGGGAAGGCAATACTTACACCCATCGAGGATAAGAAATAAGTAAGACCCGACAGGGATGGCGATACGCAACCCCTGTCGAGGATATGTGATAAGTAAGATCCTGATGAGGATGGTAATACGTAATGCCCATCGAGGATAAGAAATAAGTAAAACCCACAAGATTAAGAAATAAGACGAAAGTATAAGTTTTTAAGTATATGATGATGGGTCCAAATAAGATCTAAGTTGGTATGAGAAGAATGGTCATTGACATGCATAAGTCCCATAAAGCATTTTCATAAGTTATATGTTTGTGATCATGCTATGTATGATGATTGTTGATGTTATCTATGCCTTATTTTGTTAACTATGTACTTACTGAGATTTTTTGGAAATCTCACTCTTATATATTTTATCTATCATTCCTTATGGAATGATAGAGGGTGTTGAAGGAGTAAATAATTTGTCGTGAGACTCAGACATCACAGGAGATTCTGAGGAGCCCCGAGGGTCCTACAGAATACTCCTCTTCTAAGAGAATGATCTCACGTATGTAATCAAATGGAATAGCAAGAGTATCGGATGGCAATAAGAGATGATATTTGTTAGAAGAAAACTAACTGGGTTATGTAAGTTCTGGATTCGATATGTTATGATAAATGAAAAAATTATGAAGGATATAGTTTTAATATGCCATGTGATCTATTTATGCAAGAGTTAGATCTCTTTACATGTATTGAAGATTTATCCCTTTCCGTTGCATTTTGCATTGCACTTAATTAGTAAGTTTAGGTGGATGTATAGTTTAAAAAAAAAAAAGGACAGTAATACCAGACGATCTAGAATTCAAAGAGAAGCTTATGAGGGAGGCGCATTGCACCCCTTATACAGCTCACCTAGGGAGCACCAAGATGTACCAAGACTTGAAAAAGAAATTTTGGTGGGAAGGCATTAAAAAGGACGTGGCTATGTTCGTAGCCAAATGCTCGATATGCCAGCTAGTTAAAGCCGAACATCAACGTTCGGCTCGAATGTTACAACCCTTGCCGATTCCGGAATGGAAATGGGAGGACGTGTCTATGGACTTCATAGTGGGATTCCCGAGAACATCGGCAGGAAAGAATACAATCTGGGTAATAGTTGACAGATTGACCAAGAGTGCACACTTCTTGCCAATAGCCAATACGGATTCCATGGAGAAGTTGGCTCGAGTATATGTAAAAGAAATAGTGCGCCTGCACGGCGTGCCCAAAACAATTGTTTCGGATCGAGATCCCAGATTTACATTTCGTTTCTGGCAGAGTTTACAAAAGATGATGGGATCGAATTTAAAGTTCAGCAGTGCCTATCACCCACAAACTGATGGTCAAACGGAACGGACAATTCAGACCTTGGAAGATATGTTGTGAGCATGCGTACTAGACTCGCGCGACAACTGGGAAGGTCTTTTACCTCTGGTAGAGTTTGCCTATAATAATAACTTTCAAGCTACTATCCAAATGGCACCCTATGAAGCCCTATACAGAAGAAAATGCCGATCGCCTCTATACTGGGACGAAGTCGGCGAGAGTCGAGTATTAGGGCCTGAATACTTACAAGAAGTCTGGGCCCAAGTAGAATTGATACGAGAAAGAATGAAGACCACATAGAGCAGACAAAAGAGCTACGCGGATCGACGTCGAAGGCCCTTGGAATTCGAAGTCGGCGATTGGGTATATATTAAAATTTCACTGATGAAGGGAGTAACTTGATTTGGCAAAAAGGAAAAATTGAGTCACCGTTACGTAGGCCCTTATGAAATTCTTGAGAAAGTCGGGTCGGTGGCTTACCGTTTGGACTTACCCACGAGTTTACAAGGGGTTCACAATGTATTTCATGTGTCTTCACTAAAGAAGAGTCTAGGCGGAGGACCGGGAATTGTTATAGACCCCGATAGCATTGAGTTGCGTCCTAACCTGACTTATAAAGAATGGCCAACCCGAATTGAAGATTACAAAGAACAAGAACTAAGGAATCGAAAGATTTTGATGGTTAAAGTGCTATGGAACAATTCCGCTTTTCAAGAAGCGACATGGGAACGTGAAGATCTCATGAGGGCTAAATACCCTCATTTGTTTGTAAACAATTGATGTGTCTATAGTCTTTTGCTTGAACTTTTTGTATCTTTTGGAAAATGATGACAATGATATATGTGTATGTATGAATGTATGAGTGTTTTGTGACATTGTATCTGTAATCGCTTGACTATTCCTTAGAACTATAGTGACTTGTGAATTTTAATCAGGAGATGGCCCGAACTAGAAGAAATCCTCGTATGTCCGTAGCCACCGTAGCTCAAATGAGGGAAAGAAGGGAAAATAGACAAAGGATAATGCGCAGAAGGCGCGAAAGAATGAGAGTACAGGGATTAGCGCGCTCGGAACAATACGAGTGGCATCGCACCCATATTATGAGCATAACTCGTAGAGGAGTACTCGTCGAGCTCTGCCTCACGAAGGACGACAACCACCTAGGAACTGGTTGAGAGCGGAGAGAAGACAATTGCGTAGGATAATCCGAGGTGGGGCAAGCGAACCAAACTTAGAACCCCTGAACTTTTTCGATACTTCCGAGGACCGAATTAGACTAAGAGAGGAAGGAGTGCCCCGAATAGAGATAGAGGAAGAGATTACTCGTAGGTTAAACGAGTTGAGGGTGAACATGTCCTATGACCCGGACGTGGATGCTGTATTCTACCACTCCCAAGACTCTGTGACAGAGAAGGAAGACATACCCACCTATTCTTCTTCAAAGGAATCTACTGCGACTAGCACAAGAGGTATATATATAGATTATGTGTGTATATAAAAAAAAAACCACCCTTTATTTGTCTTCTTGTGCATGCCTTAGCGATTTCGAGGACAAAATCTTCTTCTTAGTGAGGGAGGATGTGACGACCCCGAGTTTCCCATACTTTTTCTTTTATTAAATTTAATATGAGGAGCTTTGTAACTTAGGCATTTTGGTGGATAAGGCCTTAAATAGGTAGGCTTAGGAGTCCAAGGCCATAAGGCCAAAACAGCTTTGGGCCTAAGTGGGGGAAAGACAAGCCTATAGGTCCATGAAAGGAAGCCCACTAGTCAACCCAAGTGCATGCTTGATAACACATGTCAAGCTAGGAGAAGTTTAGTAAGTTGAATCAAGACTAGTAGTTGAGAGAAGAAAATGCTAGTAGGTGAGATAGTTGACTAGTTGTTTTGGTTGGAGAAAGAAAAGAGAAGACAAGAGTGGAATCTTTCTATCTTTTCCTACCTAGATAAGTTTGTGAGGTGTAGAATTTTGCCAAATAAGATCAACATGGGATCCTACCATATCTAGTAAAATGATGAAGTGGGATTTGAAAAGATTTGGAGATGAGAAAGGAGAGAGGTTTTGGTGGGTTGGGGGGGGGCTATGGCCGAATGGCCTTAGGGCTTTCTAACCAAAATATTTCCAAATTTAGATGGAGAGGACATGTGAGATTTGTGTAAGATTGGATAAGACTTGATGTGTAAGAGGGTGTAAGAAAAGGTGACATGAGATGTGAGTTGATGGATCAAAAAGTGGGAGGAAAGGAAATGGAGGGTTTCGGGTATGGCCTTAGCCGACTCCCCCTCCCCTTGTTTGACATCCTTTTTGCCACCAAATCTAGGTTATAGATTTGTGTAAGAGTGATAGGACAAGCTTGTGTGAGAGGTGAGGTGATTGGTTGATGGAAAGAGCATGTGACAAAAGGGAAATGAGAGTGAGATGAAGGGAGGGTTTCGGATGGAGGCCATGGGATCCGAAACCCCACTTGTGTGTTATCCCAAAAAGGGATCCTCAAATCCCTTGGAATGACATGTGAGATGATTGTTGGGGAGACAAGAGGTGATTTGAGATGATGAAAAGGGGTTGGAACCCTAGAATGAGAGGTCGGCCATGAGGAGAGAAAGAAGGAGCAAAATCTCCAACCTAGGATGAGATAGATTAGGGTTGATGTGATCAAGTGATGAGAGTCACTCAAGGGTCTTTCAAGCCCACAACATGTCACTCAAACCTAGGGGAATGAGTAGCCTAAGAGCCTAGAGGAGCATCTTGGCCGAATGGCCTTGCTTCCCCTTTCTTTTGGCTTGCTCATTTCGGACACACATACACACCACTCACTTTGCACCTCACGGCAACCACTCTCCATTCCCTCCACTTTGCTTCACTTCTTTTCACCAGTTAGACACCTAAACACTCCAAGCTTAGAAGGAGAAGAAGATAGTGATTGTGGAAGGAGGAGAAACCTAGAAGAGGTAAGTAACTTAGTTGCTTTAAGATAAAACCTAGAAGCATAAGGAAGAACCCTATGTTCATGCTTTCATAAAGAAAACCTTTTCTTTTGAAAATGGTAAATTCTTAGCATGTTCTAACTAAGTAATTCTTTTATTTTCAGAACTCTTATAAGCTAGCTAGTAAGATTTGTAAGTATATCTTTACTTTGCCTTTAGCATTTTTAGTATATTTTTGAGTAAATGTGCTTGAAGATGCTTGTATATGCTTGTATTGTTTGGTTACTTGCTTTGTATTGCCAAGATGAAACCTTATGGGTAGAAATGCTATTTTGGGTTAGAATCCATGTGTAGAACCTATGATCTTCTTGAATAAAAGGTTATGTGATAATCGATGATCTTGATGGTTTGATGAGGAAAAGCATGTAAGCATGAAGATGTTGAATTATTGAGTATTGGGGAAATATGGGATATATATATATATATGTCATTTGAAGAAGCATCTTGGTTTTTGTTGTAAATATCTTACTTATTGAAATGCCATACTAGGATGAACATGTATAAAGTATTGGTGGAATCTAATTATATTGATCTTGGAAGATATTGCTAATATTGTTGCTTCATGGTTACAAAGAAAAAAAATGCATGCTTGTGGAATTATACTTTGGAGGATTTTTTTGGAGTGAAAGTCTTGAAGTTTCAATTTCCATTTTATTTAATATGTGTGTTCGGATATTTTGGAAGGGTAGAAACCTATATATTGGGAGGATGATATGTATGAATTCGGTTTCGCATAAAGTATTCAAGGAGGACATTAGCTTTGAAGGGAAAAGGAAAGGAAACACAAAACTTGAGGGCTATAGGTTTCGGGTTTGCCCACTTGTAAGACTAGGAAATTTGTTTTACATATTGAACTAGGGCTAGATGGTGTTAGGAAGAACAATGGAAGAAGAGAACATCAATGGGAGACAAAGTGGGTCTCGGCCCAAACCCTAGGGGTGGAGGCTGAGCACCCTATTCACCCTAATGCACTTGTTTAAGTGGTTTTACATAAGTATGAGTTAAGAAGAATAAGGTTTTGAAGAAAAAAACGACTAAATGTGTGTACTCGAGTTCGCCATGAGTTTTGCATTCACAAAGTCAGAAGTTGCATGTCCCATGCATAAGCACGAAAACCCATGTTTTGAGTTAAATATGTTTTCGAAAGAAATGAATTAAAGTTTTAGAAGAACCCCAAAAGCTGGGACGGGGAAGTGTCCCAGTGGAACTCTCTGTTCACTTAGGAGTGCCTAAATTGAGTGAAAACTCCTGGGTCGACGAAGAACAGTCGGCGGACCATGTATGGCTCCAAAAGGTGTCTGGAGCGTGGTCGCACCTAATGCTAGTGGGTGCCATAAAAGCGGTGTTGGCCTCGGCCTCACCATCTGATAAGTTTGTAGTTCCACGGAGAGAAATTCCCAAGTGACGAAAAGCGTGAAAGGGCGCGAAACGTATTCACCTAGGTTGACTTGGTCACCGGATGTGACGGTAACTAGCGGGGAGCACACGGTGCATAGAGGAACCGTGAGGTATCCAAAATATGAAGTCATGATGAAAAGAAAAGGGCTTTCAGGCCATATATGATACGATAAGTGGCGCCTAAGATAAGAAAAGACAAAAGTTTTGAACAAAGTGTCTCTTTGAAAGAAACTGCATTAAAGAAATTTTGCTATGTGATTTTGAACAAGTATACATTGGAAATTAAGAAAAAGATGAGAAAGATGAATTTTGTCATGAGCATGTGCATCGGTCTAAGCATGAGTCCTATGTTACTGCATACATAAGAAATTTGTTTGTTATTCGCTTAACTATATGCCTAAAATGCTTTCGTTAAAGTATAGACGTACTTGCTGAGATTTCTCCCGAAATCTCACCCCCTCTTTATGTCCTTACTATCCTTCCCTCCTGGGAACGACAGAAGTAATAGCAGGTGAGGATGGCTCAAACGAATACGACTCCCGTGATGACACCTCGGATCCTCAGGGACCCGATTGAGGCCGCCCTTAGGGGGCCAGTGACTTTGAACCTCCTGGGTCAGTGGGAGGTGGAGTCACTAAAGATGACCATGTACAGTTCAGTCGGTCTATACCTTGCAGGGTGTTGGTTAGTATTAGAGGTTGACGAGTCCCTTCACTTGGGGCGTATTTTTGGACCGCCTTCTAGGGCAATATGTGAGGTAGGGCCTAGCATTGACTTGGATCAGCTTCGCTGGGGCCCGAACCTTAAGAAGGTGAAGAAGGAACCCGTCGGTTGAATTCTATGGGCAGTGTTAAGACCCATTCTATTTTGAGATGGGCAGTATTTATGCTTTTGGTAAAGTCTTCATGCATGTGGGAAGCATTATTTTGATTACTTGGACAAAGTTATGTAAATTTTGAAATTTGGGCTATGTATGATATTATGTTTGGGATCCATAGCGTAACCATGTGGTGCATGTTATAGAAGGCTTGACCTTTTTATTTCGCTGCAAGAACTTTCTTTGACGTTTAAAAAAAAAAAAAACGTACACGTATGGTATGACGAGGGTTGAACTTCCTTGCGTTGCTCATCTCCGACGCTTCTATTCACGTGCGATCCCAAGCGTGGATTGTGGCGTCGACAGCAGAAAAATCCCATACCTGCTTAGCCTTTGGGTAGCGAATAAATTAGTTCACGACCAAGGAATGGTCCATGGAGTTGATCAACCAACCTTCCACTATGGCATTTCTCAGTGCACAACTTATGAAAGGAAGGGTTAGATGCTGGTGGTTAGAGGTAGTCTCCATTGATGTATCCCAGTTTGTCTTTTCCGAAGATGTACATCTTAACAACCTGAGACCATAATCCATAGTTGGAACCATCAAACTTGATGCTAATTGGAACGAACAGGGAAATAGTGATGGGGGAGGGAGACGTCTCGGTGGAGTCAAGACCTCCATCATTTTCAATGTCAGATTATCAAGGATGGTTTCGGTGGAGTCAGCCATGGATGCCGAGCAAAATCTGGACCCTTGCCTGATCAAAAAATAGGGAATCCAAGATCATGCTCTGATACCATGTCAAATGTAATTTTTCTATATGTTTATTTCATAAAACAGAGTACAAGATATAGAGATACAAGAAACTATTTTAGGAAGCTATTCTTCGTCTATACAATATTTTCGGCTACAATCATATTTAACCCTTGAATGAAGGGATTCCTAAATCTAAGATTTCCATAATTGGCTAATTGTGTGACTCATGCCAACACTTGCATATTTTAATAAATATATTAAGCAAAGCGAGAGAAGCACTAATCTTTTTTAATGCTTAATTTGGTTTCCAAACTTACATTAATTCATATAATCTAATCATTACAAATTTTTCAAATTTTTATACACATTCCTAAATTTTCATACAAAATATATTAAACAATTCAACTTTTTCAAATCTCAAAACACTCATAATATTAAAAAGTAATATTCTAAAAATATTTTATTTAAATTATCTCAACTCAACTCAGTTAATCTCTACATCTCTCTACATCCAAATGCAGCCTTAATTAATCATTCAATGTTCAAAGTGATGGCAACAAATATAGAATTACTATATAATATTTGATTCAGACAGCATATTCATCACATGCATTCAAAGTTCGTTATAAAATGCTCCCCGCGCTGAAGAGCTGATCTTCACATTTGACCATATTACAAAACAATAAGAAGTTGAATATGAACAGCGCAGCTTCCAGCTTGCTGGCACCCATTGCTAAAAGGTAAGCAATAGAAACGATTTTCGATTTTTTTAGGCAATAAACATCACTTTCATACTGTTGAGGCCATAAAAATTGGCCAACAGGTCAGGGTGAGAGAAAAAAAATTATTTCCAACCCACTGGTGCGAGTTGGGCTTCATTTGAGGTCATTTGGGGCTCCCAACGAGGTCCCGACGGAGCAGTATGTACTTGAATAATAGATGAAATAAATAGAGATGGACACACAATTTTACGTGGTTTGGCGAGTGCCTACGTCCACGGGTATTTGGAGATGAGAATCTACTATAATGGAGATTTTTACAGTCTCTTATAGCTCACTGTATAGGGAAAAATATAGATGAATATTCAGATAAATTCTCCAGTCAAAGCTCTCGGGGAAGGCTGAAGAAACCGATGTTGGGGAAGATGAATCACCTAAATCGTTCCAGAGAGAGAGAGAGTCCTTTCTTTAATCTGTTCGAGCCCTTTTATAGCTAATTTTGGGTCTGCTTGGTCAGATATTTTACCTTGCGTGTTGTCGGTCGACTTCCTCCCTTCAATTCCTACACTCGGTTTAATTACTGCACACCTATTTAATTCCTGCACTCTGCCCCCCACGTCTATCAGCCTACCTTTTAGTCCCATCACTCATCCTTTTGTCCCCTAGCCACAAATGCCTGATTAGGCCTCTGACTATTTTTACCCCCTCCACACATATGTTGATCTTTTGCTCTTTGTTTCTGATCTATCGATCTTTGCGTTTCATTTAGATTGTACAGATTAGCAAGCAAGGTTGCGTTGATAACTGGAGGTGCGAGTGGAATTGGTGAGAGTAGCACAAGGCTATTCGCTCGACATGGTGCTAAGGTCATCATTGCCGACATCCAAGACGAGCTTGGTCTCTCTGTTTGCGACGATAAATGGACCAATGGCGCTATTTCCTATGTCCACTGTGATATCACTAACAAGTCTGATGTCAAGAAAGTTGTTGACATGGCCATGTCGAAGCATGGGAAACTCGACATAATGTTCAACAACGCCGGCTATTCCGACCCAGCAATGTCAAATATCTTTGCCCTCAATCAGGAAGAGTACAAGAAATTGTTTGGCGTGAAAGTGTTGGGGTCACTTTTGGGGGCAAAACATGCGGCAAACTAAGAAAAAGGGAACCATTTTGTTCACTTCAAGCTCTGCATCAGTAACACGGGCCAACCTCACACCTATGCACGGCGTCCAAGCATGCCATAGTGGGAATAACCAAGAATTTATGCGTTGAATTGGGACAGTACGGAATCAGAGTCATTTGCATATCACCGTTTGGTGTGGCCACCTATATGGTGATAAAAAGGCTAGGATTTGACGAGAAAAAAGTAGAAGAAATGGTATTAGAAGCTGCCAATTTGAAAGGGGTGGTTTTGGAAGCTGGAGATGTAGTAGAGGCAGCATTGTTCTTGGCGAGTGAGGAGTCAAAGTACGTGATTGGGCTCAACCTAGTCGTGGATGGGGGTTGTAGCACTACCAATATAGCTTTTGATGTAATAAGTCGAAAGTTCTTCAGCTATGACCCAAAGCATTATTGTAGTGTTCTCTCCAAAAATATATGCTTGTTTTGGGCGCAAGTGTCGCATTTGTATTAATGTGTTGTGTTTGAAATCTAAACATTAATCTCCAATGAAATTAAAATGCCATTAAATGTTTTAGTTTGAGGCTTTGACCTATGCTAATTTGCTTAGTAGCCAAACAGCGTTGAAGTTGTAACGACCCAAGATTTTCATTTTGTATTATTTAATTGAATAATTATTTTGATCAAGTGGTTAATTAATTAAATTAATAATATTGAGAGGTGAAGAAAAAGGGCATGGGCTTAAGATTGGAGTCTTGAAAGTTAGAATGAGTATTGGGCTTAGGAAGGAGTAGCAAGCCCACAAGCCCACAAGCCTATGAGATTGACCCATGACCCACCAAGCCCACACATGGGACACTTGTTACCCATAGAGAAACCCTAGTGAGTTACCTAAGACTAGTGGGTGAAAATGGAAAAGTACTAGTAGGTAGGAGTTAACTAGTGGGTGGATGGTAGGGTTGAGTGTGAGATCTTGTAATAAGATTTACCCATCATTGGGATATTGATTACGCCCAAAGAATAACGCGGTCGTTTGCAGTATAGCTTTGGGGTGTCGATTCCACAGGGAGATGGATTGAGAAATTGAAGAACAGTAACGAAATTAACAAAAAGATTTAGATTAGTGCGAAAAGTAAATTTTAGAGTGTGACGTAAATTAAAACTAAATGAGTAATTTGAACAGTATAAAACTGAGACGAAAAGTAGAGCGTAGGGAATTCCTTGTGTATTTGTGGTATTCAAATTTATTCTTAATTCATTGATAACTCAATTAAGAATTCTATGTCCAAATTCTTAATCGGAAGATATAACATTAATAACCAAAATTTAAATCACATGTAACTCTTTGAAAAATCATTCTTCACGCTTAACTCTCATAAATTGTTATCGACATTGAGAAAATCCAACGACGACAATATACCCAAGAGGCGATATTGCAGCAGAGAATTAAATCAAAATAGATAACCAATTGCTCCAAACATAATTATAGAACTAATTCACTCAATAAAAAAAGCATGACTGAATCCATAAACGAAATAGATTCTATAATTATTTGAAGACAAAAAACATCACAAATAAATTGAGAATAATAGAACAAAAGAGTTTTAATATTGAAAGACCAAATACATGAATCAAAAATAAATTACAAATACCATCACACACACAAGTTCATCCCTAGCCCTCCTTGAGAATTTAGTTACACATATTGAAAATATGCAACAAAAATTCTCCAAGGGATAATATAGAAGAGCCAACCATTATTTTCTTCTCTCTTCTTTGGTTTTTCTTTTCTTTTCTCAAGCTCTCAAAATAATGGCTCTTCCAAAGCATCCTCCCACAATAAGCATTTTTTTAGAACACACACCCCTCCCTTCTATTTATAAGCATCCTTCATGCAAGTTGTCATGACAAAATCATCACAATTTCAACTTGTTTTGCCATGTGTCATTCTTGAATCCAAGTGATTTGTGAGTTGTCATTTTGATCATTTGTTTTCCCACCATGCATGAGCTGGATTTTGCTTGTAGGTTGAGTGTTTCAATTTTGCTTCTCTATCCATTAGTTGTCTTGTATGACTTAATATCTTGTGGTCAAATAATTTGTCTTGAAGAAACTTGAGTGCACTTCATCTTGCATATGAATTGATCATTGAATTTCCAAGTTGGTGTAGGAGTGCTTGCTGGAAAATATTATGATGACATTTGGATTTGATGCAAGTGGCTGAAAAATATCCAGGAACGTCAAGTGCAGGTGCGTCCACTTGATGGTCAATTTTGTCTTGGATTGAGTGGATATCTCTTAAAATATAAAACATAAAAGTTATAGATATTTCTCTTGCGGTTCTATATCATCTTGAATCAGCTCAATCGGAGATTGGATGAGAGAGTTATGCCCATATTACAAAAAGATGTCAGAACTGTCTAAAATTCCGCAATTATCTTCATTTGCTCCTAATGCCTCTATTTGTGTCCTAAATCAAAATATAAGAATAATGAGTATATTTAGGCATCAAATAAGAATAAAGTATTAAACATTAAGAGAGTAAAATATGGCATTTTATATTCTCATCAATATATTAAATCATGCTTATATCTATCTCAAGATAAATGACCATTAATTTTAATAACATGAGTTATATTCATTATTTTCTCATTTCTTTTAGCATTTAAATAGAGTATTTAGAGTGCATTTTTGTGCACTCATCACACCCCCCAACTTACTCATTGCTAGTCCCTAGCAATTTTCATGCAAAATGATGAGAAAGACCAAAGAAAATCACACATAGGGGCCATCAAGACACATTTTTCAAATTTACATATCAAAACAATCTTAGAAATTCAATAACCCTTTCACAAGTAATTCAAATATAGCAATCCACAGAGTGTGTATGTGTTCCAAACTATTTTTATCAAATCAGAGGTTTCGACACATGCAACATTAGAATATCTTAAGCAAAAAGGTTCAACTCCATAACTCACGGGTATAGAAGTGTTTCATGTATGGGTTCTCTCTATGGAGTTGACAAAGGTGTACATTTACTCTCATGGAAATTTAGCCAATTATATATAAGTAACAAGTAAACATTGATCTTATGATAGGAATACTAACAAATGAGATTTCCACCATTCTTTCCACAAGCATACTTCGGATCGGAAAAATCAACACAAAGGGTTGTAATGTGGCTTAGGTTTGGGGTTCATAAGAAGAAAAAGTGAAGAGGTTTCAAAAACTTCCAAGTATACACAAAAGGGAATCTGTTAAATTTTTCAGTAGACTATACTTTCCTTTTGATGTACTTTTCAATTTTTTAGATTTTTGACTAAGTATACTTTTCCATCTTCTTTTGCCACTGGTGTCTTCGCAATTTGATGAACTCTTTCATGAATAATTTGATGGACACATCTAGCACCATGCCATTTTTGTCATCGTTTTCCTTTTTTTTTTTTTTTTTTTTTTTTAATGATAATTTCACACCTAGTACACACTTGGAAGTAAAATGATAGGAAAATATAGTGTATAAGCTATACTCCAATGTGGAGAGGTATGGATGATGTAGATATGAAAAGAAAAGGCCATATGTGTATATTGGCTCAAAATTGGCTGCTAGGGATCTATGATGAAAAGGCTCAGCTTGAAAGGCTCAAACGTTAATCTTAAGTTGACTTTCGTCATATCCCAAGTATATCCACCATCTTACCACAAACCATGTAATGATATTCTCAAAAGAAGTGTCAAATTCAACAGATCAATGGATACTTATCACAATTTCTGTATTTGTAAGCTCTCAATTCTCACAAAATTCACATGAATACTTGAGCAAAATAATTCTTTAGTTACATGTGTCAAATCACCATATTACCACAAAGTTTGGAGAAGTGCATAAATGGCTCTGTGGATGCTTTAGCAAAATGATTTAAGATGGGTTTGTTGAATTCACCAAGATGGTTATGAATGAGCATGAGTATCATGTGTGAAAAGATGCCTGTGTGAAAAAAATTTGGCAATTTTTTATATATTGATTGAAATATGCCACAGAGTTTAAATAACAGATTTGTATTCCCACCCCCCAACTTAAATGAAACATTGTCCTCAATGTTTTAAGAATTAAAATTGAATGGGGAGTAACTAAAAAGGGTAGGATACACCTGATGTGTGATGTGGATAGCTCGCTAAGCGTCAAAAGTGGTGATCTGAAATGATAAAATGAAACTATCCTGCAAACAAAAATAAAGAAAATAGTAGTAAACAAAAATAAAACAAAACAAACAAGATAATAATAATAATAATAATTATTGTTGCATGGTGTGGTCAAAGTTGATAGACCAAGTCTACAACCGGACTATCTTATACTTCTTGAACTATTCCTCCTGGGTCAAAAATGAAACACTTATTTGCCCAATAAACTCGGTCCTCGAGCTTCACAGGTAGGTGGCAAGGCTTTAGATTAACTTTTGGTACTTGCCCACTTGAAGGAATCTGTTTTTCATTTTTCTCAAGAAACTCCTCAAACTTCGGTTGCCAAGCCCGTGTACTATAATCTTGAGTATTGTCAAAAATTGCACAAATATTAGCTACATCAGACGAATCACTAATAGGATTAAACTCAAAATCAACAATAAAATTCTCAAGGGGATCAGAATCATGAGTTGTGAAAACTTCCCTGTCTATGAGTGAGTCAATCATGTATGTCTGATGACACTCGTCATTCTTCACAGTTTCTTGTGCCATATGTTGATCATGAGGTATAGACTGAGCTTGAGAAGGGAACTTACCTTGCTCATTTACACTCAAGAAGCTCGTTATTTTAGACACTTGGCTCTTTATCTCCTTTTGTTCTTCAACAACCTGCATAATTAAAGACTCAAATTTTTGGTTAGTCTTATCCTGTACTTCAATAAATGCATGCAAAGTGTTTTCTAAAGAATTTCTAGAAGATTGAGGTGCATGGTATGGTGCAGAATATGATCTAGAAGGCTGTGCAGGCTGTGCAAGCTGTTGGTTTTCAGACTTCCAGCTAAAGTTGGGATGATTACGCCATCCTCTCATGTTAGCATGTGTAGGACAGTCTTGGGCATGATGATCTACCCCGCCACACACAGCACATGGCACAAGAGAGTCTGCATGATTAGCCATGTGTGTTGACTTTAAGTTTCTTATCTTTAACAGCTCTATTTCCCTTGTAAGCATTTCAACTTTGGCTTTTAGATTATCTTCCTCCCTGAGATGGTAAATACCACCACTCAAGTTTCCTGTAGGTCGTGACCTGTTTGTGCTATCAGTAGCACTAGGTCCAGTCCAAGTATGAGCTTTTTCAGCAAGCTCATTGAGGTACTCTATGGCCTCAACAGGATTTCTCTGTAAAAATTCTCCATTGCACATCATTTCCACGAATTGACGTTCCTTGGGCGTAAGCCCTTCATAGAAATAACTCACTAAGCGCCAATTCTCATATCCATGGTGGGGACACATACTCAGTAATTCTTTAAATCTTTCCCAAGATTGGTACAAAGTCTCACTATCCTTTTGTGCAAAGGTAGAGATTTGTCTTTTTAAAGCATTGGTCTTATGTTGGGGAAAGTATTTATTGAAAAACACTTGAGTCATCTCACTCCATGTTCCAATAGACCGTGGTCTTAGTGAGTACAACCAACTCTTAGCTTTATCTTTCAAAGAAAAAGGAAAGAACTTTAGCCTTACCGTGTCGTCAGTGGTATTTTGACTGTGGAATGTTGCAACTACTTCCTCAAATTCCCTAATATGAACATAGGGGTTTTCATTTTCTTGACCATGAAAAGTCGGAAGTAATTGTATCATTCCTGTTTTGAAATCTACATGACGAACATTAGGTGAGAACATAATACAGGATGGTGTGGCTGTTCGTGCGGGATGAAGATAATCTTGGAGGGTTCTAACAGGTTGGTCCACGTGTTCACTCATCGCGTCAGAATTGGAAGAATTATCAAACAAGCGATTAGAAAAATTAGATTCTGAATCTGATTCTAGCACGGGTCTACTAGCAAACCGTCCAAAAGCGTCTCTGTACCTGCGCATGCAAAGTAAAGAAAAGCGTAATACAAAAAAAAAATTACGAAAAGAAAAGTAAAATAAAATAAAGAAGCAGAAAGCTAAAAAGAAAATGAACGAAGTTACCGTTTTTTTTTTTTTTTTTTTTTTTTTACAAACTACTAAAAAAAACTACAAATTCTTCTACCGTCTCCCCGGCAACGGCGCCAAAATTTGATTACGCCCAAAGAATAACGCGGTCGTTTGCAGTATAGCTTTGGGGTGTCGATTCCACAGGGAGATGGATTGAGAAATTGAAGAACAGTAACGAAATTAACAAAAAGATTTAGATTAGTGCGAAAAGTAAATTTTAGAGTGTGACGTAAATTAAAACTAAATGAGTAATTTGAACAGTATAAAACTGAGACGAAAAGTAGAGCGTAGGGAATTCCTTGTGTATTTGTGGTATTCAAATTTATTCTTAATTCATTGATAACTCAATTAAGAATTCTATGTCCAAATTCTTAATCGGAAGATATAACATTAATAACCAAAATTTAAATCACATGTAACTCTTTGAAAAATCATTCTTCACGCTTAACTCTCATAAATTGTTATCGACATTGAGAAAATCCAACGACGACAATATACCCAAGAGGCGATATTGCAGCAGAGAATTAAATCAAAATAGATAACCAATTGCTCCAAACATAATTATAGAACTAATTCACTCAATAAAAAAAGCATGACTGAATCCATAAACGAAATAGATTCTATAATTATTTGAAGACAAAAAACATCACAAATAAATTGAGAATAATAGAACAAAAGAGTTTTAATATTGAAAGACCAAATACATGAATCAAAAATAAATTACAAATACCATCACACACACAAGTTCATCCCTAGCCCTCCTTGAGAATTTAGTTACACATATTGAAAATATGCAACAAAAATTCTCCAAGGGATAATATAGAAGAGCCAACCATTATTTTCTTCTCTCTTCTTTGGTTTTTCTTTTCTTTTCTCAAGCTCTCAAAATAATGGCTCTTCCAAAGCATCCTCCCACAATAAGCATTTTTTTAGAACACACACCCCTCCCTTCTATTTATAAGCATCCTTCATGCAAGTTGTCATGACAAAATCATCACAATTTCAACTTGTTTTGCCATGTGTCATTCTTGAATCCAAGTGATTTGTGAGTTGTCATTTTGATCATTTGTTTTCCCACCATGCATGAGCTGGATTTTGCTTGTAGGTTGAGTGTTTCAATTTTGCTTCTCTATCCATTAGTTGTCTTGTATGACTTAATATCTTGTGGTCAAATAATTTGTCTTGAAGAAACTTGAGTGCACTTCATCTTGCATATGAATTGATCATTGAATTTCCAAGTTGGTGTAGGAGTGCTTGCTGGAAAATATTATGATGACATTTGGATTTGATGCAAGTGGCTGAAAAATATCCAGGAACGTCAAGTGCAGGTGCGTCCACTTGATGGTCAATTTTGTCTTGGATTGAGTGGATATCTCTTAAAACATAAAACATAAAAGTTATAGATATTTCTCTTGCGGTTCTATATCATCTTGAATCAGCTCAATCGGAGATTGGATGAGAGAGTTATGCCCATATTACAAAAAGATGTCAGAACTGTCTAAAATTCCGCAATTATCTTCATTTGCTCCTAATGCCTCTATTTGTGTCCTAAATCAAAATATAAGAATAATGAGTATATTTAGGCATCAAATAAGAATAAAGTATTAAACATTAAGAGAGTAAAATATGGCATTTTATATTCTCATCAATATATTAAATCATGCTTATATCTATCTCAAGATAAATGACCATTAATTTTAATAACATGAGTTATATTCATTATTTTCTCATTTCTTTTAGCATTTAAATAGAGTATTTAGAGTGCATTTTTGTGCACTCATCAGATATCTTTGGAAAATACTAAGATAATGTCTATTTTAGTCTATCTAGTACATGCCATGTTTAGAGGAGTGACACTTGTAGATCAAAATAGGAAGTGGAAGAGAAGAGAAGAGAGGGAATTCGGTTAGCTTGTAGCCGAAACCCCTTAGGGGTTTTTCCTATACAATCCTCTCCAATCTAAGCCAATGATCACACATGGGATCATGTAAGAAAGAAGTGACAAGGTGATTGACAAGTAAGGAGAGGTGTCATGAGGAAGAGGAAAGGAAAAAGAAGAAGGAAAGCTAGAGGGGATCCGGATGGAGGTGCCGTGTGCATCCTTTGGAGGTTTTCTAGAAGTACTTGCAAGTCTAGTGGAAGGGAAATCTTTGACTTGTGTGAGAAGATGAAGTACAAGGTGTAAGGTGTGTAAGAGGTATGGTGGTGTAAGGAAATGATTAGGGATTGCTTGTAATGGAAGGAAACTAGGAATGGAGGAGGGGGAGAGTTTCAGATGACACCTAGACCCAAGGCATGGCCGGACCATGCATGCTCTCTTTCCTAAAAGCATGGTCTTACAATCTTGTGGATTGACATGAGAGTGGTTAGATGAGTGTGTAATAGGATTGAAATGACAAGAGAATGAGGAAAGAAGGGAGGGATGTTTCGGTAGAGACCTTGGGGAGGCAAGAAACCTGATTCTCACTTCCTCCCATTTTTCATTATTTGCTTTCTTTTCCCATGCAAACACCCTTGTCTAGTCTTATGACTTTTAAATCAAGGTATGGTGGAGTGTACTTGAGCCCTAGGAAAAAGGAGCATGGCCGAATACCCCTGAGAGGGCTCACATCTCACTTGGCTAACTCACAATCCCACAAGCTCTCTTTCTCTCTACCTCTCGGCCAACTCCACTTCTCCCTCAACTCTCTTTTGTTTTACTTTCTTCTAACCTCTAAACATCACCTTATCCTAAGAAGAAAAGAGTTAGAACAAATAATTTTGAAGAAGATTTGCCCTTGAAGAGGTAAGTGCATTCTTATCCTACCTTTAGCTATTTTAGTATACTCTTGGATGAATTTGGGTGTTTTGTTTGAATATTTGTGTATGTATGTTAAAATGAAACCCTCTAGAGAGAAAAATTGCCATGCTTAGTTAAGTAGAAATCCATGCTTAAGTTATGATATTTCCAAATTGAGGATCTAAATTGATATGTAGTTTTAGTTAGTTACTCGACATGAGGTGGAATGAAGGAAATGCATGCATGATTGTAGGTTTAATTAGTGTGATGTAGATGATGCCTCTAGTGTTGTTTATTTAGTGGTAAGAAAATCCCTGTCTAAGTTTAAATATCTTGCTAATAGTAAAGATTATTTCATGTGGTGAATTTGAATATTTGATATGAAGGAAGAATATGGTGTGATCAACATGATGAGTAAAGATGAAAATATGCTTGTTAGACTTTGAGTTAGAGATGAAAATGTTGGGTTTGTGCATGCATGTAGTTTGGACTCAAGGTTCTCTTTAGGGTTGAATTATTGATTTGATTATTGTGCTATGTTATGATGATATACTTAAATATTTGAAGACATTAGATGCATATGAATAAAATGGTTGCACTAGCATGATTGGTGGTTTTCACCTAAACCATTGGGAGAGTATCTTGGGAAAAAAAAAAAAGAGAAGAAGTGAATAAAATATTCACTTAAGGACATAGGGTTTCAGCCAAGCTATGTTTTTAGGGTTAGAAAATTATATTTAAGTGGTTGAAGTAAAATTGGAGTGCTTGGAGAAGAATAGAAGATGAAAAGCTAGGAATTTACTAAGGAAGGTCTCGGCCCAACCCTAGTGGGAAGGGGCCGAGCACCCCTAAGTGTATAAGAGGCCCATTAAGTGTTTTTGGGTAGGAAAGGAGTAAAACTACGAGGTGTGAAAATTGTGAAAGAGCTTGACGTAGAATAAGCGTTATGTTCGTCACATATTTTATATGTTCCGTGACATCAGTCTCACGTCTCATGCATATAGCACAAAAATCATGTTTTAAACATGTTTTTAAAAGAAAAGAAATTAATTAAAGTTTTATAAGAACCCCAAAGGCTGGGACGGGGTAGTGCCCCAGTGGAACTCCCTGTTCACTCAGGAGTGATTAAAGTCGAGTGAAAGCTCTGGGGTCGACAAAGAATCATCGGCATACCATGTATGGCTCCAAAAGGTGTTTGGAGCATGGTCACACCTAAAGCTAGTGGGTGCATACAAGACTGTGTTGGCTTCGGCCTCATCGATATAGAAACGTTTGTAGTCGCTCGGTGAGTGATCAATCGCCGAGTGATGAAGAGCACGAAAGGGCACGAAATATAGCTACTTAGGTTTGATACGGTCGCCGGGTGCTACGGTAACTAGCAGGAACACACGGTATGTAGGGGAACTATGAGGTGTCCAACAGAGGTCATGATAAAAAGGGGCCTTCGGGCCATATATGATATGATAAGTGGCGCCTAAGATAAGAAAACTAAAAAGCATTTGCAAAAAGATGAATTTCGAAAGGAAACTCTGATGTTTTGTTTTTCTAAGATTATAAGCAAGCATATGAAGAGAATAAGAAAAGAAAAAGGGAAATTGAAAAGACACGGCATGAGCATGAGCATGTGCATATCATAAAGTCATGAGTCTCATAATGCATAAAATATGACTGACTCTTTGCTATTCATTTATCAATATACTTAAAATGCTTTTGTTATGATATAAATGTACTTACTGAGATTTCCCCCGAAATCTCACCCTTGCTTATCTCTCCATGATCTTCTTTTTGGGATGATAGAAATAGTTGCAGGTAATGAAGACTTTGAAGAGTATGACCCCAGGGACGGCGCCTCGGACCCCCCTCGGGCCCGACTGAGTCCGTCACCTCCGAGCTAGTGACTCACGACTACTTGAGCCGATGGGCGGTGGAGTCACTACCCCTAGCTGCTTACGTTTTGGGAAACATATGCCCTGCCGGGTGTTGTCTAGTTCTCGGCATAGACGATTCCCTCCACATGGGTCGCCTATATGAGTCATCCTTCGGGACGAGTTGTGAGTTGGGACCGACCTTGGATTTGGACCATCTCCGTTATGGCCCAAACTTCAAGGAGATTAAGAAGGAACCGATAGTTTAATAAGTGATAGCTGGGGATCCTCTATGTAGCTTTTTTATTTATCTGCTTATATTTTGGTCTTCCGCTGTTTTGGAAGAATGAACTCTTATGAAGGATCCTTGTGTCTATATTAATGGTAATGCAATATTTTGGGATATTATTTTGTTGAGCCATGTCATGTATAGTTAGAAAGGTTTGACATTTTTCCACTGCGAAAACCATCTATAAAAAAAAAAAAAAAAACCATAGTATACGATAAGACGAGGGATGAACTTCCCTGTAATGCTCATCCCCGACGTCACAGTTTGCGTACAATCCCAAGCTCAAACCGGGACGCCGACAGAAGTACTCTCGGACTCTTCATGTTATGTGGCAAATGGCTTGATCAAATTATAACAATGGAATTAAAAACTCTGAAGCTTCTTGGAATTGGTTATATTCTTGGTGACCTGCAACTTGAATAGTGGAATCCACTATCAAAAAGCTGCTTATGTTTTAGTATGTTATTTTTAATAAAAATAACTATTTTTTTGTTAAAATGAATAATTTTGTCCTAAATAATCAATCTCGCAAATATTCTGTCGTCAATGCTATTTTCTTGTAGTCATAAAATATTTCCTTGCAGTGAATACTGCAAATAGTCTATCTCGCAAATAGTCATATACAACTGTGAATCCAATTTTTCCCTAAAACCAATCATGCGTGATGATGAAGAATGCTAATGTGGCGAGAAAGTTACGACATGGTCGGATTGAAGTTGGAGGTCAAATATTTGGAGCTCGATCTGTTGATGCCATAAAAATCAAGCTAGAGAGAGAGAGAGAGAGACCCATTTCATCTGATCCGTGCCCTTTTATAGACCCTTTAGTTAAGTGTGTCAATTGATATTTTTCTTCTACTGTTCACTTTTCATTTACACCCCTTAATATCCTACACACTGCCCAAAGCACAAGCTCCTGCACCTACCCTCCCTCTTGCCTCTTAGTGTAACAAATAGCTAGCCTGGGCCCTCCTTGGGATATTTTCCCCTCACAGAACCCCACAAATTCTTATCAAAGGTACTTTGGTGGGAATTCTAAAATATACGAAAATTGAGAAGGTGGTGGTTCATCTTTTGAGTTTGAGGTAAAAAAGACAAAAACATGCAATACATATTTTACTAAGAGACTGTCGTAATATGCCGATATTCCAAAGCTTCCAATGGAGTTGAGTGCAGGCGCCTATTGGTAGGCAAATTGGCATGCGAGGGTGCTCAACCCCACGATTCACAAGTTGTCACTGGCAGGATAACAGGCGTGCGAGGATTTACGAGCGGGCCTGGACTTAGGACTCAACCCTGCGATTCACAAGCATCCAAGATGAGGCTTGTCGAGTGTGCTTGGTAGGCAGATTGCAAGCCTCAAGCCTATCCTGGATGTGAGGCCTTGACGAGTGCGTTTGGGTATTGGACCTCAAGCCTCGAGCCCCTGACGAGTGAATCGTTGGGCTGATCGTAGGTGGCTGAACGACCCTATGACTAAACCTGACCCCGTATGACGATAGGTGTGTTTCGGCTTTGCGCTGCAAAACAAACAATTTTGTTAATAGAAATACGACTTCACATGCCGCTGAGTCTGAGTGCTGAGTGCTGAGTCCGAGTTTGCATGTGCACAGTCGGAGTATAAATTTGTTAAAATCGATTCCATAGTTTTGCTGCATTTTTAGTTCCCGTGATCTAAGGTGGCGAGTGACCTGTCCAAGCAAACAGAAGAGAAAATAGGCAACTCCCACATGGGAGACTTGCTGTATGTAAATCCCTGATGTTTTCGAGCGGATGAGGTGAGCTGTATGAGTTTGTGAGTCTATTCAAGTCGGTGAGAAGTGCTTGGTTCCTGTGCATGGTAGTGTCCCGTGTTGGTGATGATGGCTTGCGGCACAAGTGACAACTTGGTGAAGTGGTGGGGAGAGTTGGCGAGCATCAGAGAAGTAGTCTGGGCGAGCTAGTGTGCATGGCGAGACCATTTGTGAGGCGAGTGGGCGAGTATGGTGGTCTGGGTGAGAGGAAAGGCGAGTGAGCTGTGGCGAGCAACTTGTTGTGAGTATTTGGCGAGCATGCATTGAGATTTGGCGAGCCCATGCATCGAGTATGGTGGTCTGGGTGAAAGGTGAGGCGAGATGGCAAGCGCCTAAGAAGTGTTCTGGGCGAGTGTATGAGCTGTGAGGTTGGCGAGTAACGTGTTGTGTTTAGACGAGCTGGTGGGGGTGTGAGCAGAAGAGGTGGTCAGGCAAGCTGGGAGGTGAGCTTGGTGCCTTGTTTGTGAAATAGGTGGTCCGAGTTTTGAAAGGCGAGCTGGCGGTCCGAGGGTGGAATTCCGCGTGCTAGGAGTGGATAGGTGAGAGGGAGTGTGTATGGTGAGCTGTGAAGGAGAGATGGCGAGCTGGTGGGCTAGCGAGATGGCGAGTGCCTTGGGCGAGCATGGTGGTCCTGGTGAGTTGTGGGCGCACTGGCGAGCGCCTGAGAAGTGGTGTGGGCGAGCATGGTGCCTGCGTAGGTGACCTTGGCGAGGTGGTGAGTGCCTTGGGCGAGCATGTTGGTCCTCGAATTAGCTGTGAGGTCCTGTGTGATGGAGGGCGAGAGGGAGTGGGCGAGCCAGAGCAGTTTGGGTGAGCTCGGTTTTAGCCATTCCCGCCACTGGGAACCACATGAAAGCGGCCAAGTCCATCCTGGCACTTTGGTCAGTCAGTCCCTGGCCATCAGGAATAGAAACTGCCAGTGGTCATTGTCATGGCCGCCTGTAGGCTTTTGGAGCTCAGGGCAAGCTGCCGTGAGCTCCCTGAGGAAGCACGCCCAGTGTGCTTCCAAGACTGGCTTCGGAGCAAGACCACACCACCAGACACAATCCCACTGCGGTGGTGGGGCCAGAAAGTGCCGGCAGTCCCAAGGGGACCTCTGGCGTGGTGGCAGGTCATGCAGCGGAGGGCCACGAGTT